>JAWHQI010000104.1:5822500-7022500 GCA_033032865.1 Dactylorhiza incarnata | reverse complement strand
TGGCTAGCTATTCTTCCACAACTTTGATAGAGTTCTCTCTCCGATCAAGAAGCTCATCCGAGCTTTTGATCTTGTCTTTCAAGACTTGTATTTCCTCTCTGAAAGAAGAAAGTTGTTCAACTTCCTTTCTCAGATTAGATTCCACTTCTTTGAGAGACATGATCTCCTTGGCCTGAATTTTGACTACCTTTCGGCATCTGTCAAAGCTTTTAAGCATTTCAGTATATTGGGTCATGATATTTGAGTCATCATCTGAGGGGTAATCCTTATGTTCAACTGAGGCATAGTCAGAATCAGATAAGATGGTGTGAGAATTTACCTTCCCGATATATGGAGGTTCTTCTTCATCATCAGTCATGGTCATCTGCCCGAAGTAGGCTTCTTCTTCACTACTTGATTTCTCTGAGTCATTGTCGCTTAAAGTTTTGGACTTTTTGGCGAATAGGCTTCTTTCAGTCTTCTTTTTCACGAAGGAGGATTTCTTTTCATCTTTTCTTCCACCCTCTTTCTTCTTATAAGGGCATTCATCGATCATGTGCCCTAGCTTATTACAGCAATAACAAACTATGTCAGAAGAAATACGTTTACTAGGTTTAGGCTTATACCTGTTATGATTGCTTGAACCCTTTCTGTGATGATCACCATCACGTCGAGAATGTCTATAGTCAGAGGAGGAAGACTTGTTCTTAATGTGCCTTCTTTTACTAAGCAGTTTCTTGAACTGACGGGAGATTAGAGAAAACTCCCCATCAGACATTTTAGAACTGGAGGAGCCGGCTTCAGATTCTTTTTCATCATCAGATTCTTGTGCTCTAATTGGAGACAAGGCTCTGCTTTTTCTGGAACTCTCGGCCTTCATAGCCAAGGTCCTTTCCTTGCTTGAAATACAATTCCCGTCTTCTTCTGTTTTGCGAATATTCATTTGCAGCTCATGGGATAATAACTTCCCAAACAGATTATGCGGGTCTAGGTTTGGTAACTTTCCAAACTCCCTGATTGCAACTATCTTGCTATCCCAGTCTTTCGTCAGGGATCGCAGGAATTTGTCATTCAGCTCACCATTAGTAAATTCCCGACCATAATTTCTTAGGCCGTTAATGATTTTGAAGAATCTTTCGTATGCATCGGCAATGCACTCCTTCTTACTTAGCTTGAATGCCTCGTACTCTTGATTTAGAAGAGATCTTCTGTCATCCCTTACTTCTTCAGTACCTTCCATATGAACTATTAAGGATGTCCACATATCTTTGGCTGACTTGCAGTGGATTGGATTTTGTAACATGGAGTCGTCCACCGCACTAGCAATTATATTCTTTGCCTTTTTATCAAGGGCAACGAGAGGGATTTCATCCTTTGTTAAATCCATCATTTTCTTTGGAACTTGAACGGTAGGGTCAATTGTTGAGGCAATCATTGGCACATGAGGGCTATTGAAGCCAGGAAATCCCGTCTCCAAAATTCGGATCAATGCAGCCCGAGGTTACTGATCCTGCGGTCCAGCTCCACGACTCGGATAGCTAAAATAGGAGAGAGAAAATGACTATAAGCACACCCCAGGTGCTCCAGCAGGGAGGTCCCACCATGTACCCAGAAGTTTGGGAGAAACTTCCCCTTCGCAACCAAAAGATGGGCGAGGTACCAGACGAGCATGGATTTGGCGAGTATCCAACTTGGGGCGACCTCGACCACTTCCAAAAGTGCCATTTCTAGTACCACTGGGGGTCTATTTATAGAGAAATCCTAGGGGGTACATGCGAGTATACTGCCTAAGCTCGCAAGTTACAAGGGCTACTCGCCCATACTCGCGAGATACTCTCCCATACTCGCGAGATACTCGCCCATACTCGCGAGATACTCGCCTCTGCTCTCCCCTGCTCGCCTCTGCTCGACCCTTGCTCGCCCAGCTCGCCCCTTGCTCGCCCAACTCGCGCCTTGCTCGCCCAGCTCACCCCTTGCTCGCCATACTCGCCCCTTGCTCGCCCCTTGCTCCTGCTGGCTGAGTTGCCTTGTGTCTTGGACTGCCGGCTTCTGTGCTGACCTTTTGACCTTGACTTCAGCCAACGTGGCTTTGAATGGGCCTACCCTCGGAGAATGAGGGTTGTACAAGGGCCTTCTTCCACGACTTGGAAAATTCTTGGGTCTGCGGCTTCCATGTAAAATTTGACTCTTTCTTTCCACATAGGGAAATTAGCCTTTGTGCATATTGGCAATTTCAACGAGGAAGATTCCTTGCTTCTGTAACATCCCAATTCGAGCTAGACCCCTTGTGCGCATTTTTGAGTCACGCGAGTTGACTCGGGCTCGGGGTGTACTGAGGGCCAGGCTTGCACCTGAGCCCGGGAAATGCACTCGACGAATGCGACGAGTACAATTTCTATTCTTTATCCCGATGTTTGCTGTATCGGGATCCGAGCCGTCTGGAGAGCATAATTTGAACAATAAAACTCAAAGGAAGCGTGCCGCCTTGAAGGAATTTTAGTGCGTACGTTAGCTGAAATGACATGGTTTTCAAATAGCGTTTTTATTCAAAAAGGTGATATGCATCAAACGACCTTGGAATTCACCTCAGTCAGTTTTGTTAGACTCGTGACGCCTATACGAGTTCAACAAAATTGCTCGCGCTCGATTTTGATGAGAATCGGCGAAATCATAATACGGTCTGCGAATAACGTATTTATCCACGTTTGTGAAATCGAGCAAACAACCTCGCAATTGAGCGCAGTCTGTCTTGTTAGACTCGTAACAATAGTACGAGTTCGACGAATCTATCCGTTTGCGATTCCGACGTCGTTTGAAAGTTTTTGTTTTGACATTTACGTAAATTAGGCCGTAAACGCTCCGGAGAGCGTAATTTGCGCAAACGAACTCGGAATCAACATTGGATCGTTCCGGTGGGTGCGTAGCGGCGAGACGGTCGTAACGAGCCCGTCCGGGACAAATTTTGAGTCACATAGGGTGAGATACGATCGTTTAAATGTTAATACTACTAATAATAATATTATTATTATTCTTATAATCAGATTATATATATATACATAAGCTAGGTTAGAAAATAACATACCCTTTCCCCCTCCCAGCAGCTGCGCCATCAACACCTTCCCCCTTTCCGATCCAGCGCCTCCTTCTCCTCCACCATCTTCTCCAAGTTCCGGCGAGCCTCCATGGCTGAAACTCTTTATCCAGATCCATGGCCGAGCCAACTCCGCCAAAGCCGACCCAAAGCTCCGACCACCTCTCCTCTTCCGGCAAGCTTTTCTCCATGGAAGCCTCTCCCATGGCCGCACCACTTTGTCTGCTCCAGATCTCCCCCTCCATCCGAAGTCTCTCAGCCGCCAAGTAGCCATGGCCGACCAGCAACCCACTCTCTCCCTTCAAGCTTCATGGCTGAACTCCACCACAGCTACTCCATGGCCGCGACTTCCTCCTCTCTTAGCTCTGGTGACGTTTTTCCTCCGACAAACTCTTGTTCCAGTCCAGATCCGAACATGGACAGCTAGATCTCCACCTTTTCAGCAAGCCTTGACTAATCGGGCTAAGATCTCCGAGCTTCTCCCTCCAAACAGAAAACAACCGGCTCTCCCATCTTTTCCGCCGGCGACGACATTCAACCGAAAGCTCTCTAGCTCTCAAATCAGCGGTTTACCATCTCTTCGAGGAAGCTCCAACAACATCCTTCGAAGTAGCGGATCCCACCAAACAGCCCACTCAAAGAGGTCATTACCACTTCGGCGACGTCCGACGAGATCCGGATCGGCGAGATCCGGCCATGACCGGGAGCGACGGACAAATGTCGCATACGCGGCTATTGGGTAGCATGCATGGATACTCGGTGAGCTTCCTCCCCTCTCCCTTGGTGCTAGTTTTCTTAGATCAAATTAGGCGAGATGTCGAACTCAATTGAGTTGATTTGAGAGCAAGTCATGGAGGGATGACTGAAATCTGTTTATTTATTCCGGTCACCTCCGGTCACCGATTCGCCGCCCGTCGATGCACCTCATATACGAGAAAGGGGTGGAGGTGTTGGTTGGTCGGATGGGAAATAAGGTGGCTGATGTGGGAGTTTTATTAGACTCCAGGTCGGGCAAATAACAGCCCCAGGCTGGAGGAAGAAGTTGACCGGACGTTGTTTGATAAACACTTAGATCCGTGTAGTTTATATTAGTTACTGATAAATAATATGTTTAGCGTGCGTCGAGGAAGGCGTACGGATTCATATTAATTTGACGATTTACCTTGTTTTGTTTATCGGAAGATGTTTTTAATTGGTAGATAAATGTTTGATGACAATATGAACACCTCTTTTAAATTTCATAATTTTGGATATAGGTTTGATGTGGTTTTGTAAATTTTATGTCATTAAATTTTGTGTCGTAAGTTGTTATCATGACTACTCCGAATGAGCTGAGATATGGTGTAAACGCTCAAGATGCTAATCATGACATATAGTAGGAATTTTAGAAGTCTTGGGTTTGATATAGCCACTTGATTAATTACTTGTTTGGTGACGCTCTAGGATAATAAGTATGGCATGAAACTTTAGGCAAGTAGTGATTTGAACAGTGCTCCGATTTACATTGTATGTAAAGGTTATTATTATGATTCTAATACGATATTGGAGATGATCGATCTAAATAATGGGGCAAATCATGTAATGAACCTAAAACTTGCTAATTGGAGGTCGTTTGTACATGTTCTCATGATGGTAAGACACGACTTGACTATACTCGTAGAAATAGAATCCTTAACCGTCCACTTCATGGTTGATTCTTCAATGATATGGGACTTGTAAATATCAGTGTTTATGATCAGCTTTTTATACACTCATACCAGTCAACTAATGCTGACTTGTAAGACATACGAGTGGCCACTAAAGTAGAGGAATATATTTATACGATGTCGAGATATGCACCTGGGGATCATACGGTTCGTGATGTGTCATTAGATGAATAACTACATTGTAAAACCACTCTTTTTACCCAAGTGTTCGGATGTGATGAACGATTGATGGCGTAGAATGAATTGGCATTTAAATATATATGTTGAATCTAACGGGGTGGAGTAAGAAATAACCCTTGACTAAAAGTAGAGCTTAGTCATTGATCTTTAGTTTTGAGGACATGATATTGTGCTCAAGTAGTCCTTAGGTTAGGTTCGTAGGAAGTGAAACCTCAGGACTTGTGTGTCTCACTACTTAGAGTATGCTAACTCCCTACGGGTAGCATTGAGGGCTTGGTTTAGTGATTGGGATGGGTCGACATCCTAAGTTAATGTGGGAAGGGACTCGGTTTGGAGCCCTTGCTTGTTTAAGAGAATTGAGTTAGTCTGACGAGCGGTAGACCCGAGATCCTATTGGGAGGACTGGATCTGTCCTGCAAAAGGTTGGTTCTGTGAAAATTTCTCTAAGGACCTTGTGAGAGAAAGCAGGAATCGATTATGCAACTAAGAGATACTAGCCAAACCACCAGAAACAATCTTCAGGCAAATATGTGATCTTTATTGATAGCATAAAACTTCATTACAGGGCAAGACATGCTTGGCGAGACATGATTTCGCCAGCACAAACACCAAAAAAGGAAATACAAGGAAATGCAGATAACTGAGACCGCTCTAGACCGCGCGACCTCCCTGCGACTTCAACACACTGCCAGACCGCAGCGACTTGACGATCACAGAACCCCACCAACTCGCTGATCAAGCCGCCCACTTCTTCCGACCTCCTGATTCTCCCGAACTCCAGCACCACAACTCCAAGCCGCAGACCGCCCGAACACTTTCAGAGGAAGAGGTGAACGCTGCTGCCCGCACTATCCGCAGAAGCTGCACAAAAGGAATTCAATCAGCAGACCGCACGGTCAGAATAAAACAGACCGCAGGAACAAGCCGGACTCAGCTTACACTTGGTGTCTATATGTTATGCTGCTACAGTGGCTCCTATTTATAGGCGCGGGACCTGATCCAGTCACCACCCTATGAGATAGGATCACCACCCCCCAGACCGCGCGACCTGACCGGTCAACCCGCGCGATCAGTAACATGCTCCTGCTTCGTTTTGGTGAACTCGCCAGCTTCAACATCGGCCATGAGAGACCGCCGCTCTCACAGCAGACCGCGACTCTACAAAGAGCTCGCCAGACCGCCCGAAGCTGTTCACCACCTGTGTTCGCTCGAGACCGCGAACACAGCCAGTCCGCCATCAACCCGCGAACTCCTGTCCGTATGCCGGCCTCCTCCTGAGACCGCGAACAGCGACCAGCTCGCATACCAGCCTCCTCCTGAGACCGCGCACTGAGACCGCGCGACTAACTTCCTTAGTCCGCGAATACTACCAGAGAACATGGACTACCCTGTGCGGTCACACCAGACCGCCACAGCCTAGAGGAGGACAACCCGCCACGCGGTCAGAGGCAAACCGCGCGGCTTCCACCTTGCTGCCTTGGACCAGATACCAGCAGTCATCCCAGGAGGCCGCAGCTAGGCTGATACCATCCAGATCGCCCGGACAACCCGCTAGGTCGCGCGACCTCGCCAGTCCGCCCGACCTTCTCCCAGACCGCCCAGGTCCAAAAGCTCCTCTAACTTCCACTTCAACATTTTCAACAGGTTCCATGTTATATAAGGAGGGCAAGTCGAGTCCTCTGAGCCAAGAGTTTGGTGTTTCACTTGGAGGCATTGTTGTATCAAGTAGTACGAGGATACCCTGTGTGTTCTTAGGGGGCGTACAAAGGTCTAGGTTGGGTGGTGTTACACAAGCCTAGAAGTGGACAGCCCGACCCATTGCCCTGTTGCCTCAACTGGGTACCTGAGCGGAGACTCGAATAGAGGGCTAGAGGTGGTGCTTACCAGATAGTACGCGGATACCCTGTGTGTTCTTAGGGGCGTACAAAGGTCTAGGTTGGGTGGTGTTACACAAGCCTAGAAGTGGACAGCCCGGTCCACTGCCCTGTTTGCCTCAACTGGGTACCTGAGTTGACACACTCGAACAGAGGGAACTACAAAAGGTCTGTACGTACATAGTCGTGTGCGTGAGTTGCATCATTGCATTGCACATCATGGCATAACATACTTGCATAAAACAGAGACCTCATCGTATAAATTAGTATGGGCTCTTTTATACGATGAGTTTACTTCTTGCCAGATCCCTTAGCTTATGTGTTTGTGTGTACACACATAAGTTGAGGTTACTTCCATAGCTGCTCTAGTTGTTTCTTTACTTGATCTAGTTTACTTTATAACTACTCTGGTTTACTCTCTCAGCTGCTTAGACTCTTTTATAACTGCGTGTGTATACTCACTTTGACGCTCGTTTATATATATACTGCTCGGCTTCATAGTAGCCCCTTGAATTATTATAATAGATTTGCTAGAAAGGTGCTTGATGTATATATATACATGTTGTTAGTTGTTGATATATAACTGCTAGGTTAGTAGTACTTCCTTGTCACCTGCATATTGTACATACTGTTATATTGCAGCTTTTCTTCCTTTCCTTCCACACGGTGCCTAAGAGTCGCCGGGGTGAGAGAATGTGAAGCCACTTAGTCTTTATGACTAACGGTTGTTACACCACTATTTTTAGGAGCACACCCAGCTGGAGCAGTACCGGACAGATCAGAGTGATAGGACTTGGAGACATGTTGCAGCTTTTGCAACAACACCTTATGATACGGTTGCGAGGGATTGTAGTTCTCGTTGTAGACTTCCGCTATACCTTGTTACAGTATATTTGGGAGCTCTTTTTGCTTCCTGTCATTTATATATTTTGTGGACATTTATACTTTGTGAATTATGGACTCTTGAAAATATTCAATTTATTGATGGGTTGGCAAATGATATTGGTAATAGCCGGCAGAATAGGCATCTTGTGGTACAGGTTAGCCCGTGTGCTGACGCTACTGCAAGGCGGTTGTTCTGGGCATAAGACTCCCTTCGGCCGTGTTTTGTGTTCCGGGAGGGGGATCTTACAAATACCCGAACGGTAGTACGTTGACTCAGGTGAGGGTGAGGTTTAAAGGGCCAGTAAGTTTGAGTACCGCAGTCTGGAAGACAATTCCTAATAACCCACCCCGACCTTAAAGTCTGGTGGATTCCAGCAAGAGTATGCAGGAGCTCCGCTGTTGTGTTCTTAGCGTTGAGGCGTACATGAGGTCTAGGCTTGGTAGTGACCATATCCGCCTAGGATGTGGAGTGCCCGATCCACTGCCACCGTGAGCCACGACGGTCGGTACCCGAAAGGTTGGCTTCCTTTCTAATAAATTGGGAACTATAAAAGTCTGTGCGCATGGAGTCGTGTGGGTGAGTCACATTGCATAAACACATTAAATCATCATAAGCATAGCATAGCATAACATACACATTAGCATACCCCCATCATATAAATTAGTATGGGCTCTTTTATATGATGGGTTACCTGGACAACTTATATGTCGTATGGGCGTTCATATAAGTTAAGGTACGAATCTGTGATGGTAGATTAGTTTTACTTACTGCACCGCACTTTTCTTTCTATTACTGCTTTACTTCATGTTCTACTTTACTGTCATTTGCTTGCACTATACTGCTAGATAGTTTTACTGCTTTACCTATAACTGCTAGATTAGTGTCATGTCACCTCTTCTTCTGTTTACCCCTTGCTGTCCTCCGCTTCTTCCTCCCGCTCGATACCTAGGAGTCGTGGAGGGAGGCGAGGACAAAACGACTTAGTCTTTATGACTAACGGTCGGTGTGACCGCAGGAGTCCGAGGAGACGGAGTTGTCCCGCGCGCAGCAGGACGAGATGGCAGGACCTGAATAGCGGATGCAGCGTACCACCACGACGCCACATGTTGATGATGAGATAGTTAAATTTCAGCTTTTGAGAGTTTTGTTGTAGTTTCCACATGTTGTAGAGAGTGAGAGAGTACTATTTTGGATATGTATCAGGCTTAAGCCTTTTTTGCTTGTATTTCTCTTTTTGGACATTTATGTTTCATTATATATATATATATGATGTGATTGTGGACATGCCTTTATTTCTGTACTTCATTTTGGCATATTTTTACTTATGATCGTATAGCTGGCAGGGTTAAGCCCATAACCCACAGGTTGATGACTGGATAGTTAATGAGACGGGAGATCTTACAAATTTTTACTGTATTTCTGTACTTCATTTTGGCATATTTTTACTTCATTTTGGCCCTTTAAACCTCACCCTCACCGATCCTTTGTAACGGTCTCCCCAGCATACAGCTCACAAGGACGACCGCCGACACCCCCCAACATCCAGCTCGAAAGGGTTCAGCCTAACCAAATGGGCTGCATCCCATGCACCCCAACCCCTCTCTGTCCCACTACAGGGCACAGTGGGTTGTTGGAGACCGCAGTCCCCCTTTTCATGAGGAATGGTTCAGTTAAGCGACATCGCAGAGACTTCCCAGGAGGTCACCCATCCCGTGACTACTCTAGCCCGAGCACGCTTAACTATTAAGTTCTTCCACTCCTCATCACCAATTGACCTGCAGATCAATTGGTGATGAGGAGTGGAAGAACTTAATAGTTAAGCGTGCTCGGGCTGGAGTAGTCACGGGATGGGTGACCTCCTGGGAAGTCCCTGCGATGTCGCTTAACTGAATCATTCCTCATGAAAAGGGGGACTGCGGTCTCCAACAACCCACTGTGCCCTGTAGTGGGACAGAGAGGGGTTGAGGTGCATGGGATGCAGCCCATTTGGTTAGGCTGAACCCTTTCGAGCTGGATGTTGGGGGGTGCCGACGGTCGTCCTTGTGAGCTGTATGCTGGGGAGACCGTTACAAAAAGTCCCATCCTCCAGGATTGCACTTTTTGTAACGGTCTCCCCAGCATACAGCTCACAAGGACGACCGTCGGCACCCCCAACATCCAGCTCGAAAGGGTTCAGCCTAACCAAATGGGCTGCATCCCATGCACCTCAACCCCTCTCTGTCCCACTACAGGGCACAATGGGTTGTTGGAGACCGCAGTCCCCCTTTTCATGAGGAATGGTTCAGTTAAGCGACATCGCAGGGACTTCCCAGGAGGTCACCCATCCCGTGACTACTCCATCCCGAGCACGCTTAACTATTAAGTTCTTCCACTCCTCATCACCAATTGATCTGCAAGTCAATTGGTGATGAGGAGTGGAAGAACTTAATAGTTAAGCGTGCTCGGGCTAGAGTAGTCACGGGATGGGTGACCTCCTGGGAAGTCCCTGCGATGTCGCTTAACTGAACCATTCCTCATGAAAAGGGGGACTGCGGTCTCCAACAACCCACTGTGCCCTGTAGTGGGACAGAGAGGGGTTGGGGTGCATGGGCTGCAACCCATTTGGTTAGGTTGAACCCTTTCGAGCTGGATGTTGGGGGTGCCGCCGGTCGTCCTTGTGAGCTGTATGCTGGGGAGACCGTTACAGCTTCTTTCCATGATTTGCTAGCAACTAGAATGGATAGATCATATTCAAGGTGTTAACCTTTAAAGAACAGCGACCCTCTGATACCAATTGTAATATCTAGTTGCCAACCTAAATTACCTAGAGGGGGTGAATAGTTGATAACTGCGTCTTTTGCGGAATAAAAAATCTTGATAAAAAGAATGCATAGAAAGAAAATTACAATCACAGACGATGCAAGAGATTTATAGTAGTTCCCCGTTCTTGGGTACTCCACTTGCCGACCTCGCCAATCTAGCACCACAGCTAGACTTGACTACTTCACTATAACTCGGATCAAGAATGATCCTACAATCTCGGAGTCAACACTCCTACAACTCGGAGACAAATCTCCTACAAACTCAGAGAGAACCTCTCTTACAACTCATAGAACACCTCTCCTACAACTCAGAGAAAACCTCTCCTACAATCAAATGAAATTAAAGAATGATATAACACTTATCAATTCACGAACAGATCTAAAAACTCCTTAGAGATCTTCTTCCTTCTTGAGACTTGAATGGCTTTGACGTGATGTCGATGAGGAAGACTTGAAAATAAACAGATCTGATCTTCTACGATTCGATTCGATCCAACAGATACAGTAGATGATGGAGCGAGGATCGATCGAAACTTTTCTTCCACTGGAGATGATAAATCAGAACTTCAGATCGATCTCCAACAATTGGCGACGAGCGCGGCACTTTTCGTTCTTCTTGAATCGGATGGAGAGATTAGGTTACGAAAAAGATTAATGATTCATTAATAATAATACTGATTATGAAGATTAATCCTAAGAGAGAGAGCCTTATATAGACAAAGGCTTAATGATAAGAATTAGGAAAGGATTAACCATAACCGAAACGAAGAAAGCCATCACGTCAAACAGACGAAAAAGACGTAACGTCAAATAGAATAAAATCACGAGAATAATGAGAATCAAACTTCTCGAGAAATGTATAACTTCTCGAGAGATAGCAACTTGATTTTGAGAAAAAACATGGAAGAAAATTTCAGAGGCTTGGAATAGACTTCTCGAGAAATGATGGACTTCTCGAGAAATGATAAAGAAAAACTTTTTGAAGGATTGAAAGACTTCTCGAGAACTCTTGACTTAACGAGAAATAAACTTCGAGAAATACTTCAGAAGGGATAGAACTGCTGAGAAAGACTTCTCGAGAAACACTAGGATTTCTCGAGAGCTCATAAGGACTTCTCGAGAAATCAATTGAATCTCTCGAGAAATACCTTAACTTCTCGAAAAATTGACTTAGGAAAAATTTTCAGGAAAATTTTCTTTCTTCCACACTTGGACACCAGCTGCACCTCCAAACCATGAGCTTCAATTGTCTTGAAAATGAAGTGTATCCCAATAGAGAGATCACATATGAGTCACACCATATCCCACACAATGAGGAATTACATTGTATGAAACTGTGCTTATTGACCCATTGTGACCTGACATTGGTCTACACTTAGCAATGTGAACCTGCAAGAACAATACTACAAAAGTATATCAAATACACAAGCAATTCAATCATGGTTCAAGGATGACTTCCTACAAATCAAGGTTATTGTGGATACAATACCCAACATGAACTCATTCCGTTCCAATCCGAGGTTGTTTAGAGAAAATGACTATTTTGAGTATTGGTGTGTGTCACAACAAAGTTGTTGAGGTACAGTGACCATACATACTTCGAATTGACTTCTGTCAGTTCCATTAGACTCGTGTAATCAATACGAGTGCAATGGAACTCGTTCCGTTCCAATCCGAGGCTGTTTAGAGAAAACGACCGTCTTGAGTATCGTTGTGCGTCACAACAAAGTTGTTGATGTGCTGTGACCATACATACTCCAAATTGACTTCTGTCAGTTCTATTGGACTCGTAAAGTCAATACGAGCACAACAAGACTCGTTGCATTCTAATCGGAGCTCGTATGAGAAATATGTCAGTTTTTGGTTTTGTAGACCGTCACGACACATTTTTCTAAATATTAACCGAACGAACTCGGAATCAGACTCAGTCAGTCTCAATGGACTCCCAAGGTCAAAACGAGACCAACGAAGATCATTGCAACCAATTATGACTTCGAAAAGTCAACCCACGGTCAAATCAGGCTTTATGACACACCGAAAAGCGTGCACGCACCCAAGTTGATTTAATACTCCAACATTGATCATCCACCTGACGAGTTTGACCCACTTGAACCTTGGCCTACGTAGGGGACCTACCCTAGGGTTGACCTTGTGTTGAAACCAATTTCTTGGTCTCTTGTGGAGCTCGGGGCCCTCACCGAAATGAGGGGCAGCTAGCCCTTACCGGTCCCTCGGGAGAGGTAAGGCCGACGATTCGAGCAAAGAACAAAGACCCTAGTCTCAGCGAGGAGGTCCCTCCACTAACCCGGAAGATCGTTGAGCGCTTCCCCTCCCAAGCCAAAGCTAAGACTCGGGCACCTTGGAGAGCTAGAGAGCCCAAACCAAAGCGACCTAGGGAGAGAAGAGCTCAAAGATAATGAACCGGTCCTCTTCCAAGGTGCCCTTCAAGGTCTATTTATAGATTTTGGTTTTGTGGTCTGTCAATAGCCAACTCCCGCTGTCCGTTCTTACTATCCGCACCCCAAATTGGTCTGCTAACAGCCAAACTCCGCTGTCCGGAGGGGCTAACCGCAGGCCACCAGGGGTTTTCTGGTAAAAGACCATCCCAATTACCAGCGAACCCGAGACCCTCGACCTGTTCAGCGAACATGAGGTTCGCCAAGGCCACCTAGCGAGCTCCTTCGGCTGGCTGGCTCGCCTCTTCTCGGGCTCGCCCCCATCTGGGCTCGCCTTCGGTCGCCTGGCGAACTTCTTCAGCCGGCTGGCACGCCTGTCTCTACGGCTCGCCCGCTGAACCACTCCTTAGCGGGTCGAGCTCGCCGAAATGGCTAACTGTACCCCAGAAATGGCTATTTGCACCCCAAGGGCCCGGACCTGCCCAGCGAGCTCCTCCGACCGGCTGGCTCGCCTCTTCCCGGGCTCGCCCCCATCTGGGCTCGCCTTCGGTCGCCTGGCGAACTTCTTCAGCCGGCTGGCTCGCCTGTCTCTACGGCTCGCTCGCTGAACCACTCCTTAGCGGGTCGAGCTCGCCGAAATGGCTAACTGTACCCCAGAAATGGCTATTTGCACCCCAAGGGCCCGGACCTGCCCAGCGAGCTCCTCCGACCGGCTGGCTCGCCTCTTCCCGGGCTCGCCCCCATCTGGGCTCACCTTCGGTCGCCTGGCGAACTTCTTCAGCCGGCTGGCTCGCCTGTCTCTACGGCTCGCCCGCTGAACCACTCCTTAGCGGGTCGAGCTCGCCGAAATGGCTAACTGTACCCCAAAAATGGCTATTTGTACCCCAAGGGCCCGGACCTGCCCAGCGAGCTCCTCCGACCGGCTGGCTCGCCTCTTCCCGGGCTCGCCCCCTTCCTGGGTTCGCCCTCGGTTGCCTAGCGAACTGGGCAGGTCGGCTGGCTCGCCCGGTCGTGCGAACTTGGAACCCCTTTCCTGGCGAACATCGGGGTTGTACACAATCCCCGCTCTTCGCGAGGTTGTCTTGAGCTCGCGAAGAAACATCCAACCCTGGTGTTCGCCGATTCGGCTGACGTGGCGGGAATCTTGTGGTGGGTCCCACGCCCAAAGCTATAAATACCGTCCGCCGCGGCTAGTGATCAAGCTTTTTCTTCCCCATCATCCTCGCGGAAAACAACTTCTCAGAATGCCCTCCACGCTGAGCGCGCGAGATCGACTGAAGGCTTCGAGAGAGATGGCGAAGGCCCAGGTCGCCGAGCGCAACGCCTGGATGTTCAACTTGGCCACATCTCCTTCCCCACAGCCTAAGAAGGCCAAGACGGTTCGGATGTCGCAGGGGGAGGACGTGTCGTCGCCTCCTGCTTCGCCCCCGCCGCCGGATACCGGGCTCGCACAACAGGTATTCTTCGTCTATACCTTTTTACATCGCCTACCCATTTACTCCTTTTCCTCTCGCAGAACCCTCCACCCGAGGAACGTATGGCGGGTCTCACGCTGACCTCCTCTCGCCCTCCGTCCCCCGCAAGGTTGGGATCGCTAGATGCTGGGATCGGGACTTAGACTCAGCAGGCGTCGACCTCGCAACCCCGTAAGTCATGCGTATCTTCCCTTATCTCCGCTTAAGTCCGTGTGATATCTACTCGTTGGTGGCCTATGCAGATACCCCGCCGCCGAGTCCCAAGGAGAAAGTCTCCACCCCGGTGAACTCGCCGGTCCCGCCTAAGGTTAACGTGGCGACCCCTGGCTTCGGTCTGATGGGCAAGCGAAGTCCAGGCGGCTCGCTTCTCGACGGCGCCCAAGTCGCGGAGAGAGTGGTGTACCCTCCTAGTCTGGGGAAACCCCACGTCCCGGGATTCCGCGAAAACTTCCAGGGTCGGCCGGAGTCTTCGTGCAAGCCCCGTCGCGAGTCTCCCTCCTCGCCAGGTTAGCATGTTTTCGCGAGCTCCCATCTCTTGCTCGTCCCCGGATCCTACTAACTCTTCCTTCGTTAAAATCCCAGGAGCCACCCCTGAGTCAGAGCACGGGAGGATGGAGATGTCACCACCGCCTTCGCCTAGCCAGATTGAAGACTTCTTGGGTGACCCTGGCGACCCCGTGCGGATGAAGAGTCGGGTGTCCGAGGTGCTTCAGAAGCACGGCATGATGTTACGCGAGTTGGAGGAGCGGTATGACGCGGACCGGGCTGCCTTTGACGAGAGATTCGCCGTGTTGGAAGACGCGAATGTGCGCTTGATCGCCGAGGCGGAGCCGGTGCCTCGCGCAGATGTTACCTCGCCCGGCGTGCACATCTCGCGGGGCGAGGATCAAGCGCACCTAATCCTGCGCGAGTTTAAAGCGCTTCGCGAATACCATTATCCGAGAGTGCCGCCGCGTGCGGGCAAGCGCGGTCGGGGTCGCTGGAAATGGCTTCCTTACCCCTGAGGCTGCCGCAGGTTTAATTCTACTATCCTTTTGCTTTTATTCCTTTCATGACGTCTGTTGAACAATATCTGGTGTGGTAATATTCGCGAGTCCGTCGCGACTCGCCTTTTATCGTTTTTCCTTTTTAATTTTTCCCTTTATTTCTGTGGTGTGCATGTGGTTTATTCGGTTCGTCCGCTATGTTTGATATGATCGCCCTCGCGGAGCGCTTGCGAGCTTCTGTGCAACGCTATGCCCGGACCCCTTTTCCTCGCGGGCCGGCCTTGGGCGGGACTCAATTACCGCGCGACGGCGAGCCCTGGCTCGCAAGACTGCAGTCCCTTTGAGCAGAAATCTACTTTATTTTAGCTATCCGCACTCCCGACGCTTCGATTCCCGTGCCCATCCAAATTTCTTATAAATAGTTCGGGTTCACTCTCCTACCCGTCGCATTTATTTCTCCAGTCTTCTCGCGTCTACGCTCATCTCCGTTCTCGCAAGATCGTGCTCGCGTTCGCTGCTTGTAAGTTGCCTCTTCCTGACTCGATGCGGACGAATCAGCAAATGGGAGCGGATGGCGAGAGCGAGGGGCGGTCAAAATGCGCCTCAGCATTTCAAGCCCACGAGTTCTACTGCGCGAACATCACAGCCGAGGAGTATAAACTCGCTGTGGACCGCTATCTCCCGGAGGGTTATTCGTCTCGCTGTCCGAGTGAGAGATCTACATTGAACGAGACCGGGGCTGACGAGCTCGCGATCCCCATCGCGCACTTCGAGAATGGGTTGCGACTCCCTTTGTGGCCTGAAATTCGTCAGGTACTTCGCCCAGCCTTCTCGCTGCTTCGTGCCCGCTATAGCAACTTTCTCATCGTTCTTTGTAGGTGTTGCGGTATTATGGGGTGTTACCGAGCCAGTTGACCCCAAATGCGATCGCGGATATCGTCGCGTTCGCCAGTTACCTGCGGGAGGAGAGGATCGAGTTCAGCCTCCTCGTCTTCCGCAAGGTATTTTCCTTCCGCGCCTTCCGAGACGGGACTACCTATTTCGCGAGTCAGCACGTCACCGTCTGCGAGACGGTGAACAAGAGTCACTATTGGACCCAGAAGTTCCTCCTGGTGAAGGGACCCTTCGGCAATCTCCACTTCACCCCCCTCCAGCGGGATGATGCTACATACCGCCCTCCGAGCTCGCTGAGTGGTGCCGACGCCAAACTCCTCCAATACCTCTCCGGCAAGAACTTTGAAGTCGCCTATCTGCGGCGCAATGTCGACTCGCTGCTCGCCGTTCCTCAAGGGGAAGGTAGGGCTCGCTCTCGCCCCACTCTCCTCTCCTTTCTTCGTTGTATAACGCTCTTACTTTACAGGTGAGCGCGAGATCCCTGTTAATCCCCCGCACGCACAAGGCATCACTCTCACGGCGGACACCCTCGCGACCGCGGCGGCAGAGGCTTGCCGCGATCTTCCCGCCGTCGGGTCCGGCAAGAAGCGGCCTCCTTCTGCAAGTCAGCCGGGTTCGCGGTCCTCCAAGAAGTTGAAGGGAAAGACCCTCGCTACCAAGGATAGGAGCGCGGTCGTCTATCTAAGCGAGACCGACGACTCTCCTCCTTCCCCTGCGAAAAAGCCTGACCCCCCGACGGACCAGGGCGTTGGGAGTTCTTCCGTGACTCCCCAACCCAAAGGCCACAGGAACTTCGGTCTGGGCGAGAAAGTTTCTGACATCCTCGGCGAACCCCTGCTCGCTTGGGACCCCAATGCCAACCGGATTTCCTGCTCCACCCTTCACCCCTCCTGGGTGGAGCTCGGTAAGGCCGGGGAGGAGGCGTTCTCTCTCTCCTTCGGCTTATATGGCCGCGAGGACGCCGCTGCTTATAAAGATATGGGGCCACGACAACTGGTCTATGAAGAAATGCGAGCCCAGTTCCGCTCGACGGAACTCGCGCATATGGCGGGGCGCCGCTATCTGCAGGCGGATAGGGATATCCACGCGTACCGGGAGGAGCTCAAGAGAGCTCGCGAAGAGATCAAGGGTCTTAAGGAGAAGGAGGAGGTGACGGAAAGCCTTCTCGCCGGGATGCAGGGCAAGATGGTAAGTGATCCTTGGGTCTCTTTTCTTTGCCGTTTGCGACCTCTAGCCTTCTCTTAACTCATTTGATGCTCAGGATGCCGACGTAGCAACCCAGCTTCTCGCTCGCAACGATGAGCTGGAGTTGGAGAATACTATGCTGAAGACCCGGGTGGACGAGCTGGTCCGCAGCGTGCTACCCCCTTCTCCTGGGCGAGCCGACTCTAAACAGAGGGCTGCCGAAAGCGAGGAACAGAGGCGGCGAGATGCGCAGGAGGTCGCCAATCTCGTCTTCACGACCCTTAAGAACGCGAGTCTGCTCGCGGAAGACGCGATGGAGTTCACAGCCGAAGATGTCTGTCTGGACCTCTTTGACTTGGCGCCGTGGTTGGGAGCCCGCAAGAACGGCGAGGGTCCCCCAGAATGAACTCCTTTAGCTTCTTCTCCTCTCGAATGTATATTATTCTTTTTGGGCTGGCGAGATCGCCGCCGAACATAAAAAAATCTTGAGTAATGCTAGTTATAATTTTTTCGTTGGTTTTTATGTGCATGCTCGCGTCTCTTGGCTCTTTCTCTCGCATTTGATCGTTTTTCTGCTCATGACAAGTTAGGCGGCGGTGCTTCTGGAAGGCCCGCGAATGCGGGTGTCTAGGCTCGCCTTCGCCGGGGCTCTCTTTTTATGGGTCTCGCGAGCCCGAGCTGTCATCGCCCGCGGGTATTGCCCGGCGAACTCGACCTTGGCGAGCTGAGGCATCGGCATTCTGCGAACCAAAAAACCCCCTGACTCTAGTGTCTCGACCCGTTACCTCAGGCCTTACCTGCCTCAATCCTTTCAATTTTGCGAACCCAACCCTTCTGGATCTACCCCTTCAATCTGTTATCTTAGCCCTTGACCCTTACTACCAGCCTTGGCATTCCAGCACCAATGTCCAACCTTGCCAGCCTCTCCAGAGATCAACTAGAACCCCCCGTCTAGGTGAGAGCCCGGGAGCGGAATCGATCTGGGGCATTCCAGCACCAATGTCCAACCTTGCCAGCCTCTCCAGAGATCAACCAGAACCCCCCGTCTAGGTGAGAGCCCGGGAGCGGAATCGATCTGGGGCATTCCAGCACCAATGTCCAACCTTGCCAGCCTCTCCAGAGATCAACCAGAACCCCCCGTCTAGGTGAGAGCCCGGGAGCGGAATCGATCTGGGGCATTCCAGCACCAATGTCAAACCTTGCCAGCCTCTCCAGAGATCAACCAGAACCCCCCGTCTAGGTAAGAGCCCGGGAGCGGAATCGATCTGGGGCATTCCAGCACCAATGTCCAACCTTGCCAGCCTCTCCAGAGATCAACCAGAACCCCCCGTCTAGGTGAGAGCCCGGGAGCGGAATCGATCTGGGGCATTCCAGCACCAATGTCTAACCTTGCCAGCCTCTCCAGAGATCAACCAGAACCCCCCGTCTAGGTGAGAGCCCAGGAGCGGAATCGATCTGGGGCATTCCAGCACCAATGTCTAACCTTGCCAGCCTCTCCAGAGATCAACCAGAACCCCCCGTCTAGGTGAGAGCCCGGGAGCGGAATCGATCTGGGGCATTCCAGCACCAATGTCTAACCTTGCCAGCCTCTCCAGAGATTAACCAGAACCCCCCGTCTAGGTGAGAGCCCGGGAGCGGAATCGATCTGGGGCATTCCAGCACCAATGTCTAACCTTGCCAGCCTCTCCAGAGATCAACCAGAACCCCCCGTCTAGGTGAAAGCCTGGGAGCGGAATCGATCTGGGGCATTCCAGCACCAATGTCCAACCTTGCCAGCCTCTCCAGAGATCAACCAGAACCCCCCGTCTAGGTGAGAGCCCGGGAGCGGAATCGATCTGGGGCATTCCAGCACCAATGTCTAACCTTGCCAGCCTCTCTAGAGATCAACCAGAACCCCCCGTCTAGGTGAGAGCCCGGGAGCGGAATCGATCTGGGGCATTCCAGCACCAATGTCTAACCTTGCCAGCTTCTCCAGAGATCAACCAGAACCCCCCGTCTAGGTGAGAGTCCGGGAGCGGAATCGATCTGGGGCATTCCAGCATCAATATGTCCACCCTGCTGCGGCCTCAGTACAGCAGTAGTTATAAGCATTATATACGAAAAAAGAAGAGTAAGCCATTTATTAAATAACATGACAAAGCGTTCAAGGGTAGAATCGTTTCAAGTCATCCCCATTCCGGGCCCGGTCGAGAGGCACCCCTTCCACATCCTGGAGATGATACCCTCCCGACTTGAGCACCTCGCTTACAATATACGGGCCTTCCCAGTTGGGGTTAAGCTTACCCACTGTGGCCCCTCTGCCGGCCGCATCGACCTTCTTCAGGACTAGGTCCCCTTTCTGAAAGTGCCTGATCCGGATATGTTTGTCGAAATATCGAGCCATCCGCCGTTTGACCTCTTCCTGTCTGATGGTGGCCAAGTCCCGGAGTTCTTCCACCAGGTCCAAAGACAGTCTCTGCTCTGCGTTGTTGCCCTCTAGCCACCCTTCATCCCCCTCGCTCGCGGCGATCACCCGGGGGGTCTTCACCTCAAACTCTATGGGGAGGACGGCCTCGGACCCGTGAGAGAGCTTGAATGGAGTCTCCCCGGTGGCGGTATTCGGAGTAGTCCTCATTGCCCAGAGGACGGAGGGTAGCTGTTCCACCCAGTTTCCTCGAAGGTTCTCTACTTTCTTTTTTAGTAGGTTGACGATTATTTTATTTGCCGCCTCCACCTGCCCATTGCTCCTCGGGTGGTGGACCGATGCGAACCTAAGATCAATGCCGAGCTGGGTGCAGAAACCGACAAACTCTTCACTAGCAAACTGCGGCCCATTGTCCGTCACTATAGCTAGAGGGAGTCCATGCCTGCAAATTATCTCCCCCACACAAAATTCCTTACAACCTGAGAGGTTACCTTAGCGAGTGCTTTCACTTCTACCCACTTGGAGAAGTAGTCGATCATGACCAGCAGGAACTTCCTCTGGCCGCTGGCTTGGGGGAAGGGACCGACCAGGTCCAGCCCCCATATGGCGAAGGGCCAGGGAGCCGTGATGGTCCGGAGTTTTTGGGCTGGGAGGAGCTGGAGCGGAGCATAGAGCTGGCATTTTGGACATTTCCTTGCGAACTCAGCCGCGTCTTTGCTGAGAGTGGGCCAGAAGTAGCCTTGCCTCAACACTCTCCCTTCCAGGGTCCGACTCCCGGAGTGACTGCCGCACTCCCCGGAGTGGATTTCTTCCAGCACTCTCGGGACCTCCTCTTCGGAGACACAACGGGCCAGGAGCCCCGAGAGGGTCTTTCTATATAGCCCCCCTGCATTCAAAGAGTAATAGGCGGACTTATACCTGAAGCGTCTCTTGTCCACATCCTCCCCAGGGAACTGCCCGGAGGATAGGAAGGTGATGAACGGATCCATCCATGAGGCTTGTTGATCTACTTCCATCAATTCTCCTTCCTCGATGGAGGGCCGGAAGAGTTCCGAAGTCGTGCCCCCCGCTCGGGGACCGAACTTGGCTAGGAAGTCCCCTGGGTGCTCTCCTCCCTCGGCACGTGCTTGATCGAGAAGGTGTGGAACTGCCCGATGACCCCCTTAACCTTTTCCAGGTATAGTAGGAGGGTTGGATCCTTTGCTTCGAACTCTCCTTTGATCTGGCATGCTACCACCATGGAGTCCGTGGAGACCTCCACGTCCTGCACACCCAGTTCCTGGGCTAGCCGAAGGCCCGCTATCACTGCTTCGTACTCAGCCTGGTTGTTGGTGATTGGGAAATGGATGTTTAAGGCTTGTTCAATCCGAGTCCCCTGAGGACTCACCAGGACTATTCCCCCTCCATAGGAGCATTTTCCCGACGCTCCGTCCACCAACATCTTCCATGCTTCTGGGGGAGGTGGCTCGTGCTCCCCCACTTCGGCCGCGTAGTCAGCCATGAAGTCTGCCACCGCTTGAGCCCGGATGGATGTCCTGGGTGCGAACGTGATGTTGAATTCGCTTAACTCCACGGACCACTTCGCCAACCTTCCTGAGTGCTCCACCCCTTCCATGATTTTGCGGAGCGGATGGTCCGTTACTACTTTAATTGAATGGGCTTGAAAGTAAGGCCGGAGCCTCCGGGCCGACACCACCAATGCGAAGGCTAACTTTTCTAGGATCGGGTACCGGAGTTCCACCTTCTTCAGCACTCGGCTGACGTAGTAGATTGGGAACTGTTTCTTCCCCTCCTCCCGAATCAGCACGGAACTTACTGCTTCGGATCCTACCCCTAGGTATAGAGATAGGTCCTCCCCTGGCCTCGGTCCCTGGAGCAGAGGGGTTTGAGTGAGCTGTTCTTTCAGAGCTTGGAAGGCCTTCTCGCATTCCGGGGTCCATTCAAACTTCTTGTTTCCCCGCAGTACTTTGAAAAAAGGTGCACATTTTTCTCCCGCCTTGGAGAGGAATCTGCTGAGCCCAGCCAATTTCCCTGTAAGGCTCTGAACCTCCTTCGGATTTCTCGGCGACTCCAAATCCATCACCGCTTTAACTTTGTCCGGGTTGGGCTCCACACCTGTGGGGGTGAGCAAATGGCCCAGGAACTTCCCTCGGCTCGCCCCGAAGACACACTTCAAGGGATTGAGCTTCATCTTGTACCGTGATGAGTCCTGATCATATACACATTTATGGACTCATCCGGGCCGTTATTTAGTCAATTCTCCGCACTTTAGCCTTGTTATAGTTTATATTTGATAATCCACGCTAGGTGCACATCTTGGCCCACTTTGGTGTGATTTTCGTGCTTATTGTCATTAGTAGTATTCTTGTGCTGTTAAGTGCCACTTTCAGTGGCTAGATCTGTGGTTGTGCTGGAATAGGAGTAGTGCAGGTGTTCCCGGTGCAATTCTGCACAGGAACACTGCGCACGATCGCCGGTTCTATTGCGCACGACCACTGGTCGTGCGCCACTGATCGTGTGCACTTAACCCTTTTTCACGAGTTCTGTTTGGTGCAGTGCGCACGACCATCAACGACAGTGCGCACGACCACCGGTCATGCGCCACTGCTCGTGCGCACTTATCATTAAAATTCTGAGTTCTGTTTGCTGTATTGCGCACGACCATCAACGATTGTGCGCACGACCACCGGTCGTGCGCCACTGGTCGTGCGAACATTTTATTTTATAATTTCGTATCTTGCAGGTTCCACCCAGGCAGTGCGCACGATCGCAGAATTCCAGTGCGCACGACCACTGGTCGTGCGCCAATGACCGTGCGCAGTATTTAATCCAGCGCCTATTTAATCGCCTGTTGCGATTTTAGGGCATTCGTTCACTTCCGGGAGCGGGGTTCCTGTTCCGTACGCCGCCGACCACCACCTTGGGACGCCTCCACTTCATCTCCTACGCAAAGGGAAGCCTCCTCCATCCATTCCAAGACTTCCTCCATTGTCCGTGAGTGTTCTCCATCGTCCGCAAGCCTTCAAGCAGGCATTCTCGCATCCCGCTCGGTGAGAAGAAGAAGAAACCTGAAGTCGAAGACGACGAAGCTACGTAGGGAGATTGTGACAGCTCTCTACGCCGGAAGCATAGTCCGTCCGAGTCCGGAGGTAGCCCGACAACCTACCATTCCGGCCGTGAACGGCCGCTAGTCTTCACCACCGGTTATTTCTTTCCTCTTTTCCCTCGTTGTACTCTTTGAACCGTGCAATACTCGAATATTGTGATGTTTATTTTGATGGAAATGAATATTTCTTTGTTGTTCTTCATGGTTTGGTGGTGATTCATTCCGCTTTCTCTCACTCACTCGCGCACGCACGCAAGGTGTTTGATCCGCGTTAGCAAGAGCTAACGACGGTTGTGAAGAGGTGTTTGCGACCCTCACCCTCTCGCACTTGAGTTCACTTCATCCGCCTCACGAAGCACGGCATCGCGGTCGTTGCATCCACCTCACTTTGCGAAGCGGTGTTTTCGACCCGCATCTCTTTTGTTGTTGATAAGATTAGGAAAACCAACCAAAAGCCCCATCTTTGTGTTTGTTGAACGCTTGTGTAACAATAATCACTGCGCGATTCGTTCACCCATCCTGCATTCCTCAAGAGACCGACATCCGGGGAATTTATTCTCCACAATTATTACTTGACAGCGACCGGTGCACTTGCCGACACGCATCAAGTTTTTGGCGACGTTGCCGGGGAATGCAGACGTGATGAATTCGTCTGCGTGAAGATTTGTTGCACGAGAATTTTCTTTTCTTTCACTTCTTTTGTTCACCTCTGGTATCTCCGTTTCTTTTCGATACGCACTTCTGATTACTTTCGCCTTTTCCATCATTCGCTAATCGTTTTGTTTGCTAGTATTCGTAGCATGACCTCCATTCAGGAATGCATCTATCAGGGAAGCTTGGATGATTTAAGGGATCAAGCAGAAAGGAACGATCATGACTTCGGGATCTCCTCCGACGTCATTGAGTACATGTCAGGGAACTGCAAGTTCAGCGGGGATGAGCATGAAGACGCGGTGCAACACATGCAGGACTTTTTAGAAATCTATTACACATGTGTATTCAATGGAATTGAAAACGACCTACAAAAGATTTTGGCATTTTCATTCTCCTTGCATAAAAAAGCCAAAAGCTGGTATTGGGATATTCGGAAAAGAGAGGTGACCACATGGAAACAACTCGAGGGGAGATTTTTGCAAGAGTTTCAACATCGTACTCAAGCCTTGGACAAGTACAGGGAACTCGTAACCTTTGGACAAGGGAAGGAGGAGACGTTAGTTGATGCTTGGGAGCGTTTCCAATCCTTGCATAGGGGATGCTACCGTGAAGATCTTTCAGAAGCTTTCTTAATTCAGATTTTTTATTTCGGAGTGCTGGATAAATTCCGTCTACTTTTTGATATGGCAGCTGGAGGGGCCCTGTTTAATAAATCAGGGAAGGACGCGTGGGAAGTGGTCGTGAATATTGTTCACACCAGTCAGCACTGGAGTCATGTTATTCGCTCCCCAAGCACTGCTGCAGTTAATGCCGTGACATCCAAAGGAGCAGCGGATTTTATGCCGCCAGAGCAACCAGAACAGTTAGCAACTTTGGTGGTCGGGGTATTAAACAAAATGAATGACCAATCTGCCGCAATCCAACAGCTTCGATCTACTATAGGGACGCTGTCCGATGTCGTTTTTGGGCTTGCAAGTCAGCCTCCTGAGTCAGTGAACACCATGCAATTGAGAAGTGGGAGAAGTGTAGACAATCCTCCTCGACAGGAACCACTTGCGTGTTCCACTGACAAGCATAATGAAGACACTTCCGAGAAGCTAACTCAGAGTCATATTGAGCCGCATCCCGTGAGCGAGGCACAAACCTCGAAAAGTGTTGTTCACCCCCCATTCCCCCACAGGCTGCGAAACGAGAAATCCGAGAAGCAATTCCGCAGATTCTTGGAAATAATGAAGGGAGTGCAAGTGAGCATACCACTGATTGAAGCTATCTCTCAAATGCCAGGTTACTCCAAGTTTTTGAAAGATTTGATCTCGAAGCGGAAGCAGTTGGAGGGTCTCAAAACTATCGACCTCCCGAGGAGTGCTCCGCCATCATTTCCAATTTGCCCACAAAGTGCAAGGATCCGGGCAGCTTTACGATTCCCTACAGGATCGGCCATCACCGTTTCAGCCAGGCACTCTGTGATTTGGGGGCATCAATCAACTTGATGCCGCTCTCTATCTTTCGTGAACTTGGTGCTGGGATCTTGAAGCCAACGCAGGTAATGCTGCAGCTAGCTGATCGGTCGATCAAGAAGCCGTCAGGAATCGTCGAGGATCTCACAATAGTTGTAAACGGTCTCGCTTTTCCAGCTGATTTTATCATCCTCGACATGAAGGTCGTTTCAAATGTACCCATTATCTTGGGGCGGCCCTTTCTCGCTACTGCTCGTGCTATTATTAATGTGGAGCAGGGGGAGCTCACACTAAGACTGGGGGAGGATGCTATATCTTTCAACGTCCACAGCCCGTCGCAACTCTTTGAAATCTCGGAGTGCGAACCAGCAGAGGCGCTTGAAGAATTCGATGGTCAGAACGTTGTGGAGTTGGATGACAGTGAGGTGTGTTGGCAGCACGAAGACAAGGAAGAAGGGGGTGCACACTCAAACCAGCCCGATTTGTCACACTCAATCGGAGAACCCTCCAACGATTCTGCCAATCCAAATCCTTGTCCGGCACTCAAACTACTCCCGGATTCTCTAAAGTACGTTTTTCTTGGAGAAAATAACACGCATCCGGTGATTATTTCCGCAGCCCTGTCCGCCGCCAACGAAACTGCATTAGTGGGCGTGCTGAGAAGGTACCACATGGTATTCGGACGGTCTCTTGCTGACATTAAGGGAATCAGCCCCACGGTCTGCATGCATAAGATCCTCCTTGAAGATCAGTACAAACCGACAGCACAGCCCCAGAGGCGGCTGAACCCGAA
The DNA here is from genome assembly GCA_033032865.1 of Dactylorhiza incarnata. Taxonomy (NCBI): domain Eukaryota; kingdom Viridiplantae; phylum Streptophyta; class Magnoliopsida; order Asparagales; family Orchidaceae; genus Dactylorhiza; species Dactylorhiza incarnata. The sequence continues at coordinate 6,996,633 of JAWHQI010000104.1, read as the reverse complement.
AATGCAAGAGGTAGTGAAGGCTGAAGTGATAAAGCTTTTAGACGCTGGCATCATTTACCCAATCAGCGATAACAAATGGGTCAGTCCAGTCCAGGTGGTACCAAAGAAGGGAGGGATTACTGTCGTTGCCAATGAAAAAAATGAACTGCTACGAACCCGAGTGATCACCGGGTGGAGAGTCTGCATCGACTACCGCAAGCTGAATGATGCGACGCGCAAGGACCATTTTCCGCTCCCCTTCATTGATCAGATGCTAGAAAAGTTAGCGGGGCAGGATTACTACTGTTTCTTGGATGGGTACTCAGGGTACAATCAGATTCTAATTGACCCATCTGATCAAGACAAGACAACATTCACATGTCCCTCCGGTACCTTCGCGTTCAAAAGAATGCCATTCGGACTGTGTAATGCCCCCGCAACTTTCCAACGTTGTATGCTCGCCATTTTTGCTGACATGGTGGGGGACTTCCTCGAAGTTTTCATGGATGATTTTACTCTATTTGGCAGTAGCTTTGACATTTGCCTCGCGAATTTGGCCAAGACCTTGAAGCGGTGTGAAGACACCAATCTTGTCTTGAACTGGGAGAAATGCCACTTTATGGTGCGCGAAGGAATTGTGTTGGGACATAAAGTTTCCTGCAAAGGGCTTGAAGTGAATCAAGCGAAGGTAAGTGTTATCAGAAACCTCCCTCCACCCATGTCAGTGAAAGGCATCCGAAGTTTTCTTGGTCATGTGGGCTTCTATCGAAGGTTCATCAAGGATTTTTCCTCCATTTCAAAGCCTTTATCTCGCCTGCTGGTTAAGGACGTCCCCTTCCACTTCGACGAAGCATGCATGCAAGCCTTCGAAACTTTACGGGGACAACTCATCTCAGCCCCAATTTTGGTGGCGCCCGACTGGACTTTGCCTTTTATTATCATGTGCGACGCAAGTGATGTGGCCGTAGGTGCTGTACTCGGTCAAAAGAAAGACAAGACTTTTCACACTATTGCGTATGCCAGTCGAACTCTTAACAGTGCTCAAGCAAATTATACCACCACAGAGAAAGAAATGCTAGCCGTGGTCTTCGCTTTTGAAAAATTTCACTCGTACTTGGTACTTTCCGAAGTGATCGTGTATACGGACCACGCCGCTCTCAGGTATCTTTTCAGTAAGAAAGAATCCAAATCGTGCCTGATTCGTTGGATTTTACTTTTGCAAGAATACAATCTGGAAATCAAAGATAAGAAAGGGGTGGAGAACGTGATTGCGGATCATCTCTCGCGATTGGAGTACGACACTCCCAACAGCGTTGAGGAGGAAACGGACGACTATTTCCCGGATGAAAAGTTATTCGCAATTACTACGTCCTCCCCAACCGCACCTTGGTACGCAGATATCGCTAATTACTTGGCTTGTAAAACCTTCTCCCCGAATCTGTCCCCTCAGCAAAGACGGAAGCTTGCCTCGGACTCAAAATACTATTTTTGGGAAGATCCGCTCTTATTCCACACGTGCAGCGACGGGATTATTAGGCGTTGTATTCCGGAAGCTGAGTTTCAGTCTATATTGCAGCACTGCCATGACAGAGAAGCTGGCGGGCACTTCGGGGCCATTCGAACAGCACGAAAAATCCTGCAATGTGGATTGTTTTGGCCGACCCTCTTCCGGGACGCCCATGCCTATGTCACCAAGTGCGACGAGTGCCAAAGGACCGGAAATATTTCCCGGCGTGATGAGATGCCCCTTAATAACATGCTGGTCTGCGAACCCTTTGATGTCTGGGGAATAGACTTCATGGGTCCCTTCCCAATGTCTCACGGTAAGCATTACATTATTGTGGCAGTTGATTATGTTTCAAAATGGGTGGAAGCTGAGGCGGTTGCCACGAATGATGCAAACACAGTGCTACACTTTATCCACAAGAATATCTTCTCCAGGTTTGGGACGCCGAGAACTATCATCAGTGACGGCGGTAGTCATTTTTGCAATAAGCAGTTTGTGCAGCTCATGAAAAAGTTTGGGGTCCATCATAAGATTTCTTTGGCATACCATACCCAAACATGCGGGCAAGTCGAAGTCTCCAACCGCGAGCTCAAGCGAATAATTGAGAAATCAATACATTCAAATAGGAAGGAGTGGGCTAAAAAGGTCGACGACGCATTATGGGCTTACCGGACGGCGTTCAAAACACCCATCGGCATGACTCCGTTTCAATTAGTCTATGGCAAGGCATGCCACCTCCCTGTAGAGCTGGAGCATAAAGCACTATGGGCAACCAAACTTCTGAACATGGACATTGGAGCCGCGGCCGAGGTGCGTCGTTCCCAACTCAACGAGTTAGAGGAGCTCCGTCATTTCGCTTATGAAAACGCTCGTATCTACAAGGAGAAAACAAAGAAATGGCACGATCGGCATATCATTCCTAAGGAGTTCAAAATTGGGGACCAAGTGTTGCTCTACAACTCCCGTCTCCGCCTCTTCCCAGGGAAGCTAAAATCGCGGTGGAGTGGTCCTTTCTCCGTGACCGATGTCTCCCCCTTCGGTGCCATAGAAATATCTGGGGATAAGGGGGACAAGTTTAAGGTCAATGGACATCGGCTGAAGTTATACGATGGCGCCACTATAAACAAGGAGTGTCAGTTGTTGACATTGGGAGATGGACATCATACAAACACCGGCAGCTGATTTCCCCTTCTTGTCTCTTATTTTTGTGAAACCCTACTCTTGAGAACTCTTTCTTTTTAATTCCTGAACTTTATAAACAATGCTAATACAGGTATTTGGTCCAGCTTAAGGACGTTAAATGAAAGCGCTCCTGGGAGACAACCCAGATTTCCTGTTTTCATATTTCCTTTTTTCTAACTTCTTTTAGTTCAGCTTTTGTTTTTGCTTTTGTTGTTTTGAGTTTGTGCTTGCAGGTTTTGTGTTCGATGGTGCGGATGCTGCGGACTATTCGTGATCATAAACGCCAATCGTCTGGTATGCTCATTTCTGGGCATTGGGTAACACTTCCTCCCTTCTTTTGGCTTCAAATTTCTAGATATATCGTTTAGCTTAAGTCTGGGGGAGCGGTTGTTGTTACCCACTGTGCACGAGTTGCACCGCATACTAGAAGGTTGTATCTTTATTTATCCTAGTCATTATTTTTGTTTTTCATGCTTCACACACCACTTCACCCACTTGAGTGCGTGTTTATCTTTTTGTCGTTGTTCCGTTTAAACTATTTTGGTCGGAATGTGAAATAGATTGTTAACGTAGGAATTATTATTTGGAGTGCGATGTTGACTCATGTAGTGTTCTAGTCACTTCGCATGCTATGGTAGAATGTGAGTAGAACTAGATTTTCTTTATGCATCTAAATTATGTTTAGTATTTCTGCGTAAATTTAGATTTACTATACTCAAGTGGTGAATTTGTATGAAATTGACGATAACCTGGTGTTGTGTGTGTGCGATTGCTAGTCGTGTGTTGCTCGAGTCGGGAGGAAGGTTTACCTTTCTCGTGGGCTAAGAACTTGCCCCAAGCGACTCTCGAAGCATGGGTGAGAGCGACTCGTCGAGTTAAACATGATGTAGGCCACCCTTTGGCTAGTTTGAGCTTTGTTATTCCATTTCCATTTCGTTCACCGTTGCAAGCCAAATTTGTGCTACCAATCCTTTGTTCAGCTCCTCTTCATCCACCAAAGCCTGAAGCCTATCCCACGCCCGCAACCAAATTGTTTGTAACTGCGCTCATAATTCTAAACTTGTGTGGAGTGTGGAATCATTGTGTTATGATGGGAAAATAACGTCCATCTGCTGATTTTGAACCAACCGGGGGTTACATAAAAGAAGTAAAATATGTAAAAGAAAAAAAAAGAGTATTTTGAAAAAAAATCCTCCCGAGCTAAAAACAGAAAATCTGTTGGTATTTGTGAAGTAGGCCGTGTGCACACCTGGTTTTCATGATAAGTCTGGGGGTGTGTCACACGAGCATAGTTGGTTGGTCTTGTGTGGTGCAGCGTTCCGTTAGCTCACTTGGGTTGCGTAGCCACCGCGTTTAACTTTGAATATCATACCGTAACCTAAGCCCCGTTCTAATCCTATAAGTCCTACTGATTTGATTTGCGAGTTTGCTAGCGCCGTGGAGAGAGTGTGACCGGGCAAGCGTATGGTTCACGACGTGATGGATTTCAGCGGAGTTATTCCTAAGCCCCGGGCATGATCGTCAAATTCTTCATAATTCTCCAACCGAGTATAACTAAATCTTTACTTACACTTTAATACTCTTGTAAATTAGTTAGCATAGTTAGAATCTCCTTCTACTAAATTCTCTACTTGCAGGCGCATGTTACTTCGCACCGTACTCCCTTGTGTAATTCTCTATGTTAACTATCGTTTTCACACTCCGCCGGATTCGTTTGCTCGGGACGCGCAAACAGTTAAGTCTGGGGGTGTGATGAGTCCTGATCATATACACATTTATGGACTCATCCGGGCCGTTATTTAGTCAATTCTCCGCACTTTAGCCTTGTTAGAGTTTATATTTGATAATCCACGCTAGGTGCACATCTTGGCCCACTTTGGTGTGATTTTCGTGCTTATTGTCATTAGTAGTATTCTTGTGCTGTTAAGTGCCACTTTCAGTGGCTAGATCTGTGGTTGTGCTGGAATAGGAGTAGTGCAGGTGTTCCCGGTGCAATTCTGCACAGGAACACTGCACACGATCGCCGGTTCTATTGCGCACGACCACTGGTCGTGCGCCACTGATCGTGTGCACTTAACCCTTTTTCACGAGTTCTGTTTGGTGCAGTGCGCACGACCATCAACGACAGTGCGCACGACCACCGGTCGTGCGCCACTGCTCGTGCGCACTTATCATTAAAATTCTGAGTTCTGTTTGCTGTATTGCGCACGACCATCAATGATTGTGCGCACGACCACCGGTCATGCGCCACTGGTCGTGCGAACATTTTATTTTATAATTTCGTATCTTGCAGGTTCCACCCAGGCAGTGCGCACGATCGCAGAATTCCAGTGCGCACGACCACTGGTCGTGCGCCAATGACCGTGCGCAGTATTTAATCCAGCGCCTATTTAATCGCCTGTTGCGATTTTAGGGCATTCGTTCACTTCCGGGAGCGGGGTTCCTGTTCCGTACGCCGCCGACCACCACCTTGGGACGCCTCCACTTCATCTCCTACGCAAAGGGAAGCCTCCTCCATCCATTCCAAGACTTCCTCCATTGTCCGTGAGTGTTCTCCATCGTCCGCAAGCCTTCAAGCAGGCATTCTCGCATCCCGCTCGGTGAGAAGAAGAAGAAACCTGAAGTCGAAGACGACGAAGCTACGTAGGGAGATTGTGACAGCTCTCTACGCCGGAAGCATAGTCCGTCCGAGTCCGGAGGTAGCCCGACAACCTACCATTCCGGCCGTGAACGGCCGCTAGTCTTCACCACCGGTTATTTCTTTCCTCTTTTCCCTCGTTGTACTCTTTGAACCGTGCAATACTCGAATATTGTGATGTTTATTTTGATGGAAATGAATATTTCTTTGTTGTTCTTCATGGTTTGGTGGTGATTCATTCCGCTTTCTCTCACTCACTCGCGCACGCACGCAAGGTGTTTGATCCGCGTTAGCAAGAGCTAACGGCGGTTGTGAAGAGGTGTTTGCGACCCTCACCCTCTCGCACTTGAGTTCACTTCATCCGCCTCACGAAGCACGGCATCGCGGTCGTTGCATCCACCTCACTTTGCGAAGCGGTGTTTTCGACCCGCATCTCTTTTGTTGTTGATAAGATTAGGAAAACCAACCAAAAGCCCCATCTTTGTGTTTGTTGAACGCTTGTGTAACAATAATCACTGCGCGATTCGTTCACCCATCCTGCATTCCTCAAGAGACCGACATCCGGGGAATTTATTCTCCACAATTATTACTTGACAGCGACCGGTGCACTTGCCGACACGCATCATACCGCCGCAGGGTCCTAAATGTCTCTTCGAGGTCTCGGAGGTGGGTCTCGAGGTCTCGGCTCTTAACCATGAGGTCGTCGACATAGACTTCTAAATTTCTTCCTTTCTGCTCGCGGAAGACCCTATCCATCATCCTTTGGTACGTAGCCCCTGCGTTCTTGAGCCCGAAGGGCATCATCTTATAGCAATAACATCCATCCCCCGTGATGAAGGAAACATCCTTGATGTCCGGGGGATGCATGCGGATTTGATGGTAACCTGAAAAAGCATCTAAGAAAGACATTACAGAAAAACCGACGGCTGAGTCAACCAGCGCGTCGATTCTGGGCAGGGGGTAGCAATCTTTCGGGCATGATTTATTAAGAAGTGAAAAGTCGATACACATACACCACTTACCTCCTCCCTTCTTTACCATAACGACGTTGGAGACCCAGCCTGGATACTGGATCTCCGATACAAACCCGGCTTGCAGGAGTTTTCCCACCTCTTCGCGGATGGGTCCCTCTAGCTTGTCCGCGATGGCCCTCCTCTTCTGACGGATGGGGCGGGCACCGGGGTCGAGGTTGAGGCGATGGCACGCTACATCCGCGTCGATCCCGGGCATTTCCGCGGCGCTCCAAGCGAAGACGTCCACGTTCTTTTGTACGCAAGCCAGAATCTCCGCTTGATCTCCTGGGCTGAGTTCTCCGCTGACCCGGACCTTTTCCACCATCCCCAGCCGGGTGGTGACCTCGAGCTCTACGACCTCGTCCATAGCCTCCAACCGGGACTGTTCTCCCCAAGCCCTTTCCTCTTCGGCACAAGCGGGAGCCTGGGTCTCTTCCTCGACTTTCTCCTCTACCACCATCAGCTCTTCCGCCCTTCCCTCCTGGGCCTTCTCCTCTTCTTCCTTTCCTTCCGCCCGGGGTACCTCAGCTACCCTTTCCTGGGCATGAACTTCATCTCCCTCCTTCTCTTCGGCTACCTCCAAACCTCCGGCTTCGGCCACCTCCTCCATCGCCTTATCCCACTCCTCAGCTTCTCCCATCCAGGAGATGGTGTTGACAGCCGTCACGTAGCACTGTCTTGCCACTTTGGGGTCCCCCCTGATCCGCACCTGGACCCCTCCGTCGTTGAACTTGAGGCACTGATGAAAAGTGGAAGGGACGCAGCGGAACGCGTTGATGAGTGGCCGTCCGAAGATGGCGCTGTAACTGCTCGGGGCATCCACTATGACAAAGCGACAGTTCTGAGACTGCCCACCCAGGGTCACATGGAGCCCCACTCCTCCTTCTACCTCCTTCCTCTCCCCCGAAAATCCGAACAGAGGGCCATCTGAGGCCAACACCCTTCTGGGTTCCACCTCCATCTTGTCGAATGCCTTCTTGAAGATGACATTGACCGAACTCCCGTTGTCCACTAGGATTCGGGAGACGGTGAAGTTCTCGATCGCCGTCTGGATGACCAGCGCGTCACAGAACGGGTCCTCGTAGCTCGGCATGTCCTTCTGGGTGAAAATAATTTTTTCGGCCGGGGGTGGAGCGGTGGATGTTGACGCTACGCTCCGGCGATAGATGGTATGGAGACTAGCCTTGCGGGTTGCCTCCACCCCTACCCCCCCATGGATCACTCCGATCCCTCCTCTATTCCCCAGATCTGCTCTATCCTCACATCTTTCCTCCTCCTCCTCTCGAGGTTCCAGCTCCACGATCCTTAATGGTTGCTGCTGTGGTGGCGCGGGCGCTCTGCCCCTCTTCACCTCTAGGAACTCCGGACAGGTGTCCGTTGAGTGGCCTTCCACATCGTGGAAGATGCAATATGGCACCGCCACTTCCCTTGTCTCGGTCTCTGCTACCCTGTTCCTTCTTCTCCTAGCGGCCGCCGTTTCCGCTTCTCCTCCCCTTCCCCTTCCTCTCCCCCGGCCAATTGCCATGGCCTGTTGAGGTGGGGGAGGTAACTGCATCGGGCCTTGCCTCCACCCCAACTGGGGGGGTCTCCATTGACCTTCGAAACGGTTACCCCTTCCTGGGCCATAACCCCTTCCCTGCCCCTGCATTCCTCCACCTTGCGGCCTCCATCCCCCCTCCGGGGCCCGGGGCTCTTCCCTTCTTCTGACCTCTTGCTGCCTCATCTCCGTCTCACTGAGCTTTGCTAGCCTCTTGGTGAGCTCTGGGTTGGCTTCTTCGCTTGCTACTTCCTCCGCCACCCTCTCCATCAGCTCCTCATAGGAGACGGGGGCCTTCCTCTTCAATGCCATCTTGAAGAAACTTTCCTTCAACCCGACCGTGAAGGCGAGTTGAAGTGCAAACCCAGGCACCTCCTGAGTGAGCTGCACTTCCTCCTGGAACCGATCCGCATACTGAGCCAACGTCTCCCTGGACTCCTGCTTCACCGCGAAGAGGGAATCAGCGTCCTTCTTCCTCCTTTTTGAAGTTGAAAATCTCAACAAAAAACTTCGGCGCAGGTCCTCGAACGCGTAGATAGAGCCGGCCGGAAGTGAATGAAACCAGTCTCTGGCCTTCTCCTTGAGAGTGATGGCGAAGAGCCGACACTTGAAGGCATCGGACATCGGCCTGATGGAGACCGAGTCCTCGAAAGACTGCAGATGCTGAACTGGGTCATCTCTGCCATTGTAGTACACTCTATCCCATTCCCCGAATCCCGCTGGAACGGGTGCAGACAACACCAACTCGCAGAAGGGACTTCCCCCTCCTGCCATCTTTTCTCGCTCGGCTCGCGGACCTAGCTCGCTCGCCAAGCTTGGGATCGCACTCGCGAGGGTGACGCTCGCCTGAACCACCCCGACTGTCGGCGCATCCTCCTGGCGCGCGCTCGCCTGCGCCGCGCTCGCTGGGGCAGAGCTTGTCGGCACCGAACTCGCCGGCGCGGAGCTCGCCAACACCGGGCTCGCCGGACTGGCGAACAACACTCGCCCTTCCCTGTCATGTCCTGGTTCAACGGCAACTTCTTTTCCAGCCCTTCCTCCTGGTGCCCTCTCGCCGACTGCTGTTGGGGGAGTGGTCGCCTGAGGTGCCGGGGTCGCAAACTCACTTCGCAGAGCCGTGACCGTGAACCCCAAGGTGTCGAGCACCTCCTTCCTGAAATCCGCGAACATCCTAGCCATTGCTTCCTGAGGGGTCTCGCCGAACTCCTCGCCCTGCTCTTCATCTCCGGCCATAACTCTTCTCTGGGACTTTCTTGAACCAGCCGCGCTCCACGCTCACCGCACCAAAATGTTGAAACCGATTTCTCGGTCTCTTGTGGAGCTCGGGGCCCTCACCGAAATGAGGGGCAGCTAGCCCTTACCGGTCCCTCGGGAGAGGTAAGGCCGACGATTCGAGCAAAGAACAAAGACCCTAGTCTCAGCGAGGAGGTCCCTCCACTAACCCGGAAGATCGTTGAGCGCTTCCCCTCCCAAGCCAAAGCTAAGACTCGGGCACCTTGGAGAGCTAGAGAGTCCAAACCAAAGCAACCTAGGGAGAGAAGAGCTCAAAGATAATGAACCGGTCCTCTTCCAAGGTGCCCTTCAAGGTCTATTTATAGATTTTGGTTTTGTGGTCTGTCAATAGCCAACTCCCGCTGTCCGTTCTTACTATCCGCACCCCAAATTGGTCTGCTAACAGCCAAACTCCGCTGTCCGGAGGGGCTAACCGCAGGCCAGCAGGGATTTTCTGGTAAAAGACCATCCCAATTACCAGCGAACCCGAGACCCTCGACCTGTTCAGCGAACATGAGGTTCGCCAAGGCCACCTAGCGAGCTCCTTCGGCTGGCTGGCTCGCCTCTTCCCGGGCTCGCCCCCATCTGGGCTCGCCTTCGGTCGCCTGGCGAACTTCTTCAGCCGGCTGGCTCGCCTGTCTCTACGGATCGCCCGCTGAACCACTCCTTAGCGGGTCGAGCTCGCCGAAATGGCTAACTGTACCCCAGAAATGGCTATTTGCACCCCAAGGGCCCGGACCTGCCCAGCGAGCTCCTCCGACCGGCTGGCTCGCCTCTTCCCGGGCTCGCCCCCATCTGGGCTCGCCTTCGGTCGCCTGGCGAACTTCTTCAGCCGGCTGGCTCGCCTGTCTCTACGGCTCGCCCGCTGAACCACTCCTTAGTGGGTCGAGCTCGCCGAAATGGCTAACTGTACCCCAGAAATGGCTATTTGCACCCCAAGGGCCCGGACCTGCCCAGCGAACTCCTCCGACCGGCTGGCTCGCCTCTTCCCGGGCTCGCCCCCATCTGGGCTCACCTTCGGTCGCCTGGCGAACTTCTTCAGCCGGCTGGCTCGCCTGTCTCTACGGCTCGCCCGCTGAACCACTCCTTAGCGGGTCGAGCTCGCCGAAATGGCTAACTGTACCCCAGAAATGGCTATTTGCACCCCAAGGGCCCGAACCTGCCCAGCGAGCTCCTCCGACCGGCTGGCTCGCCTCTTCCCGGGCTCGCCCCCTTCCTGGGTTCGCCCTCGGTTGCCTGGCGAACTGGGCAGGTCGGCTGGCTCGCCCGGTCGTGCGAACTTGGAACCCCTTTCCTGGCGAACCTCGGGGTTGTACACCTTGGTCAACCCCCCCCCCCCCCCCCCCCAATTTCCTAGTTTTGGGTTTTCTCTCCAAGAAAGGACCTCACCACCCACCACCAAAGGGGTGCTACCCCTTACCCTTATTCTCATGAGTGGCCAGGTGGCCTTGAGGGAGTGGAGGGAGGGGAAGAAATGTCTTCTCCCACTCCCCCTCCCTTTAGTGCCACATTGGGGAGAACGGAAGGGAGGTCCCCCTCCCTCCCTATAAAGGCATCACCGCCCCTCCCCCCTCTGAACTCACTTACCCCCTCCCCCCTCTGCCCAAGCTCCCTCGTCAGAAAACCTCCTCCAAACCCACTGTCGCCGCCACCTTCCATGGAGGCTCAGCCCAACGCCGCCGGAGCATCCCCACACCAGGTGGAACGCCTTCCCCTCCCCCTTCCCCACACCCCAATATTATGCATGTCGCCCTCGTCGCCGGAGCGCCGCCAGCACCACCCGAGCCATGCTCCAGGCTCGGGTGGTGGCTCGGCAGTGTAAGCCTCACCTCAGCGCCAGTGGTGGCGCTGGGGGAGAAGTACACCATCCGGGGACCCCTGCCCCGACAAGGAGAGGCAGCGGGGCCGCCGGAAGATGTGCCTCCGGCGGCACCCACAAGCTCCCCCCTTATTTTCCCATACCGCATCTTTGTGGTTTTCGGCGGCTGCTGGCGGCGCCAGGCCGTCGGACCACCACCAGAGACAAAGCCCCACCCCGGCGACCCGGTCGGGGGCAGGAGGATACTCTTCAAGGGGAAGGGGCGGCACGACATCATCCAAGATGGCCCATGCAGGCCGCGCCACCCACCCCCTTCGTCTTGGCAAAATCCGGCGGTGGTCGGCGACGTCAGGCCACCGGACCACCGCCAGATGGGTCGCCGGCCCCCGACGAGTCGATCGGGGGCGCCGACGACGGATGGAGGCCGCTGCCCGGCGGTGGCAGCGGCTGCCACCTTTCGCATCGTCGTCAATGGCGGTGGCCGTCCGATCTCCACGATGAGATCGGGCAGCCCATATATCCTTATCCCCCCTGCATAAAATTATGCGCCCCCCACCCCCCACCCACAACGGATCAACCCAGATCCACTGTGGGGGCAGGGGGTGGCGCGCCGTCCGACCCCTCCCTCTCTCTCAGGAATCCTTATTCGCACCCCAAACCCGATTTCTCTTCCTGAATTTTCTGAGGCAAATCTAGGCTCCTAGGGAAAATTCTTTGAATGTGAAAAATATTCCTGATTATGAGGGCTAACCCCAGTAACTTTTTGGGAATTTTCTGATTTGTTTTGCTATTTTTAAGAGCTTTTGCAAGAGTTATTTGAATGAATTAAAAGACCTAAAAACCTTGAAAAATTCTGAGAAATTTATATACTAATGCTTATGGCCTCTTGGAGACACTATCAAAGTTTGGGATTTTTATAAATTGTTTTGATATTTTTAAAAGTCTAATCAAGTTTCCTCCGGACAAAATAAACACCCAAAAAGGGCTGGAAATTATTGGAATAATTTATTGGTCTGTAAAATAATATTTTGAGTATCCTATCAAAATATGGGGACACTTGGAGATAAACGTGGGAATTGCCAATTTATTTTGGGAAAAATGATCGAAACTTATATTATCGGATTTTCAAAGAATTGGGAGAAGGAATCGTGACCGGCAATCGCGTCATAATTGTAGGTCGATTTTACGAATATATAACAACACGATGAATAAGAGTGAAAACTCAAGCTCGTAACGATGTGGGGTCGATCTTTATGAAACATCGAGCTGCGTTTAAAGAAATTCCCGGACATCGGAATTTGTCTTTTTGGAGAAGCTAAGAAACATCTAATAAAGCTATGTTTAACAAGACGCAATTAAAATTCTCGGACAGACTATAATTAAGAAAGGCAGAATTGGGAAGAAACTCCTACGAACGGAGATAGAACATAACTTTCCTCCTAAGAACGGAGATGGAACTGAAGCCTCCTGATTATGGAGTGATGAACTACTAAACTGTTCATTTATCTTAACTTCTTTGACTCCAGTCTCGTACTGGTCCCGCAATTATTATTTTTATTATTTTCGTTACTCCAGTCTCGTACTGGTCAAGTAATTACTGCTCTTTGTTTATTTCTTTTCGTTACTCAAGTCTCGCACTGGTCAAGTAATTACTGCTCCGTGTTTAATTCTTTTCGATACTCCAGTCTCGTACCGATCAAGTAATTACTGCTTGTTGTTTAATCCTTTGCAATACTCCAATCTTGTACTGGTCAAGTAATTACTACTTTCAGTTGGTTTTTTTCAGTACTATTCCAGTCTCGAACTGGTCTGATTATTTCGGCCCTTTAATTCCGACCATCCTTTCAAGTACTTTAATATTCAGCACCGCAACTCTGCAGCTTACATTTTACCATAATTACCGTACTCAGTTACTGCAAATTGTTATACTTACAGTGCTAACCCAGGTTTTGCTCTAACGTGCGGCCATTCCTGTTTAGTAGAGCCTTAGTCGGGGATAATCGCGAGTTGAGTGTCTCCTCCAGGGTTAGCCCCAAATAATGTGCCCTCACGCCCGTTGCGCCTCACAGCCAAAAGACGGATAGCCGGTCGAGTCATGGAAATCGCAGCAGACCTGAGGTGTATGTTCTTTTTTTAGTTAACTGTTTGTAAAATGCTTGCGGTATAAGTGACGGGTCGGTCACACTTGCAGACCGTTCATACCGGTGTGGGAGAGTTGATGACTCATGGCGACAGGGAGATGTGTACCGCGGGAAATCACCACTCCGTACCCGCGGATTTGCCTCCGCTGGTTGGCCTAAATCTCGGAATCGTCGGATGTCGCTCACATCCAAGTAGTACACGGAGTTGTACGGGAGAGTTTGGGTGATACGGTACGACTACACTCAGAAGTGGCAGGACTGGCCACTGTCAACGACGGCCACATCGGTGAGGCTCGCGGGGTTCGGTACTCTGCTGGAAGGAAAACGGTCCAAACTGTGTCGGCACATGGTTTTGTGAGCGGGTTCTGAACATCCGCAGTGTGTGTAAATTATGATGATCAGTGTTATTAAGATTATTAGCTGAGCACCTCCTTTAAATAACTGTTAGTGTTATTAGAATGTCCGGTTATACACATGATGCTAACCCTTCTTGCTTCGGCTATTTATTTTCTGTTAGGTGCCTAAGCTCGTCCCTAGGATGCGGATCCAAGGAGAAGATGTGTTTTCCACTTAGCTCTGTGACTAACAGTTGTTCTTATAACCATTCACAGGATATGGGACAGCACGAAGCCCCCGGACCGCATGATGACATTCCGGCTCTCGAGATTGCCCGTTCGGATACACCAGCCTCACCCCCCCATATTCTGTGATGTGAGTCCTAGGGTATACGACTAAATAAGGAGTGTAAGAGTCGTAGTGGTTATCCTTAGCCCATAAGGCCGTTCATGTAAACAGTTGGCCACGACCTTTTGCTTATGTATATATGTGTGCCTTGTTAGTTTGCCTTATGATTGCTTCTGCATTTTGTATCTGATATGATGGGTTGATTCTCTTGCCTGACAAGGCGACCACTCAGTGCTTGAGAGGGTGGGTCGTGGCCACCTGGGAAGCGCTAAGTGGCCTCCTTGGGCAGTAAGATCCCTTCTCCCCCGACTTGGGTTCAGTTCTGGGGGTGAGGGGGGCCTTACACATATGATCAGATCCCCCGTCATCAAACATATTAGTCTCGATATCATCCTCTATTATATGATCATCATCCTTCGGTGATTTGAATGAGTCATCAGCATCGCAAGCATTAAATTCTAGGTCTCGTCGAGATGGATGTCTACGAATGAAGTTATGCAATGTCATGGTCGCTAGCACAATAAAACATTGTTTCTTGAAATTGTACTGAGACATTTTTTTGCAGAATGTGCCACTTTTTCTTCCAAAATCCAAACGTCCGCTCTATCTCACTTCGAAGAGATGAATGTGCCTTATTAAAATGCTCATGTCTGTCATGGACGGGATGACTCCCGCGTGCAAAATCTGCCAAATGATATCTTATTTTTGGATATGGTTTTAAATAGTCCATCTTTAATGGATATCCAGCATCCACAAAATAATATTTACCTGTAATTTGTTTATATGTTAAACACAATAATATGGTAGCGAATAATTAAAGCATATACTATCATTTATTGAACAATTTACCTTGAGGGGGATGCGAAAAATGTAGTTATCGTCAAACAATGCGCGTGCGAAGATACAACTATCATGAACGGATCCTTCTCGCTCAGCCAGTGCAAAAGTGAAGAATATATTAAAGTCGTAAACAACCATTACATTTTGTGTTGTTGTACCATGACGTCCAATATATCTAACTTGATCATCTACGGATATCCTCACATCTACATGTGTACCATCAATTGCACCAACGCGGTCCTTAAAGAATGGCATGTAACGGGCATCATTCCTTATTTTCACAGCTATTTCTCTAAAATGACGATCAATTGGTTTTATAACATCAACTGACAGTAACAATAGTGATTTAAGACCTTTCGAAAAATATCTACTTATAGTATTAGTTAAGTGTTGAAAATGCTCTTTTGTTAATCGCATAGAGCCTCCATTTGCTAGGATGTACAATATAATTCCTAGGATTTCTCTTGAGGTTGTGTGTTGTGATCCTTGTAATTCATGACCGTTTTCTAGTTTTCGAAGTAAATCAATAAATATTCGCTTTGACATTCTAAATGCATCATGAATTCTATCTGGGTGCCCTTCAAGCAACTCTTTCAACCATTTCTCCCATGTTTGAGTAGACGTCATGCACGGTCTCTTCTCTCGTATGCAATTATTAATCTCATCAATTGTTGAGATAACTATATTGCGTATTCAACATATTGCACCTGTTCTGGAGAAAGACATGTATCTTCTCCCGAATCTTCACTGGTAGAGTCATGTGTTTCCATTACCTAAAGAAGCAAAAAACTGACATCATATCATAGAAACAACACAAAAAACCTGAATTTAGTTTCATCAAAAATAGAAATATCACAGAAGCTAGCAACCACACATATTATAGTCAAACAACACACAACAAAGTCTGAATAAAATAATATAGAAACATCTCACAAACATAACACAGCAAAGTCTGAATAAAATAGAAACAACAAATATCACTGTTGTCTGTTCTCAAAGGCACTTCTGATCCAACATACTCTATCCTCCTCTGGAATGTTAATGAAAATCTCTCTGTTATTTTTGTCCTTGATATGGTTCAAAGCAAAGTAATATAAACTAAAATCATCACGTATCTCTTGCATCTTGCAGATCAACTCCACTGGCTCCTTGATTGTGACAATTGGTGGTGGATTCTCAGTTAGTGCAGATGCACGCAACCCAGTCATATAGGAAATAGACACACCTTTATTCTTTCCCATTCTTCTTCGTTACCTCGTGGAGGTGGAGGTATTGCCCATATTGGTTGATGAATCAAGCCGCGGAACCTCCAAGTTTTTCTGCTGCATTGTCTTCTTCCTCAGAAATGTGCTCAATATCAGGTGGTACGCTGCCAATTGATGGTGCCAAAGAATCTTCACATGTGGCAACAACTTGACTGAACATAATATTCAGTTTTTCCTCTAACTCGGGTGCAATACCAGCATATTGAAACTTTTTGGTTGCAGGAACAACCTATACATAACAATTATAATAATATAAGAAAATATTTAAAAGACATATACATCCAAAACAAACACACACATAAATCACAAATCCACATACACATCCACATACACATTCACACACAAATCACACATCCACACACACATACACACTCATCACATCCACACACACACACATCCACACATACGCACACACACATGCACATCCACACACACAAATCACATAAATAACACATCCACACACTGACACACACATCCACACACACATCCACATCCAAAACACACACACATATACAGACACATACACACACACATACACATACACATCCACATATACATCCAAAACAAATACACACACAAATCACACATCCACACACTAATAAAAAACAAACACACACATCCACATCCACACACACAAACCCACATACACATCCAATTAAAATTATATGATAAATGAATAACTGTAATAGGCCAACCATAAATCCAGATAGCCAATTTCGGAAACTGAAATAAGGAAAATAAAGAGAAAAACCAAGCCATCGTAAGAAGAAAGGAGGAGAAGAAGAAGATGCTTACAGTGAAGTAGAGAAGAGGAAGTAAAAAACTTTCTTTCCGTCTCTGGTCGCGCGATCTAGCGAAGGAGGAGAAGGGATGCCGATCGGCGAGAAGATCTGGAGCAGGAAACCAACCTGCAAGCGAAGAGGAAGAGAATGGGAGCCGGAAACAGTTATTATTCCGTCGAGGGAGGCGAAAGCACGGGGCTTGCGAGGTCGGGAAGAAGTCTTACGAGCGGCGAAGAGCGGCAGAGATGATCCCGTAGCGATTTGGAGGAGGTCACCCCTGTCGCCAAAGATGCGCGCAGTGAAAGGTTGTCGGGCTCGGCAACAAAAAATATGAAGCAGGATTTTTAAGGCGCTCTCCTGAAATAGCCAAAAACACAACTTTAGGATCCTCACTTTTCAGAAATCAAAGCATTCAAACAGTTACAAAACAGCTCCAACAGTTGGAAAATAGCTTTTCCATCCGCTGGAGCTGTCCCAAAACCCAATGACTCGATACATTTCATTTTTGCTATGGAGATGCTTACCAAAGATATTTGCGTATGGTGTCTTTATGTCTGCTTTTGGTAAATGAAGCAGCCGTTAGGATGGACAATGGAAACATAGATTAGAAGGTAGAAGTTTACAATTTGAAGAATAAAAACGAGTTTACGGTATGCAGTTTTAGTTGGTGTGATTTTTACAATTATCAATTTATATTTTTAGAAAATTAAGGGGTGGTTTGGCACAATGTTTTTGCTTCAGTGAGTTTAGACAAAAAAGTCGTCATCATAAAATATTTGTTTGGCATTGACAATAATTATGACTGGCACCCTGTAAAAAAAACTGATTTGAACATACAAGTGGATGGAGTTTCTTAGATGAGGTCGGGCATTCATGAACCGTTCACGACCGCCACCACCGTGCGAAACGAACCCTATGCATTACCTTGGTGTGGTGGATTAATGTATCTTGACAAAAAAAATATTGGGAGCTGTTAAATGGGTAAGTGCATGGAGCTAGAGTACTCGAGGATAACGAAGAAATATCAGGGATTTGAGACTAGGGCTCCGTTTGGCATGGCGGTAGCTGTCGTGAACGCCATTGTTATGAACCGTCATTTGTGAACGCCTGACCTCACTAAGCAGTGGCGGACCCAGGAATTTCATCCGATTTGGGCACCAAGTAAAGTATATAATTTTTTGATAAATTTTTTAATTCAAAAATATTAAAATTAATATTTGAAGTGCCAAAAAATGAAAGAAAACAACAAAATTTTAAATATACGCAGGTTAATACTATTTTTCATTAGTAATTATTAACTAAAATAATATCAGTTAAATAAAATATATATCATAGAACAATGTTAATAATCAAAATACATATCATTTCCAAACAATTTTTTGTGGCCCCATATTTTGAAAGTGTGCGATGATTGTCTCATTGCTAATAGTTTTCACAATATCCTTCTCGATATAAGCAATTAAGCAGTCGTAAAGTCGTTCATTCACTCATCTCCCATTATGTTCCGCAAACAAGTCTTTAGTATCTTCATTGTCGAGAACATCCTCTCAACAACAACAGTTGCAACAGATAGTAAAAAAAACTTCTACGGCAGTGTGTATGCTGCTGGCTTAGTAGTATAGGCTCTGTTTGGCGGAGCGGCTGCGGATCAGGGAGAGATTCCTGATCCGCAACAGTGGGCTTTCTCCCGTTTGGCGGAGCGCCTCCGCTCCTCCAACCGCTGATTTAAAGGAAAAACGCTGCTCCTCCAACCGCCGCTACCTACCCACGATTGCGGATCGCTCCTCCAACCGCCGCTCCTCCAATCCTCCGCGCCAAACAGAGCCTTACCCACGATTGCGGATCGCTCCTCCAACCGCCGCTCCTCCAACCTCCGCGCCAAACAGAGCCATAAATAAATTAATTGTAATATAAGTGATTTTCCCGACAATATTGACTTTAGTGCGCATGATATTCTCAGTCACAGAGACTCTCCGCCCGGTCCCCAATTGGAATCTGAAATTGAGAAGCTTTCTCTTCTCTTTTTTTTTTCTTCTTTCATTTGCAGGGAATGCTAGGTTGATAATTAAGTTGGCGCTCCAGAACGCAACCAAGAGTTTGCGTTATTTAGAAATGTCACGTTGTAGAAAGCTAGCTGCCATCCAATTAAGCAAATATTCCATCCACTTTCTCGTCAATTCTCATCAATATTATCCCCCCTCCTTATTATTGATGCATTCTGAGTCGTCTCTTGTACACCAGCAGTCAAACTCTTATTCAACTTAAAAACACAGGCCCTGTCGGCAAGCTATATCATATATGAATATATATAGTTTGTTCAATTATTCTACTCTAGAAAACATATACAAATGAGGAACAATGCATTATATATTGGAAAGAAATACAGTGAAATAAGCGGGTCTTAAAAAGCAGACAGCATTGCAGTAGAACGACAACCTCAAACTAGAAAACCCTCTTCATTTTATTATATGTTGAATTTTGTGTGACCGCATTTTGCCCCGAAGCTATCATGACACTTGTTGGATAATAAGCGGGTCTTAAACTCGACCTCGCTAGCCCCACTTTTCGGTTGCACATAACTCTGCTCGTGAAAAACACGCTAAAGAGTGAAGAATTGAGTCCGTTTGGCATTGTGTTGACAGTCATGAACACGATGGGTATGAACACGATGAGTATGAACCATCGTTCGTGAATGCATGACCTAAGGAACTCCGTCTACTTTTATGTTAAAACTAGATTTTTTTTCTTCTTTATTGCGTTGTCATGCCAAACATATATTCTATAACGGTGACGATTTTGTCCAGACTCACCGGAGAAAACGAAGTCTAATTAATTAATTGTAATTTTTCTTCGGATTGTGTGGACGTGCGTAGGGTGATAGTTTTTCCATCATACATTCTAGTGGCCCTGGAGGGCCAAAATTACGTCCAAGATGCGGGCATGACAATGATACAAAACGATCACTCTGCTCGTGAAAAACACGCTGAAGAGTGAAGAATTGAGTCTGTTTGGCATTGTGTTGACAGTCATGAACGCGGTGGGTATGAACCATCGTTCGTGACTGCAAGACCTAAGGAACTCCGTCTGCTTTTATGTTAAAACTAGATTTTTTTTCTTCTTTATTGTGTTGTCATGCCAAACATATATTGTGGAGATTTTGTCCAAACTCACAGGAGAAAACGGAGTCTAATTAATTGTAAATTTTCTACGGATTGTGCGGACATACGTTGGGCGATAATTTTATATTCCAATGGCCCTAGAAAGCCAAAATTGCGTACAAGATGCGCGCGGACATGACAATCCTCCATTATATGAGGCACCGATATTATCCTCAGCCATGGTCGGCGACAGTTATCCGAAGACTTCCGGCTGAAAACCCATCCCCCCGTGAGCTGCGGCCCGGCCGCTCTCAAACACTATTATCTCCATCACTCAAAGTCTCCACTGCCCAATCCGTGTTAGTATCCAAAATAAGCTTTTTTCTGAAAGCTGAAGCATCCTTCTTTTCCCGGACATGCATCGCAAGCCCAAATAAACCCATGAAGCAAATCCATAATTGGAGTATTTTTTGCCCCGCAATAATTCCCGTGTGAAGTGTAACGTACGCGCTGGCGACTGCCGCACGTGATTTTCTTTCAATCATGCTAAGACACAGTGAAAATATGTAGTCTTGGCTTGGAAAGTTAATTAAGCCCAAAAGAACTTGGTGATTATAAACCGTCGTTCACGAACGTCTTTTCTCACCTAAAAAACTTTAGGCTTCGTTTGGTAGGTTTAAAGAGACAGGAATTGGTTTTGGCCGAAAATCTATGGCGCAGAAGTTTTGGAAATGGGCAAAAAATAAATTTTTGTGTTCGTTTGGAGAAGGTTTTGAGAGAAAATGATGATGAACAATGTCAAAATGATGATGAACTCCGGCCAAAATGATGATGAACTCCGGCCAAAATGATGATGAACTCCGACCATAATGATGATGAACAGTGTCAAAACTATCCCAAAATCAATCTAAATAGATAAGTTTTGAGTATAGAAGGATTTTTCAAAAAGCAAAACTCATGTGTTTTGGGCCAAAACTAATCCCCTCTTTTAAAATAAGCAAACGAACATTAGAATTGATTTTGGTCAAACACCTTCCTCCAAAACCTATAGGTTTTCTGTGAATGTTAATTCTTTCCTAAAAAATATCATGTCAAACGGAGCCTTAATATAGCTTTGCACTTATTGTATAGGTCGTGGGATATTAGAGAAAGTTGGCACTAACTGCCCTTTCTCGTAGTAGTAGTAGTAGTAATAGTAATAATAATACATAGGGTTAGAAGTCAAAGATCCTACATGTGAGATCATGAGTTTCTACACCTACAACCAATTAATTTTAGGTTGGAAGCTAAGGTCAGCACATTCCCACGAAAAAATAAAGTTTATCACAGATGAGGTTCGGGGATGTGTTGAGAATAGTTTTCTATCAAAAAACTATTATACCATTGTGCACCCAACTTAGTCTCCGGGTCATTCCGCCTACAACCAAATGATTTTAGGTGACCAATGAGAGTAAAAAACTCACGGCCACATCAAATGTACACGAAAAATATAATTATACCTAGGCTCCGTTTGGCACGGCGGTGCCGGTCGTGAACGCGGTGGTTATGAACCGTCGTTCATGAACGCCCGGCCTGATCATCTAAGGAACTTCAACCACTTTTAAGTTCAAAATTAGTTTTATTTTCTTCGTAGCGGGGTCATAACCGCTGCCATGCCAAACATACATTCTATATATGACGGTGGTGTTTTTGTTTAAACTCACCGGAGCAAAAATGCCCCCACCAAATTGGAGACATGGGTAGATTATGTGTACCTCTTAGGCTTGTATAGCTCATTTTTTATTTATAGAAATTCAGAATCAATTTTTAAATTCAATTCGAAATTGAGATAGAATTATATCTATGCATGATGGATGGACTTTCCTTAACTTCTAGAGAGTGATCAATTGCCCTTCTTTTCACCCATTTGAATGTTACTATAATTTTCAAATGCAAGGTTAGAATGTTCATCATAATTAATATTAGTGATATTTTTTATTTAAGGAATTGTAATGAGATGTATCAAATGTAACATCCCCATTCCTTCTAGACCTCTTGGGTGGGTTAGAGTTGAAATTGTGAGTAGAGATCATGGAATGATCATAGAACAATTTGTACTTAAGAAAACTGCTATGAGCATCCCAAAAGGGCAGAGGTCAACCTTGCCCAATTTACTTTAAATTGGACTCACCAAATCAAATTGAGCTTACCAATAGGTCCCTAACCCTAAGAGAGGCCCAAGTGACCCAAAAGCCCTATCATGGGGTCACCATTTGGTCCACATTGACCTAAGTCAACTTTAGGTCAACATAGGTCAATCATTCACCAATAGGTACAATTGACCCCCAAAACATGAAATTGACTTCACCCCTAGTCTCATAACATCATAGGGGACCCAATGGACCCAGAAGCCCCGTCATGTGGTCATCAAATTGACCAAAGTCAAACTTTCCCCAATTTTGGTCAAAATCAAACTTATGGGCTAAATTGGCCCTCAATTGGCCAAATTGACCTAGCACAATCCCTCCTAAACACTAAAGGGAGTGTTTGAGACTCAAGTGAACCAAAGTGCGCACTCAATTTTGAGGGATTAGGGCAAAATCCCCAAAATCCCCAAATTGCCCCTAAAGTCCAAAATGTATTATTTAAACCCCATGTGGACCCACCATGACTTAATTCCTCTTGGAATTGGTCCATTAGGGTCTACGACACCAATGTGTGTTAGCCACATAGGTTGGGGTGAGCTTGAGTCAAGCCCGAACTCAAAAGCCCCAATTTGACCTATTTGGGTCAAGTGAGCCCAAACCTCAAATTCAACTTGGGTTAGCCCAAATGTTTGGGCCTAGGAGAAGCCCATAAGAGGGGCTAAATTCATCCCAAGGGAATGGGCCCATGGGAGGACCCAATGGTGGTGGTGGCCGGCCACCACCAAGGAGGAAATAATGATGAACTCAAAGGAGGAGGGGCCACATGGCCTCCACTCCCCAAATTCAGGAAGAACCGAGCTTCCCAAGAGAATCCCATCAGGAAGAGGAGTGAGGTGGCAGCTGTAGTGATGAGGGGGAGGAGAAAACAAGGAAGGGTCGGCCACCATTAATGGTGACCCAAGAATTAGAAGGAATTAAGCTTGGGTTACACTCTTAATCGACCCCTCACAACTCAGGCATTAATTTCCCCCTGAGCTGGAGAGCTGTGAGTGGCTACATGGTGAGGTGCAAACTTAGGTCAAATCGCCAACAATGGCAACCTCATATATGGCCTCCCCCGACTCTGTTCAAACCCCTCATTAGCTTCAAAATGTGCTAAGGAGAAGAAGCCCCATGATTGCAGGAGGAACCGAGCACTGAGGAGGGAGATCGACCAAGGAATTGGAACTCAAATGTCGGCCATGGCAAGCCGGGATTCCCTCAACCTCAAGCTCAATAAGGCAAGTTTTCCTTATCTCCTCCCTCTGTGCTAGTCTTCCATCTCTTTCAGATCGAGTTCCCCGCAGAAATGGCGAGGTGGCCATTTCTGTCACCATGCTGCGTAGGCCGAACGAATCCCTTCCCCCATTTTCTCTACAGACCACCTACGATCGAGATATCACTGCCACTCGACGGCCAAACCTCGGTCGGAGGTGATGACGTCATCCGTTTGGCCGGAGACCGTCGGAGGTGGCCGGAAATCACCTCGAAAATGAGCCCAGGACGATTAAATCCAAGTCGTTGGCTCTGCGGGGAAGACGATCGCGTGGATGTTGGATCGCGCGATCCGGCTATCCGCACACCTATTATATTAAATCATGAATTAATATGTGAATTGTCACATAATATACAACCTCTTCGAAATTTATTTAAAAATACTTGCTCACATTTCCTGAGAAAATGTTGAACATCAAAGTGGTAGCACTATGGCTCAAAAAAATTTAGAAATTTTTTTGAGGTCCTTTGGAGGTCTGTTGCACCCTTGACATCCATTCTAGTGGGACTGGTCCAAAGGGGCCACAGAGACAAAAATGAATGCCCATTCTAAACCCCTCACCCAAATGGCTTGAAATTTCAGCCATGCATGGGTATAGATAGGACACGCTTAATGACCAAAAATCAGAATTTTTGGAAGACATTTTCCTAAAGTTTTAGTAAACATTTAATAATCCTTGCATGGACTAATTAATGGGTTATATGACCTCATTTTCACCCAAATTTGTGGTGGATGGTGTGTTAGGGTATGAATGACCCAGGGACAAAATATTAGGTCTTTTGGGTGGTTGCATGTTGAGGAATTTCAATTTTAATTCCTAGGCATGAGTGGTCTTTTGGGTGCATATAGCCAAAAAGGGAGTTTGGTATGAAAACCTAGATTCCCTTGGTGCATGCCCATGGAAATTTGCACATGCATGTGATATGAAATATCACATCACCTCTGAGAGTTTGAGGATTTTTGAAAATTATTTTCCTTAGGTTTTACACTTAATTTAACTTGTCACATGCATTTATGTATTAATAAAATGTTTAGGGTCAAATCACCTAGGAAAAATAAGAAACCTTGGCATATGCTCATCTAGGGCATTTCACACTATGAGAAATATTTTGGGAATTTTTGGACACTCAATGCCCCTATATCTCATATTATCCATATTTATCACCTTGAAGTAATTAGTTGATTTTGTGATAAATGTTTATTATCATGTCACGAACCTTGTTAGGATCACGTATGGACCAGTATGAATCCATATGAATTTTCTCATAATTTTTGGGGTAATATTTATAGTAGATCCTTCTCAATGAGAATTGTTCACCCTTGGAGTATTTATTTATTTCTGGGATAAATTGTTAAACGCAGACCAATACATGATATAAATAATGAAACTAAATTCTATCACATAAAATACAGAACTTTGTGGAATTTATTAAGGCCCCTTAGAGGCCCCAACAGAAAATGTTCCCTGAATAAAAATTGTAGCTCACGACCTTAAGAAAATTTAGAAATTTGTTTGAGGTGATTTGGAGCACTGTAGCTCTCTGAGCATTCATTTTGGTAACACATGCACATATGGGTCCCTAGACCTCAAAAAATTAATTTGGAGAGAAATATAACTCTTAATGACTTGAAATTTGGGGCATGATTGATTCATGCCCTAAAGTACACTCTGCCAAAAATTGGGGATTTTTGGAAATAATTTTATAAGATTTTGTACAACATTTCATTTTTCATGTATATATCTAGGGCTAAAATGGTCCAAATCACTCAAAATTTCTCTGGATGGTAGGCAAGACCAAGTATAGCCTATGTTTAAAATTTTAGTGCAATTGGACCACTGCATGTTGGGTTAAACCACATGCATGTCTTGACATGGTTAAGGTGTGGTGTGCATATAGCCCAAATGGGTATATTGTGACTCTAACTCTTTTTACTTGGTGTTAGTCTCTGAATTTTTGGTCACGCCTCTATGATGATATAACACATCACCTAACCAAAAATTAGAACTTTTGGGGCACATTCCTCTAAGGTTTTTGTAGAAATTAAATAAATCATGCATGGTGCCTATTATAGGTTATTTGGACTCAAATCACTCCAAATCTCTTTTGAGAGGTTGGTTATTTGTATATTAGTCATTGGTAAAAATTTTGACTCAATTGGATCCTTGCACATGAGTTGATCCATGGTTGAATGAGTCATAGGAAACCTTCATTTTTGGTCACTATAAATGTTGATTTCTGCCCTAGTGAAATAGATATTTTGTACATTAATTTTGAGGCTCTTAGAGGCCATAAAATGAAAAGTAGGCAGAGACAACTTTTGTAGGCCTTTGTGTCTACAATCTGTAGAAAGTGTGATCATACCATTTTGAGCCCTACAACTCTCTGTAGTGTAGATTTAGTAAGGCTGGTCCTAAGTCCTAACGTCAGGAGTTAGCTACTGAGCCCGCCGAGACTGCCCAAAGTTGTTGTGGTCGCCCTCTGTTTCCTACGGTCAGGTTGACCGCTTCTCACTAGCCGCGAGATCAGCCCCATGACTCTTATGTACTCCTTTTGAGGGGGTTGAGCCCTTATTTTCAGGAGAAGGATCTGATCGATTGGCACTTAGATCAGTCGCCTTGGATGGATCACCAATTTCTGGGTAAACAGTTTACCAAAAACATAGGTCGATCTCCGCAAAGTCGTAAGACCGTACATGGGGGCTGATGTCGTGCATGGGGGCTGATGTCGGACCTGTGGCTGATGATCAAGGAAGTTGGTGACCCGATGACAGGGGAGATGACGACAGAAGCCTGGTGAACGGTGTCATATATAACTATAACGGTCCTAAGGTAGTGAGATTCTGTGTCGGGTAGGTTCTGACCCACACGAAAGGCGCATGACATTGCCTCGGAGAGACGCACGATGAAATAGACATGTCTGTGAAGATGCAAACTACATGCACTTGGACATATTTATGTGTTCTTGGTTCGGTTCTGATTTCAAAATATTTGGAAAGAGTTAGTTCTGGATTCTTGTGACAGTGTATCAGAGTGAATCAAATTTTAAATAAATGACATTTAATTAGTAATTAATGCAACATTTAATATTTACTATGTATTTATTGTTAATGTTTATCATTCAATTCAAAATTTAAGGAGAGACATCAATATTCTTTTTTCATAAACTTTTAAAGTATATATTTGAATTATCTGATGATAATACCATATTACACTTAGCTACATATTCACAAGAATATTAAATATTAATTTTTAACATATGCATGCTTTGTTGTTTATTGGAGAAATAAATTCAAATTCGCTCCGTTGGGTAAACCGAACAAAAATTTTAGAGTCAGAAATGGTTCTATATTTCGAGTGGATGAGTTACTTCTGATCACGAAAAGTTGGAGCCGAACCTATATGAATCAATTCTTAGTTCATAGTGAAATCGATACGAATCGACCAAAGTTCAACGAGGTCCAAAAATAATAGCAACAAACCAATTAACTGCACGAGCATACATTCATGTGAATACAGATCTTAGTTATGGATAAGTTTTTTTACTAGACGACTCAAATTATGTGGCACTACAAGAAGCTAGAAATTAAGTTATTCTGGCCAATGAGGTTTGATCCAGTTGGGTAAGTTGAGTCCTCATGACAGGGAGGTCATGAGTTTGATTCTCATTGTGTGTGAGCTGTCTATTTATCTAATAGTTTGTTGTTTGATTGATTGTTATTTAATGATGTAGCAATTGATGTTTAATGTTTCAAATGTAACGATGCTTGTACATTTATTACAAAAAAAATAAATTATTCTGAGTTTCAAAATTTGAAGCCACACTAATATTCTCCTCTTTCTTAAAAATAAATAAATAGATTAAGACACGTTTGTTGTCATGATGCATATGTTTACTAAATCAAGCATTTGAGGGCATAACTCTCGTGCCCTTCAAACTTTTCATTTTTACTTAAAAATAGCAACAAATAATTTGTCCTCAATATAGTTAACGGTCAACTAATACTTCAAGGAAGATAAACGTGAAGCCCTCTAGAATCCTAATCACTCAAGTAAGTGTGTGATATATGCTTGATTAAGTACATGAGTATAACAAGTACTACCTTAATATAGTAAATTAATTGAATCATGTTTATCTTAATTTAAAATTTTGTTTATAAACTCTCAAATTTGCATAATTGGATTAAGCTCTACTAATTAGGGAGTTTGAAAATTTCCTCATTAGAGAATCAAATTAAGATTCCTATAGTGGCTTAGAAGAATACATGAACATAAGATGGAGTTTTGGTCCTTTCCTCCTTTGTGAATTGTGATGCTCTTTAATGAGGATTTTTCAAAGGTGCATGAAACCTATTCTGATGCCTCCTACTGGCGGCCAAAGAGACGAATTTCAACTAATGTCATTTAGGACTGTTACGCAAGTATGTATAAATTAGGTATAAAATGAATAATAAAAATTTGAGGTGTTACATTAAATCTTAAAAGTAATGGATAATTATGATAATATGATCTCAAGCCAAATTAGTAATATGTAGTCCTGCACATTTAATATACATCATAAATCTTTCCACCTACAATCATGCATGAAATTGATTTTATGTTTACTGCATAAGCCCCAACCTATGATATCTATCTTTCATGACGTAGGAAATATAGGCTCCGTTTGGCACGGCGGTGACGATCATGAACGTGGTGATTATGAACCGTCGTTCATGAACGCCCGACCTCACCGAAGAAACTTCGTCCACTTTTATGTTCAAAGCAAGATTTATTTTCTTCGTGGTGGTCATAATCGTTGTCATGCCAAACATGCATTCTATAAACGCGGCTTTTTTTGTCCAAACTCATCGGAGCAAAAACGTCGCGCCAAACGGAGTCTTAATTGATCAAGAGAATTTTACGCCTTTCTTTTAAATTTTTAAAGGCATGTATATTACATTTTCTTAGATTAATTTTGTAATGTGTTGAGAATACAATTTTAAAAAGGAATTTGTTAAAATTGCAGCTTTTATTTGTTTGAATATATAGCTTCGATCTTTGTACATATATTTTTTAGTAGACGAAAATTTACATTAGTTTGTACATACATGTTACTTACAAATTAATGTGCCCTAAATAATTTTCATTCTAGATGATACCAATTAAAATAGCTTCCCTAATAGACCTAATTAAAACTATATTTCAACAAATATAAAGAAAATGCGCACCTAATTTAAATGACCGTAGTTGCAGTTAGAAATATGTCAATAGAGTTTAATGGAGCCTTAATGATGTTTGGGCTTCACATCAATTTCAAAAAAAAAAAACTCAAAATCAAAATGGAGGGAAATCAAATTCTCGAAGAGAAAAACCCTTCGTGAGAAATGATGTGAAACCTTTAGTCTTAGCTTATCAAACTCACTTACTTTAAGTGGTTATATAAACCAATAAGGAAAATTCATAAACTACACACGCATTCGTTTGGGCTTCTCGATTTGTTTACCCGCCTTCCACCTCCGTTCCTAGCCGCCACACTCTATAAATGACAGAATACCGCTGCAACTTGCCGCCGCCCACCATCTACGGTCAACAACTCCGGCGACGTTCAGCTCCCTTCCGAGTACCAAACATACCCTACATTCGAGATGACCATCATGTTCAACATGCGACTTTGATTAGTTAATATTACTTATATCTAATAATAGTAAATAACAACCACATGGTCCACATCACATAAATTCTATATATATCTTTATTGGAAAACCCCTCGATGTACACGTCATTGCAAGTTGTGTCAGCATCGAAGTGAGACTCGTCTTCTCCCGCAGCATTCTCTTTAATTTGTCGCACCGCATTCTCCTCGGATCCATCTCTCGCCACGTGGCATATTTCTAAAGGAGAAATAATTATTTCGTCGAAGGCAGACTAAGCACGAAGATACAAAATTAAGTAATTAATAATTATAACTATAAATATAGGGTGTGCAGGTCAGTTTCGATTGTATACAGTCCAAGGATAAATGCAGACTAAACTATAAACCTATAGGATGTGTGAACCTGTTCAAAAATTAGTCTGCATATAGCCATTTTCAAATTAAATGGCATGCACATAGCTGAAGTCGGCCTGCATATAATTATTGTCTAAATAAAAGATATTGATTTAATTTAATAATAGAATAAAATTACCACCGTATGGGATTCTCTTCATTTTTGATGAAATGGAGGATTCAGATCGAATAAATGTTGATTCGACGGAGTTATCATTTTCCATCATTTTATAGTTTTTTTAATCCAGAAAATCTCCACCATCCATCGTACTTCAACAATTTTATGGACAACTATGAAATTATGGACGGGGCAAAAAGGGAAATAAAAATCCTACGCAGCATCTTCAGGCGGAAGTAGAGATAATAATAATAATAATAATATAATAATAAATACATTAAACAGGCAGCAAATACACATCCATATAATTCCACTCTCTTTATTCCTCGACGTATTAATTTAGACAATTGTTATTGGTACCTCATAAACAGATATTCGCACCTCTAATATTATAAAATTTAGTCTCCTCTTTTTAAAAAAAATCAAGCCAATATTTGTACCCAAAAACTTTCATTTCTCTCAAGCCCTAAACCCATTCCGCTCGCAGTCGCTCACTGCCGTTCGCTCGCCGGCGGTCCTTTCCTCACTCGCCGCCTGATGCCCCTCTATTCCGTCGCAGTCCTCCGCCCATTTCATCAGTCGTAGCCCGTCGCCGGTGAGTTCTCTTTGCATCCCCATTTCATCGTCTTCAATATTCTAGATCTCCCAGCGGCTTCCACTCAGATCTCCCAGGCCAGCCCAGATCTCCCACTTCCGCTGAGATCTCCCACTTCCGCTCAGATTTCCCACTTCCGCTCAGATTTCCCACTTCCGCTCTCTAGCGATGTGAGTTCCATATCTCCCAGCGGCTTAGCGAGTTTCAGATCTGCCGCTCTAATCAGTCATTTCGTAATTAGAGCTTTGTGCGGTAATTTTCCTTTTCCATATATTTTGCGTTCCAAAAATACGTTAGTAGTGCACTTCCTAATGTTTGTAAGCTTTTCGTTCTAGCGATCTTCCTAATGTTGACTACATTTTAAAAAACTAAATATAACTTTTTGGGAATGCAGCGTATACTTTTTTGAAATGTTGTTTTGATGTTAGAATGAGACGTCATGACGCATTATGTATTATTTGTGTATATGACATCAAAAAATTTGTTATTAAGATTATCATGTATAGATATGATTATTAAAGATGGGTACAAATATATCAGGTTTGGGTACAAATATCCATGAATTGCAAATAGTAAAGTACCAATAACAATTCCCTTAATTTAACACGTGCGACTTCGAAAGAGCTCTCATGGCTCTGATATTCGCCGCAAACTCCGTCAACCTCCTCAGCGCAACCACCAGCGCGCCGCCGCTCAAGTTTGCAAAGCAAACCCTAAACCACCCTGCCTCCGAGCAATGGCACGAAGACCCCGGAGATATATTAAGCTTCACTTCATCCACCACCACCTTCCACAGCCGGAGCTCCCCCTCCGTCGTCTTCTCCTCAATAAACTCCCCCAGATTCACCCAGCAGAAAAGCCCCGCATTTCCCTCCAAGCACTCGATTCCCGAAGACTTCATCACCTCCACAACGAACTCATGGCGCTCTCTCAATCTCCTCCGGTTTGTCTCTATATACCTCACGGCGAACTCCTCGTCCGACAGCATGACGGCCAACATCTTCTGAGTCTGAGAAGAAACGAGGCTGAAGCTCGACATTCTTCTCGCTGTTTTCACCACCCTGTCGTTGTAAGAATACAGGGCCCCCGCTCTGAATCCGGGGAGGCCCAAGTCCTTCGACAGGCTGTACACGATGTGGATTCGGTCGCCGTTGACGCGGTCTCTGTTTCCGACAATCTCTGCAACGCTGACGAAGTCTGCGTCGGAGAAGACGGAGCCGGAGTAGATCTCGTCGGAGATCAAGTGGATGTTCTTTTCGGCGACGAAGTCCAGTATGCCTTCGAGGAGGGAGCGAGGGGAGGAGACGCCGAGAGGATTGGAAGGGTTGGTTATGAGAAGGGCCTTCACTCTGAGGTTTGACGCTGCGGCGGTGGCGTAGGCGGCGGAGAGGGATCGGAGAGTGAGTTGGAAGGAGTCGGCGCTGCGGCAGTGGACGGGGACGATGGTGACTCCGGTTCTCCATCGTAAGTCCCTGTCAAACCTGTCCATGATGAAGAACGTACTTTTATCTAATTATGGCATAAATAATTAAATAATATAACAATCTATTTCATTATCAACATTAAATTTATATACATATATATATTTATATATAATATTTATATTCCAATATATGGTGTAAAGTCAATATCCTATTATATGATTCAATAATGTCGATCTCTTGTGTTACCCAGCTATATGGATAATCATTCTTTAATTCCTCAAACAATAGCCTTTCAACGTCATAAAACATGCATGATAAGTCAAACATATCAAACTTGTTGAATATTTCGCTTCGTCAAGTGTATGTCCGCACGATGACATAGTAGTCATGATCTGTTAGTGGTATGTCTATTTACAGCACGACTCTGCGCCAGAAATAATATACATACTCATTATTCCATTAAACTTAACGAAAAATACGTAGAATATTTTGTGCGGTGCCTTCCCTAACAAAACTTAGAAAATTAATTATAGCAAATTGTTGAATCTTATACTCACCTATATTGTAATTCATTGACCTTGCTCAACCTCGTATATTAAGCTCAATAGACGAAAGTAAAACATATATTATTTCTACAGCAATATAAAATTCATATAAAAACAGAAAAACCATAATATAAATTTCTATACCCGGGGTAGTAAGGAGTGGGGACAAGCAGAGCATCCCCGGGGTCAGCTAAGATGAAGGCAAGGAGTTCATTGGCGGCGGTTGCCCCGGCGGTAAGTACAATCCGATCCGGATCAAATTTTACTCGACCCCCTCTTATTTTCTCCATGAAGCTCGCCATTGCCTAAATTATAAATATCAAATAAATAAATAATATAGTTTGTATGAAATTATATTATTAATACGTACCTCTTATAGTTTCTACTAATTCATTAATTAATACCTCATATAGTTACGTTAATCTCTCAAACATTCTAGAGAGAGAGAGAGAGAGAGAGAGAGAGAGAGAGAGAGAGAGAGAGAGAGAGAGAGAGAGAGAGAGAGAGAGAGGGACCTTTCTGAAAGAGTAGAGGCCATGGTAGTCTTGGAAGAAGGCGTTTTCTCTAAAGCTGGCGGGGTCGGAGCCCCAAGTGGAAGCCAACGGGTGCTGCTCCAGATATTTCTCAACCAGATCAAAGGAGACCTGCGTATAAGCAAATATAAAGAATTAGTAGGGGGTCGTACGCACTATTATTATTATATATATATATATTTGATTAATAATTAATGCTACGATGATGCGTAAAGCTAGTTCATCGATCGTGTTAATTACTTGATTCTCTGCCAAGCCCATCTGTATGACTCCCGTAGGGTTTTCAACTGGATCGTAAGGATTCTCCTCGTAAGCTTTCCACCCTGCGAAGTATGGCGACTCTTCTCCATGAGCATTTGACACCGCCATTTTTGACAATGCTGCTTCTTCCTGCCCACGCAATATTGCCATTCTCTCTCTCTCTCTCTCTCTCTCTCTCTCTCTCTCTCTCTCTCTCTCTCTCTCTCTCTCTCTCTCTCTCTCTCTCTCTCTCTCCCTGCTTATCTCTTTCTCTCACTATAATATATAGGCAATATATATATATAGGAAGATGGAGTAGTAAGTAGGAAGTAGGAGCTTCTGGAGCGGGAGTCTCTCTCCGACGGAAAATTTTTTGGTACCTCAAATGTATAGGAAAAACGTGCGTCATATAAATAGCCCCCAAAATGTCGGGTCCACCTCCCTTTCTCTTCCAAAGGCAAAATTTCATATTTCCCTCCCTTCCGGCTCTTCCCGCTAACCTTCCAGCTCCCCGACGGAAAATTCCTTGCCTGAAAACCCTGCGTGTAATCCGGCGGCCTCTGAACCCGGACCCTCCATTACCATCCAGGACCTCGACGCATCATCCTAGCCTGAAAACCCGGCCACTCTTTAGTCGGCTTCTGAATCCGGACCTTGACGCAATTCCTGGACCTGCCATTACTGGGCTTCCTTCTCCTCCCCCGTGGATTTTCGAGTTTCAGTCGCTGTGATCTACTCTAAAATCATGTTTTCAAGTCCTGAAATTTCTGAACCCGAGCTCCCGCAAGTGGAGGAGCAGGTAATTTCTGAGGAGCTCCCGCAAGTTGAGGAGCAGGTAATTTCTGAAGAGCTCCCGCAGCAGGTAATTTCTTTTTTTTTTTTGTGTACTCTGAGTGTCTTCCGGTCGGATTTACTAGAGAATATGCAACGTGGTAGCTACGTCCGACCGGATATAGTCAGTGATTTTTTATGTAACTTGTGTGTCTTCCGGTCGGATTTAATAGACAATATGCAACGTTGTAGCTACGTCCGACCGGATATAGTCTGTTCTTTCTTGGATTTCCTACAGACAGAAAACTGTATGTTCATGTTTAATTTTATCATTTTTTTCATGTAGCCAAGCTCCGCTGTTGTTTTCCCAACAGTGCATTCAGAGGTAGATGCCTACAAGTTATATTGCGATTATGCTCACCGTGTTGGTTTTATCGTTCGTTAGCATTCAGAGATAGTTTATTTTCTTTTGATGTCCAAACGGATGAGTTTAATAGGCTTACAAGTTTTTTTTGGATGAACGGTCTTAGTAAAATTGACTACGACAGTTTTGGCGATGTGATTATTTTTGATACAACCTATCGCCTTAACAAATATAACTTAGTTTGCGCTCCTTTCATCGCGGTGAATCATCATTGGCAAAATGTGTTAGTTGGTGGGGCCTTTATAGCCGCGGAGACAATTGAATCTTTTTGCTGGGTATTTGAGACGTTTTTGAGATTTGTTGGCGGGAAGCAACCAACAACAATATTCACAGATCAAGATCAAGCCATGGCGGTTGCGATTGCTAGAGTTTTCAGCAGTAGTCGTCACAGGCTGTGTCAGTGGCATATTTCCAAAAAAGCCCCGTCTAAGGTGCCAACCTTCAACCATGACAAGAGTATACGATCCTCCGAAATGGTTGAGAGGGATGCAACGATGAGAAAATGTACAGCTTGACTTTAGTTCTGTGCCTGATGTTTTGAAAGGGTGATCTTGTACTATGTTCAGCTAGAAATATATGCATGCAGATTTGCCACAATTTTGGCTGATTTTGTACAGCTAAAACATTTGTTTTGACTTCACTGTTTTGATTTGCCAAAATCTGCTCCATCAAAAGCCAAGAACTGAACTCATAATAACCCATCCAATATTTAAAAGTCCACCAGAATACTCCACTTTAATTTTGGTAACAGGTGTAAGATATTTATGAAAGAATGAATTAACATGAAACTAAATTCTCAGGTGTACATTTTCAAAGATGTGAGATGTGAATGTAATTAACATGAAACTAAATTATCAGAAAAGCCAGTTACAAACAAAATAACCAAGTAACTTAACGCAGTTAGTAACAAAATAACCAAGTCATTACAAGATAGTAAAAATCATGTCCGCCATAAATTTCTCGACCCTTCGCTTTCTTTTAGCTTTCTCCCTTTTCAATCCCTTGGGTCTCTCGAAAGATGACTCCACTTCCTCATCACCCAGGAGATTATGCTCCTCCTCAACAATATTCACAAATTTTGTGAAAACCTACATTTAACTATACAAATAAGTATTCCACATATAAGGACTACAAGTACAATCAATAAGAGACACTAACCTGCTTCTTGGGCCATAATTTAACAGATAAGTCCAAGCAAAACTTATGGCTGAAGCTTCCCTTAGACGACCAACGGCAGATACGCGGTCTCACCCAATTATCGACAGGAACCTGAATGTTCGTGTGCTCAAAATTGGATTGCTTCATAGTTACAAAAATAAGCTAAACACAATAATAGATTCCAATGTATTCCCACGGGTTGTAAACAGCTCATGCACCATAAAACCCCTTTACAGAAACCCTAAACAGCTCAATCACAAATGTGGTGACAATCTTTCTCATACCAAACATAACTAAACCCCAAGCATAACAAACAATCATGAGCCACACAGGTTTTTTGCTGATGAAATACGATCGGACAAATGCATTTACAGAACAAATCCGATCAGACAAATGCATTTCCAGAACAAATCCGATCGGAATAAACATTACCAGCACAGAAAAAGTTTTCCTGAGGGAAAATTCACATCTTAAGCATGCATCAATCCTACTGGAACTGTTGAAATCCGACCGGAATAATGCATTTCAAGAACAAAAAAATTTGATTGTTTCATAGTTATAAAAATTAGTTAAACAAAACAATATATTCCAATCTTTATGTTTGTAAACAACTCATGCACACTAAAACCTCTTTACAGAAACCCTAAACCCTAAGCGAAATACAACATGAAAATACATTCCAGAAACAATCACATGTGTGGTGACAATCTTCCTCACACCAAACATAACTAAACCATAAACATGTTGGAACCCTAAAAATGAGAAACGGAGGGATCGTTACCTTCGATACTCTCCGGGAATGAGATGTCCACTTCAGAATCGGTGCTGAGAAGGACTGGGGAAGTTCGCCGTCGATGTTCACACGGGCTGCGGTGTTCTCCGTCGAGGTTCCCTCCGGTTTGATGGGAAGTCGTATCGCTGCGGTGTTCTTCCGCCGGGGTGTTAGCTTCCTGGAGACGACGAAGAAAAATTTTCGAAATTTTTTGAACAGAAACGAGGGGAAATGGAGGTGGGCCCGGTTCTTTTAGAGGCTATTTATATGATGCACGTTTTTCCTATACGTTTGAGGTACCAAAAAATTTTCCCTCTCTCTCTCTATATATATATTATACGGACGACTGGACGTGGCTCTCTGCGGGCCAGACTTTTTGCATGTAGATGATTGGTTCTAAGCCTGTGCAGAATACGGTGGAAGCTTCCCCCAGGCCCCACCCCTTCCGTATATATATGTACTCTTAATACCCTCTTCTCAAACTCAATACTCATATTTTGAACGAGATGCGCTTTGTACATACTCGCGCGTGGGTTTAGAATGTCAAAATATACAGTTTTTTTAATATTATTTTCACAATGCAACTTTTTTCATATTATTTTCATAATCTAAATTATTTTTTTATACAAATTGCCTAAATATATAGAAAACATATCTATATTTTTCATAAATATATATATATATAATGTCAAAATATTAAAAAAAAATCTACACATTTAATAAATTTTTCACGACATATTTCTTTAATTATATAAAATATACCTACATTTTTAATAATTTTATTATCTAAATAGCAAAAATATCAAAATTTTGGTATTACGAGGATTTGAACTCAAGATCTCTCACTAAATTTTAATAACCTTAACATGTAGTCAAAAACAACTATATCAAGCCTAATTTATTGTTTATTTTTGAATAGATATTATATATAATAGGCATACGACTATAAGAACATATTTTTTTAATGTAATTGTTGCAGGTCACTCGACGCTCTGGTAGACCGGTCGAATTAAACCGCCTTAGCTCACGAGTGAGTCGAGCGCGCAAACAGTCAATGAGAGAGTTACTAAATAACAAGAAGTTAGACTTTTTATCATGGAAAACCCGGAAAGGATGAAAAACCACGTGGTCGAAGCTGTGCCGACCAAATTCCACTATCTTCTGGTTCCTTACAATTGAAAGCTGAGAACTCGAGCGCGACAAGCCGATGCTCGTTACAATAGTAGAGAAAGAAAACCTCGAGAGTTATAGGACACCTCTCGAGAAGACTAAGTATTTTAATGGAAACAAAAGTGTGATTCTCGAGTCGTCTTTCGTAGTTTGAAGGATTCTCAACTTGCTTAGAAAACTATCTTCTGAAGCGAAGGAAAATTGTACAACCCCATACCCGTCGGGTGTGACCCTCCCCAGATAGTTGGGACCCGAGGTGTCCTGTGATTGGGCAGCATTGATCGGGCTGCGTCTAGCGGGTTTTGGTGTGCGTTTAGAGGAATGGTCTGCGGATAGCAGTTTTGGCTAGGGTTTTTTATAAAGCCTAAAGAACTAAAACCATGGAGGGAGGATTTTTGCCCAGCCGCTAAAACCCGAGCCCCTTCTCCTCCCCTGATCTCCCCCTCCCTGTTTGCGTGAAGCAGCCGCAAATCGCACCTCTCTCTCGTTCTCACACGCAAGGGAATAGGAACCCCGTCCAGATCTAGCCACTCCCGCCGTCCGACAAGAGGAGCTTCTCCCTCCATTCTCGTCTCACGTGCAGTCGAACTATTCGCCCTTCCATCAACAGCCGCTTGACCTAAGGAGGAGACCCTCCTTTCTCTCCCAGTCTCCTGTGTTGCGTACGTTCCCTTGGTGAACTCCATTTTGATGTGGGTCGTCGTCGTGGAGGTGGTGTAGAGCTTAGCCGCTGCTTGGTCTGCTTACCTGCGCCGACTCAGGGAGGCAAAATCTCCCTTCTTGCCTAGATTCGACCTTGCCTCCTCCTTGTTTCCGTCCAGGAGAGGTCGGGTGTTTGAAAAAGAGAGAGAAGGAATGCTCTCTTCTCATCTTCCTCTTTGGTGGTCGTTTGGTAGAGGGATATCGTTTCCCAAGTCTACAGGCTGACCAACCCTAATCAAGCCTCACTGTTGCCGAGTGGAGGTTTTTGTCATGGAGTTGCCACTATTTTTGGAGAGCATCTTCAACTTCTTTTTTGCTTGCCATGGAGGGTGATCGAGGAAGAGGAAATGAACTACCAAATGCAAGACTTGTAGAGCATCACTATAGGAGAGTCGAATCGGAGCTCGATTCGGCGTGTGCAAGCTGGATCCGAGCATGAACATCCGCTACGGTCACTAGACGTCGAGCCTCATGCCAGATAATCGGTGGTGTGGCTCTGTCCAAAGCACGCTTCAAGGGTAATGAAATTTCTCCTCGGGCAGGTGAAACCCTAATTTATCATGATTGCATGGAAGACCCTCTCCACCAACGGGTGGAGGAAGGGAGCTCTCCGACGGGTCGATGTGTACATCCCCGCTTGTAATTGCATTAGCGTCCGGAAGCGCGAGTACGAATTTAGGCATGCTGTGTGAAGCCCATCCAGATATGTCAATCTGGATTGGTGATGTTCTGGGGTTCCCGGAGAAGACTCCGAGGAAGTTGTATACTACTTGCTTGCAGGGGAGAAATATTGCCACCCCAAAAAAGGGGTGGGGTCGATAGGCTCCGGCCCGTTGTAGCTGATCGATGTTCAGCTTGCCACCGCTGGGCAGGACGTTGGCGTACAGGTGTTGCAGAACAAAGCGGGAAATAGCGGGTTTAAGCCCAAGGTTGTGCCGGCCCGAGAAAGCCTTATTTATTTATATTGCCGGCCTGCGTGCCGAAGTATGGAATTCATATTCCTGTAATCTGTGACGCATGTTTTTTGTTTATCTTTTCTAACGTAGTCAAGTGGAGTCCTCGTGGACCCCTCGCACAGTGGGGGCCTAGAGGGAAATTTACTTGGAAGCCCCTGAGAGTCCGCTAATAGTCTCCCGGAACAGCGGAGTCACGCTGTTGGCAGCCCCATTTGGTCTGCGTATAATAAAATTGTTAGGCGGGAGTACGTTATTGGTCGACCGGACGAGAAAGGCTTTGCATAGATCCATGGAGGTGCACCTATGGAGAGGAAGGGGTCGGCTCTGAGATTTTGGCCGGCCAATAGAGCCCTCCAAAGGTGCCTTAGCTCAGCCTTTGGCTTGGGAGGGGAAGAGTTAGTTAGTCTTCCGGGTGTGCGGTGGGACCTCCACGCTGAGACCTTGGATCTGTACTTCGAGTTCCTAGTCTTGTGTCTAGATCGTTTACTTGAGCGTAGTAAGTGCGCGGTCACCCCTTTTTTGGGACCCAAACTCCACAGAGACCGAGAAATCAGTTTCAACATTATGGTGCGGTGAGCGTGGAGAGTGACTAACACAGAAGAACTCAAGCGAATGTCATGGCTAGAGAAGGGGAACTAAGTGACGACCAGGGTCATGCGCCGATACCCGCGGGAAGATGTGAGAAGTTCTACTAAGATGGATCGATCATGTGTAAAGAGGATCATTAGAGGCACCAGTTAGGCATCGCATGATAAACGAGGGAGGGGTAGACCAATAAAGACTTGGAATTAAACTATACAGCAAGAAATGATGCACTTAAGCATTAGTGAGGTTATGACTAGGGATAGGACACAATGACGACAAAGGATCCATGTAGCAAACCCCACTATAGTGGGATAAAGGCTTGAGTGTTGTTGTTTTCTATTGGCAATAAAATAAGATTTATCCCTTTTCATTTAATTCAGAGACATTTGAGGGTCATCTAATACTCAAATGTAAGTGGAGCTCGTTGGTTTGTATCATTTAGTGATAGTAGCATCAGGGTCACTTCGATTTTCCTCAAACCAATATTTTTTTTTGTATAACTCTTATAAATTGTTATGATCTAAAGTCACCTTGGTGGTAAAATACAAAGTTCAGGTATTAAAGATTATTTCACAGACTGACTTTCTACTTTCATGTGTCTAAATCATATTGGGGAAGCCATCATTACTACTCATCTTACAAATGACCTTCCATCTAGAATTTTGGGTTTTAAATGTCCTATGAGTATACAACCAAATGTCTATCATAGAAGTTTTAGTTGTCCTTTTGTTCATTATCAAAGTCCTAATATGGAGAAATTGAATCACAGGGCTATTAAGTGTGTTTCTAAGATATCTTTCCGCTCAAACAATGTTATAAAATCACCATTATCCATCTAAGAAATCGTGTCTATGCGGATGTCACATTCATGAGGGAGAATCATACTTTATACCATCTCATCACCAGATGAGTATATTAACATGGAGGAGCACCGGGAAGAGCTCCGGGACCTGGCCATCATTCGCCAGGAGGAAATCAAGAGGCGGATGGCCAAGTATTTTGATCACCACGTCCGGGTAAAGCAGTTCGAAAAGGGGGGCTTGGTCCTGAAGAAGGTAGATGCGGCAGGGGGAGGAGCCGCTATAGGTAAACTAGAGCCCAACTGGGAGGGGCCTTACATTGTAAGTGAAGTGCTCAAGTCAGGAGGGTATCACTCCCAGGATGTGGAAGAGTTACCTCTCGGCCGAGCCAGGAGTGGGGACGACTTGAAAAGATTCTATCTGTGAAAATTTTTGTAACCAGCTTGTTGTGCGTTTCATTATCCATGCATATATTCCGAGGTCTTTTCTGAGCAGGTGGCAGGTTCTTTGGCGCTGGAATGCCCCAGATCGATTCCGCTGCCGGGCTCTCATAGACGGTGGGTCAGGTTGATCTTTGGAGAGGCTGGCGAGTGGCAGGTTCTTTGGCGCTGGAATGCCCCAGATCGATTCCCCTGTCGGGCTCTTATAGACGGTGAGTCAGGTTGATCTTTAGAGAGGCTGGCGAGTGGCAGGTTCTTTGGCGCTGGAATGCCCTAGATCGATTCCGCTGCCGGGCTCTCATAGACGGTGGGTCAGGTTGATCTCTGGAGAGGCTGGCGAGTGGCAGGTTCTTTGGCGCTGGAATTCCCCAGATCGATTCCGATGCCGGGATCTCATCGACGGTGGGTCAGGTTGATCTCTAGAGAGGCTGGCCAGTGGCAGGTTCTTTGGCGCTGGAATGCCCCAGATCGATTCCGCTGTCGGGCTCTCATAGACGGTGGGTCAGGTTGATCTCTGGAGAGGCTGGCGAGTGGCAGGTTCTTTGGCGCTGGAATGCCTCAGATCGATTCCGCTGCCGGGCTCTCATAGACGGTGGGTCAGGTTGATCTCTGGAGAGGCTGGCGAGTGGCAGGTTCTTTGGCACTGGAATGCCCCAGATCGATTCCGCTGCCGGGCTCTCATAGACGGTGGGTCAGGTTGATCTCTAGAGAGGCTGGCGAGTGGCAGGTTCTTTGGCGCTGGAATGCCCCAGATCGATTCCGTTGTCGGGCTCTCATAGACGGTGGGTCAGGTTGATCTCTGGTGAGGCTGGCGAGTGGCAGGTTCTTTGGTGCTGGAATGCCCCAGATCGATTCCGCTGTCGGGCTCTCGTAGATGGTGGGTCAGGTTGATCTCTGGAGAGGCTGGCGAGTGGCAGGTTCTTTGGCGCTGGAATGCCCCAGATCGATTCCACTGCCGGGCTCTCATAGACGGTGGGTCAGGTTGATCTCTGAATAGGCTGGCGAGTGGGAGGTTCTTTGGCGCTGGAATGCCCCAGATCGATTCCGCTGTCGGGCTCTCATAGACCGTGGGTCAGGTTGATCTCTGGATAGGTTGACGAGTGGCAGGTTCTTTGGCGCTGGAATGCCCCAGATCGATTCCGCTGCCGGGCTCTCATAGATGGTGGGTCAGGTTGATCTCTGGAGAGGCTGGTGAGTGGCAGGTTTTTTGGCGCTGGAATGCCCCAGATCGATTCCGCTGCCGGGCTCTCATAGACGGTGGGTCAGGTTGATCTCTGGAGAAGCTGGCGAGTGGCAGGTTCTTTATGCTGGATTGCCCCGGATGATCCCGCTGCCGGGCTCTCACTAGCCGGTGAGTCAGGTTGATCTCGCGGAGAGGCTGGCAAGGTGACAAGTTCTTTATAATGGCAGGTTGACCTCTCGTGGAGGCTCTTTGATTTCGGCTCCGAGATGGTTCCGCTGTTCGGGCTCTCAGCTAACCGGCAGAGCGGGTAAACCTCTCGGATGACAGTTTGAGAAAGGATGAGATTCAATATATGGCTTTAGCATATAAGGGATCAGTTATGCTTGATAAATTGATTGTTTTCACTAACAATCGAAGTTCTTTAAGAATAGTTTTGAAAACAGAAGTTTAAGATAATGAATCCTACAATGGCACAACATTATTTGATTAGTTTTAGAAACAAAATCAGATTCATTTTAAATTGTCAATGCATGATTGTTTATGTAATCATTATAGATAATAGTGAGCATTCTTTTCCTCAGCACTGTCAATCATCCCTGAGGCCCATTCCTGAATAACACATTATGAAATAGTAAAAATAACTGCAATCTAAATTATGAGTTTGGTTGCTAATAGACATTAAGTTGCATGACATTTTGAGAACATGAAGGGCATAATGTTTATACCATAAAAAAGAAGACATAGTGTATAACCAAGGTTGTTGACAACCAAATTGATCATTTAAAGACAACAAAGGGAAAGGTTATCACATCAGGACAAATATGAGTACAAAAAAGAGAAGAATCATCATTCATATGATTATATACCCATTTTTTTGGGGTCGGCTCCCACCCGCCGGATACTTGGGGTTGGACATTTCTCGCAAAGAGTGGGGCATGCTCGCAAAGAGCGGGGATTGTGTATAACCTCATACCCGTCGGGTGTGACCCTCCCCAGATAGTTGGGACCCGAGGTGTCCTGTGATTGGCTAGCATTGATCGGGCTGCGTCTAGCGGGTTTTGGTGGGCGCTTAGAGGAATGGTCTGCGGATAGCAGTTTTGGCTAGGGTTTTTTATAAAGCCTAAAGAACTAAAACCCTGGAGGGAGGATTCTTGCCCAGCCGCAAAAACCCGAGCCCCCTCTCCTCCCACGATCTCCCCCTCCCTGTTTGCGTGAAGCAGCCGCAGATCGCACCTCTCTCTCGTTCTCACACGCAAGGGAATAGGAACCCCGTCCAGATCTAGCCACTCCCGCCGTCCGACAAGAGGAGCTTCTCCCTCCATTCTCGTCTCATGTGCAGTCGAACTATCCGCCCTTCCATGAGCAGCCGCTTGACCTAAGGAGGAGACCCTCCTTTCTCTC
Source organism: Dactylorhiza incarnata (assembly GCA_033032865.1). Classification (NCBI taxonomy): domain Eukaryota; kingdom Viridiplantae; phylum Streptophyta; class Magnoliopsida; order Asparagales; family Orchidaceae; genus Dactylorhiza; species Dactylorhiza incarnata. Next base: position 6,953,595 of record JAWHQI010000104.1, on the reverse strand, counting down.
CCATTCACCTGTGTTGCGGACGTTCCCTTGGCGAACTCCATTTTGATGTGGGTTGTCGTCGTGGAGGTGGTGTAGAGCTTAGTCGTTGCTTGGTCTGCTTACCTGCGCCGACTCAGGGAGGCAAAATCTCCCTTCTTGCCTAGATTCGACCATGCCTCCTCCTTGTTTCCGTCCAGGAGAGATCGGCTGTTTGAAAAAGAGAGAGAAGGAATGCTCTCTTCTCATCTTCCTCCTTGGTGGTCGTTTGGTAGAGGGATATCCTCTCCCAAGTCTACAGGCCGACCAACCCTAATCAAGCCTCACTGTTGCCGAGTGGAGGTTTTTGTCATGGAGTTGCCACTATTTTTGGAGAACATCTTCAACTTCTTTTTTGCTTGCCATGGAGGTTGATCGAGGAAGAGGAAATGAACTACCAAATGCAAGACTTGCAGAGCATCACTATAGGAGATTTGAATTGGAGCTCGATTCGGCGTGTGCAAGCCGGATCCGAGCATGAACATCCGCTACGGTCACTAGACGTCGAGCCTCATGCCAGATAATCGGTGGTGGCTCCGTCCAAAGCACGCTTCAAGGGTAACGAAATTTCTCCTTGGGCAGGTGAAGCCCTAATTTATCATGATTGCATGGAAGCCCCTCTCCACCAACGGGTGGAGGAAGGGAGCTCTCCGACGGGTCGATGTGTACATCCCCGCTTGTAATTGCATTAGCGTCCGGAAGCGCGAGTACGGATTTAGGCATGCTGTGTGAAGCCCATCCAGATATGTCAATCTGGATTGGTGATGTTCTGGGGTTCCCGGAGAAGACTCCGAGGAAGTTGTATACTACTTGCTTGCAGGGGCGATATATTGCCACCCCAAAAAAGGGGTGGGGTCGATAGGCTCCGGCCCGTTGTAGCTGATCGATGTTCAACTTGCCACCGCTGGGCAGGACGTTGGCGTACAGGTGTTGTAGAACAAAGCGGGAAATAGCGGGTTTAAGCCCAAGGTTGTGCCGGCCCGAGAAGGCCTTATTTATTTATATTGCCAGCCTGCGTGCCGAAGTATGGAATTCATATTCCTGTAATCTGTGACGCGTGTTTTTTGTTTATCTTTTCTAACGTAGTCAAGTGGAGTCCTCGTGGACCCCTTGCACAGTGGGGGACCAGAGGGAAATTTACTTGGAAGCCCCTGAGAGTCCGCTAATAGTCTCCCGGAATAGCGGAGTCACGCTGTTGGCAGCCCCTTTTGGTCTGCGTATAGTAAAATTGTTAGGCGGGAGTACGTTATTGGTCGACCGGACGAGAAAGGCTTTGCATAGATCCAGGGAGGTGCACCTATGGAGAGGAAGGGGTCGTGAAAGTGGAGGTTAGATCTTAAGTTACTGTAGAGGGGGGGGGGGGGGGGGTGAATAGAGTATTAAAACTTTTTAATAGTTTTTAAAGCGGAATTAAAATACTGATGTATATATATGTGTAATGCAAAGTGTGTTATATAATTTGAATAAAGAAAAGCACACATCACATAAACAATACAGAAAATCACAAGCACAGGGGACACAAGGAATTATAGTAGTTCCCCAATAAATCTGGGTACATCTACTCTTCTACCACAGCTGGTAGGATATCCACTAGGAGTTTTTGATAAGGTGTCCACACACCACAGAGCTTTTGATAAGGTGCTCAAGACCAGGGTTTTTTTTGATAAGGTGTCCACACACCAATAAGCTTTTGATAAGGTGCTTAACAACCACACAAGGATTTTTAGATAAGGTGTCTTGCCACCACTGTGTAAACTTTTGAAGAGAGAATTAACCTTGTACAAGATAAGGTAAGAAGGTTTAGAGTGTTCATCTCTGTCAATATTTCTGAGAGAAGACAAAGGATGTTGAGGATGAAAGCTCCCCCTGTCTGTTTGAAGTTGTTGACAGCTTGAGGATGAAGCTTTTCCTAAAGCAGAAATCTTCTGTAGCAGATTAATCTGGAAGAAGTAAATCTTCAGATTGTTGTTGCTCTTTGGAAGATTTGAACTTGCAGCAGATCTGAGAGAATGAGTGTTGTTCTCAGAGAGATGAAGATGCTGCCTTATGGAAGAAGAAGACTGAAAGTATATGTTCTCTGTATTTGTTTTCTTCTTCTTCTTCTTCTTCTTCTTCTTCTTCTGCTTTCTCTAATCCTTCTGTATTCTTGTTGTTCTCAAATTACTGTATTTTTGAGAGACATAGAAAAATAACTGTGAATGCTGTGTAACTCTAAAGGAGTACCACTGTTTTTGTATATTTTTCCTTCTTTGATAGCTTTTTGATTTGAAATTCAAATCATCTGTTTTTAAGGAATATATTATTCTGACTTAAATCCTTCTTGGAATTGTAACAGCTACCAAAACGATTTTGGCAGGTCCTTTTTGATTCCTTTGTCGTGAAAGATGCCGTAGCATTAAATGTCAACGGCTATTCTTGTCTTGGAATAGAAGGAATAAAAGAATATAATAAATGAATAAGATATCCTTACTGAACTGACTGAATACGTCCAAAAGTACTTGAATAGATCCGTTAAGGTCTTCGATCTGTGTTCAGAACGTTGACAAAATAATTGATATGAGTAATCTGGACGTGTATTTGTTGAACTGAGCTTTAATATAGAATTTGTCGAGCTTGGATGGAATTCGCCGAACGCTGCCTGCCATTTGTCGAACGCTGCTCAGAGAATGTCGAGCGTTGGAACTGGCTATAATTCTTCAGTCTACTGAGAAGAATTTGTCGAACGAAGCTAGACATTCGTCGAACGCCACTCGTCATTTGTCGAAAGCTGGGAACTTAAATATTCCTTAAGTTCTAGCTAATCAATAAGCCTAAATACTTGACCCTTAAGCTATACAGTGGGGTCAACTTGATCCTTAGTTAAAACATAGTGATCCTAGCCCAAAACAGTAATAGGGTTGTTCCAACAATCTCCCCCTATTTGGGTTAGGATACTATTTGACAATTAATCAAATAAATACAATAGAAAACATAAACAGCAGAGCACAAAATATATGTATCTGACAGAATGAAAATTCATTTCAACAGATTGAATAAAGATAGTGCTCTGAGTTCATTACAATCAAAATGTTTAACAATAACAAAAAATAAATAAGTTTGAACCTCTTTTACTTCTTTGTTGATGGAGGTTTGAAGATGATTATCCTGTTTGGATCTTCAGACTTCTTCTTGCTCATGTAGAGATCTTGAGCTCCCAGTATTGTTTGAGACTTAACATGAGGGACAAAAGCTTCTGGGTGCTTCTCAAGATATTCTTCATCATTGAATAATTCTTTGGAATTGTACTTGTCAAGCTCTTTCCTTCTGTACTCAGACATGGTAAAAATGTTTGTAAAATCTTTACCTTCTGATTTTGCTTTATTAATCTGGGCATAAACAATTATTTCTTTGAGTCTTGCCATTTGAGATAATCTTTCCTCTTCAGGATCTGGAAGATAGGGAACATATTCTGAAATATCAGTTTGATCTTGAAGATCACTTTGAGGATTTTTGATCTTGTGAGAAGATCCATCAGAGATATGAAGTATGTATTCTGAAATTTGAGGTGAAATAATGACTGGACTTTCTTGTGAAGCAACTGCTTATTTCTTAGAAGGAGGATTACTGGCTGATCCTGATACTTGAGATCCATTGGAACTACCAGAAATCCTTGAATGCTGAGAGCTGGGCTTCTGGGAGAAGGATGATGGTGCTGCTGAGCCTGCTGCTGGAGGAGGAGGAGGATGGTTATATTTGACAGGTTTATCAGAATAATAACCAGTTTTCCTCATCTTCTTTCTTCTTTTATTCTCATTCCTTGAGAATTTCATCCAATGTGGTGTATCTTTGTCAAGAGTAATATTATGAAGAACATAATATGGGATATCATTCTCAGGATTTGGAGGCTTGGGAACAGCCTTTGACTTTGCTTTTCTTTTCTTTCTTTTCCTTGATAATGTGTCATCAGAATCACTTCCATTATCTTTTTCATTAGAGTCAGAAGAAGGAATTGGATTATCATATAAATCATTTATCATTTTAAGAGCTTTGATTATTTGCTCTTCAGCTTCATAAGCTTCATCCTCTGCTTTCCAGATTTCATCAAAGTCTGGAATTGGTGATTCATCAAAGACAAAAGTTGGGAATTCAAACTTATTGATAATTTCTTCTGAAATTTTAACTGATTCATCTGCAAGACTTTGAACTGGAACTGGAACAAGAGCTGGAACTGCTCTTTGAACTGCAAAACTGCTAATGATCTTTTTCAACAGAACTTTGTCAATTGGAGCAGTATTAGGAACAATTGCTCTAGAATAATTATAATGTTTTGACAGATTAGAGTAAATAGGATTGAACTTAGAAAATAAGGAAATAATATCTAGGGAGGGATGGATATATATATTATTTAACTTTTCTATGATTGGTACTTCTGAAGCTTCTTCAAATATATCTACATCAGAAGTTTAAACTGTTTCTTCAGTATCCTCTTCAGCAAAAACTGTATCTGTATCAAAAACTGTATCCTCTAAAATTTGAGCTTCTGGAAATTCTTCATGTGTCATCTCCCCCTGCCTAGCTTCAGGGAGACCTGAATCTAGGCCCGTGGGAGAAGGGACAGAGATGGAGGAGGGAATTGAAGATATAGTAGAAGATAGTTCAGAGATTGCTTGAAGAATTGGAGCAATTTTTGCATCCAATGTGGAGTCAAGAGTAGAAAGAATGTTATAGACTGGAGCAAGTTTTGCATCCAAGATTTGATCAATTTTGGGAAGAATGTAGTCAAGAATTTGATCTGCAACAGATTGAAAATGTAAAAATAACATTTCAGGTTGTTGAGATGAAGATGGTTGAGAAGTGGATGGAGAGGGGGTTGGTACAAAAATGTTTGCAACATTTGCATGTTGTTGAGAGATGTTAGAATGAATGGGGAAAGAGTGATGGATGGGTGAATGATGGTCATCATGCATTGGAGATGGAGGTGGAGAAGTATGAGTGGTGAGAAGGGTAGATGAGGATGGAATGTCATCAATGAGTGTGGGAGAGTTTGGAGGTGGAGATTGTGCAGGGAAAATATTTTGAGGTGGAGATGGGAGAGGAGGAGAAGAAACAATAGGAGGAGGAGAAGAAGCTTCTAGAAGGGGTGAGGGAGTGACTGGATCAATCCTTGTGCCTTCAGAAGTTTTCTTCTTTGTAACTGCTCCTGTATTCTTCTTGATAAACACCCTGTCCCATTTAGCAAAGAGAGATGAGGTCAGCTTCTTGCTAGCATTAATGGTCACCTTGGGAGAGACCATAAGGTCTTGGTGTCTTTCCTGCAAAACAATTCCTATAATCCTTCCAAAATAGACATTTTCCTTTGAAATCTTCTTCTTAATCAATCCAAAGAAGATTGATCCCCAATTCACTTTCTTCTTTTCCATTATGGCCACCATCAACATAAATTGGTGTCTATTAATATAATCATGTCTTGTTGTTTTCCCTAACAACACTTTGTCAACTATATCAGAAAGAAACTTATATTCAACAGATAAGCTCTTCTTAAGCATGTGATTAGGGTTTCCAGTGGAATGACTCATTTTAATCAGTGTTTCACCAGTTTCAACAGAGTTGGGCTCTATTTCATCATCACCATTAACAAGACCTGGTGTCCTGAGATAGTTCCTGTCAGACTTTCATCTTCCTGCTTAGCTGTAAAACACCATTCCTTGATTTCTGTTGTGTGCAACTTTATCCTCATGCTCATTAACTTCTTTAACTGCTGCTCTTCAAACAGTTGAAGAATATCCTTGAAGATTTGGTCAGATTGAGTGAACGATTCCATGTCGATGTCAAACCCGGCATCGAACTTCATCGAATATAGCACGGCTTGAGAAATCGCCATTTGTACCTGCAAGAGAGAAAGATCAAGTGCAGAGAGGAACTGGAGGGAAACGATTTCTGTAGGCGCAATCTATTACGAAATTGAAAAAAAAATATTATATAGACCGGAAAAGGAGGCGCATTTGAGGAGCGGGGTTCGGCAAAAACCTAATAAAAACAGAAGTCGAAAAGACTTTAGGTCTCCGTCAGACAGCGTTCGACAAAAATATCCTTTTCGCCAACCACCGTTCGACAAATGTAATTGTCTTTATCGATTCTGAAGTTAACAGGTTTGTCGACCGCCGTTCGACAAATGGTTCAAATTCGTCGTCCTACGTTCGACGAATTTAGGGGATAAATAGAAATATTAATTTTTAACATATTGAATCTCCATCTATCATTCCTAGTTGATTTATAAAGAAGATGTGCTTCTTTTCATCCAAGGACTTGGTGAAAATGTCAGCTCTTTGTAAAACAGTTGAAATGAACTGTAGGCAGATTTTATTTTTATCCACATTGTCCCTAAGGAAGTGGTGCTTAATTTCTATGTGTTTAGTCCTACTATGGAGAACTGGATTTAGTGCTATAGATATTGCACTTGTATTGTCACAAAATATAGTTGATTTATTTAAGTTGATACCATAGTCTAGGAGCTGATTTTGTATCCACAACATCTGTGAGCAGCAACTGCCAGCAGCCATGTATTCAGCTTCAGCTGTTGATGTAGACACAGATGTTTGCTTTTTACAAAACCAAGACACAAGCCTATCACCAAGAAACTGACAAGTTCCTGATGTGCTATTCCTGTCTACTCTGCATCCAGCATAATCTGAATCTGAGAATCCAGTTAATTCAAATTTAGATGTTGTTGGATACCAAAGTCCTATATTAGGGCAACCCTTTATATATCTCAAAATCCTTTTTAGTAAAATTAAGTGAGATTCTTTGGGGTTAACTTGAAATCTAGCACAAATACATGTAGCAAACATTATGTCATGTCTACTAGCTGTTAAATAAAGTAGTGAGCCAACAATTGCTCTGTATACTTTTGAATCAACGGGTTTCCCTGATTCATTATTAACAATAACAACATTTGAGGGCATGGGTGTTTTCATGGTGGAAGAATCAGACATACCAAATCTTTTCACTAATTCCTTAGCATACTTAGATTGAGATATGAAGATTCCATTTGGAGTTTGCTTCACTTGAAGACCAAGGAAGTATGATAGCTCACCCATACTACTCATTTCAAATCTTGATTGCATTAGATTGGAAAATCTTTTGCACAAATTTGAATCAGTAGAACCAAAGATAATGTCATCTACATATATTTGAACTAGCAAAGTTTGATTTTTATGTACTTTATAAAATAAGGTTTTGTCTACTATGCCTCTACAGAGATTGTTTTCCAAAAGAAAACTAGCTAAAGTTTCATACCATGCTCTAGGAGCTTGTTTGAGACCATAAAGAGCTTTCTTAAACTTAAATACAAAAGAGGGTTGAGTTGGAGAGATAAAACCTGGTTGTTATTCCACATAAACTTCTTCTTTGATTTCTCCATTTAGAAATGCACTCTTTACATTCATTTGATAGACTTTGAATCTTTTGTATGCAGCAAATGCAAGGAAGATCCTGATTGCTTCTAGCCTTGCAACTGGGGCAAATGTCTGATCATAGTCTATCCCTTCTTCTTGTGAGTATCCTTGAGCTACTAGCCTAGCTTTGTTTCTCACAATATTTCCCCCTGTATCAAGCTTGTTCCTGTAGACCCATTTGGTTCCAATCACTGGATAATTCTTTGGTCTTGGAACCAAATCCCAAACCTTGTTCCTTTCAAACTGGCTGAGCTCCTCTTGCATTGCAAGAATCCAATTTGGATCTTGTTTTGCATCTTTTATGGTTTGAGGTTCAACTTGTGATAGGAAACAAGTATGCATCTGATTTTGGTGTAGTTGATGCCTTGTTTGAACACCTGCTGAAATATCTCCAATCACTTGTGAAATTGGATGATCTCTAACTGTGATGGGGTCAACAGTAAGAGTTGGTTCAGCAATTGTATCCACTTGGGGAATTTGTTCAGCTGTTATATCTTGTGAAGAGTGATCTACTGTTGTCTGTTCTGAATTTTCAGCAAAAACTGGGAAATTTTCTTCTTCACTCTCTTCATCATTCTGCTGTTCAAGATTCAGAATTCCTTCCTTATGTAGAGCTAATTGATCTAGCTGCTCACATAATATAGGTACCTGCAGATTTTCTATGGTAGAAGGAATCTTCTCCTTGTAAAACATGTTAGTTTCATTAAAAGAGACACATGCATAGATTCTTCTATTTTAAGAGTGGATTTATTATAAATCTTTTATGCTTTACTGATTTGAGAATAACCTAAGAAAATTCCTTCATCTGATTTTGGTTCAAATTTCCTAAGGTATTTCTTATCATTATTGTGAATATAACATCTACAACCAAATGTTCTAAAATAGTTAATTTTAGGTTTCTTCCCTTTAAGTAATTCATAAGGAGTCTTTCCCTTGAGTTTGTGTATCAAACTTCTATTCAGAACATAATTTGCTGTGCTAACAACCTCTGCCCAAAAGGATATGGACAGATTAACATCTGCAAACAATGTTCTTGCTGATTCAATTAGTGTTCTATTTTTCCTTTCAACTACCCCATTTTGTTGAGGAGTTCTAGGAGCTGAGAAACAATGCCTGATACCTTCCATCTCACAGAATTCTTGCATAAGAAGAGACTCAAACTCAGTACCATGATCACTTCTGATCAATGCAACTACAGTAGAGTACTCAGTCTGTATGCTCTTAAGAAAGTCTGTAAGAACTTTAAAGTTATCTGACTTTTCTCTCAAAAAGAACACCTAAGTGAATCTAGAGAAGTCATCTACAATAACTAGAGTGTAGGACTTCTCCCCTAAACTCTTTGTTGCTATAGGTCCAAAAAGTCCCATATGTAGCAAATATAAGATTCTAGGTGAATCATTTTTAGATAATGATTTAAAACTATTTTTAGTTTGCTTACCTAGTTGACATGCCCTACAAAGACCTTCTTTCTTGTATGAACATGAGGGTAATCCTCTAACAAGATTGTCCTTAGATAGTTTAGCAATGGTCCTAAGGTTTACATGTCCTAATCTCTTATGCCAAAGTTCACTAGATTTGCTTCCATCACTAAATAAACAAACTTCTGAAGTAGATGAGTTGAAATTCACTAAATATATATATTTCCTTGCCTAATACCTGATAAAACAGTAGTATTATCAGTAGATTTAATAAGGCAATTCAATTTATTAAAAGTTACCTGATACCCTTCATCACATAATTGACTTATGCTGATGAGGTTGTGCTTTAGTCCCTTGACATAAGCTGCCTCTTTGGAGGTGACTTCTCCAACCTTGATTTTTCCATAGCCTTTGGTCTGTCCACAGTTGGAGTCTCCAAATGCAACCTTTGGTCCAAGCTTTGCCTTGTAGTTGTTCAGGTTGGCCTTGTTTCCTGTCATATGCTTTGAGCAGCCACTATCCAAATACCACTTTTCATTCATTCTTGGATATTTGTGTACCTGCAATGACAGAAAAATAAACTAGTTGTTTTTGACCCAGACTACCTTGGGTCCATTTGTTTGTCCACAATATTCAGAAATAAAGGTCATTTCAGGCTGATCCTTATAGCCTTGTGGGTGGAATCTCCTTGGAGGTATTACCCACTTAGTAAAAGGATTTCTAGTATATTTAGAATTAGAATTCTTAGAACTTTCTGTATAATATCTGTTCGACAAATTTGGATAAATTCGTCGATCGCCGTTCGACGAATGTGCATGTTTTTGTCGAGCGCCGTCCATATTATAACTATACTGAAAGTCTGTTCTCAGTTTTCGTTGATCCCCGTTCGACAAATTTGAATCTTTTTGTCGAGCTTCGTTCGACGAATTCGTCTGAATTCTTTTATTTTTAATATTCTTGCTTGAAATGTCTTTATTGGCTTCAGTAGCCTCTTTGCCTTTAGCAGAGACGAATTTTATGGGTGTAGAGAGAATGTTTTTCTTAATTAGAGGTGGCTCACTTGATGAATCACCCAAGCCCAGTTTGCTATTGAGTCTAGCATTGACAGTGCTTGTGATGTTCATCAGTTTGATACTTCTCCCATTTAGGGATTCTTCAAATTTCTTGGCCTCAGATAATTTATTCTCAATGAGAATAGTATGTTCCTTGGAGGCTGCCAACTCTTTCTTAATAGTAGCATTTTCTTCACTTAAGTTATTCATTTCAGCTAGCTTAAGTCTGAGTGAGATTATTTCCTTCTCAGATTTAATTAAGTCTAGGCAAAGAACTTTGAATTCATCCTTGAATTCAATGGAAGTAAAATCAAAGTTAGTTATTACCTGATCAGCATCATCTTCTGCTTCTGATTCTGAATTTTCTTCGTCAGAATTGTTGGCTGAGGCATTGATTGTCATCATGCAGAAATTCTTCTCTTCTTCATCATCATTGGAGCTGGATGAAGAAGCATATCCTGACTCACTGTCTGAGTCATAAATGGACATTAAGCATTTGTCATTTTCTTTTGTTTCTTCATCAGAAGAGCAGGATGAAGATTCTGATTCTGATTCTGTTTCACTCCAGGATTTTGCTACAAATCCTCTCCCCTTCTTTTTGTGATTGTGGGAGGAAGATTTGCTGGAGTTTCTCTTTTCTTCCTTTTCTTTTCTCTTTTCCTTCTTGTTTTGATTTTCTGGACAATCAGGTGCAATGTGTCCTGGTTTCCTGCAACCAAAATATATAATTTCATTTGCATGATTTTTGTCATACCTTGGCTTGTCATAGCTTCTGGATAACTTTTTCTTGATGTCTTTCTTAGCCATCTTGTAAAATTTTTTGGCTATCAGACTCATGATCTCCTCATTGTCAGGAGTTTTTCCTTCTTCTGCATCAGCTGCTTTGAAAGCTATGCTCTTTTCTTTCCTTTTTGTTGGAGATGTAGTGGCCGATGATTCTGCTTCCCTGGAATTGATGAGCTGCTCATAAGATTTGAGCTTGCCCAACAGTGCTTCTGTGGTAATCTCATTGAGACTCCTGGCATCCTTGATTGGCCAGATTCTTGAGTCCCATGTGCTGGGGAAGCACATTAAGATCTTGTCATTTATTTCAGTGATAGAAATCACTTTGTCCAAGGTCTTCAGCTCATTTATTATGAAACTGGGTCTGTTGTACATGGCAGCCACTGTCTCTGTGTCTCCTTTCTTGAGTTTTCATACAGAGAGATCAAGTGTGATCTTCTGTCTTTCTCTCATCTGCAGAACCTGCAACCATGTTATTTAGTGAGATCCAAATCTCTCTGGCTGAAGTACATTCAACCACTTTTTGAAATATGTCATCAGACATAGTTTGAGCCAATATGTTCATGGCCTTAGCATATGCATTTCTTTGCTTCTTTTGAGTTTCTGTCCACTCAGGAGGTGGGACAGCATGATTATCTCCTGTAGCTTCAGTGCTGGTTGATGATGTAGGTGCTGGAGGCCCTGTCAGAATAACATTAAAAATCTCTTCATCAATGGAGTTCATATAAAGCCTAATCCTTGCTTTCCAAAGTGCAAACTTGCTAAGGTTGCACATTGGAGGTTTTGTGCTTGAGTATTCCTTGTTTTGTGCCATGAGTTTTTAACAAAAAAAAAAAGATAAACAAAAACTCTAGATAAATTTAAGATCTAATTGATCTTTGTGAATCAGGTGTTAGCCTGTAAAGAATCAACACCCTCTGATACCAATTGAAAGTGGAGGTTAGATCTTAAGTTACTCTAGAGGGGGGGGGGGGGGGGGGAGGGTGAATAGAGTATTAAAACTTTTTAATGGTTTTTAAAGCGGAATTAAAATACTGATGTATATATATGTGTAATGCAAAGTGTGTTATATAATTTGAATAAAGAAAAGCACACAGCACAGAAACAATACAGAAAATCACAAACACAGGGGACACAAGGAATTATAGTAGTTCCCCAATAAATCTGGGTACGTCTACTCTTCTACCACAGATGGTAGGATATCCACTAGGATTTTTTGATAAGGTGTCCACACACCAATAAGCTTTTGATAAGGTGCTTAAAAACCACACAAGGATTTTTTGATAAGGTGTCTTGCCACCACTGTGTAAACTTTTGAAGGGAGAATTAACCTTGTACAAGATAAGGTAAGAAGGTTTAGAGTGTTCTTCTCTGTCAATATTTCTGAGAGAAGACAAAGGATGTTGAGGATGAAAGCTCCCCCTGTCTGTTTGAAGTTGTTGACAGCTTGAGGATGAAGCTTTCCTTAAAATAGAAATCTTCTGTAGCAGATTAATCTGGAAGAAGTAAATCTTCAGATTGTTGTTGCTCTTTGGAAGATTTGAACTTGCAACAGATCTGAGAGAATGAGTGTTGTTCTCAGAGAGATGAAGATGCTGCCTTATGGAAGAAGAAGACTGAAAGTATATGTTCTCTGTATTTGTTTTCTTCTTCTTCTTCTTCTTCTTCTTCTTCTTCTTCTTCTTCTTCTTCATCTTCTGCTTTCTCTAATCCTTCTGTATTCTTGTTGTTCTCAAAGAACTGTATTTTTGAGAGACGTAGAAAAATAACTGTGAATGCTGTGTAACTCTAAAGGAGTACCACTGTTTTTGTATATTTTTCCTTCTTTGATAGCTTTTTGATTTGAAATTCAAATCATCTGTTTTTAAGGAATATATTATTCTGACTTAAATCCTTCTTGGAACTGTAACAACTACCAAAACAATTTTGGCAGGTCCTTTTTGATTCCTTTGTCGTGAAAGATGTCGTAGCATTAAATGTCAACGAATATTCTTTTCTTGGAATAGAAGGAATAAAAGAATATAATAAATGAATAAGATATCCTTACTGAACTGACTGAATACGTCCAAAAGTACTTGAATAGATCCGTTAAGGTCTTCGATCTGTGTTCAGAACCTTGACAAAATAACTGATATAAGTAATCTGGACGTGTATTTGTTGAACTGAGCTTTAATATAGAATTTGTCGAGCTCTGGCTGGAATTCGCCGAACGCTGTCTGCCATTTGTCGAACGCTGCTCAGAGAATGTCGAGCGCTGGAACTGGCTATAATTCTTCAGTCTGCTGAGAAGAATTTGTCGAATGAAGCTAGACATTCGTCGAACGCCACTCGCCATTTGTCGAAAGCTGGGAACTTAAATATTCCTTAAGTTCTAGCTAATCAATAAGCCTAAATACTTGACCCTTAAGCTATACAGTGGGGTCAACTTGATCCTTAGTTAAAGCATAGTGATCCTAGCCCAAAACAGTAATAGGGTTGTTCGAATAGGTCGGCTCTGAGATTTTGGCCGGCCAAGAGAGCCCTCCAAAGGTGCCTTAGCTCAGCCTTTGGCTTGGGAGGGGAAGAGTTCGTTAGTCTTTCGGGTGTGCGGTGGGACCTCCACGCTGAGACCTTGGATCTGTACTTCGAGTTCCTAGTCTTGTGTCTAGATCGTTTACTTGAGCGTAGTAAGTGCGCGGTCACCCCTTTTTGGGACCCGAACTCCACAGAGACCGAGAAATTGGTTTCAACAAAAATATTCTAAGGCACGAAGAAGACCTTCAAAGGCTCGAAGGAGATCTTCAAGCGCCAAAGGAGAATTCCAAGGAAAGTTTCAAAAGAGCTCTCTCGGGCATAGAAGACAAGGTCCCTCGAAATGATGGCCCTGTGCACCTTTTATAGCCTTGAGCAGGGGTAGCCTGATAATTTCGTCGTCGTAACTACCGTAACTACCGTAACCACCTGATGGAAGAAACACACTGGTTGATTTGGAGCATACTGATCACCACTTTTCAGATATTCCTGTCTTGCCCCCCCAGGCAGTTCAGTCAGCTTGGGCAGTTTGGGTAGCTTCGTTGACGGCGTTGAGCGAAGTGAACTGGACCTGCAATCTAGGAAATTAGGAAAAGTTAATTGTCGCACGCGTTGCGAACGTAGAAGCGTTCTAACAGCGCAACGAACACAGGAGCATTCTGAGCGCGCAACGAACACGAGGGCGCTCTGAGCGGGCAATGAACACGGGAGAATTCTTAGCGCGCTTAGATTGTTTTGTCGGTGGAAGGTCGGAGATGCAATAACGTGTTTATGCTTAAGCACACGCCTCTCAAGACAGGAAGATGCGCTTTCCTGAAAAGAGGGGTGCCTACACTCCGGATGCCCCCCCGAGAGGGGTACGAAGACGACCGCACCCCAAAGGGGGAGGGGCGGCGCTGGCCGCACCCCCAAGAGGGTGCGACACGGTCTCTGACCACACCCCAAGCGTGTGCAACGCCAGCCGCACCCTCGAGAGGGTGCAGCTCCGGCCGCACCACAAGGGGGGTGTTGTGCCGGCTGCATCCCCAAGGAGGGTTCGACGCCAACCGCACCCCTAAGTGAACAAGGTCAAACAGACGAACAAAACTTCTAAAGAGTTTAGAAGGATAGGAAGAGTGATGATGTTTGCCAAATTCACAAGCCTTACAGTCTAAGGTGGATACCTGTATCTTGAAAGATGATAGGAGATGGTGTAATATACGGAGCAGAGGATTACCAATATGAAGATACTACTGAAGCAGAGAGTTGGAGATGGGGGATGAAGAGACAATAGGAACAATATCGAGAAATAGATGTTGAAACTGAGAACCGGTCTCTTGTGGAGTTCGGGGTCCCAAAAAAGGGGTGACCTCACACTTACTTCTCTCAAGGGAGAGCGCTAGACTGAAGTATTAGGGAACTAGGAATAAGACCAATGACTCAGCGAGGAGGTCCCACCATACCCCCGAAAGGTCTTAGAGACCTTCCCCTCCCAAGCCAATGCCGAGCTTGGGTACCTTTGGAGGCACTCTTCCCCAACCAAAGAAAACAAGGGAGAGAGTAGCCCAAAGAGAAGTCCCTCTAAAGGTGCCCCCTTGGTTCAATTTATAAATTTCAGAGCTTGGTCTGCCAATAGCCAGATTTTGGCCTAAAAGATTACAAAAATACCCCCAGGTTTGGCTTGTTAACAGTCAAATCCCGTTGTTCTGAGATGTTATACGCAAACCATCAGGGTTTGGCGAGTGGGGCCTGCTGCTTCCCCGCTCCCCTCCCCCATTGGAGCTGGGCGAGTGGGGGCAGGCCGCCTCCCCACTCGCCCCCTTCTGGAGCTGGGCGAGTGGGGGCAGGCCGCCTCCACACTCGCCCCCTTTGGAGCTGGGCGAGTGGGGGCAGGCCGCCTCCCCACTCGCCCCTTCTAGAGATGGGCGAGTGGGGGCAGACTGCCTCCCCACTCGCCCCCTTATGGAGCTAGGCGAGTGGGGGCAGGCCGCCTCCCCACTCGCCCCCTTTGGAGTTGGGCGAGTGGGGGCAGGCCTCCTCCCCACTCACCACCTTCTGGAGCTGGGCGAGTGGGGGCAGGCTGCCTCCCCACTCGCCCCCTTTGGAGTTGGGCGAGTGGGGGCAGGCCGCCTCCCCACTTGCCCCCTTCTGGAGCTGGGCGAGTGGGGGCAGGCCGCCTACCCACTCACCCCCTTCTGGAGCTGGGCGAGTGGGGGAAGGCCGCCTCCCCACTCGCCCCCTTTGGAGCTGGGCGAGTGGGGGCAGGCCGCCTCCCCACTCGCCCCCTTCTGGAGCTGGGCGAGTGGGGGCAGGCCGCCTCCCCACTCACCCCCTTCTGGAGCTGGGCGAGTGGGGGCATGCCGCCTCCCCACTCGCCCCCTTCTGGAGCTGGGCGAGTGGGGGCAGGCCGCCTCCCCACTCGCCCCCTTTAGAGTTGGGCGAGTGGGGGCAGGTGAAAGTATCTAATTGCCTACCTAAATCACCTAGAGGGTGGTGAACAGGTGGATTCTATGGCTTTTTGCGGAATTAAAAACTATAGAAATAAAAGCACATAGAAAACCAAAAAGCACAGCACAACACAAGGAATTTTAGTGGTTCCCCGATCTTGGGTAGTCCACTTTCCACCTCACCTATCTAGCACGCTCGGCTAGACTAGGCTACTTCACTGATCTCGAATTATGAATAATCCTACAACTCGGAGTCACCACTCCTACAACTCGGAGACAAAGCTCCTACAAACTCGGAAGGGAAACTTCCTACAAACTCGGAGACAACACTCCTACAACTCAGAGTAAAACTCCTACAAGCTCGGAAGCAAACTTCCTACAACTCGGAGATAACTCTCCTACAAAGATATGTAAAGGATTTTACAAAACTTTAGATTGAAAAACAATCTTTTTAAAATCTCCTTGAGATTTGTCTTGATCAGATCTGAAAATGAGAGAACTTCTTCTTCCTTGAAAGAATAGAAAATCTGGATCTAGAGAGAGGAAGAAGAAATCTTTTCTTGAAAGCTTGATCTGAAACTTAGGAGAAAAACTAGATCTGAAAAAAGCTTTATAGAATCAGATATCAGAGATCTATTTTTCTCTTTTCTTCAAGAAGAATCGTCCAACAACTTTGTCGGCAGCAGCAAGGGCTTTGCGAGAAAGAACAGAGCGCCGACAGAACTTTTGCGATCTTCTTCTATTTTTTATTCGTTGTTCACGATTGACGATTCTGACGATTAGGGCTTTTACAAATAACCCTTAGATATATATATGATTCTTCTCCAATGGCTATAAGCGAGATTTAGGGAAAGCCATCCACGTGTACTGTACATGTCGGAGGCCCTAATTGGAAAGGCGATGCGATTTAAAAAATGAAACAGCGCAGAGCCAATTCGTAGGTCAGAGAGAAGTCGTCGAACGGAGCTTGAAAAAATCAAATCAATTCGTCGAACGAAACAGCTATCGACGAAACCATTTAAACTCGTCGAACGGAGATCGACAAACCGCGGTCGAAGAAATAACTTCAAGCTTCAGAAAACAGCGATCGACGAAATACTTCTGTTCGTCGAACGGAGATCGGTGAACGCGGTCGACGAAATAACTTCAAATTTCGGCAGAACAGCGGTCGACGAAATACTTCTGTTCGTCGAACGGAGATCGACGAACGCGATTGACGAAACAACTTCAAATTTCGGGACAACAGCGTTCGACGAAATACTTCGTTCGTCGAACGGAGATCGACGAACGCGATCGACGAATCCACTTTAGCTTCAGAAAAACTGCGTTCGACGAAACAACTTCAGTTCGTCGAATGGAGGTCGATGAAAAGCGATCGACGAAATCCCTCCAAACTTCAGAATAATAAGAACAGAATCTCGATTAGGCTAAATGATATAGCCGAACATCAATAACCGAATTCGCTTAAAAGCTTTAGCCGAATTCGTCTATTACCCTTAGTCGAAGAAACCATTAGCCGAATTCGTCTAATCTTAACTTAAGAAATTTTTCTGGCTTCTTGAAATTGTTTAGCCAAATTTTTACTCAAACCAATTTTCCTTCTATGTAAAATCAGCAACATCTTTCTCTTAGCTCTTCCTTTGTGTTTGAATAAGAAGTACATCCCAATAGAGAGATTCCACATGAGTCAAAACCTTGGTCTACACAGTGAGGAATTAAATTGCATAGGCTTGTGTTTAACGACTCATTGAAACCTGACATTGGTTTATACTTAGCCATTTAAAACCTGCAAACACGCAACTAGACAACAACATCAAATACAAACTCAATTCAACTTAGTTCAAGGGGACTTCTTCAAATCAAGGTAATTATGGATACAATTCCCAACAGCAGGCCTCCTCCCCACTCGCCCCCTTCTGGAGCTGGGCGAGTGGGGGCAGGCCGCCTCCCCACTCGCCCCCTTTGGAGCTGGCGAGTGCGGGCAGGCCGCCTCCCCACTCGGCCCCTTCTAGAGCTGGGCGAGTGGGGGCAGGCCGCCTCCGCACTCGCCCCTTCTGGAGTTGGGCGAGTGGGGGCAGGTCGCCTCCCCACTCGCCCCCTTTGGAACTGGGCGAGTGGGGGCAGGCCGCCTCCCCACTCGCCCCCTTCTGGAGCTGGGCAAGTGGGGGCAGGCTGCCACCCCACTCGCCCCCTTCTGGAGCTGGGCGAGTGGGGGCAGGTCGCCTCCCCACTTGCCCCCTTCTGGAGCTGGGCGAGTGGGGGCAGGCCGCCTCCCCACTCGCCCCCTTCTGGAGCTGGGCGAGTGGGGGCAGGCCTCCTCCCCACTCGCCCCCTTCTGGAGTTGGGCGAGTGGGGGCAGGCCGCCTCCCCACTCGCCCCCTTTCAAGTTGGGAAAGTGGGGGCAGGCCTCCTCCCCACTCACCCCCTTCTGGAGCTGGGCGAGTGGGGGCAGGCCGCCTCCCCACTCGCCCCTTTGGAGCTGAGCGAGTGGGGGCAGGCCGCCTCCCCACTCGCCCCCTTCTGGAGCTGGGCGAGTGGTGGAAGGGCGCCTACCCACTCGCCCCCTTCTGGAGCTGGGCAAGTGGGGGCAGGCCGCCTCCCCACTCGCCCCCTTTGGAACTGGGCGAGTGGGGACAGGCCGCCTCCCCACTCGCCCCCTTCTGGAGCTGGGCGAGTGGGGACAGGCCTCCTCCCCACTCGCCCCCTTCTGGAGCTGGGCGAGTGGGGGCAGGCCGCCTCCCCACTCGCCCCATTCTGGAGCTGGGCGAGTGGGGGCAGGCCTCCTCCCCACTCGCCCCCTTCTGGAGCTGGGCGAGTGGGGGCAGGCCGCCTCCCCACTCGCCCCCTTCTAGAGCTGGGCGAGTGGGGGCATGCCGCCTCCCCTCTCGCCCCCTTTGGAACTGGGCAAGTGGGGCATGCCCCCTCCCCACTCGCCCCCTTCTGGAGCTGGGCGAGTGGGGGAAGGCCGCCTCCCCACTCTCCCCCTTCTGGAGCTGGGCGAGTGGGGGCAGGCCGCCTCCCCACTCGCCCCCTTTGATCTCACCCTTGGAAAGCGTGATCCGCGCTTCTCGGACTTGAGCCCACCCAAAAGCTCTCCCGTCCCTCTAGCCTGAGGGAGTGCGTCCAAAGAATATTTGGCCTAATGGCGTCTTAGGTCCCGGGTACCCACTCGGTGAATACAGGGTTGTACACAATCCCCGCTCTTTGCGAGCGGGTCGCACGCTCGGAAAGAATAGTCCAACCCTCCATTTTCGGCGAGTGCCTCCCTGAGAGGTCAACCTGCCATGTCAGCTAGTGATAGCCCGGTCAGCGGAACCATCTCGGGACAAAAATTACATAGCCTCACCGAGAGGTCAACCTCCCCTGCCGACTAGTGAGAGCTCGGTCTGCGAAACCATCTTGGGACAAAAATTACATAGCCCCTCCGAGAGGTCAACCTGCCCTGTCGGCTAGTGAGAGCCCGGTCAGCGAAGCCATCTTGGGTCAAAAATTACATACCCCCCCCCCCCCCCCGAGAGGTCAACCTGCCCTGCCGGCTAGTGAGAGCCCGGTCAACGGAACCATCTCGGGTCAAAAATTATATAGCCTCCCCGAGAGGTCAACCTGCTCTGTCGGCTAGTGAGAGCCCGGTCAGGGGATCCATCTCCGGACAAAAATTACATTGCCTCCCTGAGAGGTCAACCTACCCTGTCGGCTAGTGAGAGTCTATTCAGCGGAACCATCTTGGGACAAAAATAACATAGCCTCCCCGAGAGGTCAAACTGGCGTGCCGGTTAGTGAGAGCCTGGTCAGCGGAACCATCTCGGGTCAAAAATTACATAGCCTCCCCGAGAGGTCAACCTGCCTTGCCGGCTAGTGAGAGCTCGGTCAGCGGAACCATCTCGGGTCAAAAATTGCATTGCCCCCCTGAGAGGTCAACCTGCCCTACCGGCTAGTGAGAGCCCGGTCAGCGGAACCATCTCGAGTAAAAAATTACATAGCCCCCCTGATAGGTCAACCTGTTGTGCCAGCTAGTGAGAGCCAGGTCATCGGAACCATCTCGGGTCAAAAAATTTCATAGACCTCCCGAGAGGTCAACCTACCCTGCCGGCTAGTAAAAGCCCGGTCAGCGGAACCATCTCGGGACAAAAGTTACATAGCCCCCCCCCCCCCCCCCCCCCCCCCGAGAGGTCAACCTTCCCTGCTGGTTAGTGAGAGACCGGTCAGCGGAACCATCTCGGGTCAAAAATTACATAGCCTCCCCGAGAGGTCATCCTGTCGTGCCGGCTAGTGAGAGCCCGGTCAGTGGAACCATCTCGGGACAAAAATTACATAGCCTCCCCGAGAGGTCAACCTACCCTGCCGGCTAGTGAGAGCCCGGTCAGCGGAACCATCTCGGGTCAAAAATTACATAGCCTCCCCGAGAGGTCAACCTGCCCTGCCGGCTAGTGAGAGCCCGGTTAGAGGAACCATCTTAGGTCAAAAATTACATTGCCCCCCCCCCCCCCCCCCCCCCCCCCCCCCCGAAAGGTCAACCTGCCCCTACCGGCTAGTGAGAGCCCGATTAGCAAAACCATCTCGGATAAAAAATTACATACCCCCCCGAGAGATCAATTAACCTGCTCTGCCGGCTAGTGAAAGCCCGATTAGCGGAACCATCCTGGGGGTTAGAATAATTCCTAATTCCTACTTGGTTGGAGGGCAGCTTAGTATAATGAGTCCTGGCGTAACCGGCCGGGGATAAAGTTAATTATAACTAAGAACTCATTGATACAAGGTTCATCCAAAATGCTCACTTTTGGAGATCGGTCTACTCCTGTCGCTTGATTCTTCTTCTATGGATCACCAGACTCCTCCTCGGATACCCATCCCCCCTGTCCTCGCATCCGTCCTCGGGTGCTTCGGGTTAAACTTCTTCGACTCGCCCCGGTCACTGCCGCTGCTGACCTATTGCCCTCATCTACAGAAACTCTGGGCAGGTGGTCGCCGCGTGACCCTCCTCCTGATGGAAGTCACAGTAGGGTAACTCCACTCGGATACCCTCTCTTCCTCCCGCGCAATTCCTTCTTTTTCTTTGGCCGGTCGTCATGGTTTGCTGAAGCTGGGGAGGGAGTGCCCTCGGTCCCTGACTCCACCTTGGGTGGTCGGGTCTCTCCCCTTGGAAGTTTCCCTCTCCTTGAGCAAACTTTCTTTCGGGATCTTCCTCGCTCCCTCCCTGTTGCCTTGCCTCCGGCTCACTCAGCTTGGCCAACCTTCGTGCGAGCTCTGGGTTGGCCTCCTCTCCCTCAATTTCTTCCGCCTCCCTTTCCATCAATTCTTCGAAGGATAGGGGGGTCTTCCGCTTTAAGCTCATCTTGAATAACCCCTCCCGCGGCCCCACTATGAAGGCGAGCTGGAGGGTGAATCCGAGCACCTCCTGGATGAGTAGGACCTCTTCCTGGAACCTGTACACGTAGCGAGCCAGCGACTCTCTTGGCTCTTACTTAATCTTGAAGAGTGCCTCAGCATCCTTCTTCCTCTTCTTCGACGTCGAGAAGCGCAATAGGAAACCTCGACGCAGGTCCTCGAAGGCATAGATAGACCCTACTGGGAGCTGGTGGAACCAGTCCCTTGCCTTCTCCTTCAGAGTTGTAGCAAAGAGTCGGCACTGGAAGACATCCGACATTAGAAGGATCGAGGTCATGTCCTCGAACCACTGCAAGTGTAGGACTGGGTCGTCCTTGCCGATATAGTAAGACATCTTTGGCCCTCTGAACCCCTCTAGAACCGGGGCCGAGAGGATCAATTCACAAAAGGGACTCCCCTCCCCTGCACGGCGAGTGGTTTGCTCTCGCGGAGTCAGCTCGCAGACCTCTGCACTCGCCGGGCTACTGAACAGCTGCCGCCCGGGGAGGTCTCGCCCACTCGCTTCCGCCGGCATATCCTTTTCGGGTTGCTGGCCGGGAGCATTCTCGCTGATCTGCGAGGGCGGGACCACAGGCATTGCGAGTGTCTCGTACTCTCCCTTGCGGCAAAAAGTTTTCAAACATCTCCATCGACACCACTACCACCGGCGACTGCGAGTGGCCTGGGTCGGATCCATCTCCTCCACCTCCAGCCATGGAGCTCAGCTTGAGATTTTATGTGCTGGTCACTCTCCATGCTCACCGCACCATAATGTTGAAACCGAGATCCGATCTCTTGTGGAGTTCAGAGTCCCAAAAAAGGGGTGACCTCACACTTACTTCTCTCAAGGGAGAGCGCTAGACTGAAGGCTTAGGGAACTAGGAACATGACCAAGGGCTTAGCGAGGAGGTCCCACCACACACCCGGAAGGTCTTAGAGAGCTTCTCCTCCCAAGCCAATGCCGAGCTTGGGCACCTTTAGAGGCACTCTTCCCCAACCAAAGAAACCAAGGGAGAGAGTGGCCCAAAGAGAAGTCCCTCTAAAGGTGCCCCCCCTTGGTCCTATTTATAGATTTTCGAGCTTGGTTTGCCAATAGCCAGATTCTGGCCTATGAGATTACAAAAATACCACCAGGTTTGGCATGCTAACAGCCAAATCCCGTTGTTCTGAGACGTTATACGCAGACCACCAGGGTTGGGCGAGTGGGGCATGTTGCTTCCCCGCTCCCCCCCTTGGAGATGGGCGAGTGGGAGAAGGCCGCCTCCCCACTCGCCCCCTTCTAGAGCTGGGCGAGTGGGGGCAGGCCGCCTCCCCACTCGCCCCCTTTGGAGCTGGTCGAGTGGGGGCAGGACGTCTGTAACATCCCAACTTTGAAAAAGGGGTCTAGCCGGTTCAGTTGAACCCTTGGAGGAACCTAGGACAGGTCATAGGGCAACCGCGACCCGACCTTCACCACATAGTGGTGGTCATTTAGAGAAATGACTATTTTGGGTAGCATCGTGCTTCGCCACAACGTCAAAGTTGTTTATTGAGCATACGTGCTCCGAATCGACTTCTGTCAGTTGCATTAGACTCGTATGGTCGGTACCAGTGCAATGGAATTCGTTTCCTTCCAATCCGAGGTCGTTTGGTGAAATTGGTCGTTTTGAGTACCGTAGCGCGTCACGACGACGCGGTTTTAGAATATGGAGCATACGTGCTCCGAATCGACTTCGGTCAGTTGCGTTAGACTCGTACGGTTGATACGAGTACAACGGAATTCATTTCGTTTCAATCCGAGGTCACCTGGTGAAAGTGGCCGTTTTGAGTATCATAGCGCGTCACGACGACGCCATTTTAGTATAGGGAGCATACGTGCTCCAAACCGACATCTGTCAGTTACGTTAGACTCCTATGGTCGATTCGAGTGCAACGAAACTCGTTTTATGCCAATCCGAGGTCGTTTCGAGAAAATGACTATTTTGAGTAGTATCAAGCGTTGCAACAACGCCACTTTAAAATATTAAGAAAACGAGCTCCGAATTAATCCCAGTTACTCGCATCGGACTCGTACGATCAATACGAGCGCAACGCATTTCGTTTCGTTTAAATCCGATGAGATTTGAGAAAGTTAGTCGAAATGAGTTATTTTGAGCTACGTGCCAACATAGAAAATGTTCCCCACTCTGAGGGGCACCTACTGTAATTTTGGGGATTTTTAGGAGAAGTATTGCTATTTTCAAATTCCCTTACAAGGTTTTAGGCTGTTAGAACTTAGGAAAATTCCAAGGCTCTACGTTTGACGAATTCAATCTGCGTTCGACGAACGCCATCTGGAGTTCGACGAACATCATGCTTCAACCTGCGTTCGACGAACGCCATGCGGAGTTCGATGAACAGCGTGCTTCAATCTGCGTCCGACGAACTGCATTCTGAGTTCGACGAACGGTGTGCTTCAATCTGCGTTCGACGAACTCCATACTGAGTTCGATGAACGACGTGCTTCAGTTCGACGAATGGGCGGGAGATCGACAAACTACTGTCTGGCGGCCTCCGATCGATGAACGGGCGAGAGGTCGATGAACTGCGTTCGACGAATGGGCGGGATATCGACAAACTATCGTCTGGCGGCCTCCGATCGACGAACGGGCGAGAGGTCGACGAACTGCGTTCGACGAATGGGCGGGAGATCGACGAACTATCTCCTGGTTGCCTCTGATCGACGAACTGCGAAGGGGCGGAAGAAAACCAGGGGCAGAAAAACCAGGGGCGGAAAAACCATGGGCGGAAAACCGTGGGCGGGAGAAGAAGCTCACCGGGGGCTCGTGGAGGCTCTTGATTGGTCATCTGTGGCTATAAATCGAGCCGGTTTGGTACTCGTCAGGGAGCTGGATCTTTTCCTCCTCCGGCAACGGTAGACTCTAAACCTTCTCTAATTTTGTTTAGTCATCATCTTGGGTAACCATGAAAGTGGAAGATTTATGGTGCTCTGGTTTAGAGGTTTGGATTTTCTTCCTCTTCAAGGAAGGATCTCCTATTTCTCTCACTAACCCTACCTCTCTACCACACACTCTTCTCTCTGGTAGTAGTACAGGTATTACCCCATGGCAACACGGTAGGATACCTCTCTCACTCTCTATCTCCCCCCCCCCCCCCCCCCCCCATTAATACCTCTAAACTAAGCACTAGCTCATTTCCTGAAATAACTGATACTGGAAATGCTGCATTTAAGTACAGCATGTATATAAATCTTGCTAATTTGTATCGCTAGATATTGGAAATGTTGATGAAGGTTTGGGGTCCATGGGGGAACACACTCTAGTCCTTGGTTCAGTCAACAAATAACATGATTAAACACTTATGAATAAACAAGTCTATAAGGACTTGGATCTAAATCATGTTAAATGTTTGGATATAATTTATATGCCCTGATTTCATTATATATATAGCATATATAAGGTAGATACTATCACTTTTTGGTGCCTTCTGGTGAAGTAGAGACAAGCAGTTTCACTAAGTAAATGGGGGAAGAAATTGAAACACCTTGTTGCCAGTTAGTTTTGTTAATTTACTGTTAGTTAATTTGATCTATGTTTCTTCAAATGATAGCAGGGTTACTATGAGGCTCTTGCTCCATCCATCCTTATTCAGTAGTAGTATGTCATTCTAAGGCTTGGCCTTTGGGGTAATATTAATGGCAGTTGGAGGCTTGACTCCATCTCTCTCTCTCTCTTTTTCCCTCTTTCTTTGTCTGTGCAAGTTTTATATATACACACACATATATTTATACATATATTTGAACATAAGAAGGGGGCTTCACATGAGAAGGTGGATGAGCAAAGGCTCTAGTTCAGTTCTTGTATGTTTCATGTGCTCCTACTCTCTCTCTCTCTCTCTCAGAGCTTTACATATGATTGATGTGCTAATATATTTCTCTCTCTCTATCTCTACCTACTTTATCTTCCCCATGAGGAAATTTCTGAAGGTTTGGGTTAAAACTGCATATGATAAATCGTATGTGTTTTGTAGGGGCTTAAATTTGGAATGGAGGTAATCTAACATGAGTCAAGGTCGGTTTTACAACGGGCGTGGTTTAAATGTCAGCTATGGCTCGGCATGGAGGGGTACATGGTTAATGGTGATATAAATGTTGGGGAATTGTTGTTGTTATTCTCACGGCAAAGTCTTCTTGTCCCCATCCCCTCCTCCTCCTTACTGGAAGCTCTACCAAAATAGGGGCTGCTCTTCATCTCTTTCTCAGCCCAGGTAATTCCTAACTTAGTTCTGACTAAATGGGTGCTGCAACGAGGATTGAATTTTAAGTTAGGGGTGAGGTTGTTCTAATGAGTTGGAAGTTAAATTGCATCTACTTCTCCCCCATTCCTCTCTCTCACTCCCCAAATACATTCTTTATAATGCTTCATCTGAGCTTACAAATATTTGGGACCGGCTAGACTATCAAGTCCTTCATTAGTTTGGCATATTATTTCATAACAGAGAGGGTTGGTGGGATGGATAAATGATTTTTCATGCATGGGTTGTATCATGGGCTACCTATAAGAATCTTGTTAATAATTTCCTCCCTTAGGAGGTGATGAAGAACAACAACTTGAAAAGAAATGAAGCTGAGAGTTTCTCCTAGCTTCCTTATGTTTGTGCCACTATTATAGAAGTCCTATGAGCCAGGGGTTCTACTCTGTTCAATTTATTCCTTTCCATCAAACTATGGGCAATCACTGAATGCCCTTTTCCTGTGATTTTGTGAAAAGGCTGAGGATATAAGAATTGAAATGGACATGGGTGGACGTGATTTAGTTCATAAATGTTATACGCACACACCTTCCTTTTCCTCTCTCTCTCTCTCTCTCTCTCTCTCTCTCTCTCTCTCTCTCTCTCTCTCTCTCTCTCTCTCTCTCTCTCTCGATTTTTGGAAAGGAAAATGTCGAGGCCTCTAAGCATGAACTCCATCCTCTGTCTTTCCACTGTTCGATTCATTATGGTTGGCTCCTACTGGTTGGGAGATTGCATTGCTAATGGTTGGAAGGGGAGATGTTGGAGTCCACGTCTATAGGTTGTTTTATATTTATAAGTATGCAGATAAAAGAGTGACTGGAGAGGCGCTACAGAGATTTCCTACTACCATACGTTACCTACTCTATGCATAAATGAGAGGAGAATTTCAGGTCAGATGTTGTCAAGTGGGGATTCTGTTGATATGAGGATTCTACAGGGATGCATGTTTCTAAGAATTGGTTATATTCTCAACCACTTACCCTCTCCTCTACTGCATACTGGCTTCGCTTCTCTCTTTCTATATACAGATTAACATTCAATAAGGTGAAGGAAATGAGGTTGCGGTTAATGATTAAAAGACATATCTCTTACCGCTCTCTACTTACTCTCCTTGTGACTTCTTATTATGGAGGGATATATATGAGGATGGCTTGGGTTTGACTGCCAAGCAATCCAAAAGATCGACGAAAGACGGATTTAAATGTTTGCCCATCTTGGGTAGGAATATCATTAAGCTTGAAAAGAGTTTCTCTCCTCTCCCTCCATAAGCTCTCGGATGGAATTATTGGTAAGCTTAAAAGAGTTTCTATTCTCTCCTCTTATGAAAACAAATGTTGCCTTCAAGAAGTAATTCCTACGGGAATGAAATGTCTCCTTCGGGAAATATTCCTACAGGAATATATTGTGTCTTCGAGGAATATTCCTTTGAGAATATATTGTGCCTTCAAGAAACATTCCTACGGGAATATATTGTGCCTTCGAGAAATATTCCTACGGGAATATATTGTGCCTTCGAGAAATATTCCTACGGGAACATATTGTGCCTTCGAGAAATATTCCTACGGGAATATAGTGTGCCTTCGAGAAATGTTCCTATGAGAATATATTGTGCATTCGACAAATATTCCTACGGGAACATACTGTGCCTTCAAGAAATATTCCTACGGGAATTTATTGTGCCTTCGAGAAATATTCCCACGGGAATATATTGTGCCTTCGAGAAATATTCGTACGGGAATATAAATGTGCCTTCGGAAAATGTGCCTTGGGAGAATGTCGGATGGCCGATGAGTTTTACTCTAAGGTAACACGCACGATGGACGGTCTGGGAGGGCAACCCGTGCGAAACTCATAGAACTACGTGGGTCTGAGACCGTATGCAGGATAAGACGGAGTACGTAGGCGGTGGTCGTGGGAAGACTGCCTCGGCCCAATAAGAGTCCAGATTTCCCCTCCATTATAAATGTTATATTATGTCTGTTTGTTAGTAGGGGTTGGATTCTGTTCGTGGTTCTAATAACTTGTCTTTAGCACAGGTGACATGTGCGGATGAGAGACAGCACCCAGGTATGGAGGAAGCCACAGAGCAGGCTACTTCAGGTACATATTTGTTAAGTCGCCTTCCTTTTGTTGTGCCCTATGTCATGATATATATTGGCAATGAATCATTGATTGATAGGACTAAATGCGGCAGAGATATTACAACTATCCATACAGGTCTTGAGTTTGAGGTTTCTGTGATAATTAATCTTCCGCTATAATACAACATTTTTTGCTAAGTGCTATAATGTGCACTCTGTGATAGTGTCTTCCGCTAGAATACTGTTTCCCTACTCTGTTGGTGTGTAGTGACTTTCGCTTAACAGCACCCCTAGGTGTGACAATGGAGTGTTCAAGGAAGGGGGTTGGAGAAGCTAGTACCTCCACCCTTCGGGATAGCTTCGACATCGTGCTAAATGGGTGGTGTGCGATAAGATCCCCCGGTCGGACCGCCGATTTGGGAGGGGGGTCTTACACCGTGAAAGTGCACAGTTAACCTCACTAGAATTCTCTAGAGGGGGGGGGGGGGGGGGGGGGTTGAATAGAGATTAAAAAATACTTTGTGCTATTATATATATATGTGTGTAATAATCACAGATTTAGACTTCCCACACACCAACAAGAATTAAGCAAGTAAAGAAGAAAAATAGCAAGAAGAAAATCACAGCACAACACAAAGAAATATAATGGTTCCCCAAACTTTGGGTAGTCCACTCTTCTACCCCCTTGGTAGGAATTCACTAACTTGCACTGAGTCTTTTGATAAGGAGACTCTTAGAACCAGACTGAGTCTTTTGATAAGGAGACTCTTAGAACCAAACTGAGTCTTTTGGTAAGGAGACTCTTAGAACCACTACAACTGAATTTTTTGAAGAGAGATTCTAAAAACTCTTTTACACAATTTGAAAATAGAATGAGAAGAAGAAGTAGAACAAGAAGAAGAACAGAAAATGATATATGTAAGAAAGAATCTTCTTCCTAGCAAGAAGATTGGAAGCACAAGTATAGTGAATATGATCTCTCTTCCATAGTGAGAATGAGATTGTAAGCTTTTCTATCTTTTGTGAGAGCTTTCAGAGTTTGCAGCAGAATGGCTTCAGAAGAAGGAGAAGAAGAAGGCTTTTTCTTTGCTGCAGCACACTATCTCTTTTCTCAGCTTTTTCACTCTTCACTTGGGAGCTCTTCCTCTTTTTCAAATGTATATGGTGGATCACTTGTTGTCATTCTCTGCCGACCTCCTCCTTATTTATAGCTCTGTTTAAAATATATTGCTAAAGGAGAATAATCAATTTAGCAGACAGAATTAGAAAGAGATAAGAGTTTCCATAATCAATATTTCTGTAGAAGGAAAAGAATTCATTCTGATTTCAAATAATATCCATAATAATCTTAATCAAATTAGCCAAGAATCAAATAGAAGGAAAGGCTGATTCAGAACGGCTATAAAAGAATAATATCATTCCATAAAAATCAGATCTACAGAAAGAAGGAAAGAGATCTGGCGTATTTTTGAATTACTTATAGATATCGACGTGCGTCGATTACTAATCGACGTAAACGTTGATTTCATCCTGGCTGGACGTCGAGAGGAGAATAAGGAAGGTGCATCGACAAAGGTGCGTCGACTTTATCAAATGCATCGACTAGAAGTCAGAGGTACATCGACAATGATTACGTCTAATTCTTCTTAGAGTTACTTCGACTCATTCTGATAGAAACGTCAATTATAGTTCGACGTTGCGTCGAGTACTATTCGACTTTTTTAATCATATTTACTTAGCCTAATTTTTCATACTTAGAATTTATATTCTTCTTAATTCTAGGGGTTAAGATAAATCATTTCCCCAACAATCTCCCCCTATTTGTCTTAACCCTATATAGAGAGAAATTGTATCAGCTTTTAATCAACAAAGCAAAGCATTTATATAGAGAAGAAATATGCTAAGTAATCAGAAGAAATCATATAACAAGTAATTGTCTTTCACAAGATTTAAACTAGAAACTTCTTGTTATACATGAAATTAACAAAGGCAGAATAGAGTTTTCTTGATAAATTTTCAATAGCATCAAAAATATAGCCCCTGGCTCTATCAGGATGCTCTTGGACATTTCTGATGATTGTGTGCAGTTTCTCCAGGACTTTGTCAGCATCAGGGAGAGTATCATTTATTGAATAGCCCTTGCTGATGATAATTGCTGCCTTTTCATCAATCATCTCAATTGTAATGTTGTGGGGTTTCTTTTGAGTAGGCTTGGGCTCAGTTGGTCCTTTGTTGTCAACCTTTGGCCTATATTTTCTCTTCTCTGATTGTTGTTTCTCAGGGATCTCAGCCATTTTTTCCTTTCCCTTTCCAGGGTGAGTCATGTCATTTGTCTAATCTTGCAGGTCTTTTGGGCTTCTTATAGGGAATGTAAATATCTTCTGCACACCCTACACCCCTCTTGTGTTTTTGTCCTTTTTCTAGGATGAGCCCTGCCTGAGGATTTTTCTTTTGATAAGCTTCAACATCAAACAATTTCTTTGGAAGTTTGATGGAAGATTCTGCAAGAATCTGTTCTTTAGTCATCCCCTTCTTGATCTTTTCCAACCAGACATTCCTCTTATCTTCTACTTCTTTCATAGCTGCTTCATATTCATACAGCTCTCTTTCTCTTATTTCTTCATGCATCTTTTCCATGTCAGGATCATGGTACTCCTTTATAGGACTGTTAGGAGTGATATTAGACATTTTTTCAAACCTCTTTATCTCCTCAACAGCCTTTCTATATTTATTTTCCTTTGCATATTCTTTTCTTTCTTCTTTGGAAAATTTCTGCCAATGAGGGATGGCTTCACTTCTTCTTTTCATTTGTTCTCTTGGTTTTTCCTTAGATAGCTTTTGTGGAGGTAAAGGTAGTAGAGGAGGTAGAGATGGAAGTTGAAGTGGTGGAAGAGGCAGAGGTGTAGATGTAGTTTTCTCTTTAGAAGGTGAAGGTGGAGAAGGGACTTTTGTAGGAGAGGGAACAACAGGCAAAATGTCCTCTGGAGGAATATCCTCAAGTAAGGGTGTCTTGAGTTTGATATAGCTGGCAGAGAAGCCAGGAGAATGATGCTGATATTCTTCCTCACATAAGGGTGCCTCAATCCAGACTTGCCCTTTTAGGTCATCAGAAAAAGTTGTTTCTTCCTCCCCCTGGACTTCTATATTCTGTACTGCAACAATCTCCCCCTGAACATATGGGGCATCTATTCTGAATGCTGAATCCATAGCATGATCTCCTTCTGTATGATAGGAGGAGGATTCACCAAGGTGTTTGTTGAAGGTGTAATCAGAATGATTGGAGAAGATTTGAGCATATGGTAAGAAAAAAATGAAGTTGATTTCATACTTAAGGATAATATTTAGAGATTGGAGAAGAGTTAGCCCTGTGCTTTAAGAAAAACCTGGATAGGGGGGTTTCTGGAGCAACTCTCCCCCTGGTTTATATCCTTCAGAAAGGATGTAAACCCTTTCGGCGACAGAGGTTGTTCTTGAAGAAGAACATGAAGCTCAGGAAGAGAGGCGGAGAGGTTGGCCAATTTGGCTTCACAGGTGGTGAGCAAGTCGGCGCACTCATTGGAGAAGGTGGTCAGACGTGTCTGGAAGTCATTCAGAAGTTGTTCCAGAGCATCGTTTATTGTTTTGAGGAGGGCAGATTGAGCAGGGGTTGGCGTCATTGATGTAGAGAGAGAGGTAGAAGATGAAGATTTTGGCGGTTTGGGAGAGTATGAGTTATGAAATAAGAAGTGTTATTTAAAGGAGGCGAAACGTCGAAAAGGAAACAGAAATCAAGGTATATTAGTTAACCAATCGTCAAAAGAAGAAGGGAATATTTGTTTCCTGTTTTATTATGAAGTCAACGTTACGCCGAGTTGGAGTCGACGCATGGTCAATGTGTCGGAGCATCGATGATGTTGGTCATTGATGTCGACGTATGCGTTAATATGGAGTCGACGCTCCGTCGAAACATTGTCAGCCTAATGTCCTGTCGACGTGGTCGTAGACTTACGTCGATATTAGATCGACGGTGCGTCGATAAGAGACGACGTATCTTTGTCTTTAAGAAATCAATGCTAGCGTCGAGTTCCTCTCGACGGTGCGTCGATAGTCAATCGACGTATCTGTAAGTACTTGCTTAGTTGTTCTGATCTCTTTTAGATTTCCCCAACAATGATGTTTACAAGCTTCCATCAAGCATTCCTAAGGTGTTGATAAAGTAAGTATGCTTAGTTTCATCTATGGGTTTGGTAAAAATGTCTGCTCTTTGACTATCTGTAGGAATATATTCTATGGTTATCTTACCTTTTTCTACATTGTCTCTAAGAAAGTGATGTCTGATCTCTATATGTTTGGTTCTACTATGAAGAACTGGTTTGGATGCTATGGATATGGCACTAGAGCTATCACAATAAATTTTGGAGTTATTGACTTCCAATTTATAGTCAAGAAGCTGATTTTGCATCCAGGGGATTTGTGAACAACAGCTCCCAGCAGCTATATATTCAGCTTCAGCTGTTAAGGTTGAGAGTGAAGTTTGTTTCTTACTGAACCATGATATTAATCTGTCACCTAGGAATTGGCAAGTACCAGATGTGCTTTTTCTATCAACCTTACATCCAGCATAGTCTGCATCTGAGAATCCTATTAATTCAAAATTTGTTTCTGCTGAGTACCACAGACCTAGTTCAGGTGTTCCCTTTAGGTATCTAAGAATCCTTTTTACAGATGTGAGATGGGATTCTTTTGGGTCAACCTGAAATCTAGCACATATATAGGTTGCAAACATAATGTCTAGTCTGCTAGCTGTTAGATAGAGAAGGGATCCTATGATTGCCCTATATGTCTTTTGATCTACTGATTTTCCCTTATCATCCTTTTCTATAATGACATTAGTTGTCATAGGTGTTTTCATGGTAGATGCTGATTCCATACCAAACTTTTTAATTAACTCTTTAGTGTATTTAGATTGTGATATAAAGATTCCCTCACTGCTTTGTTTCACTTGTAGCCCTAGGAAATAAGAGAGTTCTCCCATACCACTCATTTCAAATTTTGATTGCATTAAATCAGCAAATCTTTTACAAAGTTTGGGATGAGTTGAGCTAAAGATGATGTCATCTACATAGATTTGAACAAGAAGAAGTTGATTTTTATGGGTTCTAGTAAAAAGTGTTTTATCTACTTTTCCTCTTTCAAAAGAATTTTCTAAAAGGAAGTTGGAGAGAGTTTCATACCAGGCTCTTGGTGCTTGCTTAAGACCATAAAGTGCTTTGTTAAGTCTATAAACAAATTTAGGTGAGGAGGGATTGACAAAACCTGGTGGTTGCTCTATATACACCTCTTCTTGAAGGTCACCATTCAGAAAAGCACTCTTGACATCCATCTGGTAGACTTTCATCTTCATGAAGGCTGCATAGGCAAGAAAGAGTCTGATTGCTTCCAATCTTGCTACGGGAGCAAAAGTTTGATTGTAGTATATTCCTTCTTCTTGTATGTATCCTTGTGCTACAAGTCTTGCCTTGTTCCTGACAATTACTCCAGTGGAATCTAGCTTGTTTCTGTATACCCACTTTGTACCAATAACTGGGTAGTTTCTTGGTCTCTCAACTAAGTTCCATACTTTGTTTCTCTCAAATTGGCTTAGTTCTTCTTGCATGGCTATAATCCAGTGAGGATCACAATTTTCTTCCTCAAACTTCTTTGGTTCAACTTGAGATAAGAAGCATTGGAGCATCATCCCATTGGAGACTTGGTGTCTTGTTCTTACTCCAGTATTGGGATCTCCAATTACTTGGGATTGTGGATGATTTTTCATGTTGATCCCTGTCCTGCTTGGATTTATCAGATGCTCTTCTTCCTCATTAACAATAGGATCATTGCCCAACTGTTCTTCCTGAACCATGTTCTCTTGTGGGAGTTGGTTTTGATTGCTCTTTTCTGAACCTTCTTCATGCTCTTGTTTAGACTCCTCACTTGGTTCCTGTAGCTGGTTTTCTTTCCCAGTGTCTCTGTTCTCTAGAGTCAGTTGTTCAAGCTGAGTCTCTATGCTGCTATCTTCCTGTTGAAAAGGATTGGTGGAAGTTTCCTCCCCCTTAAACAACATGTTAGTTTCATCAAATATGATGTGCATAGATTCTTCAATTCTGAGAGTTCTCCTGTTATAACATCTGTATACTTTACTAGATGATGAGTACCCCAGAAATATTCCATCATCAGACTTCTTGTTAAACTTGGCAAGATGATCTTTCCCATTGTTTAGAATATAGCAAGCACATCCAAAAATTTTAAAGTATTTAACAATGGGTGTTTTTCCCTTCAGGAGCTCATATGGAGTTTTTGCCTTAGTTTTGTGAATGAGGCTTCTATTTAGAACATAGTTTGCAGTGTTGACTGCTTCAGCCCAGAAGGTTTTTGGTAATCCTGATTCCGCAAGTAAGGTCCTTCCTGATTCAATTAAAGTTCTATTCTTTCTTTCAGCAACTCCATTTTGTTGAGGAGTTCTAGGGGCTGAAAAACTTTGTTTGATACCTATATCCTCAAAGAAACTACAAATTGATTGATTTTCAAATTCAGTCCCATGATCACTCCTGATAATTGAAACATGAGTATTGAACTCAGATTGAATCTGTCTTATGAATCTTGAGAGAATCTTATGGGTTTCAGACTTGGCCCTTAGAAAGAATACCCAGCTAAACCTAGAATAATCATCTACAATAACCAAGCTATAAGACTTTCCACCTAAGCTCTGAGTGGATATGGGACCAAAGAGATTCATGTGCAGTAAGTAGAGAATCCTAGGGGAGTCATCCTTACCAATTGGTTTGAAGGATGACTTGGTCTGTTTTCCTAGTTGGCAAGGTCTACATGGGGAGTCCTTAGAGAATCTACCCTTTGGTAGGCCTCTTACTAAGTTATTCTTTGATAGTTTACTAATGGTTTTGTAGTTTAGATGACCCAGTCTCTTATGCCATAATTCACTTTTGTTAATAATATTGTTGAACAAACAAACTTCTGTGGGTGAGGAGCTAAAATCTACTATATATACCTTCCCTTTTCTAATTCCATTAAGTACTATGGCACCAGTCTTGATATCAATAATATGGCAAAATAGTGTGGTGAATTTTACCTCATACTTACCACTGTCACATATCTGACTTATACTTATCAGATTGTGCTTCAGTCCTTTGACTACTGCCACATTCTTGAAGGTAACTTTCCCTTCCTTGAAATCTCCAAAGCCCCTGGTTTGGCCACAGCTAGAGTCTCCAAATGTCACTGGTGGTCCAAGTCTATCCTCAAAATTGATTAATAGGTTTTTGTACCCTGTCATGTCCATGGAGCATCCATTGTCCAAGTACCACACCAGCCTGGAGATGTGATACATATGCACATAAAATTTTAAACATTAGTTTGGGCCCTCCTAAGCTGGGGTCCATTCCTCCCAACAGTGAAAGATTTAATGAAAGAATAAGTGGGTTTTTCAGAATATCCTTCCTCCTTTAGGGGTATTGGCTTATCATACCAATTTTCTTTAGTGATGTTGCAGAAATAGTGTTCATAATAAAAGGAAATGGATTGAGAAGACTTTTTGGAAAAGGAGACATTTCTGTTAGATTGGTTGCGTCGATACGAATTCGACGTATGTTTAAAGTTGCGTCGAGTGGAAGTCGACGCTTCCTTCATTCTGTGGTTACTTTTAGTCGAAGCATAGGAGAGATTGCGTCGATTGGGAGTCTACGTATTTTGGTGTCTGCATTGATTAGAAGTCGATGCATTATTTGAGTTGCGTTGAGTAGTGTTCGACGTACGTTGATAATAATTCGACGCAAGTTTGTTTCTTTTCTGAGGATATTTACTTAGGATTCCTTCATGCATAGTGAGATTATTTTTGTTAAAAATAGTGGTTGTTTCTGGATTTTCTTGTGATCTTTCTCCTGTCAAATGATTCTCCCTAGTAAAGTGAATAGGATGTCTCCAGACAGATTTGCTGGGTGATTGAGGTTTGGGTTCTAAGTCAGTGTTATAATCTAGCTGTCTAAATCTATCAGTGAGATTGTTAGAGATATTCTTGAGCTTCTGACTTCTGCCATTTAGAGAGTCTTCAAAGGCTTTTGCCTTTGCTAGCTCATTTCTTAGTGCTTGATTTTCAGTATTGATTTTATCTATTTGCTCCTCTGAGAGTCCTAGATTGAGCTTATAGTTTTTATGCTGTGTATTTATTTGTTTGAGATTGTTTAGTTCATTTCTTAGTTCCTTTACTTCTTTCTCAGATTTGACTAGATCTAAACAGAGTTCTTTGAAACTATTTTTGAAATGAGTGGAAGAGAAATCTATATCACCAAATAAATTTACCAGAGATGTATCTTCAGGCTTTTCAGTGGCCATCAAACAGGTTTCCTCATGCTTAACCTTTTCCTGATCATCTTTAGATGAGGTACTTCCTTCAGATTCTGAATCACTCCATGATTGAGCAATGAACCCTTTCTCTTTCTTCTTCTTTTTCTTTAGATCTGTTCTTTTCAGATCTTTCTTATTGCTGATCTCTTTAGGACATTCAGGTGCAATGTGTCCAGGTTTCCTGCAAGAATAACAGATAATCTCTTTATTAGGAGTTTTTTCATACCTGGTTTTTGAGTCTCTCCTTCTGGATCCTTCTGTTTTGATCCGCTTCTTGAACCTTCTGGCCAGTAGACTGATCAGCTCTTCATCATTTGTAGAGGGTTCACCTTCAGTAGCCTTCAAAGCAATGCTCTTTTATTTTGAGAGTGGAGGAGCCTTTTCTTTCTCTTCTTTCTCAGCTCTTGTTTTCAACAACTGTTCATAAGATCTTAATTTACCCAACAGGACATCTGTTGAGATTTCTTTTTGAGTTCTGGAGTCTTTAATTGGCCAGATTCTTGAATCCCAAGAGCTTGGGAAGCAAGTTAGCAATTTGTCATTTATCTCAGTGAGAGATATGTCCTTCTCAAGTGTTCTTAACTCATTTACTATGAGGCTGAATCTGGCATACATGTCTGCAACACTTTCACTTTCTTTCTTCTGGAAGTTTTCATATTGAGAGATGAGTAATGCCTTTCTGTCTTTTCTCTCATCAGCACTTCCTTCTACCATTTTAGAGAGAGCCTCCCATATTTCCTTAGCTGACTCACATTCAGCAATCTTTTGGAAGATTTCATCTGAGAGGGTTGAGACTAGGATGTTCATAGCCTTGGCATCATATGCTTGGGTTTTCTTTTCTTCATCTGTCCATTCAGCCTTTGGAGCAAGTGTTTCAGTCACTTTTCCACTTGAGTCCTTTCTGAATGGCTTGGGAGGACCTGTCATAATAACATCAAATAATTCCCCATCAATAGAGTTTAGATAAATTTTAATTCTTGTTTTCTAAAGTGCAAACTTTTCAAGGTTGTAAATTGGTGGTCTGGTGGAAGTATATTCTTTGATTTGTGCCATGTAAAAAGAAATAGTTTTCAAAAATATATATATATATATATATATGAGGTAGGATCTTTTTGATCAAGGAGTTACCCTTTTTAGATCAACCTCCCTCTGATACCAATTGAAAGTGCACAGTTAACCTCACTAGAATTCTCTAGAGGGGGGTGAATAGAGATTAAAAAATACTTTATGCTATTATATATATATATTTATGTAATAATCACAGATTTAGACTTCACACACACCAACAAGAATTAAGCAAGTAAAGAAGAAAAATAGCAAGAAGAAAATCACAGCACAACACAAAAAAATATAGTGGTTCCCCAAACTTTGGGTAGTCCACTCTTCTACCCACTTGGTAGGAATTCACTAACTTGCACTGAGTCTTTTGATAAGGAGACTCTTAGAACCATACTGAGTCTTTTGATAAGGAGACTCTTAGAACCAAACTGAGTCTTTTGGTAAGGAGACTCTTAGAACCACTACAACTGAATTTTTTGAAGAGAGATTCTAAAAACTCTTTTACACAATTTGAAAATAGAATGAGAAGAAGAAGTAGAACAAGTAGAAGAACAGAAAATGATATATGTAAGAAAGAATCTTCTTCCTAGAAAGAAGATTGGAAGCACAAGTATAGTGAATATGATCTCTCTTCTATAGTGAGAAGGAGATTATAAGCTTTTCTCTCTTTTGTGAGAGCTTTCAGAGTTTGCAGCAGAATGACTTCAGAAGAAGGAGAAGAAGAAGGCTTTTTCTTTGCTGCAGCACACTATCTCTTTTCTCAGCTTTCTCACTCTTCACTTGGGAGCTCTTCCTCTTTTTCAAATGTATATGGTGGATCACTTGTTATCATTCTCTGCCGACCTCCTCCTTATTTATAGCTCTGTTTAAAATATATTGCTAAAGGAGAATAATCAATTTAGCAGACAGAGAATTAGAAAGAGATAAGAGTTTCCATAATCAATATTTCTGTAGAAGGAAAAGTATTCATTCTGATTTCAAATAATATCCATAATAATCTTAATCAAATTAGTCAAGAATTTAATAGAAGGAAAGGCTGATTCAGAACGGCTATAAAAGAATAATATCATTCCATAAAAATCAGATCTACAGAAAGAAAGAAAGAGATCTGGTGTGTTTTTGAATTACTTATAGATATCGACATGTGTCGATTACTATTCGACGTAAACGTCGATTTCATCCTGGTTGGATGTCGAGAGGAGAATAAGGAAGGTGCGTCGAAAAAGGTGCGTCGACTTTATTAAATGCGTCGACTAGAAGTCAGAGGTACGTCGACTATGATTACGTCGAATTCTTCTTAGAGTTACTTCGACTCATTCTGAGAGAAACGTCGACTATAGTTCGACGTTGCGTCGAGTACTATTCGACGCATATTTACTTAGCCTAATTTTTCATACTTAGAATTTATATTCTTCTTAATTCTAGGGGTTAAGATAAATCATTTCCCCAACACACCGCCTCCCCACTCGCCCCCTTCTGGAGCAGGGAGAGCGGGGGCAGACCGCCTCCCCACTCGCCCCCTTCTGGAGCTAGGCGAGTGGGGGCAGGTCGCCTCACCACTTGCCCCCTTTGGAGCTGGGCGAGTGGGGGCATGCCGCCTCCCCCCTCGCCCCCTTCTGGAGCTGGGCGAGTGGGGGCAGGCCGCCTCCCCACTCGCCCCCTTCTGGAGCTGGGTGAGTGGGGGCAGGTCGCCTCCCCACTCACCCCCTTTGGAGTTGGGCGTGTGGGGGCAGGTTGCCTCCCCACTCGCCCCCTTTTGGAGTTGGGTGAGTGGGGGAAGGCCGCCTCCCCACTCACCCCTTTCTGGAGCTGGGCGACTGGGGGCAGGCCGCCTCCCCACTCGCCCCCTTATGGAGCTGGGCGAGTGGGGGCAGGCCGCCTCCCCACTTGCCCCCTTTGATCTCACCCTTGGAAAGCATGATCCGCTCTCCTCGGACTTGAGCCCACCCAAAAGCTCTCTCGTCCCTCTTGTCTGGGGGAGTGCTTCCTAAGAATATTGGGCCTAATGGCATCTTAGGTTCCGGGGATCCACTCAGCGAATACGGGGTTGTACAATAGAGACCCCCACATTCAGTTCCAGTAAAAATCATTCTCTTGGATCGAAGATCTTGAAAACAACAAGTAGTAAAAGTAAATGAAACAAAACATTGTAGTTGCCGAGAAATAACACTAATAGATAACCAAATGTAAGGAAAACTCGGAACACAGAGAGTGTTGCCAAGGCGTAGAGTGGCGGTGACCTTGACCATTCTAGTGCTGCAAACAGGAGCAGGAGAGTCATAAACAATGAACATTGGTGGTAACTAATTTTGTTTTAATAGGTAAAAGAAGACACGAGAGTTCTCAGTCATATGATTGGTGGTACCATAGTCGATAAGCCACTTTCCCTAGGTAGTGACCTGCGCACTACCTAAATAGGTGGCAATGGAGGTTGATTGCTTGGAGGCGTTGATGAGGGCCTCAATATTAACAGAAGAAAATCTGAGAACGGACTCTGGTTTCGAAAGAGAGGGAGATTGAGTGGTTGCAGACTCCATTGTACTGAGGTGAACCTAAGGGTGAAGGTGAGGATGTTTCACAAAACAACGCTCAACTGTGTGACCAACTTTCCCACAATGGGAGAAATGGTGATGATTCCCTCCACGGCCCCCATGCAGCCACCAAGATCGTGGGAGGAGCAACGACCGACTGAATGAACAAAACTGTCAGAGGGGACACAAGCAGAGGCTAGTGAAGAAGAATAGTAACTACAGAGATGTGAGTCGTAGTAACATCCAATGTAGGAGAGTCAACTTTTTCACAGAATTTGTTGGTGAATCATATCATAGGAGTCCGGTAGAAGAAAAAGATAGAAAACTACCTTGGGCTCCTGAAAATATTTGTGCTGAGTAGCAAGGCTAGTAGAGAAGGGTCGATGTTGGAGAAGCTCTGCACCAAGAGCTTGGACCTCCTGATATGCATCGTTCGAAGAGAGTGTGGGGAGAGCAAAGAGATTAAAGCATAAGGTGTAGATTTGAGAGGCCTTAACACGATGGAATTAAAGAGCCACAAGATGGTCTCAGGCCTCCTTCACAGTGTCATCATGACGAATGATAGACAAACATTTATCAACGTGACTAGTCGCAAGCCAAGTCCAAATAAGAGCATCACAGGCATCCCAATCAGCATGCGCGTGAGAGTCGGGATCAGGCAGATTATCGGATAGATGATAATATATAAGAGACACTCCAATCAAGGTAGTTTTGCACTGCTAACTTAGACGTCATGCCAAGATTTCTAGAGGCACTACACAAGATAGTGGGATCTGTGGCTAATAGTATCTTTTGAGCCACGAATTCGATAAACCGTGACAAATAATTTCTTTTTTACCATGAATTAGGCATCCGTGGCTAATACTTGATTATTAGCCACGAATTAGGGGTCGTGGCTAATACTTAACTATTAGCCACAATTTTTGATCTGTGACAAAACAAAGTGTGGCTAAAAGTCATTTTGCTAGTAGTGGGAGGTACATAAATGTTAGGTGGCGGAGCGGCCATAACATATGTGTGGTAAGCAGTGTCTGAAGATGTGCAGACGATCACAGTACCGAAGTCCGCAAAACCAGAGTTTGCCCCAGGTTGAAGCATCCGAAGAGGTTCGGGCGGTTACTGAACTAGTGTTCTCCCGAGCTATCACAAACACGAGTTCATGTGGAATAATAAAGGTGCTCACTGTAGAAGAAGAAGGCAGGGTGGGCGATTACAGAGCCAGAGTCCACCGTCGTCAGTGAGAAAGATAGAGATCGAATATAAGATGGGGAGCAAGGAGGGCAGTTTAAAAACAAGATTTCGTGGTCACCCAGTAATAGTAGAGAATGTTGGAGAGCAGGCCTTGAGTCCACATAGACTGAAGGCAATGGAAATATAGGATGGATCGAGCGGGACCCAACAAAGTAGAGAGTGGGCGGTCAGGAGAGGTGCCCGCGGAGGTCAGGATGGGTAATTACAACTTACAAGCAGTTGTCTGCAGGACTAATTCACTCTACTACCCTGCGAGAACTTTAAAATAAAAAAAAATTCAAAAAATCTAAATCATACACAAGTGCACCCCTATTTATATAGAACAGAAGCGATGAGAGAATATACAATTGACGATGTGAGACTAAATATAAACGAATCATATCGGGCGGTAACAATATAGGTAACCACAAAGACTTATATGTTATTAACTACACACTGGACGGTTACACCAATGGTGACTGCCCAAACTACAACATACAACAACACCGTGCGGTTACATTAAGGGTGACCAGATGGACTTATCAACTACATATACTCCATCTTGTGCTTTAACAAAATCGAAAAGGCTCTTTATGAACTGAAGCATGCACTGACATCATGGCACAATAAAATTAATAAGTATTTGATGTCCAAATTATGCACTTCAGAGTTGCCCAAGTGAAGTATCTTTGTACATTCAAAGAAACAACATGTGTAATTATCTTCCTTTATGTTGATGATCTTCTTCTTACAAGAACCAACAATAAAGTCATTGAAGAAGTAAAAAGAGACTCAAGGAAGGAA
Source organism: Dactylorhiza incarnata (assembly GCA_033032865.1). NCBI lineage: Eukaryota > Viridiplantae > Streptophyta > Magnoliopsida > Asparagales > Orchidaceae > Dactylorhiza > Dactylorhiza incarnata. Next base: position 6,912,240 of record JAWHQI010000104.1, on the reverse strand, counting down.
TTTGAAATGACAGATTTATGATATATGAAACATTTTCTTTGTATGCAAATTACAAAAAATCAGGAATTATCTTTATATCCCCAAAAAAATATGCATTTGTATTACTTAAAAAAAGTTCATATACATGATTGTAATCATGTCTCCACACCAATAAATGTTGGAGACAAGCTAAGAAAATTAAGGACCGCCCATGGAAAAGGAAGAGGTGTTTAGACGTTTTTTATTTCTTGATGTATTTAATCAAAACCAGACCCGATATTGTATTTGCAGTATGTTCGATCTTCAGATTCGAAACCAAATGACTCTCATTTCAATCTACAAAGAGAAATTTTTATGATATCTCAAGGTACTCTAAATTATGGTATTCTTGTTGGAATCTAATGATCTAGAAATAGTTAAGGATTTAGTCTTACTGTCAACGTAATACGAGCCTAAAGGGTCGCAAATAAGAACTTGTAGAAATTGGAAGTGTATGATCGTGTTGGTTTGTGAAACCAAGTTCTGGGTGGGCATATATGATATGTTGTACGGGTTTTTGAGGAAAACCCGTGGAAGGAGTAGTGGAGACAATCGTTGATTCCCCTACCCTCTCTGCACAAGTCCTCTCTATCACGCAGGACGAGAAAAGGCTACGTCGACAAGAAGGCGCGCCTAGACATCACTATCCGCTTCGGGAAAGAAGACTTGACGGGAATACGGCTACCGCACCATAACCCTCTTGTCTATCAAAAGAGTTCTCGTGGACAATGAAAGCTCAGTTGACGTTCTATTCATGTCCACGCTCCAGAGCATGAAGATCGCCATCGAACATTTCAGCCCAACAGGCGGACCAATATTATTGTTTGATAATCGACCTGTTCTAGTACGCAACATGATCACTCTCTCAGTGACAATGGGGAATTTCCAAAATAAGTGACTCATGACATTCAGTTTGTGGTCGTGGAGTCTATCTCTGCCTACAACACCATTTTTTGTAGGCCTCTTTAGACCACGTTCAAGGCAATCTCATTAGTTCCACGCCTAGAAATGAAGTTCATGACCCCCGTTGGAGTGGGCATTGTCCGGGAGGATCATGAGGCGGCACAGACTTGATATCTAAGACAAGCACGACCAGTACAGAGCACAACCCTTCACATCGACAATTTTGACCTTCGGGATGAAGCCATGCTAAAGTGAGGCACACCGGTAGAAGGCCTCGTGGAAATTCCACTCGTCACATGAGATTCAACCCGCAAGATGCAAATATGGTCACTTATGTCCCCCGAGGAGCAGGAGGAGTACGTAGGCGTCCTCCGCACAAACCAGGATGTGTTCGCGTGAATCCTCGAGTACATTCCCTGAGTGGATCCATATGCAATCACTCATTCATTATACCATAATCTTGTGTGCAGGCCTGTAATCCAGAAGAAGCGCAACTTTGTGCCAGAGCGACTCCAAGCTATCGAGGAGGAAGAGGAAAATCTCTTGGTGGCACGATTCATTCGAGAAGCGGAGTGTCCCAATTGGCTTGTCAATGTGGTGATAGTAAAGAAAGCCTCTGAGAAGTGGCGAATGCGCATCGACTACGATAACCTCAACCAAGCCTATCCAAAGGACAAATTCCAACATCCCCGCATTGACCAGCTCATAAGTTCCACCGCCATTCATGAATTCCTCAATTTCATGGATTCCTACTCGGGATACAACTAAATCTGATTGAATCCCTCCGACGAAGTGCACATCGCTTTCAGAACCGATTGGGGGTATATTGCTACAGGGTGATGCCAATCGGACTTAAGAACGCCGACGCCACGTATCAAAGGCTGATGAACAAGGTGTTCAAGTATCTCATTGGACAATCCAGATGCGCACCTAGAAGACTTAGACAAGTGTTTCCAGCTTCTCCGCCGATTCCAAATGTGGCTCAATCCTTCCAAGTGCGCGTTCGATGTAACCGCGCAAAAGTTCTTGGGCTTCATGGTGATACAACGAAGAATCGAGGCCAACCCCAAGAATATTAAGGCGTTGGAGGAAATGTCTGTTGGACATGTGTGTCACATCCTTTTGTTTGAGAATAACAAATCTCATATTGTATTTGATATTGCGTGTAGTGTGTTTATAGTGTGCAGGAACTATAGGTGCAATACTCCACAGATAGAAGGCAGCATGGAATCAAACTTTCTGAATGCAGCACTACCGCCAGCGCTAGCGGGTAACGCAGGCGCTAGCGCTACCGCCAGCGCTAGCACTAACGCGAGGCGCTAGCTCAAGATCATCTCAGTGGTTTTGTCTCAGCGGTTCCGTCTCAGCGGTTCCTTAACTCTACCGCTAGCGCTAGCGATACCGCATGCGCTATCTCGAGTTCGTGCACAGAGCCACGCCGCCGACGGTTTCGCAACTGCTCCACACGAACGATACCACGGGCGCTAAGTACTACCGCAGGCGCTAGCTCCAAGGTCTATAAATTGAAGCTAACTTCGATCATTTTGATCATCCATCCCAGAGAGGTTGTTTGTGCCACAATTCCAGTGCTGTTATGCTGCCGAAGATGGATCTCCCACAAAAAGCTTAAGGAGAATTATGGAGGAGGACAACGTCACGCTACATCCGAAGGACGATCGCTTCAACCTCGCTTATACTACAGCGATCCTTCATCCTCAACTCCAGAGATCTCATATAGGGAGTTTTATTATTGTTTTTCATTATTTCCATTCCATACTTTTTGTAACCGTTTAGAGAATTCGCCTTGTGTTGGCGACTAGGTCTGGGTAGGACTTAGGGGGAAATTCGCCTTGTGTTAGCGACTAGTTCTAGGTGATTAGATCTAGGGGCTCGAGGCCATATCCGGGGAAGGATTGGCTAGAGCGGCTTGAGGCCTTATCCGGGGAAGGATAGGCTAAAGCCAACCGGTTTGTGGGGATACAAATCGGTATAGAAAAGGAAAAGAAATTTATATTTGTACGCCTCTGATTTCTAGCGATATAGAAATCAAATTTATGTAAACACTTTTTCATATAATATAATCATGTCTCTTTTGTGTTTACTTGATTTCTATCATTTGGCGTAATCTCTATTATATTGTGTTCTAAGTTTTCAATTCTAAATCTAAATTATTTATTTCAATCTATTTCATCATAAAACAATTTAGTACTTGTTTCTAAAATTGCAAATCATAATTTTCTATTCATTTAGCTAAATTGTTACTTTACCTTCACATATTATAAAACAATTTAGTAACTTTCTTAAAATTATAAAAAGAATTTTTTATTCCCTTATTCACCCCCCCTCTAAGGGCGCCGTAAGATCCAACAAGTGGTATCAAAGCGAGGTTATTCCAAATTGGTTTAACAACCGGGAATAATGGCGTCTCATGATCTCGCTTCTACTAGTAAGGGAAATTTTCTTATAAATGAAAAATCTTTAGCACCACCTTTATTTGAAGGCAAAAATTATAATGGGTGGAAATTTCTTATGGAAAATTTTTTTAAGTCTTTGGATATGGAAGTATGGAATATTACTATTAAAATATCCCCAATTATTTTAAATAAAAATGAAATGTTTTTAAATGCCAAATCTATGAATAGTCTATATTGTGCATTAGATCAAAATATTTTCAAACTTATTTATACACTTCCTACTGCTTATGAAGTTTGGAAATTTCTTGAGAATACTTATAGTCTTCCTTCCACATATGATGAACAAGAGGAATTTCTTATGGATCCAAGAGAAGAAATCGACAAGGACTCACTCTTGGAGGATGATAAATCTAAGAGTGAAATCGACGAGGAATTCCTTATGGATCCAAGAGAAGAAATCGATGAGGACTCGTGCTTGGAGGAAGAAGAATACAATGTCACAATATTGGACTCATTTGTTGGCAACACTTCAAGCAAAAGAGAATACGGAAATTCAACTATGGAAGAGGAATGCAAATAAGATGTCAAAGGAATCGTTGGTCCAAATCTTGCCTCATCCCATAGCAATGTAAGAAAATCAAAAACTCCTCTTTTTGTAACAAATTCCATTTCTACATCTCGTATGCTTAAAATTGCTGAACGTAAAATTTTAAAGTTAAAAATTGCTAATTCCAAATTACGTTTAGAAAATAAATCTTTAAAAGCAAACGATAACGTAGAATCAAATATTGATGTGATAAATTCTCTTTCATGCTCTTTAGGTAAAATTCCTATTCCTTGTTTAGATTGCAATCTATTAAAAGAAAAATTCAAGGATATTGAAAAAGGGCTCTTAGTTTCTAAAGAACATAATGAAAAATTGATAATTGAAAATGATGCTTTAACTTGTAAGTTAATACAATTAAAATCTTTTGTTGAAAAATTTCAAATGTCATGTAATGAATTTCATCATAAGATTTTGAATAACAAGGATAAATTAACTTCAAAATCATTTCTAAAAAGGACCATTTTCACACATTAAATCAAAAGGAGTTTAGTTTCAAAAGTAATTATGATCCTCACAAAATTCTTAAGAGTCATTATTATAAGTCTCAATATATTTTCAATCATGACTCAAATTTAAAAACTCCTTTTCATGAAAATCAAACTATAAAATATTATCCTTCATATTATAAGAGTATGTCAATAAGAAAGAGTGGAAATGAAAATGATCAAAATAAGAATCAATTATATACAACATATTGTAACCCACTCTTCCAACAATCACTTCTAAAGAAAGACAATCACTCTTATAAACTTTCAAAGAATCCATGTAATAAAATTCATTATGATTATCAACATTAATCTATTTTGAAAAATAATTTGAACAAACATAAAACACAAATGAATTATTTTTCAAACAAATATAATCATATAAAGATGTCACTTAATCATAACATGAATTTAAAAGATAAACAACAAATGTATGAATGGAGACCCATAAAGAAAAATGACATATCACCTTTAATTATTAAAACTCATTCATCATTATCTTCCCAAAAACCTACACGATGTATTTGGGTACCCAAAGTAACCATCCCACATTGTCCCCTTTGGATACCTAAATCTCTTATTAATTAGTATCCAATCATTTGCATGATATAGAAACAATTAAAAATGAAATATCAATACTCTACTTCATGATAGGCTTATTGTCTCTTTTCTTTTGTTTTACTTTTTATTATTTTTTTGAACAAACATGCTATGATCACTTTATATATCATGAAATATGACTTTCATACATTAAGCGTAATGTTTATCAAATCAAATTTGAATTAAAATTGAACATTAAGTCATATATTTTTCAAAGTGATCTATCTTTCATCTTAAATTGTTTAAATATATTCTTTTAAATCCTTTACCCATCAATGTCTTGAATTAACATTATCATTTGAATATTGAAATTATTTTCAAGACTAATGAAATTATTTTAAAAAAATATGGATTTAAATGGTTTATTAAAGGGCTTAAGCTAAAAATTAAAATGCGCAATGTTTTAATTATTTTTCTATTTGTTGTATTTGATAGCCCTTATAATGAAAAATATTATCAAATAAAATCAAAAACAAACATTCACAAAACGCGTGTTTAATTTTTTTTTTTTTTTTAAATGCGAGTTTTAGATCAAAACTTCAAAAGCCATATCTTTTGATCCGCTCGTCCGATTTTTCGCGTTTAATATCTTTTTGGAAAGAGCACAGAAATCTCCATCCAACGGAGAACCAAACTTGTTCATTCAAATTCGTTTGGTGTTGTCAAAATTTCCCAAACTCAACTTTGTTTAAAAGTTATATCAGTCTTCTTATTTCGACAATTTCTGTGTTTATGGATTTTTCATCACATGATATCCTTTGTATATTGTGTGTGATGTGTGTCGCCATTGTTTGCATGTTAATTTAGACCTTAGAATCATCTTTCATCATTTAGATCAAATCAAAAGTTTAATCATTTCATTCTAGGTCTAAAGAAAATTAATTTGAAAACTTCTCATATTACATGCAACATTATCTCCATTAATCCTATGTAATAACATTGCATTCAAACTCATCATCCTAGCATTGCTTCTTGGTCTATGCTTATATATTTATGTTAGGTAGAACATTTACAATGTTATTAAAATATCATGATAACTATGTGATTTGAAATTATAATAGAATACTAAATTCCAACAAACACATAGTTTATGGATTAATCATTAGAATATATATGAATATTGAGTCATAAATCATATATTATCATGCAAAACCAAAGATCAATAGATTCAATTATTGAATGCAAATTTTATTATAAATTTCAAAACATTATATATGTGATCTTTGTCTTTAATATGATTACATGATCATCATTTTCTAGACTTAAAAATCAAACATGTTTATTCAAAAGAAAATCACCAAATCATATTGTCATAAGTCTAGAAAGAATAGAAATCACATACATCATGATGATCTAACATATATTCTATGCAAAATTCTCTATAATCATAAATCATAATTCATGTTCTATCAAGAAATATCTCAAATCAATAATAAGAATTATGAATCTTATGATAAAAATATGAATATTGCTTTCTTTACATTAGTTGGTGTATGGATATGCTTTGATATTGATTGCATGTATCTCACATATATATAGATTCTAGAACCAACCTAGGAATAATAAAGATACATCAAACTTAATCATCACTATATTCTAGATCTGTAATTTAAAATTCTATTTTGGAATACATGCAATATTAATATTAATCTTATGACATGACATTAAACCCAAAACTCATCATACTAGCTTTATCACTTATTGAATATTAGTAATTGTGCTAGTTATCACATATCGTCATCTCATAAAAGTAAAAAAACTATGCGGCTTTATAACTCATCACATTAAACAAAACTCATAGTTTATAAATCAACCCATAGTTTAAAAAGCATAGGTTGTCCAAAGATTGTTCACCTTTGACTTCATATCTCATAATAGCGGGGGCGTAGGGTTGTGTACATTAGAGACCTAACCTGTAAGTCATGTTTTGTCCTTAACCGGGGAGGGTTCCAGTGGGGCCTTGCGAGGCACTGGGGGGAAAGAGTGCTAGGTTGAGTGTTCTCTAGTGTGTGCATATGGGATTAACACCCCAACCTACGGCATGCGTGCAGCTCCTCATGCCCATCCGTCACTTAGTACGGGGCTAGGGTGTAGACATTTAGTCGGGGTAGTCTTTAATCTTAGGACATACTTATATTACTCACTGCATGAACATTTTTATTCACTTATTACTTAAATCATGCATATTTTGGGTTGTTTAATAAAAAATGTCCTCTTGTGTCTTCATAGTTTATATCTTCATGTTTAAATGGTTTTGTAAAACACAAGAATTTGAAAAGCCAAAGTTTCATGCAAATTTGATCCACCTAGAGATCTCCAAAAATTCTGAAATTTCAGCATGGAACTACTTTAAGGACACTTAATCAATATCAATAATAAAAAAATTTTAATTCTCAAAAAATCACGCACTGTTTGCCGCGCTAGCGATAGCGCCGGCGCTAGCGTGGGTTTGTGAATTTTCTGATTTTTAAAATTTCTAAATATCCTTAAAAATATGTTAGTTTATATGTACTAATTTGTTTTTGAATTTCTGACATTTATTATTTTCATTTTATTTATATTATGAAAAATCAACTACAAAAGTTCAAAATTCAAAAATAAAAAAATATTTTTTTTATTTGTGTTTTATTCATATTATGAAAAATCAACTACAAAAATTCAAAATTCAAAAATATGTTTGTGTGATTTTTCTTTTTTTTATTAAAAAAAATTCAAAACAAAAAAACTTGATGAGTGGAGCAGTTTTTCAGAAGAAAAGGAATTTTTGCTAAGTCAATTCGTCGAGATGTCTCGTGAAGTTCCGATGAATCTCGACGAATCCAGACAGAAGCCAAATTTCTAGTTTAAAAAAGAAATTTTTGCTAAGTCAATTCGTCGAGATGTCTCGTGATGTTCCGATGAATCTCGACGAATCCAGACAGAAGTCTATTCGTCGAATGTTCTCGGGAACTCCCGACGAATTCCGACGAATGAAAACAGAAGACAGTTTTCAAGCTTTGGTTAGTATTTTTCAATGGCTAAGTCAATTCGTCGAATGTTCACGTGAAGTCTCGACGATGGCTAAGTCAATTCGTCGAATGTTCACGTGAAGTCTCGACGAATGACGGACAGACGGATTTCAAATTTATGTTTCAAGGAATTCATCATGCTTATCATATTCAAAACAAAAAAACTGTATGATCTTTATTGCCAATATCAAGCATGTATGATTTCTAGTATTTAGAATTATTTACAATGTTAAAACATATTCTTTCAAATTACTATGAACATTGTTTTGCTTATCATGCTTTGATATATCTATTTAAAGTGCATCAATTGTATTGCAAAATGTGTAGAACCAAGCTTAGCATGCCTCTAAGTATGAGTAAATGTTTTATGATTGATAATGATACATTTCACTCACTTATTTTGGTAATCAACATGTGTGTCTAAATCTAAAAATGCTTGTTTGTGTATTGTATTTGTACAATGAATTAAAACTTGCATAAGTTTATTGCCTACACTACATTTGAATTGCACTTATGAAACTTAGAAAAGTGGTTAAGTTAAAAATTTTGGTTAGCAAAACAAGTGTATTCGGAGAATGTTGTCTCACAAATATGAAAAAAATTATATAGACAAATATAACTCCACCAAGCACTACTTGAATCTCCTGATAAGTCTTCATAAGCATTGTGAGGTTGAGCACCTTGGAAAGAATAGTAAAGTGTCTTGTGCAAACCTTAGTTATTACACACTTTGTTAAAAAAAATTATGTGCATTAAAAGTGTTTGAAAGTAATTTACTTGTGTTTTATTGTGCACTTTACTTTACATATGTCTTGTATTTTGATGATTTAAATCAATTGTTAACATTGCCCAAAATACACTTATGTGCACATCATTATCTTCCATAACACTTCTTCTCATGAGTATTGGATTCTAATGCTTTATCTATACTACTCTTTATATAAGAAATGCACTAGATAACCTAGCATGATCTCTACAATATTTTGGTATTTCTTGAATTTAAAATTAAGTAACATTGTAGTATAATCTCTCTTTGATATGTTCATTTCATGCTTGGTGTCTTTATGAAAAATTTTGAGATTTCAAAAATTTTAAAACATCTTTCAATTTTGAACTAAAACTCATATTTCTACTTATGCTTTTCATGCTTACAAAAAGATGTTTATTATACTCTTCCGCTTGCTTGCAACTCTTATCTTTATATTTGAAATCTCTTATATATGCAATGCTTAAACTCTTTATCATTTCATATATTACAAAGGCTCGATCATGATTTAGCCTAAAGAATGCCTCCTTACTACCCTCACCCCACCTTCTTTTGAAAATACCAAAAGGGGGAGATTAATTGAAGAAATCTATAGAGAAGAAATATAGATAAATAAGGGGAGACTAATTCATGTAATCTATCATTTAGGGGGAGTAGAACATAAATTGCATTTATGTAGGGGGAGCATTAAGATAGGGGAAGTATGCACAAATTCATCATGCTTATTATATACTATAGTTGCACTACTATCATGCTTGTCATATACTATAAACACTATTGTTGATTTCTTGCTTAGAGGATTTGTTATTATCAAAAGGGGGAGATTGTTGGACATGTGTGTCACATCCTTTTGTTTGAGAATAACAAATCTCATATTGTATTTGGTATTGCTTGTAGTGTGTTTATAGTGTGCACGAACTATAGGTGCAATACTCCACAGGTAGAAGGAAACATGGAATCAAACTTTCTGAATGGAGCACTACCGCCAGCGCTAGCGGGTAACGCAGGCGCTAGCGCTACCGCCAGCGCTAGCACTAACGCCAGGCGCTAGCTCAAGATCATCTCAGCGGTTTTGTCTCAGCGGTTCCGTCTCAGCGGTTCCTTAACGCTACCGCCAGCGCTAGCGATACCGCAGGCGCTATCTCGAGTTCGTGCACAGAGCCACGCCGCCGACGGTTTTGCAGCCGCTCCACACGAACGATACCGCAGGCGCTAAGTACTACCGCAGGCGCTAGCTCCAAGGTCTATAAATTGAAGCTAACTTCGATCATTTTGATCATCCATCCCAGAGAGGTTGTTTGTGCCACAATTCCAGTGCTGTTATGCTGTCGAAGATGGATCTCCCACAAAAAGCTTAAGGAGAATTCTGGAGGAGGACAACGTCACGCTACATCCGAAGGACGATCGCTTCAACCTCGCTTATACTACAGCGATCCTTCATCCTCAACTCCAGAGATCTCATATAGGGAGTTTTATTATTATTTTTCATTATTTACATTCCATACTTTTTGTAACCGTTTAGAGAATTCGCCTTGTGTTGGCGACTAGGTCTGGGTAGGACTTAGGGGGAAATTCGTCTTGTGTTGGCGGCTAGTTCTAGGTGATTAGATCTAGGGGGCTCGAGGCCATATCCGGGGAAGGATTGGCTAGAGCGGCTTGAGGCCTTATCCGGGGAAGGATAGGCTAAAGTCAACCGGTTTGTGGGGATACAAGTCGGTATAGAAAAGGAAAAGAAATTTACATATGTACGCCTCCGATTTCTAGCGATATAGAAATCAAATTTATGTAAACACTTTTTCATATAATATAATCATGTCTCTTTTGTGTTTACTTGATTTCTATCATTTGGCGTAATCTCTATTATATTGTGTTCTAAGTTTTCAATTCTAAATCTAAATTATTTATTTCAATCTCTTTAATCATAAAACAATTTAGTACTTGTTTCTAAAATTGCAAATCATAATTTTCTATTCATTTAGCTAAATTGTTACTTTACCTTCACATATTATAAAATAATTTAGTAACTTTCATAAAATTATAAAAAGAATTTTTTATTCCCTTATTCACCCCCCCCCCCCCCTAAGGGCGCCGTAAGATCCAACAATGTCGTCCCCGCATCATCAAGGAAGTTCAGCATCTCAATGGGAGAATAGCCACGCTCTCCCACTTCCTAGCTCGAACATGGAACAAGTACCAACTATTCTTCAAAGCTCCCCACATGGCTCGCAACACCGATTTTTAGTGGACGAATGAGTGTCAGGCGGTCTTCGAGCTTCTCAAGTAATATCTGGTCTCTCCTCCGCTACTCTTGAATCCTGTCTTCGATGAAGCCATGTGCTTATACCTAGCATTATCGTCGCACACTCTCAGTTCAGTTCTGATCAAATAATAAGGAGGGTCCATCACCCGGGCAAAAGAACGCCCGTGCACACGCTTTTTCTCCCAACCGAGTGTATTCCACCCCGGAGTGCGTATTCCGTCCAGGCACGCGTATTTCAACCGAATGCGCATTTTTTGCCCATGAGTGCATTTTCGTCACATGTTCCAGAATACAATATGGCAACAAAACAACAATAGTAGTTATTCAACAATATATAAAATTTGATAGAATGAGAAATCACCATAAACATTTGCTAGAAAGAGTTTGCAGAGAATTTGAAGAAATCATAAAATCATTCTACCAAGAATATGCTAATATCCTGAGAAAAATAAAATTATGACCAGAAGTTGAGCTCATTTCCAAGGAATTAGATTTAGGGTAGAAAACAAAGGAAGATAGAAGGGGAATGGGTTTGGAATCATCGTCGGGCGAGGAGGCTGACCGTAGAGAGATGAGATCGAGGTTGGCCGAAGGTTGAAATGCGTGGTTGCTGTATTGTATGATTTGTGACGCCGAGCAGAGAACGGAGGTCTGGAGAGGCTAGGGCTTTAGCGGTAGACATACAATATGGAGCTTAGAGGTTCCCAAAAATGAAGAGTTGTGAAGCGAGATTGTATAGAGACTGTGGAGAGATTAGAGCTAGGTTGGCCGAAGGTTGAAATGTGTGGTTGCTTGAAGTTTGAAATGCTATGCATGCCAAGCGGAGAACGGAGGTCTGGAGAGGGCTTCAGTGCTAGACTGTTTACGGGGAGCATATTGAGCTGATTTTAATTTTCAACCATGAACTTTTCTTGAAAGATTGGTCGTAGCATATAATATATTAAACTATAGACAAAGAAAAATCATGATGTAGGAGAGCAGTATTGCACGGCCGAAGCTAACACCATATCTAATCACCCCACCTAACCACCGACCTAATTACCTATGTTATTCATGTCTCCTTTGTTTATTGAGTTTTTTGGCTCTATAAAAGGAGATGGAAGCAAAGTCTTGAAACAACCTCAAAAAGCTAAACCAAAGTGGAAAAACCTCGAAGGAGGAAAGCACTATTGCACGACCGAAGGCCGTGATAGGCATTGGCGGGCTACATTGGCATCAGAGAGCGGCAAGTGTGCGGGTTGCGACAAGGTGTAAGATTCACGGGCTACAACAAGATGTAAGATGCTCGATAGTTGCATGCTCATAGGTGGTTGTGCATAAGTGGCGACGTTGGCGGGCTGCGCGTTCGCGGTAAGGTCAAGTCCTGACTTGGATCTCTTATTGGTGGTGGTGGTGGCGGTGGTTGGACGTCTGATGACGATGAGAGTGTGTTCTGGTATGAATCTTGTGCGTCTGTTTTACGGATTGCAGTCAAGTTCATATTACTCTTATGCATGCTCATAGGTGGTTAGGCATAAGTGGCGACGTTGGCGGGCTGCGCGTTCGCGGCAAGGTCAAGTCCTGACTTGGATCTCTTATTGGTGGTGGTGGCGGTGGTTGGACGTCTGATGACAATGAGAGTGTGTTCTGGTATGAATCTTGTGCGTCTGTTTTACGGATTGCAGTCAAGTTCATATTACTCTTATGCAGATTTTCATAGTACTGATTTTTCTGCAATATATTTTCGAATTTTTATCTCTTAATTTAAGTACTTATTAATTTTATTATGCTAATAAAATTGTGTGAAGTGTGTATTTTCATATTATATCTTTGTATTTAGCTATGTCTGAGGATTAGGCTTCCGTGACCGAAAATCCCAACAGAGCGAAGAGACAATGAAAAATGAAAAGTTTGTGAAGTGGGATTGTATAGGGTTTTGTGGGACCGAGATTGTATAAGGGAATATATCAATCCGAGAACGAACAATGACGATTTAATGAAATTAGATCGTAAGATTCAAATTTATTTGATAGGCTTCCCTTCCCCCATTACATCATATGGGGATATCCTTATATATTTGTATAGATATAGAACTACAAATAAAGTCAGGGTCCAGTTGCCTGATCAGGGTCTGAGTCTGTTTAGGCCCGGATCAGGCCTTGCAAGACCTAGCCTTCTTTTTAGCAGAAGGCTCTGCCCGGGCTAGGCTCAGGCACAGGCCCATGCACCAAGCGGCATGGGCAAGGCTCGGACCTTGCCCAATTTTTCCACCTGTCAAGCGCCTAGACGCCTGGCGTAGTGGCACCCTTATTAAAAAAAAAATTAAATTTTCTTTTAAATGCTTTAGCTTATCTTAAGATGCCATTGTCACCTTAATTTAATAGTCAATGTAAGGTCAAATGATTTTATTTTATTATTAAAAGTGTTTTTGATGTGGTCAGCCAGTCAAGGCCCGTCCTGAGCCTGCCCAATCAAATCTTGGGTTCCAGTCTCTGTGCCCCCTTACACAGGGGGACTGACCCCGGCCTGGACTGGTCAGGCCATTTTTTGCACGCCTAAATTATATATAAATAAGTGATCTATTAATAATAATAATAATAATAATAATAATTTAAATTTAAAATTATATTTGAATATGCTCTCTATCGAATAAATTATTTACCCCGTTCATCTGGATTATCTTTAAAAAAATATGGGCCTTGAAAATAGAACATGGGCCTTGTTTTATTTAGAGTATTTGGGCTTTTCTATATTGATTACTCAGCCTTCTTAATAATTGGGCCTAATTTAAAATTTGTTTGGACATCACCTACGATGTTGTTATACGCTAGAGCCTAGACTATTTTCATTTCCGCTACTAGCAAATTATTACTACCGGTAAATAATTACATTTAAAATAGTTATTGAAAATCATTTCATTATTAGCAACCATCATAAAATAAAAAATAAAAACTTAGTCATATTATAAGCTCTATTCATTCATTCTTAAATAACAATTATAGTAAATATTTTTCATTACATATAAATTATGTAAATAAATTTCTAGAAGTACTTCAAATTTTATTTAAGTGCCCCCAAAATATCTTCAAGTGCCCCACATTGTTGAAGTGTCACAAAATTTTTATGACCATATACTGCAAAAATAAAAGGAAATTATTAGTATGCAATATTTTTTAAATTCTACTCAGAACTAGGAACCGATCCATATAGGTCCGGTTCCAACTTTTCTGAACCAGAACCGACCCATTACTTGAAACCTAGAATCATACATGAACCAAAAATTTTGGTTCGGTTCCGATTTGATTCTCACGTCTTACCTTGCATTGATCATTACTCACATTGCATAGTAATATTGCAAGTTGCAAGTAAATACGATTAAAAAATTATATCTAAATCTTAGTGTAGTGAGTTTGAATCAAAATGAACATGATATTATCTTTCAAAGATTCAAATATTTTCAAAGTCCCGAACCAAATTGATCGGTTCCATGTTTTTTGGGAACTAGAACCGACCCGAACCAAATTGATCGGTTTGGTTCAGTTCGGTTTCGGGTCGGTTCTCCGGTTCTTTTTGCACACCCTTAAATTATCGCCTCCATGGAGAGTAGAGTTGTGGTATTGGGCTCCCTTCTTTCATGCATAATCCCACGAAATGGTTACCATTAATTAAGTCGATGAAGAGGACTTTCAGGACATGGGGAAGCGGCGAATCTAATGGTAAAAATGTTAAACTTTGATTTATTTTTTTTAAATATGAGTCACGCCAATATTGTAGCAAGTTGAAATCACTAACCACATATCAGTCATGGACATCGACTTATCGTATGGTGCGGGTGAGCTTTTGCAATCAAGATTGTTGATTAATTATTTTCTTCTCGTGCTTCAATAAATTGCATCATACAAAATATTTTTTCTCCTCAACTCATTCATTAATTCGGTTTTAACTTATTGTCAATTTTCACCAATGTCTAGTGATTCACTAATCACACGAAATCCACAATAACCAACCGCGGTGACATTGAACATATCAACCAAGTGATCTAAAATACAAGATGATAATTGTCAATGAACGCTATCATATAATCTATTTCTATGCATACTTTGTTCCCTTGATGACTATGACATTTTCTTTGTGTAGTAATGCCTTCTTTCAAGATATGCTCAAATAGTGACGGATTCCGCTTTGTAGCGAACTACATTTTTTTCAAGGCAATCCAACCTTCCAACGGTGCATGTGCTTCTAAATGAACCATTTCATGATTGTGTGTCTCACATTTCACTCCACTGTTCAATCATCCGGAAAAAAAACACTTTTTTTCTCAATCACAGTAATGGGGCAACTACAACACTTACAAGTAGATTTTCTTAAATTTTGTTTAACCCAACTCTATTTACATTGCTTATCGCAGTTAAATCCACATCAATCACACCCAAGAACTTCATGTGGTCGTGCTATACCACCCTCTAATTTATCTGAACATTTAACTGTTATAGTAAAACTACAAGAATTGCCAACATTATGAGCTCAATAAATCAACACATCCTTAGACTGAAACTGAATTTCTGTTTCAAAATGACTGTCAACATCGACTTTCATATCAGATCCACTATTCAACAATGAAATAAATAAAATACGAAAGTCAATACAACCATATCGACATAATATCAACATTACAAGGTCACAACTACTAAGAATTGCAAATGGTATCTTTGACTCGATGGATTACATATAGCAAGCTCTATGGAGGATTAATCAACACCAAATTAAGTTTCAGGAAATGTTTCTGATATAATCGTTGACATAACAGGTAAAGGAGAGGGCACATTCATCATTACACATGATGCAAGAAAACACCAAATGGTTGAGCAATAGATTCACAACCAAAATACACTTTAGGTTAAATCTAAATATTACCAATATCCCAAAAGGGAACCACAAAACTCTCTTAGATACACTATATTTGCTAGTATTGCATTAAAGAAATGCTTAAAACCTGCAGATCTCCCTATGTTTAAAACCTGGAATGAGTTGTTGGATCAAAATAAACACATTTTCTTACATATAAAAGAAAACAATTTTCATCGATCAGCTTTGACTTGAATAGCAAAAACCAGTCAAGAGCAGTAAGAAACAATGCATATGCCCCAAAATAATGGAAGAAAAAGAGAGATTTATAGGGTTTCAAAGTTGCAGGTGTTGGATTGTGGAGTCTGACTGCGTTGGGAGTACTGGACACTCACCACGATTTCGCCGGTCGAGCCTAGGGTTTACGGTCTAGGGTTTACGTAGCTATGTATGTTTAAAAGGCATTGTTTTCGGCCTAGGGTTTACGGTTGTTTTTGAAAAACTGAAGGTGGAGCGGAGGAAGAAGAGTGGTGTAATTTCTTCTTTGATCCTTTCATTGTGGATTTTCTGGGCGCGGGTGGTTGTGGTTTTTTCCCAGGATTTGGGGTTTTTCCACGTTAAAATCCTTGTGTCTTTGTCTGCGTGTTTTTCTGCGATTCTTGTGGTTTCCGTAGGCGTCGTTTTTCCCTAACAGCAGGAAGATCACAAGATCTGGAAATACCGCAAGAGGAGAGTCGTCGATGTAGTATCCGAGCAAAAAAATACACCGGATGTCACCGCCGAGCAGGATGTGAGGCTGGATGTCGTCGCCGAGAAAGGTGGCAGCGCTGGATGTCGTTATCGAGCAGATGAGCCACTGAATGTGTTGTCTAGCAGATGCGCCGCTGGAGCTGCACACAGTGTAAAAAAATCGCAAGGGTCGGGCTGCGTAAGGGTCCCGTGAAGCACTTATAAATTGATTTGCTATTAGATTTTTTTATAAGAGCAAAAACCACAAAATAAGTGTAAACATAGTTTATTTTGGTTTGCTAACAGAGGATATGAGTTTGCTAATAAAATCATCCTTAATTATTTATATATCCCAATTTTTTTTTATCTTGAGCACAATGCAAGATCAAAATTATCATATGCAGTATTTTTTATTATCTGTAGAATAATACAAAATAGTTTTGATCCTTAAATTATCAACACTCATTTGAACTAGAGTACAAAAAGTTTGAGCCCGGAAAGCCTAGCTGGGCTTGGCCGGGCAAAAGCCTAATTAAGCCTGACCCCGAGCAGGCATGGTCAAGGCTCGGGCCGATTCTGGGGGCTAATTTGGGGCACTAAGCCCAGCCTGGGCCTAGACCTGGCATGGCCCGGGCCCGGGCCCAGTACACAAGGACTAATTAGAGCCGTTGTTAGCACCTACCGATGGCTCTTTAAAGAGCAGTTGGATATGTAATAAAAAAAGTTATTTATTT
This sequence comes from Dactylorhiza incarnata, assembly GCA_033032865.1. Taxonomy (NCBI): domain Eukaryota; kingdom Viridiplantae; phylum Streptophyta; class Magnoliopsida; order Asparagales; family Orchidaceae; genus Dactylorhiza; species Dactylorhiza incarnata. Next base: position 6,894,892 of record JAWHQI010000104.1, on the reverse strand, counting down.
ATTATAATATTAATAGTTTAATATATATATATGATATATAAAATAATATATTTTAAAACTTATAAATAGAGGTGGACAAGGGAGAGGCTTGAGTTTCTCGAAGCTCAAACTCTCAAAAATATTTTTTTTTTCAAAATTCTTTAAAATCTAAACAATGGCCTCTTCATCTAGTTTTGTTGCTGAAATTGTCGAGCACAAATATAGTGCTCTAATCTGGAAGGATTTTGACAAAATGCTTATCGGCAATGATTTTAAAGTGAAGTGCCGACATTGTTCAAAGTTGTTGACGACAGATAGAAACTCCACACTTGTGCGACACATTAAAATATGTATTACAAAACAAGCTCTGAAAGCTAGTCGAGCACAACTTTCACCTACTCAGGTCGAAGGCGCATGAGGAACTCATGCATGCGCAGGTGATCCATTTCCTTAGCAATAGTGGTGCAACGAGCACAAGTAGGACTACCAGAGGTAGACATCATGTAAGACCCCACTTTTTTGTTTGGGTCTTACCGCCCAGAACCGCCGTCTTGCGGTGACACCAACTCACTGGTTAGTCGCCACTACAGGACGTCGATCCTGCCGCCTCTTTCTTTCAACCATGACAACCACAATTCATCAGATCTAGTGAGAAGTACAATATGCAATTCAACACATGCAAGCTCACAATCACACATAAATATCAAAGTCATAAGAAGGGTCCATAAAATGAAGATAACTGGAAAAAAAGGCATTTGCCCTGTACATGAATATCCTCACTACATAATCACTCGCAGAAGCAAAGTAAATCTTTAATCACTCGCATCCATTCGTGGTATGTCAGTGTGTTGCAGTGGCTCCTCATGCTCCGTCTCCCTAATCTGTTGTTGCTCCTACTCCATGCGCTCCTAGTTGTTATGCCACATCCGGTCGTTAGTCAAGAAGATTAAGCGGTTTCATCCACCCCTCCCCCCATGACTCCAAGGCACCGGGCGGGAGGAGGAGGATAAAGATATACAAAGTAGAATATCAAGCAGGTGACAAAGCTCTCACTAGTATAGTATGTGTAAAGAATGAATAGTTGCACTAGCAGTTGTACTAAGCAAGCATTGTAAGGCTATACCAACAGTTCTACTACGTAAGTACTGAAAAGTAAGAGCTGTAAATAATGAGCAGAAAGTAACAAGCAGTAAAGTAAATATAGAAAATGCAGTTATCTACCATCACAGAAAAAGTAGCTTAACTTATAAGAATGCTCATACAAACTTATAATTTAAGGTTCAGGTTGCTTAAGTAACTCATCACATAAAAAGAGCTCATACTAATTCTATATGATGAGGATCTTGTTGTATGCAATGTCGCGTATGCAATGCAATGCAATATCGTGTATGCAATGCAATGCAATGTTTATGTTATGATTTCACACAAGTGCAACACACACACGACTCCATGCGCACGGATCTTTCATTCCTGCTTTTGGAATTAGCTAGACTCTCAGGTACCACCCGTCGTGACTATCATGGGCAGTGGAACGGGTACCTCCACTCCTAGGCGGGTATGCACACTACCAAGTCTAGACCTTATGTACGCCCTGTACACGTCCCAGGTGCACTATAGAGTCCTCGCGTACTATTGCTGGAATCCACCCATCTTGTATGGTCGAGAGTAGGGCACTGATATTTTTAGGGAATGTGTCTTTTTGACGCGCAGCAAAGCTGGCCCCCCTGAACCTCTATCACTCGCCAGAGTCAACGTACTTCCATCGGTGTGACGACTGGTGTAGTACCGAAGACCCGCCACATTATTTATGCGCATGCAAGTGTATCATCTCAACATCCGAGCCTACAGCTTGCAGGACTATCAAGTCCTCCAACACGTCGGTGTCACCACACCTTTTCATAATCTAGCCTCTGTCTCCTTGGACTAACTAGTCCTTAACACAACTCATCCTCCTATGGGATGATGCTTACAGATTCTATATTTCTCCTATTATTACTAATCTTTTCTTAGTGATTAGTTATACTTAACTATTTATGATGAATCTTGGACTTCCCGAGGTCTACTTGGTGAAAGGCTCGCATCGATACTAGGAAGTACGATGCGCTGAATCTGAAACCTCTCTTTATCAAGATATTTACTCTTATAGGTGGCTACCCTTTATTTAAGCCATCTTTCAAGATTACATTAAACTATTCTAAGTTAGATTTACAAACCTTGATGGGGAGAGTCGATCTATCGTCTAACCCAAAGGCTCACTACTCCCCGTAGCGTCCATACGCACTAACACTCGGCACCTCTGGGTGACTTACACTAAGACTTCAATCAGAAGTCTATGACACTCCAAATGACATTAAATCAAATAGGATTAACTCTTATGATCACATTTAATTCATTATATTGAGGTATGTCATGGAACCAAATTAATGATGAACTATAATATCATTGTCTCCAAAAATTCTACAATTTTTAGGGGCTGATGTAAGATCCCCCTCCCGGAACACAAAATACGGTCGAGGGGAGTCTTATGCCCAGAACAGCCGCCTTGCGGTAGCGTCAGCACACGGGCTAACCTGTACCACAAGACGCCTATTCTGCCGGCCAAACCAACTAAACAGCGCCAACCCATCAATAATAGAAAGCATTAAAAGCCAAAGATTCACAATAAGTAATAATGTCCAAAATAGTACAAATAAGAGCAGAAAGCTACACAAGCTCCTGCAAATCATCAGAGTAACCAGCTAAATGCCCCAAGGGCTACATCTCAAAACACTCACCCGCCTCTGACACTGACGGCAGCTAAGGTACCGAAAACCCCAGCCCTGCACACCTGACCTGGCTGGCCTCCGGTGTTGAACGCTGTTATACCACTGATTGTACTCCTAAAAAGAGGGACGTAGCAACCGTTAGTCATAAAGACTAAGTGGCTTCACATCCGCTCCCCCGGCGACTCCAAGGCACCGGGCGGAAGGAAAGGAAGAAAAGCTGCAATATAACAGTAATATACAAAGCAGGTGATGGGGAAAGTAAACTAGTGTATACACTAATTCTAAGCTACACAAGTGTAAAAGGGGCTAATCTAATCATGTATAAGCAGAAGTATAATAAAGGTGTACAACAGTAAATAAACAGTAAGTAAAGCAGCTAAACAAGGCAGTAAGAACAGTAGCGACAAGTAATCAATCTCGTACCCTAACTTATATGAATGCCCATACAAACTTATAAGTTAGGATTTCCAGGAATCATAACTCATCATATAAAAGAGCCCATACAAATTTATATGATCATGAGGATCTGCAAGTGCGTATGCTATGCTATGCCATGAATGTCTTATACAATGAAACTCACACACACGACTCTATGCGCATAGACCTTTATAGTTCCCTCTGTTTGAAAGGAAGCCAACCTCTCGGGAACCAACCGCTGTGACACACGGTGGTAGCGGACCGGGATGTCCACTCCTAGGCGGGTATACACTCTACCAGGCCTAGACCGCACGTACGCCTCGACGCTAAACAACCGCGGAGCTCTGCGTACTCTTTGCTGGAGTCCACCAGACTGTGAGCCAAGTGAGAGGTGTCTTCGGGGAACTGCCATCCCGACACGCAGCCAAGCTGGCCCCTTAGACCCCTACACACCCGCTAAGTCAACGTACCGCGGTCGGAGTGACGACCTGCCTAGTACCGAAGACCTGCCGCATTTCTGAGAATGTTACCGGGATAATCATCCCCTCGAGGTTCCCGCTCCTCTAACCGGGCACCACAACCCTGCCACTCCCGCATCTGGGAGGAGATACATAAATCCAATCTTACCTTACTATGGCTACTCTTGCCTACTTTAAATGTTATTGCAGTTTAGGGTTAATCTTGGACTTCCCGAGGGTTACCCTGTAAGGGGCTCGCTACGGTACTAGGAACTACAATGGGATGACACCCCAAAGTTCCCTTTCTCAAGACACTTAGTACTATTGGTATTTACCCTTAAGATTACCCTCTAATCATTACACTTGAGTTAAACCTCAGTGCTTTATGACCCTCTAAGGGGAAAGACGATCTTTCGTCAATCCCGAGCACAGCCTTACCCATAGCTCACCAAGCACTCTCATCACCTAAACTCCTTTTTGGTGACCTCAACCTCTTCATCCAATTCAGGTACACCAACTACCTCCCATTCCCACCTAATGGTCTACAAGTTAACTCCATTCTACCATTTTTACTATTCGCAGACCAAATGAGTTATATGAACCACATAAGGCGAGGTACTACAAGTATTCATCCAATTGACTCAAGATTATTACCAGAAGACTATCATGATATTATAAGACTAAGCTCGGCTTTTACTCAAGGGTTGTTTCTCATCCAACCCTGTTAGATTCAAGTTCCTCCACCACTAGGAGGGTATGAACACTACTAGTCCTAGGCCTCTGTACGCCACGACGCTAAGAACACACAGCGGAGACCCTGCGCACTGCTCGACGCTAAGAACACACGGCGGAGCCTTCAAGGACACAGAAGGGGACTTGGGTAGGTGAGCACCAAAAGTCCAACCCAACCGGTCTAGAATCTAAATGCCGGCTTCTGTCGGTGTCACGACTAGCAAGCCCGTAGACCCGCCATAAGTAATCCTCCAACCAGGTTCCATACACCACCAGGTGTAAGCCATGCAATCCATGTGCTCCCCATGCACAACCCGTGCTCATAAGCACCCAAGGACTCCCAAGCGGAGTCTTATTACATTTCACTTCTTGCATGCTTAGTCGATGTTACCCATCCCGAGTTGTCACAACTCTCGTGCGATGGTGTGCATATATTATGACAATCATTCTATACGACCCTGTAGGACTACTTGCGGGAATGACGTCATATTCCCCCTTTTTACAAATTATGTGCAAGACCCAACATAACTTCTCATCCCACCCTCATACTCAATTCACAAGTATTACGAAAAACTCAAACTATTAACCTTGTTGAGGGTTCAGCACCATTATTCATGCATCATGATAACTTATAACCGAATATTTGATCAAGGGCTTATATCAACCCGACTCCTATGAGATCCCCCGTGTTATCTCATAATCATTACCTTGAAAATTTCCCCATTTTCAAGCCTTGTCTATATTTACCAATGTTATTTGCAACACAACAAATTTATAGGAAGAGTCTAACAATATTACCGTATATATAAATCCAACATTCATAATTCTGATCAGGGGTGGTCTCAATACCATTAGGCACATGTACACCAAATTTTACGATCATCCGATAAGTAATTTGAGAGGAATCCAAACACTTGACCCCACCGGACTACTTGTGTATTCAATAACTATAACAAATGTTAGTACTTTACATTCTTCCTTTCACCTTCTTAATCGTAGTTATCATCACAAGATTCATTGCGTTTAGTATTCAAATCGTTTACCTTTAACTGTAATTTTTATGTTCCTCACATGTATTCTTCCCAACGTGCAACATAATTCATGCACAATTACAAAATCACACTATAGCATTTATCACGATCGTAGTAGATAAAATACTTTACCGAATGTTTTCCACTATCCAACCTAGTGGTACTAACAATATGTGAAGTATTAAAATCTTCACCATCATACTCCTAGCAATTTCCCCAATCCAACCAGGGTGAGTAAATATATTAACAACACGAGATTACTCAACGACATTCCTTGCAACATAGACGATTTAATCTTCATAATCATGTTCCCAAGATTTATCACGTTCAAAGGGGTGAACTTTAAAATATCAACATAAGAGCATCAAGATTCATAAATACCCAGTTAACATATACTCATCAAAAAAATTATGAAACTTCACAGGACTAATCACAACTATATAAAGAATATCTCCACCAATTATTGAAACCATGAACATAATGACACTGTTTACTAAAATTGACATTCTGGGAGCTATACTTATCCAAGAATTATGTGCTACCCCATTTTGAAAAGCTAAGAGCAAGGGCTACAACTCTTACGTTGAGCCCGTGACCCGGATCTAAGTATTTAATGCATAAAATTGGACCTGAAGTCAGTTGTGTAAAACTGGGCAGAAAACAGAGAACAATAACACAATTCAGCTCTCTGGACAGTCCACTCGACTGGACTTTTAGGGAACTACAGGTCACCCCAGAAAACGTGTAACCTATCATTGGAAAGCTCTTTCCGAGGGCTACAACATTAATGTTGAGCCCGAAACCTAGTTCCAGTGGGGTCAGGCCCAAAAATTGGCTTGAACCCAGCTGCGCACAATTTTCCTTAATAGCTACGTGCAAGTTATAAATTGAATCTGATTTAATAGGGAGCTGTCATCACATTTATGCAAGTTATAAATTGACCATGATTAACAGAGAGCTTTCATCACATTTATCATACCTAATTAACAATCCTAATAACAGAGGATTATTCATCGTCTCCCCCAAACATGATTTAGGTCATTATATATATATAATTGAAATCCAATTAATCAGGGAACTTCATTATCATCCCAAATGCCAAATGAATATATATATATATATATATAAATCTAAGTGGAATCTCATTTAACAGGGAACTCTCCCTCATTTCTCAAGCAACCCAAAGAACAACATATATATATGTATATATAATTGAAATCCCAAAACAGGAAACTTATTTCTCAAGCAGCTAACAGAACACACACATATATATAATGAAATCCCATATACAGGGAACTTCTTCCTCAAGCAGCCAAATGGCATATATATATATATATATATATATATATAAATATATAATTGAAATCCCAATTGCAGGGAACTATTCATTATCATCCCAATTGCAATTTAGGGCAACGCCTTCTCTCCTCCCATGCACCCTCACGAGGCCTTCGATTATCACGACACCAACGCCCCACGTTCGTATTGAAGCGGGGAGTTGAATGAGGGCATTTTCGCGGCGATCGACGCCCTACAGCGAAAACCCTAACGCGGCCTTTTTCCTACGGAGCTTCATCACGCTCGCAAATCGACTCAATTGAGTTCGATATCTCGCCTAGCGGATCTAAGAAAACTAGCACCAAGGGAGAGGGGAGGAAGTCACCTGATTTCCGTGCATGCTACCCAATAGCCGCGTACGCGGCATTTGTCCGTCGCTCCCGGTTATGGCCGGATCTCGCCGAACGTCGTCGAAGAGGAGTCAGACCCTCGAGTGGGCTGTTTTGGCTTCCGGACGTGAAGCTCGCCGGAGTTGGAGAAGATGGTGGAGGAGGACCTTGGAGGAGAGTTGCTGCTCGAGGACGGGGTGGCGGTTTGCTTGGAGGGGAGAGCTCGCCGGAGGAGGAATGTCGGACAGAGATGGAGCCGCTCATTTCCGTCGTCGGATTGCAGGAGGGAGAAGGTGGAGTTCGGCCATGGCTGGAGGGCTGCTCGGAGAGGAGCTCGCCGGAGAAAGAGGGCACGGCGGAGATCTCGCCGGAAATGGAGGAAGAGAGGAGGTCGACCTTGGAGAGAGAGGAGATCGGCTGGAGGGAGAGAAGCGCCGTCAGAGAGAGAGAGGGAGCAGGGAAGGGATGGGGGGGGGGGGGTTCTCCTTTTCTAACCTAATCAATACGCATGCATATATATTAATATGATTATTATCATTATTATTATTATTATTATCATTTCTATTATTAATAATGGATTCAATGGCTCGTATCTCGCTCTATAGGGCTCGGAATTTGCCCCGGACGAGCTCGTTACGACCGTCTCGCCGACACGCATCCACCGGGACGATTCGAGATCAATTCCGAGTCCGTTTGCTCATTTTATGCTTGACGGAGCGTTTACGGCCTAATATACGTAAACGTCAAAACTCATTTAAACGACGTCGGAATCGCAAACAGATAAATTTGTTGAATACATACTATCGTTATGAGTCTAACAAGACTGATTGGGGTCAATTGCGAGGTTGTTTGGTCCATTTCACCATTTTGGATAAATATGTTATTCGCAGACCACATTAATAAAATCGCCGATTCTCATCAGAACCGAGCGCAGACAGTTTTGTTGAACTCGTATAGGCTTCACGAGTCTAACAAAACTGACTGGGGTGAATTCTGAGACCGTTTGCTCGATTTCACCGCTTTGGATAAATAGGTTACTTAGAGTCGCGTCGACGCGACTAATTCTCCGATACACATCGGAATTGAGTGCAGTCGACTTCGTTGGACTGGTATCAACTTTACGAGTCTAACAAAATCAACTAAGGCCGATTATGCGGTCATTTGCATAATAGTCATATTTGAGGCGTCGCGTAGCTCAAGGCGACTGTTTTGGTCGACTTCATATATACGCTATTTGAACACCATGACATTTGAGCTAACGTACGCATTAATAATTCCTTCGAGGCGGTACGCCTCCTTCGAGTTTTATCGCTCAAGTTATGCTCTCCGGACGGCTCGGATCCCGATACAGCAAACATCGGGACAAAGAATAGAACTGGTACTCGCCGCATTCGTCGAGTGCACTTCCCCGGCTCAGTTGCAAGCCTGGCCCTCAGTACACCCCGAGCCCGAGTTAACTCGCGTGACTCAAAAACGTGCACAATGGGTCTAGCTCGAATCGGGATGTTACAAATCCAATAAACGAAGAAATAATTTCGTCCCCGAAATTTTAGGTTGACACTATGAGGATTTTCTGAACGAGAGTAAAATATACTCATCATATTCATTCATGGGCACTTCGGCCATAATAATTTCAAGCTTATATATGCATTCTCACTTGTTGCGATTTATACATAGAAACTAGATGGCTTGCGCACTCTTGCCCTGTGAAGTCATACGAACTAATAATGACACACACTATTTCAAAAACCACTACATCAGTCTAACTGATTATGTTGTGATTTAATCTCAAGCACACAACATACAAGGGAACATTTAGCAAGGCTTGGTGTGAACGGCATCAAGCAGGCTATTTATATATAAAAGCACGATGCAACAGGCTACCACTACAAACATCTATATCGTTGTACAGGTTCTGCAAACCAACAAGACTGCCGAGCCACCAGCTCGTTTACACCTTGCAGGACTAGATCTCAAAACACTATATCTCTATAGCAGGTGTCATCCACAGTTGTCATGCATCAATATCATACTGGTTTTTTCAAGAGTCTCCAACACGCATCCTTGGTAATTTTATTTAGTTTACAATATCATTATATATGTACGCAAACCAGTGCATAGACACCACTGTTGTGAATTTGTTAACTTAACAACCACGTTGTAAAACCTTAGCACTATGAGTGCTACGATTTAAACCAATTATCCTAAATATGCCACTTTTAAACACACCTCATTGATCAACAATCAAATACAACTCCAACTCAACAAATTTCAAGGCGTCCCCTAAAATTTGTCGCGCGGTCATCGGACCGACCATTGATCACTGAGAGGCACTACAACACTATCAAGAGGATTCAAGTTTTCACTTACTACCCCTAAAAGGTTCTAATGATGGAACTCATGCTATTAAAACCCAAGGACTACCACCAAGTCCTTAAGTCATCCAAGCACTTGCTAAGATCCGACTAGTGCATAGCAGCACTCAAGGACTGCCAACTCAAGTCCTTACCATCACATCACGATATCATCGCATTCTTCACATAGTATTGACATCCATCTAAAACCATGCAAAGTTTTACCCAACGTGACTCACAAAGGTCCTAATTGGCACACATCAAAATGTGTTCATATCTTCAAATACCCAGCTATATGATTTATCCAGGAGTTCATGTATGAACACTCGACAACCTCGGTGTATATCCCAAAAGGTTTTAGATCACCATTTCTCCTTGGTCTACTTCTCCGCATAGCCTTCGATCAGAGCAAAGACATGACCATCCTTTAGGTACTCATATCTGTCATTCTGGTAGGGGACTCAACGTAATCCAAAACTTGGTGTTTAACCATCCACCTTGCTTAAAATGACGCATTCATCAAGGCACACCTAATTCTAATATCGTCGACTTGTAACGACTTAGATGAGAAAACATCATTATAGCAAGGCTAAGCGAAGCAGTCTGCAAAGATTTATTTTTTAACCCCCGGTGAAACCTCAGTTGATCCATTAGCTAGGCCAATAAACGAAGAAATAGGATTAGCCCCGACACGTTTTTAGACTAAATTTCTTCCACCGCCCATATGGTACATTCTCCTCACGTATGGGCACAAACCTTAGGGGTATACCTTCCTCAACTTAGAGTTCTTACCCTATAGATCCCCGCAACGACGCACTCATATACCAACCGGGATGATTTTCCCTTCGACACGAGTTATGCAGACTACCAAAAGTAGGGCATACTTCACGTATGATAAACAAGATAAAATCCACTACAAGCGCCCTACCAACCCTGCCAACAATCATCCATCGCATGCATGTCTATTTTATAAAAACTTTTATGATTTTAGATCATCAAACAAGTCATATTAATCATGTCGACTCCATCGCCGAACACTTATTAATTTCCTATGCCAAGTAACTACAACACTAAGGGAATGTTCACCAAAAATTTCCAAACTCAGGGGTAGTTTATCATCATACCAGCAATGCATGCACAAAGGTTCGATAACTTCTCAGCTATAAAGTTATTATAACATCCCCGCATATCCCCAAAAAGTTAAATTACTACTCACCTCGTTACTTATCCACATAATCCTAGAACAATATAGAGAAAATAATCATCTTCAAAATGTTTTTCCTCTCTTATTTCGCTAATAAAATTCATATCAACCCACACATGGCCTTAGCAGTCTGCTTTGCTTAAGGTGAATTAACTTCTCAAGGATCAAAACTCCAATGTCAAAAATTACAAAGATTCTAACTCCTCAAGGGGTCCAAGACGGTACATAACTAGCCCAATAAACGAAGAGATTAGCCTACATATCTCTTCGACTGAGTTTCTTCCGCCGCCAATATAACACATTCTTCCCAACATGAGCCTTCTTTGGATCCGAATTCTTATCGTATCTTCTCCATATGAAACCTTCTACATAAATAGAAGTGTGAGGTATCCACGTAGAGTATAAAAGACATGCTTGGTGGTCTCTCACTAAGCTGGTAATAGACTACAAGCACCACTCTCATTGAAATTGGCCTAATTTTTTGTGTAAGGTGATAATATTACTCCATATCTAGGGTAAAAATCTCAGGGTGTGAGTCTCCATCATTTACACTTACGTTAAACTCTTCCCTTAGTCACTCAAGGTCACTTATTGTTTGGCCCAATCATCCCCAAGATCAGTATAAGGCTAGGATATGTCACGACATATCTTGCTAAGTCGACCAAAAATGGTATCCTAGTTAGGTTGGCATCAATCTTATGCCAAACCAACTCTAATTGTTAGAATGGGAATACCAATTACTGTCTCAGAGTGAGCCAGCATTTGTATGTAAGGGTACGAGTTTGGCTTAGGTTGGCACTATCTATAGGAAAAAGCGGACATACTTATTGTGAATTACACATGGGCACACCACCGCTTCCGCTCCATCAGTTTGTCCTCAAACTGATCTAGCTAGCAGGGGTGACCTAGTGTTCTAATGGACTTCTTTATCTCAGGATCGTTGCAAGCTGATACCATTTGTAAGATCCCCCTCCCGGAACACAAAACACGGTCGAGGGGAGTCTTATGCCCAGAACAGCCGCCTTGCGGTAGCGTCAGCACACGTGCTAACCTGTACCACAAGACGCCTATTCTGCCGGCCAAACCAACTAAACAGCGCCAACCCATCAATAATAGAAAGCATTAAAAGCCAAAGATTCACAATAAGTAATAATGTCCAAAACAGTACAAATAAGAGCAGAAAGCTACACAAGCTCCTACAAATCATCAGAGTAACCAGCTAAATGCCCCAAGGGCTACATCTCAAAACACTCACCCGCCTCTGACACTGACGGCAGCTAAGGTACCGAAAACCCCAGCCCTGCACACCTGACCTGGCTGGCCTCCGGTGTTGAACGCTGCTATACCACTGATTGTACTCTTAAAAAGAGGGACGTAGCAACCGTTAGTCATAAAGACTAAGTGGCTTCACATCCGCTCCCCCGGCAACTCCAAGGCACCGGGCGGAAGGAAAGGAAGAAAAGCTGCAATATAACAATAATATACAAAGCAGGTGATGGGGAAAGTAAACCAGTGTATACACTAATTCTAAACTACACAAGTGTAAAAAGGGCTAATCTAATCATGTATAAGCAGGAGTATAATAAAGGTGTACACCAGTAAATAAACAGTAAGTAAAGCAGGTAAAGCAAGGCAGTAAGAACAGTAGCGACAAGTAATCAATCTCGTACCCTAACTTATATGAATGCCCATACAAACTTATAAGTTAGGATTTCCAGGAATCATAACTCATCATATAAAAGAGCCCATACAAATTTATATGATCATGAGGATCTGCAAGTGCGTATGCTATGCTATGCCATGAATGTCTTATACAATGAAACTCACACACACGACTCTATGCGCATAGACCTTTATAGTTCCCTCTGTTTGAAAGGAAGCCAACCTCTCGGGAACCAACCGCTGTGACACACGGTGGTAGCGGACCGGGATGTCCACTCCTAGGCGGGTATACACTCTACCAGGCCTAGACCGCACGTACGCCTCGACGCTAAACAACCGCGGAGCTCTGCGTACTCTTTGCTGGAGTCCACCAGACTGTGAGCCAAGTGAGAGGTGTCTTCGGGGAACTGCCATCCCGACACGCAGCCAAGCTGGCCCCTTAGACCCCTACACACCCGCTAAGTCAACGTACCGCGGTCGGATTGACGACCTGCCTAGTACCGAAGACCTGCCGCATTTCTGAGAATGTTACCGGGATAATCATCCCCTCGAGGTTCCCGCTCCTCTAACCGGGCACCACAACCCTGCCACTCCCGCATCTGGGAGGAGATACATAAATCCAATCTTACCTTACTATGGCTACTCTTGCCTACTTTAAATGTTATTGCAGTTTAGGGTTAATCTTGGACTTCCCGAGGGTTACCCTGTAAGGGGCTCGCTACGGTACTAGGAACTACAATGGGATGACACCCCAAAGTTCCCTTTCTCAAGACACTTAGTACTATTGGTATTTACCCTTAAGATTACCCTCTAATCATTACACTTGAGTTAAACCTCAGTGCTTTATGACCCTCTAAGGGGAAAGACGATCTTTCGTCAATCCCGAGCACAGCCTTACCCATAGCTCACCAAGCACTCTCATCACCTAAACTCCTTTTTGGTGACCTCAACCTCTTCATCCAATTCAGGTACACCAACTACCTCCCATTCCCACCTAATGGTCTACAAGTTAACTCCATTCTACCATTTTTACTATTCGCAGACCAAATGAGTTATATGAACCACATAAGGCGAGGTACTACAAGTATTCATCCAATTGAATCAAGATTATTACCAGAAGACTATCATGATATTATAAGACTAAGCTCGGCTTTTACTCAAGGGTTGTTTCTCATCCAACCCTGTTAGATTCAAGTTCCTCCACCACTAGGAGGGTATGAACACTACTAGTCCTAGGCCTCTGTACGCCACGACGCTAAGAACACACAGCGGAGACCCTGCGCACTGCTCGACGCTAAGAACACACGGCGGAGCCTTCAAGGACACAGAAGGGGACTTGGGTAGGTGAGCACCAAAAGTCCAACCCAACCGGTCTAGAATCTAAATGCCGGCTTCTGTCGGTGTCACGACTAGCAAGCCCGTAGACCCGCCATAAGTAATCCTCCAACCAGGTTCCATACACCACCAGGTGTAAGCCATGCAATCCATGTGCTCCCCATGCACAACCCGTGCTCATAAGCACCCAAGGACTCCCAAGCGGAGTCTTATTACATTTCACTTCTTGCATGCTTAGTCGATGTTACCCATCCCGAGTTGTCACAACTCTCGTGCGATGGTGTGCATATATTATGACAATCATTCTATACGACCCTGTAGGACTACTTGCGGGAATGACGTCATATTCCCCCTTTTTACAAATTATGTGCAAGACCCAACATAACTTCTCATCCCACCCTCATACTCAATTCACAAGTATTACGAAAAACTCAAACTATTAACCTTGTTGAGGGTTCAGCACCATTATTCATGCATCATGATAACTTATAACTGAATATTTGATCAAGGGCTTATATCAACCCGACTCCTATGAGATCCCCCGTGTTATCTCATAATCATTACCTTGAAAATTTCCCCATTTTCAAGCCTTGTCTATATTTACCAATGTTATTTGCAACACAACAAATTTATAGGAAGAGTCTAACAATATTACCGTATATATAAATCCAACATTCATAATTCTGATCAGGGGTGGTCTCAATACCATTAGGCACATGTACACCAAATTTTACGATCATCCGATAAGTAATTTGAGAGGAATCCAAACACTTGACCCCACCGGACTACTTGTGTATTCAATAACTATAACAAATGTTAGTACTTTACATTCTTCCTTTCACCTTCTTAATCGTAGTTATCATCACAAGATTCATTGCGTTTAGTATTCAAATCGTTTACCTTTAACTGTAATTTTTATGTTCCTCACATGTATTCTTCCCAACGTGCAACATAATTCATGCACAATTACAAAATCACACTATAGCATTTATCACGATCGTAGTAGATAAAATACTTTACCGAATGTTTTCCACTATCCAACCTAGTGGTACTAACAATATGTGAAGTATTAAAATCTTCACCATCATACTCCTAGCAATTTCCCCAATCCAACCAGGGTGAGTAAATATATTAACAACACGAGATTACTCAACGACATTCCTTGCAACATAGACGATTTAATCTTCATAATCATGTTCCCAAGATTTATCACGTTCAAAGGGGTGAACTTTAAAATATCAACATAAGAGCATCAAGATTCATAAATACCCAGTTAACATATACTCATCAAAAAAATTATGAAACTTCACAGGACTAATCACAACTATATAAAGAATATCTCCACCAATTATTGAAACCATGAACATAATGACACTGTTTACTAAAACTGACATTCTGGGAGCTATACTTATCCAAGAATTATGTGCTACCCCATTTTGAAAAGCTAAGAGCAAGGGCTACAACTCTTAGGTTGAGCCCGTGACCCAGATCTAAGTATTTAATGCATAAAATTAGACCTGAAGTCAGTTGTGTAAAACTGGGCAGAAAACAGAGAACAATAACACAATTCAGCTCTCTGGACAGTCCACTCGACTGGACTTTTAGGGAACTACAGGTCACCCCAGAAAACGTGTAACCTATCATTGGAAAGCTCTTTCCGAGGGCTACAACATTAATGTTGAGCCCGAAACCTAGTTCCAGTGGGGTCAGGCCCAAAAACTGGCTTGAACCCAGCTGCGCACAATTTTCCTTAATAGCTACGTGCAAGTTATAAATTGAATCTGATTTAACAGGGAGCTGTCATCACATTTATGCAAGTTATAAATTGACCATGATTAACAGAGAGCTTTCATCACATTTATCATACCTAATTAACAATCCTAATAACAGAGGATTATTCATCGTCTCCCCCAAACATGATTTAGGTCATTATATATATATAATTGAAATCCAATTAATCAGGGAACTTCATTATCATCTCAAATGTCAAATGAATATATATATAAATCTAAGTGGAATCTCATTTAACAGGGAACTCTCCCTCATTTCTCAAGCAACCCAAAGAACAACATATATATATGTATATATAATTGAAATCCCAAAACAGGAAACTTATTTCTCAAGCAGCTAACAGAACACACATATATATATAATGAAATCCCATATACAGGGAACTTCTTCCTCAAGCAGCCAAATGGCATATATATATATATATAAATATATAATTGAAATCCCAATTGCAGGGAACTATTCATTATCATCCCAATTGCAATTTAGGGCAACGCCTTCTCTCCTCCCATGCACCCTCACGAGGCCTTCGATTATCACGACACCAACGCCCCACGTTCGTATTGAAGCGGGGAGTTGAATGAGGGCATTTTCGCGGCGATCGGCGCCCTACAGCGAAAACCCTAACGCGGCCTTTTTCCTACGGAGCTTCATCACGCTCGCAAATCGACTCAATTGAGTTCGATATCTCGCCTAGCGGATCTAAGAAAACTAGCACCAAGGGAGAGGGGAGGATGTCACCTGATTTCCGTGCATGCTACCCAATAGCCGCGTACGCGGCATTTGTCCGTCGCTCCCGGTTATGGCCGGATCTCGCCGAACGTCGTCGAAGAGGAGTCGGACCCTCGAGTGGGCTGTTTTGGCTTCCGGACGTGAAGCTCGCCGGAGTTGGAGAAGATGGTGGAGGAGGACCTTGGAGGAGAGTTGCTGCTCGAGGACGGGGCGACGGTTTGCTTGGACGGGAGAGCTCGCCGGAGGAGGAATGTCGGACAGAGATGGAGCCGCTCATTTCCGCCGTCGGATTGCAGGAGGGAGAAGGTGGAGTTCGGCCATGGCTGGAGGGCTGCTCGGAGAGGAGCTCGCCGGAGAAAGAGGGCACGACGGAGATCTCGCCGGAAATGGAGGAAGAGAGGAGGTCGACCTTGGAGAGAGAGGAGATCGGCTGGAGGGAGAGAAGCGCCGTCAGAGAGAGAGAGGGAGCAGGGAAGGGATGGGGGGGGGGGGGGGGGGGGGGGTTCTCCTTTTCTAACCTAATCAATACGCATGTATATATATTAATATGATTATTATCATTTCTATTATTAATAATGGATTCAATGGCTCGTATCTCGCTCTATAGGGCTCGGAATTTGCCCCGGACGAGCTCGTTACGACCGTCTCGCCGACACGCATCCACCGGGACGATTCGAGATCAATTCCGAGTCCGTTTGCTCATTTTATGCTTGACGGAGCATTTACGGCCTAATATACGTAAACGTCAAAACTCATTTAAACGACGTCGGAATCGCAAACAGATAAATTTGTTGAATACATACTATCGTTATGAGTCTAACAAGACTGATTGGGGTCAATTGCGAGGTTGTTTGGTCCATTTCACCATTTTGGATAAATATGTTATTCGCAGACCACATTAATAAAATCGCCGATTCTCATCAGAACCGAGCGCAGACAGTTTTGTTGAACTCGTATAGGCTTCACGAGTCTAACAAAACTGACTGGGGTGAATTCTGAGACCGTTTGCTCGATTTCACCGCTTTGGATAAATAGGTTACTTAGAGTCGCGTCGACGCGACTAATTCTCCGTTACACATCGGAATTGAGTGCAGTCGACTTCGTTGGACTGGTATCAACTTTACGAGTCTTACAAAATCAACTAAGGCCGATTATGCGGTCATTTGCACAATAGTAATATTTGAGGCGTCGCGTAGCTCAAGGCGACTGTTTTGGTCGACTTCATATATACGCTATTTGAACACCATGACATTTGAGCTAACGTACGCATTAATAATTCCTTCGAGGCGGTACGCCTCCTTCGAGTTTTATCGCTCAAGTTATGCTCTCCGGACGGCTCAGATCCCGATACAGCAAACATCGGGACAAAGAATAGAACTGGTACTCGCCGCATTCGTCGAGTGCACTTCCCCGGCTCAGTTGCAAGCCTGGCCCTCAGTACACCCCGAGCCCGAGTCAACTCGCGTGACTCAAAAACGCGCACAATGGGTCTAGCTCGAATCGGGATGTTACAAATCCAATAAACGAAGAAATAATTTCGTCCCCGAAATTTTAGGTTGACACTATGAGGATTTTCTGAACGAGAGTAAAATATACTCATCATATTCATTCATGGGCACTTCGGCCATAATAATTTCAAGCTTATATATGCATTCTCACTTGTTGCGATTTATACATAGAAACTAGATGGCTTGCGCACTCTTGCCCTGTGAAGTCATACGAACTAATAATGACACACACTATTTCAAAAACCACTACATCAGTCTAACTGATTATGTTGTGATTTAATCTCAAGCACACAACATACAAGGGAACATTTAGCAAGGCTTGGTGTGAACGGCATCAAGCAGGCTATTTATATATAAAAGCACGATGCAACAGGCTACCACTACAAACATCTATATCGTTGTACAGGTTCTGCAAACCAACAAGACTGCCGAGCCACCAGCTCGTTTACACCTTGCAGGACTAGATCTCAAAACACTATATCTCTATAGCAGGTGTCATCCACAGTTGTCATGCATCAATATCATACTGGTTTTTTCAAGAGTCTCCAACACGCATCCTTGGTAATTTTATTTAGTTTACAATATCATTATATATGTACGCAAACCAGTGCATAGACACCACTGTTGTGAATTTGTTAACTTAACAACCACGTTGTAAAACCTTAGCACTATGAGTGCTACGATTTAAACCAATTATCCTAAATATGTCACTTTTAAACACACCTCATTGATCAACAATCAAATACAACTCCAACTCAACAAATTTCAAGGCGTCCTCTAAAATTTGTCGCGCGGTTATCGGACCGACCATTGATCACTGAGAGGCACTACAACACTATCAAGAGGATTCAAGTTTTCACTTACTACCCCTAAAAGGTTCTAATGATGGAACTCATGCTATTAAAACCCAAGGACTACCACCAAGTCCTTAAGTCATCCAAGCACTTGCCAAGATCCGACTAGTGCATAGCAGCACTCAAGGACTGCCAACTCAAGTCCTTACCATCACATCACGATATCATCGCATTCTTCACATAGTATTGACATCCATCTAAAACCATGCAAAGTTTTACCCAACGTGACTCACAAAGGTCCTAATTGGCACACATCAAAATGTGTTCATATCTTCAAATACCCAGCTATATGATTTATCCAGGAGTTCATGTATGAACACTCGACAACCTCGGTGTATATCCCAAAAGGTTTTAGATCACCATTTCTCCTTGGTCTACTTTTCCGCATAGCCTTCGATCAGAGCAAAGACATGACCATCCTTTAGGTACTCATATCTGTCATTCTGGTAGGGGACTCAACGTAATCCAAAACTTGGTGTTTAACCATCCACCTTGCTTAAAATGACGCATTCATCAAGGCACACCTAATTCTAATATCGTCGACTTGTAACGACTTAGATGAGAAAACATCATTATAGCAAGGCTAAGCGAAGCAGTCTGCAAAGATTTATTTTTTAACCCCCGGTGAAACCTCAGTTGATCCATTAGCTAGGCCAATAAACGAAGAAATAGGATTAGCCCCCACACGTTTTTAGACTAAATTTCTTCCACCGCCCATATGGTACATTCTCCTCACGTATGGGCACAAACCTTAGGGGTATACCTTCCTCAACTTAGAGTTCTTACCCTATAGATCCCCGCAACGACGCACTCATATACCAGCCGGGATGATTTTCCCTTCGACACGAGTTATGCAGACTACCAAAAGTAGGGCATACTTCACGTATGATAAACAAGATAAAATCCACTACAAGCGCCCTACCAACCCTGTCAACAATCATCCATCGCATGCATGTCTATTTTATAAAAACTTTTATGATTTTAGATCATCAAACAAGTCATATTAATCATGTCGACTCCATCGCCGAACACTTATTAATTTCCTATGCCAAGTAACTACAACACTAAGGGAATGTTCACCAAAAATTTCCAAACTCAGGGGTAGTTTATCATCATACCAGCAATGCATGCACAAAGGTTCGATAACTTCTCAGCTATAAAGTTATTATAACATCCCCGCATATCCCCAAAATGTTAAATTACTACTCACCTCGTTACTTATCCACATAATCCTAGAACAATATAGAGAAAATAATCATCTTCAAAATGTTTTTCCTCTCTTATTTCGCTAATAAAATTCATATCAACCCCCACATGGCCTTAGCAGTCTGCTTTGCTTAAGGTGAATTAACTTCTCAAGGATCAAAACTCTAATGTCAAAAATTACAAAGATTCTAACTCCTCAAGGGGTCCAAGACGGTACATAACTAGCCCAATAAACGAAGAGATTAGCCTACATATCTCTTCGACTGAGTTTCTTCCGCCGCCAATATAACACATTCGTCCCAACATGAGCCTTCTTTGGATCCGAATTCTTATCGTATCTTCTCCATATGAAACCTTCTACATAAATAGAAGTGTGAGGTATCCACGTAGAGTATAAAAGACATGCTTGGTGGTCTCTCACTAAGCTGGTAATAGACTACAAGCACCACTCTCATTGAAATTGGCCTAATTTTTTGTGTAAGGTGATAATATTACTCCATATCTAGGGTAAAAATCTCAGGGTGTGAGTCTCCATCATTTACACTTACGTTAAACTCTTCCCTTAGTCACTCAAGGTCACTTATTGTTTGGCCCAATCATCCCCAAGATCAGTATAAGGCTAGGATATGTCACGACATATCTTGCTAAGTCGACCAAAAATGGTATCCTAGTTAGGTTGGCATCAATCTTATGCCAAACCAACTCTAATTGTTAGAATGGGAATACCAATTACTGTCTCAGAGTGAGCCAGCATTTGTATGTAAGGGTACGAGTTTGGCTTAGGTTGGCACTATCTATAGGAAAAAGCGGACATACTTATTGTGAATTACACATGGGCACACCACCGCTTCTGCTCCATCAGTTTGTCCTCAAACTGATCTAGCTAGCAGGGGTGACCTAGTGTTCTAATGGACTTCTTTATCTCAGGATCGTTGCAAGCTGATACCATTTGTAAGATCCCCCTCCCAGAACACAAAACACGGTCGAGGGGAGTCTTATGCCCAGAACAGCCGCATTGCGGTAGCGTCAGCACACGTGCTAACCTGTACCACAAGACGCCTATTCTGCCGGCCAAACCAACTAAACAGCGCCAACCCATCAATAATAGAAAGCATTAAAAGCCAAAGATTCACAATAAGTAATAATGTCCAAAACAGTACAAATAAGAGCAGAAAGCTACACAAGCTCCTACAAATCATCAGAGTAACCAGCTAAATGCCCCAAGGGCTACATCTCAAAACACTCACCCGCCTCTGACACTGACGGCAGCTAAGGTACCGAAAACCCCAGCCCTGCACACCTGACCTGGCTGGCCTCCGGTGTTGAACGCTGCTATACCACTGATTGTACTCTTAAAAAGAGGGACGTAGCAACCGTTAGTCATAAAGACTAAGTGGCTTCACATCCGCTCCCCCGGCGACTCCAAGGCACCGGGCGGAAGGAAAGGAAGAAAAGCTGCAATATAACAGTAATATACAAAGCAGGTGATGGGAAAAGTAAACTAGTGTATACACTAATTCTAAGCTACACAAGTGTAAAAAGGGCTAATCTAATCATGTATAAGCAGGAGTATAATAAAGGTGTACACCAGTAAATAAACAGTAAGTAAAGCAGGTAAAGCAAGGCAGTAAGAACAGTAGCGACAAGTAATCAATCTCGTACCCTAACTTATATGAATGCCCATACAAACTTATAAGTTAGGATTTCCAGGAATCATAACTCATCATATAAAAGAGCCCATACAAATTTATATGATCATGAGGATCTGCAAGTGCGTATGCTATGCTATGCCATGAATGTCTTATACAATGAAACTCACACACACGACTCTATGCGCATAGACCTTTATAGTTCCCTCTGTTTGAAAGGAAGCCAACCTCTCGGGAACCAACCGCTGTGACACACGGTGGTAGCGGACCGGGATGTCCACTCCTAGGCGGGTATACACTCTACCAGGCCTAGACCGCACGTACGCCTTGACGCTAAACAACCGCGGAGCTCTGCGTACTCTTTGCTGGAGTCCACCAGACTGTGAGCCAAGTGAGAGGTGTCTTCGGGGAACTGCCATCCCGACACGCAGCCAAGCTGGCCCCTTAGACCCCTACACACCCGCTAAGTCAACGTACCGCGGTCGGAGTGACGACCTGCCTAGTACCGAAGACCTGCCGCATTTCTGAGAATGTTACCGGGATAATCATCCCCTCGAGGTTCCCGCTCCTCTAACCGGGCACCACAACCCTGCCACTCCCGCATCTGGGAGGAGATACATAAATCCAATCTTACCTTACTATGGCTACTCTTGCCTACTTTAAATGTTATTGCAGTTTAGGGTTAATCTTGGACTTCCCGAGGGTTACCCTGTAAGGGGCTCGCTACGGTACTAGGAACTACAATGGGATGACACCCCAAAGTTCCCTTTCTCAAGACACTTAGTACTATTGGTATTTACCCTTAAGATTACCCTCTAATCATTACACTTGAGTTAAACCTCGGTGCTTTATGACCCTCTAAGGGGAAAGACGATCTTTCGTCAATCCCGAGCACAGCCTTACCCATAGCTCACCAAGCACTCTCATCACCTAAACTCCTTTTTGGTGACCTCAACCTCTTCATCCAATTCAGGTACACCAACTACCTCCCATTCCCACCTAATGGTCTACAAGTTAACTCCATTCTACCATTTTTACTATTCGCAGACCAAATGAGTTATATGAACCACATAAGGCGAGGTACTACAAGTATTCATCCAATTGACTCAAGATTATTACCAGAAGACTATCATGATATTATAAGACTAAGCTCGGCTTTTACTCAAGGGTTGTTTCTCATCCAACCCTGTTAGATTCAAGTTCCTCCACCACTAGGAGGGTATGAACACTACTAGTCCTAGGCCTCTGTACGCCACGACGCTAAGAACACACAGCGGAGACCCTGCGCACTGCTCGACGCTAAGAACACACAGCGGAGCCTTCAAGGACACAGAAGGGGACTTGGGTAGGTGAGCACCAAAAGTCCAACCCAACCGGTCTAGAATCTAAATGCCGGCTTCTGTCGGTGTCACGACTAGCAAGCCCGTAGACCCGCCATAAGTAATCCTCCAACCAGGTTCCATACACCACCAGGTGTAAGCCATGCAATCCATGTGCTCCCCATGCACAACCCGTGCTCATAAGCACCCAAGGACTCCCAAGCGGAGTCTTATTACATTTCACTTCTTGCATGCTTAGTCGATGTTACCCATCCCGAGTTGTCACAACTCTCGTGCGATGGTGTGCATATATTATGACAATCATTCTATACGACCCTGTAGGACTACTTGCGGGAATGACGTCATATTCCCCCTTTTTACAAATTATGTGCAAGACCCAACATAACTTCTCATCCCACCCTCATACTCAATTCACAAGTATTACGAAAAACTCAAACTATTAACCTTGTTGAGGGTTCAGCACCATTATTCATGCATCATGATAACTTATAACCGAATATTTGATCAAGGGCTTATATCAACCCGACTCCTATGAGATCCCCCGTGTTATCTCATAATCATTACCTTGAAAATTTCCCCATTTTCAAGCCTTGTCTATATTTACCAATGTTATTTGCAACACAACAAATTTATAGGAAGAGTCTAACAATATTACCGTATATATAAATCCAACATTCATAATTCTGATCAGGGGTGGTCTCAATACCATTAGGCACATGTACACCAAATTTTACGATCATCCGATAAGTAATTTGAGAGGAATCCAAACACTTGACCCCACCGGACTACTTGTGTATTCAATAACTATAACAAATGTTAGTACTTTACATTCTTCCTTTCACCTTCTTAATCGTAGTTATCATCACAAGATTCATTGCGTTTAGTATTCAAATCGTTTACCTTTAACTGTAATTTTTATGTTCCTCACATGTATTCTTCCCAACGTGCAACATAATTCATGCACAATTACAAAATCACACTATAGCATTTATCACGATCGTAGTAGATAAAATACTTTACCGAATGTTTTCCACTATCCAACCTAGTGGTACTAACAATATGTGAAGTATTAAAATCTTCACCATCATACTCCTAGCAATTTCCCCAATCCAACCAGGGTGAGTAAATATATTAACAACACGAGATTACTCAACGACATTCCTTGCAACATAGACGATTTAATCTTCATAATCATGTTCCCAAGATTTATCACGTTCAAAGGGGTGAACTTTAAAATATCAACATAAGAGCATCAAGATTCATAAATACCCAGTTAACATATACTCATCAAAAAAATTATGAAACTTCACAGGACTAATCACAACTATATAAAGAATATCTCCACCAATTATTGAAACCATGAACATAATGACACTGTTTACTAAAATTGACATTCTGGGAGCTATACTTATCCAAGAATTATGTGCTACCCCATTTTGAAAAGCTAAGAGCAAGGGCTACAACTCTTACGTTGAGCCCGTGACCCAGATCTAAGTATTTAATGCATAAAATTGGACCTGAAGTCAGTTGTGTAAAACTGGGCAGAAAACAGAGAACAATAACACAATTCAGCTCTCTGGACAGTCCACTCGACTGGACTTTTAGGGAACTACAGGTCACCCCAGAAAACGTGTAACCTATCATTGGAAAGCTCTTTCCGAGGGCTACAACATTAATGTTGAGCCCGAAACCTAGTTCCAGTGGGGTCAGGCCCAAAAACTGGCTTGAACCCAGCTGCGCACAATTTTCCTTAATAGCTACGTGCAAGTTATAAATTGAATCTGATTTAACAGGGAGCTGTCATCACATTTATGCAAGTTATAAATTGACCATGATTAACAGAGAGCTTTCATCACATTTATCATACCTAATTAACAATCCTAATAACAGAGGATTATTCATCGTCTCCCCCAAACATGATTTAGGTCATTATATATATATAATTGAAATCCAATTAATCAGGGAACTTCATTATCATCTCAAATGCCAAATGAATATATATATAAATCTAAGTGGAATCTCATTTAACAGGGAACTCTCCCTCATTTCTCAAGCAACCCAAAGAACAACATATATATATGTATATATAATTGAAATCCCAAAACAGAAAACTTATTTCTCAAGCAGCTAACAGAACACACATATATATAATGAAATCCCATATACAGGGAACTTCTTCCTCAAGCAGCCAAATGGCATATATATATATATATAAATATATATAATTGAAATCCCAATTGCAGGGAACTATTCATTATCATCCCAATTGCAATTTAGAGCAACGCCTTTTCTCCTCCCATGCACCCTCACGAGGCCTTCGATTATCACGACACCAACGCCCCACGTTCGTATTGAAGCGGGGAGTTGAATGAGGGCATTTTCGCGGCGATCGGCGCCCTACAGCGAAAACCCTAACGCGGCCTTTTTCCTACGGAGCTTCATCACGCTCGCAAATCGACTCAATTGAGTTCGATATCTCGCCTAGCGGATCTAAGAAAACTAGCACCAAGGGAGAGGGGAGGATGTCACCTGATTTCCGTGCATGCTACCCAATAGCCGCGTACGCGGCATTTGTCCGTCGCTCCCGGTTATGGCCGGATCTCGCCGAACGTCGTCGAAGAGGAGTCGGACCCTCGAGTGGGCTGTTTTGGCTTCCGGACGTGAAGCTCGCCGGAGTTGGAGAAAATGGTGGAGGAGGACCTTGGAGGAGAGTTGCTGCTCGAGGACGGGGCGGCGGTTTGCTTGGACGGGAGAGCTCGCCGGAGGAGGAATGTCGGACAGAGATGGAGCCGCTCATTTCCGTCGTCGGATTGCAGGAGGGAGAAGGTGGAGTTCGGCCATGGCTGGAGGGCTGCTCGGAGAGGAGCTCGCCGGAGAAAGAGGGCACGGCGGAGATCTCGCCGGAAATGGAGGAAGAGAGGAGGTCGACCTTGGAGAGAGAGGAGATCGGCTGGAGGGAGAGAAGCGCCGTCAGAGAGAGAGAGGGAGCAGGGAAGGGATGGGGGGGGGGGGGGGGGTTCTCCTTTTCTAACCTAATCAATACGCATGTATATATATTAATATGATTATTATCATTATTATTATTATTATTATTATCATTTCTATTATTAATAATGGATTCAAAGGCTCGTATCTCGCTCTATAGGGTTCGGAATTTGCCCCGGACGGGCTCGTTACGACCGTCTCGCCGACACGCATCCACCGGGACGATTCGAGATCAATTCCGAGTCCGTTTGCTCATTTTATGCTTGACGGAGCGTTTACGGCCTAATATACGTAAACGTCAAAACTCATTTAAACGACGTCGGAATCGCAAACAGATAAATTTGTTGAATTCATACTATCGTTACGAGTCTAACAAGACTGATTGGGGTCAATTGCGAGGTTGTTTGGTCCATTTCACCATTTTGGATAAATATGCTATTCGTAGACCACATTAATAAAATCGCCGATTCTCATCAGAACCGAGCGCAGACAGTTTTGTTGAACTCGTATAGGCTTCACGAGTCTAACAAAACTGACTGGGGTGAATTCTGAGACCGTTTGCTCGATTTCACCGCTTTGGATAAATAGGTTACTTAGAGTCGCGTCGACGCGACTAATTCTCCGATACACATCGGAATTGAGTGCAGTCGACTTCGTTGGACTGGTATCAACTTTACGAGTCTTACAAAATCAACTAAGGCCGATTATGCGGTCATTTGCACAATAGTCATATTTGAGGCGTCGCGTAGCTCAAGGCGACTGTTTTGGTCGACTTCATATATACGCTATTTGAACACCATGACATTTGAGCTAACGTACGCATTAATAATTCCTTCGAGGCGGTACGCCTCCTTCGAGTTTTATCGCTCAAGTTATGCTCTCCGGACGGCTCGGATCCCGATACAGCGAACATCAGGACAAAGAATAGAACTGGTACTCGCCGCATTCGTCGAGTGCACTTCCCTGGCTCAGTTGCAAGCCTGGCCCTCAGTACACCCCGAGCCCGAGTCAACTCGCGTGACTCAAAAACGCGCACAAGGGGTCTAGCTCGAATCGGGATGTTACAACTGATATAAATGATGTCCTACTGATATATTCTAAATTTTATGCAATTCTCATGTGATCTTAATGGTCTAATCTGTACATCAATATTTTGCTAAATGCAGACCATCAGACAATTGAACTAGTTATGATCTAAAGAATGAAACTATCAAATTCTTTGGCCAAAAGATCTAAAATTAATACCAGAGGTTTATCATGACATAATTAAGAGATGGTCAGAAATTTATGAATTTTCTAATTAATTTGGCCATAAATAAAATTCTCAAATTGAGTGACACATGTCATTTTACACATGAAGTACTAATTACAAATTTTCAATTGTTCTAAAAAACTATCACAAATGCATATTGACAAAATAATGTGATGGGCAGAGTTTCATAATTTTTTCTATATAATTTGCCCATAATTTTAGTAAGTGAATATTAATCCCCAAGTGTCACTTTACAACAGAAGTATCTTAATTATCTTTTCAAAAATTCTAGAAAAATTACCATAAGTGCATAATGCTACAAAAATCATCTAGCCAAAGATTTAGAATTTTCAAAGATGTTTTGTCCATAAATATTTCAATCATGCATAAGTGTGACAAATAAAATTATTGATATTTCTCAAGGTAAATGACTCCCAAAAATTCTAATAAACTTTTCAGGGATGTAATATGACTTAATATGCCATGTGACAGAAAATCAAAATTTTCCTAAGTGATTTGATCACTTTTAATTCATTAATTTAATTTGTGATATATTTACATTGAACAAAAAACCTAGGATTTTAACTCCAAAATCTTAATCTCACCAGAGATGATACATTTCAACATAACATGTGCATGACCAAAATTTTATTGACAAATTTGTGTTTTGTGATAACATGTGCATGTTATGTTGAAATTTTATTGACAAATTTTATTGACAAAAACCTAGGTTTTGTGCACATGTTATGTTGAAATTCTATCCTAACATGTTGAAATGCACATGTTTTGTGACAAATTTGTGTTTTGTTCAAGTTATGTTGAAATGCACATAACATGTGCATGTGGGTCAACTTAAATCACAAAACACAAATTTGATACCCTAATCTACATACCATCCAAGATTTGGGTCAATTTGACTTTGTCTAGCCACTTAAATTTCATGTATTTGATAAATCATATTTTTGTCAAGATTATAAAAAAATGTTGCCCGAAAATTCTGATTTTTGGGCAGATGGTGTGTCTAGTGTATAATCATGCATGACCAAAATATTAGACTCATGCACTCATCCATGTGAAGTATATTCATATTTTAATGACTGGTCCTCCCTTAGGATAGAGCTCAGTAAAATGCCCTTTCTAGGGGATGTAGGGCTCCAAATGGTGTGACGTAAGTTTCTATGGAAAGTAGACACTAGGATCTACTATGTTTATCTCTGGCAACTTATCCTAAAACAACCTCTAAGTGGCATAAAATCAAGCATGAATATGCTGTAAATAATGTAACAAAATCATACTTCTATTTAATAACATTTGGTCTGCAAACAACAGATCTGTGCGAATCATAAAGCATATTAGACGGGATCCATTATATTCTTCTTCCTCATCTTGTCGACGGCCGAGATTGTCCCATCCTGGATCAACTTTCACCTTGATTTCCTGGCAACCAGTCGACCTCCACGGTCGGCCACAACCACCACCACCTCCGTTGAGGTGGTGGCCATCAATTGGCGGCAAAATGCCGGCCAAAAATCGTCTCTCCGGCGATCCCGAGCAAGAAAAAGAGCTCGACAATTTCTCCCTCACCTCACATGGATTCAAGCTTTATTGAGCTCGAAATCTCCCCTAATCGATCTAGATAGCTATCACAAATGGAGTGGGGAGGAAACTCATCTTAATTGAGGCTCTTTGACGATGATTTGCCCTATTTGCCATGGCCAAACCTCCAAGCTTGCTCCTATTCCGATTTTGCTCCTCTCCACCAAATCAAGCAAACTAAGACTCTATTTCAACTCCTTTTTCCCTTCTAAAGATGATGAAGTGGTTAATTAGGGGTGAGGGATCTTGAACACTTTTCCTAAAAAATCATGCACAAGACGTATGCCGCCCTGATTTAAACATGCGCATAACTATAACGAATTTTTGAAAATACGTCTTGTACATGCATTTTTAGAAAAATTGTTCAACACAAAAGTTATAGGTCTCGACGAGATCTGCAACTTTTTTGTTGAACACTTTTCCTAAAAATGCATATACAAGAAGTATTTCCAAAAGACTCTTAATAACTCATAAAAATAGAGTGCGGGTAGCAAAATCTGCACAAAAAACTTGTTTGAAATTTATTCCGGTAATTAAAACATAATAAATATCTGAGGGGGTGGAAGACTGTAAGTTGCGTATCCGGTAATGCAGGGGACCTGCTCTGCAAGCCTAGCTTGTAGCTGCACTGTCCATTGGTCATTTCCCAAGTCGTACTTCACCCACTCCTGTTTGACTCGTTGACCATAACGTTGAATCTTGCAGCAAGTCACGAGCCGCCACGACGCCATTTCGCTCACATGCGGTCCCCCCTCCAACTGCACCCATCGGACGGCCGCCCTCTTCCGATCATCTCAGGGTCATCCCCCAACGCTACACGTGCCGCTCATTCCACCGTCCCTTCAATGCCTCTCTTCTCACTCCTGACCACCTGTTTTCCACCGGCTCTGCGGAGATATTTTCTGTCCGAGGACTTGGATAGTCTGCGGCCATTCATACGATTTTTTTTATGGCACGGACCCAAGAAGGATGGCACGAGTTGCCACAAAAATGTTTTTTTTAGATTTTATTTTAGTTTAAAAAAAACATTACATAATATTAACTGAGTGATGTTAAATGCAGGTTGGTTTTGACTATATGCAGGCCACTGGTATATGCGGGCCAACAAATTATTCATGTAGGCCCAATTTCATATTTACATACTATATTCAAAAATCAAATTAATATTTTTCTAAATAAATCACCAAGCATAATAGCATTCATAAAATAAGTAAAATATCATGCGTGCGAGGTTACGTTGAATGTTACTGTTTCGTCAGTAAATCTGGGAGAGCTATTGATGGAGTATCCCTAAAGACGCTAACCGCACCCCATCCATGGGGGTGCGGTTATCCAAAGAACCCCCACTAGCGACGTAACTATCCGAAGTATAATCATCGCCGCCATCGCTGACGTCGTCATGAACATCGTCATAGCCGCCGTCGCCATCGCCGTAGCAAATACTCATGAATAGTTTTAGGCCAGTTGTAATTTAAAAACACATCGGACGCAGACAAACGAGTAAACTCCTTGGGGACATGGTTGCATGGAAGGAAAAAAGCACATAATACATGAAGTATTAAACTACTCGTATCATTTTTCCTGAAGTTTTAAAAGGAAAAATTATATCGTTTTTTTAAAAAACTGTGGCCTGCATATAGCTAAAATCGGTCTGCGTTTAACATCGCTCTTTTAAAAAAATTGTGGTCTGCATTTAGCCAAAACTATCCTGCATTTAACATCGCTCTATTAATTAAGATACTTTTACAAAAATTTTGAACGGCTCCGTTTGGCGCGGCTTTTTTGCTCCGACGATTTGGACAAAAATATCATCATCATAGAATGCATATTTAATTTAGCAAGACAATGGTGATGATCGCCACCAAGAAAGGAAAATTAGCTTTGAACATAAAAGTGAATGAAGTTATGTAGGTGAGGTCGGGCGGTCACGAACAATGACTCATAATCACTGAGTTCACGGCCGCCGCCCCCTTTTGGTGCTGCGTTTTTGCTTTGCTGAGTTTGAACAAAAATGCTATGCCATAGACAGTGGCGGATCAAATAAATTTATTTTGTGTGGGCGGAATATAAAATTATTTAAAAAAATTGACAAATATAATAAAAATACGTTTATATTATATTAATTTCACACAAAATTATATCTATATTACATGCAGTGGCGGATGCAGGATATTATTTTAGTGTGGACGAAGAATTAATTATTTAGAAAATTTTAATTAACAAATATAGAAAAAGTACGTCCATAATATATTAATGTCAGTTTTTTAATTATTTTCATATTTTTAATAATTTTTATGTACAGTTTATCTAAATATAAAAAAAATATATTTATGTTTTAAATGATTTTTTTATAATGTTTAAATGTAGAAAAAAAATCTATATTTTTAATGAATTGTATATACAATATATCTAATTATAGAAAATATATTTACATTTTTTATAATTTTTTGTGTGTAAATAACAAATTATAAGAAAAAAAGAATTAATCATAAGGTTTTGAACCCGGGACAATGAACTCAATTAAAATGACTATAACGAAGCCAAGAACCAATATGTTAAGCTTACATTATTTAACACTTTAGTTAATATATATTATATATAATATTTATAAGCCAAAAATAAATTTAATGTAATTTCTTTTGTGAAAATATATTCTTTGTAAATTGAGTGTGGGCGTGCGGCCGCCCACGCTGGGCCTCATGTAGGTCCGCCCCTGATTACATGAATTCCACCTTTCATTTAATTTTTTCTTATAATTATCATACAATAACTTAACAAATAACTTGTTTATAAAAAAATTTAAACAGCAAATTTGTTTATAAGAAAAATTACATAACTTCTTTATAAAAAAAAAATTTGATAAAACAACTAAACAACAAGAGAACAAAAAACTTATTTATGTAAAAACTTTAACAGTTAAAAAGTGTTTTAAAAAATTTTGACATTAGAAATTTTCTATATAATATTAATATTCTTTAAATTAGATATGCAATTGCTTCGAATGATTGAATAATAATAACTGCATTAATATTTTTTTTTATATTTTTTATTATCAACACTACGGAATAATGAGTTTCATTAAAAGAGATAAAAATTAATTTCGATCATGTCTCATTATTGCCATATGTAAAATTAGCATTCATCGTAGAACAGAATATATTGCTGCCTTAAGTTCTCTGGTATTTGCGATTCTGAATATTAGATTTTTTCAAAAAACTTAATCTATAAATATTTATCTCCTAATTTAATTAGCACGAAATATTTTAAAATAATGATCTGAATAATATAAGGGAGAGAGAAATTATGGGAACGGTGAGTGTTTGGGTGTTGAATTACATGAATAATAAATAGATTGAAAATTTAGAATTGAAAATAATTGTAATAATTAATAATATTAATAATAATAAATTTTCACAAACAGAGATGGAAGCTCTGTTTGAAGAGAAATACTTTTGTACATGTAGTGTTTCATGTTCTAGGCGCTCGACTGTATTTTCCAATTAACTATAGTTGTATTGAAAATACAGTTCAAAAAATTGTGTTTTCAGACTATTTTGCTGGCAAACTTACAGTTGTATTTAACACTAATAAAAACATATTTTCTACAGTAATATTTTTGCAACTTTTTTCCAAAATATATGCATATGAGATCTTAAAATGATCGTAAAAAATATGAATCGATATTATGATTTTTATTTTGTAAAAAAATATACATCTTAGCACACTACAAAAAAAATCTTAATTAACAAAGAGTTAAATCCCTATTTAGCTAGCAAGAAATTTAGAAACAAAATGTTTCCGTAGCTAATATGCTCATAACTAATTTTAGCAAGGAAATTATTCCTTCCTATTTTGCAAGAATTTTTAGGGAGAAAATTATTCCTATTTAAATTAGCAAAGGATTCTATTTTTGTTGCTAATATTTAGTATTTTATTTAATTATTTGTTAAAATAAAAATAATATTTATATAACAAAAATTATACTGGCAATGCTGGGAAATATACAATAAAGCCATCTTAGCCAACTCTCCAAACACAACAATTTGTTAAAAAATGGAGGTGTATGCATCCGTAGAGATGATGTTCATTCATGGATTTGTAAGAGTTATGAGGTGCATTTAGAGAAAGCACCACTAAGTGAAAGTGGAGTTAGTGGGGTCAAAGTCCAACCCATGATCGCGAGAGTGGAAAAATCCGCGACGAAACGCACCTCGGCGGAGCGCGTCCTAACCACACCCCCCATCACGGGGGTGCGGCCAGGCCTCCCCCTTCCGCAGGGGGTCTCGCAGAGGATCCGACAGAAATCGCACCCTCATCGGGTGCGGCCGGAGCCCAATTCCCCTTGGCGCGACTTCTCATTTTCCCGTTCGCCGCGTGCTCAGAGCGCTCACGTGTTCATCGCGCGCTCAGAGCGCTCACGTGGTCGTCGCGCGCTCAGACCGCTCTCGTGTTCGTTGCGCGCGCAGAACGCTCCCGTGTTCGTTGCGCGCGCAGAACGTTTCCACGTTCCCGACATGCGCACGGTTAACATTTCATAATTTCTCAGATTACAGGACCCGTTCGTCACCTTCATCAACATCAACGAAGCTGCCCGAACTGCCCGAAGGGTGAGACGGTCATTTATGAAAAATGACGATCCGTGTGCTCCGAATCAGAAAACGCGATTCACCCGTTAGGTGGTTACGGTGGTTACAACAGCGAAATTACCGGGCTACCCCTGACCAAATTAAGCTATAAAAGGAACCCAGAGCCTTCATTTCAAGACACCTTGCCTTTTAGGCCCGAGAGAGCTCATTTGAAGATTTCTTTGGAATTCTCCTTCGGGGCTTGAAGATCTCCTTCGGCCCTCGAAGATCTCCTTCGAGCCTTCGAAGGTCGCGAAAGACGACTCAACATTCTCACTTTTGTTCTAAGTAGAAGAAGCGTTCAACTTTCCGAGAGGTGGCATGTCACCCTCATCGTTCTCTCTCTCTTTCTACCATTGTAATGAGCAGCGGCCTATCGCGCTCGAGATCTCAATCTCTAATTGTAACCCCCCAGAAGATAGTGGAAGTTGACCGGCTCAGGTCCGGCCAAGTAGTTTTTCACCATTTCCGAGTTTTCCACGTTAAAAGTTTTTGCTTCACTCACTAATTCACTCATTGACTGTTTGCTCGCTCGGTTCGCTGACGAGCTAAAGTGGTTCAATTCGACCAATCAACCAGAGCACCCGAGCGATCCGCAACAGGAGTTATTAATTATATATATACCAAATGTTGTATATATTTATTCTTATATAATATATATATTTCCATATAAACTAAATATATTTTCATGTGCTCGGTTCGCTTTCGAGCTAAGGTGATTCAATTCGACCGATCTACCAGAGCACCCGAGCGATCCGCAACAAGAGTTATTATATATATACATATACCAAATGTTGTATATATTTATTCTTATATAATATATATTTCCATATAAAGTATATATATTTCCATATAAAAAATATATTTTTGTAAAAAATATATATTTTCGTATAAAAAATATATATATTTCCGTATAATATATATATATATTCGTATAAAATTTGTATTTTCTTATATAATATATATATTTTCGTATAATATATATATTCTTATAATACAGATATTGCCTTATATAATATATGTATATATATATTTATTTCTTATATAATATATATATATATATATTTTCTTATATAATTATAATCTATACTAATTTATAAATTTATATATATACATATATATATTTACAAAAATTATAAAATATATATACACAATAATTATGTTTTACAATACGGGGATAAAAAAATTTAGAAAGAGATGAAAATTTTTGAAAGTAAATAATTTTTTCCTTACAAAAATATTTAGCAACAAAAAAATTCGTTGCTATTTTATAACAAAAAATTTGCAACAAAATATTTCGTTACTATTTTAGCAACAAAAAAATTTGTTGCTATCAGGTTACCTAGCTAAATTTGATTCTAATTAACAAGGAATTATGTGTCTTTCCTAATTTTACTTGTTAAATGCGATTTTTTTTTGTAGTGACATACAAAATCAATTTTGCACCTTCTTATAAGAACGCTGCACGTATAAAAAAAATTCCCGAAAAACTTATTTTAAAATTTTCTATTTTTTTAAGTCCCAAAAACATATTTTTGACACAATTATTTCGAGAATCTCAACTCCAAAACAATGACATTGGTAGGAAATAGAACTTTTCGCACTGACATCACTATCCCAAACCGAAAATTTTTCTGGACGTATGCGTGTGTATGCTTACGTGCGTATATAAATACTTTATTTTTCGCTCTTCACTCGTCTTTCCCTCTCAAAATTTTGAGAGGCTCTTTTCGGGGTTTAGGGCGGGACGATAAATCCTTTCTAGCGGGATCAGGTTTTACGCCGTCATCTTCATCGTCTTCGATCTCCTTTGTTTGTTTCGGTGGTGGCGGGAGAAGACGACTGGAGCACACAGAGGATTCGAATGTACGGTTACGAGTAGGATTCCACAGGAAACATTTCTTGCCATTTCTGCTTCTCCGGTGGTCTTTTTCGTTTGCCAAAAGTCGAGGAGCCCAGCATTTTACTTCCTCCTAATTCTCCATGGAGGACAACCATCAATCATCTGAGAAGTCCGAGGAAGTTGACAAGAGTCCTGCACCTTCTAATGAGGCTATAGCTGATGTAAGATTACGTTTTATTACAGCTGTATAGAAAATAATGTGTGAATATATTACTAATGTATTACGATCGTATATTTGAATCTCTACCTAGCATCTTACACTGTATCTGCATTTTCGCAGGTACAGAAGGTGCACAAGGAAGATGTAGTGTTTCCCGTGGTTCATTCTGATGATGAAGCTTTCAAAATGTACTCTGCATATGCTCGTCAGTGTGGCTTTAGTGTGCGAAAACAACATGTATTTTACTGGACTCATACACGGATCATCAGGGGACGAGAGTTTTCATGTTCGAAAGCAGGTTATAAAGTGCAGAACTCGTGTAGTGATGCGAAGAAAAAATTTCGTAGAGTGGATTTAAGGACGGGCTGCTTGGCTTGCTTGCACTTTACTGCTGACCAAGAGGGTAAAAATTGGAAGGTTTTCAAATTCATTGAAGTGCACAATCATCCTTTGGTTACATCGCAAGACGTACATTTGTTGAGATCACATCGCCGTGTAGCTGATGGCCAAGCCACCTTGATTCAGAATATGACAGGAGTTGGTATACGAACTATTGACACGTTCAACCTTATGGCTGAAGAAGTTGGCGGAGCTAAAAATGTAGGTTTCAATAAATCAGATGCATATAACTTCGTACATCGGGAAAGAAGAGCGCTCATCGAAATTGGAGATGCAGCTAAATTATTGGAACTTTTTAAGGATAGACAATTGTCTGATAGCATGTTCTCTTATGATATACAAACAGATGAATTGAATCGGTTGCATAGTTTTTTTTGGATTGATGACCCAGCAAAATTGGATTACGAATGTTTTGGCGACGTGATCATTTTTGACAGCACTTATAGGCTAAACAAATATAATTTAGCTTGCGCTCCATTTATAGCAGTAAATCACCATTGGCAAAATATTTTTGTTGGATGTGCATTTATAGCACATGAGACGATTGATTCTTTCTGTTGGGTATTTGAGACTTTCTTAAAGTTTGTTGGGGGCAAGCGACCGATCACAATTTTTACAGATCAAGATCAGGCAATTGCAGTTGCTATTGAGCGTGTTTTACCTACTACCAGTCATCGCCTATGTCAATGGCATATTTCAAAGAAAGCACCGTCTAAGGTACCTACTTTCAACCAAGACAAGCACATTAGATCCTTATTTTATACTTGCATGTCTAAATGTGACAGTGAAGTGGAGTTTGAGTTGTATTGGAGAGATATGATCACAAAAGGAAATTTGCAAGCGAACCGATGGTTAAATGAGCTTTACAACATTAAAAATAAGTGGTCCACTGCTTTTAATAAAGAGGTATTTGATCTTGGCATTTTATCCACACAACGTAGTGAATCGGCAAATCATAGTATTCATGGTTGCTCGAAGCCTACAAGTTCACTTACCGAATGCTTTCTGGGTATGGATAAATTAATTTATTGTTGGCGAAGGAGTGAACAGGAGGAAGATTTCAAATGCAAACAAGGTACGCACTCCCTCAAAATAAAGTCTTCCATGATTCTTAGGCAAATGTCCAAGGTATACACCAGAAAAATTTATGTAATATTTGAGCATGATGTGATTGAGGGGGCACTTGGTTTGATGGTGTCAGAGGAATCAATGTATGACCAAGATATGGTTCTATACAACATACGACATTGTGATCCTACCGGTCTACAAAAGCATTGGATTGTGAGATTTAACACAAAAAGCAATGATGTAGAATGTTCTTGTAGAGGCTTTCAGACGAAGGGTTTATTGTGCGAGCATGTACTCCAGGTTTATAATATTCATAATGTACAGAAAATTCAATCAAATTACATATTAAGGAGATTTACAATGCAAGCTAAGAAGCGATGTAATTTTACAATGCAGATGTCCATAGATCGGAACGAGTCTAACTTGATTTTCAGAAATCATATGATGCGATCTACATATGACCTTTGCCAAAAAATGGAAAATTGTCAAATAGCAAAGGAGTACATGGTTAAGGTAATGAATGATGTGGGTCAAGTTATAGAAAATATGATCGACAATGATGAGAAAAATAAAAAAGTAGTTGTTTCATCTATACGGAAGGACAAAGATGTGTTGAAAGATCCACCATCCATGCGGCCAAAGGGTGCGCCAAAGACACGTTTGAAAAGTTATTGGGAACAAAACTCCCAAAAATAAAGTATGATTAAAATTCATTTTAAATTTTACTATTATGCATTGGAATTTATCTTACTACTGTTTTTTTGTTAACAGAGAAGTCGCGTGCAGTTAAAGGGAAGGGACCTTCTGCCAATGAAGTTTTTGAGCCTCCAATTCAGCATAATTTCGTGGATAATAATTCGGGGTTTGATTCGAATTCAATTTCAAACCCCATTTTTGCACATGCAGACTTGAACGAAGGTTTCTCCATCAATGACGATTTCTCTATTAATGTGCCATTGGATTTTTCATGTATCCTAGATGTATTCAAATGGTAAAGTATTTGTACTGATAACAAAACGAATTCTGGTTTTTGAAATACTATCATGTTCATTTCCCAGTCACGTCAATATAACTGTAATACAATAGTATGGTCACTTCATCCAATCGTATTACGATAGTATTTGTTTTGTCACATCTTTAATTTGTGGATCAATGACGATTTCAGTATTCATGTGTTATTACATTATTAATGTAATGAAGATGTATTCAAATGGTAAAGTATCTGTACTTATAACAGTTATTCTGTTTTTTTAAATAATATCATGTTCATTTCGAACTATCGGAAATATAACTGTAATACAGTTGTGTGGCCTCTGCATCCAATCGTACTACGATATTGTCTGTAGCCAAACTTATCTTTAATTTGTCATTCAACGACGATTTCTCTATGCAATGTGCTATTACTTTTTTAATGTAATGGTAGAAGTAGTCAAATGGTAAAGTATCTGAATTAATAACAGTTATTCGGTTTGTTTAAATTATATCAGGTTCATTACGCATTAGCGTAAATCAAACTGTAATACGATTGTATGGGTCTTTCATCCAATCGTATTACGATAGTATAATGTAATACAGTTGTATGGGCATTTCATCCTACTGTAAATGTATCCTTACTTTTTTTAAATAACTAATACGCCTATTTGTTTGTCCTCCAGATACGTATTCACTGATAATATCGGTATTACTAGAATAAATGTGGTTTTGAAGAAATAAAGTTCAGTTTTAATTACACTACTATTTGGAGTGATATTAACACTACTTTTTTTAGTGAAATTTTTGAATAAATGACAGTGAAATATTACCAGTTATAACACACTTTACCATGTCGCATAAATATTACGGTTGTTTCGTTCGTCATATGGTTTGTTTCGTTCGTCATATGGTTTTAATACCCACTTTAGCAATAACACTACAACCAATACTATATAAAAAACATTTACCAATCAAAAGTGAATTAATATATCTGCACGCACATTAATATATTAACATACAGTCCACAATATTTCTGTAAGCAGAAATGGCAAGAAATATTAATATATGTGTAAGAAGAAATGGCTTTCAAATCCACAACAGTCCACAATATTACAGTCTGCCACAATACAGTCCACAACATACAGTCCACAACAGTCCACAATATTAATATATCTGTAAGCAGAAATGGCTGTCTAATCCTAACATAAATTGTTTTAACACAGTCCACAATATTTCCTTGAAAACCTTAACAAAACAACTGTATATAACACAATATTTCCTTGAAAACCTTAACAAAACATCAGTATGCCCATCGAGATTGTCCCTCAGTATGTCGTGTCATTTTAGAATGAGGCCATCCATTTTACATTCCACTTCAAACTGCAAAAATTTCAATGTAAGGTAAATATTAAGTACTGCAAATGTTTAACAAAACAGGGTTATCAAAGAACACCTACTCTGAACTTTCTCAGGAAAAGTGGTGAGGAGGTCAATAGCAATTTGAGCCCTTATTTTTGACATATCTTTAGACCATAATTTATATATTTGTCAATATATTTGTTTTTTCCCAACGATTGTCTTCATATATAGGAGGACAAATACCCCGCAATCGTCACTACTATCCTGTTTTGGAATGTCATCAACATAGAATAATGGCCATTCATGAATGTTTTCCGGAAGCACTGTAGAGAGATCTTCTTCAAAATAATCTTTCTGCACGCATATAAATATATTAACATACAAAGCAAATAATTTACTTTTTATGTAAAACAAACATACCACAACAGCAATCTTCTGGTAATTTGATTCCTTGTACAACGAATCGTAGAATTGCCAACATCCTTCCTCAATATTGCCGACTAGCAAACCCCAATGATTTGTTAGGTGGACTGGAATTAGTATTAAATTTGCGTATTCCATTGATCTACGCGTGATGTGGCTCACAAGTGCTTTAGAACTCCTTTTGTTGCTTTTCAGATTCTGTATTAAACAAACATGTTATATATAACACGCTCTTCGACATTTTTAGTTTGCCAATTATAATTTCCAAAAAAATATTGAGTACTAACAGCATGATTCGGTGAGACGTATAAGAAGTTCTTAAATTTCCGGGGATGAATACTTTTTTGTACTGTGAGAAATACACTGTATGCGTCTATGTGGCTATCATTAAGCCACCCATTCCCTATAAATCATCAATGTGTGATCGATACAAAGTAATATTTCCCGCTTCGATCACTATACTATTTCTGCACATAAATTGTTCCATAATCAGCAAACATATAGTATATATAAGATGCAATATGAAATTTTATATCTCAAATAATATCACCTGTTGGGGAATTGTTCCATAATATGATCGATTATTAGACGCTTTGATTTACTAAGGTTTTTCAGTCCAGGATATGTAACCTCAATGGCGGATGATGAAATTTTACTCTTTGATTTTCTATCTTTACGCCCTTTAATATTCTTTATCAAGCTCGTAGTATTATCGCCCTTCTGGTTAAATGAAGGAAGCCCACAAACCACAAGAGCATTTGTAATGTCATCATCTACCTGCTTACCTTCTATAATTTTTTCTGCTGATTTAGGTGAAGAGTGATGGGAGGTTGCCTGCATAGAATTCTGTGTGTCCTCAGGTGCTTCAAATGCCGGTGAAGCTGGAGAGTTATTAGCTTTGTGAATGTGTGTGCTCAAATCATCAATCCTTTAGTTGATATGGGCACGTAAGTCATGGAGTTCTTGCATCACCATATCGTGGCGTATTTTCGAGTTTCTCTCTATTTCTGAGGTCATTTTCATCACAATGTCTTCTATTTTTTTGGTTGATCCAACTACTTCATTTTTCTCCTGGTCCTTCTCTCGCTCTATACTCTTTGTTATTTTTTTGTGTGTTTCTTCTACTTTAGACATAAACTCTGCTAGTTTTCTCTTCACATACCTCTTCGTATCTTCCTCTGTTTTCACTGAATCTTCCTCTTCCTCCTCCGACTCTTCACTTTTCTCATTGGAATCTTCAAAATCAGTATCCTCTTTTGGTACATCTCTTAATAGAAGCTCCTCGGATGGTAATATATTCTCAAAACCCTCTTTCACCTATTTAATACTTCTAAAAATATCATTAACTTGCTTTCAAAAGCCTTTTTTGAAGTACCAATTTAAAATTTCTATGAAGAAGATGCATGATATAAAAACATACCTGTCCGCGACATCTTAATTTTGAATTGATCTTTGAACAAAATTTATTAAAAAAACTGAACTTAGGAGACCATCGACATAGCCTTGGCCTAACCAAGTCATCATCAACTGTTAAAAAGGTGGTGAACTCATAAAACCAAACCTGCAATGAAGAAATTTCAACATTATAAACATATATTACAATAAAAAGGAAGCTGTATGATCAAATGTATTGCTCACCACTAAGAGAATCGAGCATCCTTCTATGTACCCCCAACTCTCATTTGATTTTCTTTTCGAGGCCACTTTACTTAACTCACGTATTTGCGATTGGAGAAAACAGTGGATCGTTTCGGGCCAATTGTATTTTTTGAAGTCCTCCAATCCTCCAAACATTTGTAAACACTTTGGAATATTTGGAACCTTTATTGGAAAAAAAGTTTACACAATACATATTTGACTAGGGCTGCAACCTTTTGCCCCTCTAACTCTAAACTACAATCTCCCTCTGAAAGCCGCAATATTTCTGCCAACAAATCCTTTTGCTCGTACATAGCAAGAGGGGTTCTGTTAAATATGAATTTCAACCCTTTGTTGGGTAGCCCCAACATTAATGCCACCTCATTTACGGTAATTTTTTTATAAACTTTTCCAAGAAGGAAAGCGTCCTTCTTCTTGGAGTATGCCCGAATCGAAGTTACAACTAAAGGAATATTCTGGTTTAAATTAGGAATAGAGAAGAGTCGCAGAATACCAGCTTCTTCTAAATCAAACCGTGTTTGTTCGTTCAAGGACCTGATAAGGGGTATCGCTTTTTCCTTGAACGAAGACACAGCACACCGACATTGTAAAGTCGTAGACAGCGTCATCTGTCATATCATTCAAAACACAGGTACAATCTAAACTGGTTAAAGGTTTGTATCACAATACAAATATATCAGTTCAACGATCGTATTACAATTGTAATACAGTAATGTTTGGAGTTCAACAAAGACTTAAAAAATACAGAGTTATATAAGCATGAATAAGACAGGGTCAGGGTCATCTGCCATATCATTGAAAAAACAGGTACAATCTCAACAAGTTAAAGGTCTGTATCACAATTCAAATATATCAGTTAAACGATCGTATTACAATTGTAATACAGTAATGTTTGGAGTTCAACAGAGACTTAAATAATACAGAGTTATATAAGCACGAATAAGACCGTATTACATGTATTATACCTTTGAACACTACTCTAAAAAACAGTAAATATATCAGTTAAAGGTCTGTATCACAATTCAAATATATAAGCAACTAATCAAATATATCAGTTAAACGATCGTATTACAATTGTAATACAGTAATGTTTGGAGTTCAACAGAGACTTAAATAATACAGAGTTATATAAGCACGAATAAGACCGTATTACATGTATTATACCTTTGAACACTACTCTAAAAAACAGTAAATAGAAGCACATAAAATCTGTAAGTAACTACAAACACAAAATTACAGCATGCTCAAATAAAACGCCAGTATTGCTATTATAATACGGTAGTGATCAGGAATCAACACCGAAAATACATTAATGTGGAGAGGTATAAGCAATAGATATAGGGAAACTAATGTAAACCTTATCTCAAACTAAGCCAAAACAATAAAATGCCAAAATACTCACAAAATACGCCCATATTACAATAGTAATACGGTACTGAATCGGGTTCAACAAATAAAAAACTATAATACATACATGTAGATGCAATGCTTATAGAGATCGACATACAAAACTAAAGCTTATCGCAAATAATGATAAAACAACACTACGACAGTATCAGCGTTGATTTAGGGTTAAATGTTTGAAAAATCTTAGTAATACTGCGGTATTAACGTTGTATTTGGAGTTCAAAACATATACATTGAATTAAATATGTAAAAATCGTATAAGAACACACAAAACACCTCAACATAATTGATTCAGAGCTATTTTCATCGATTCTTCGTCCAATGTATAAACATTACCTTCAAAAACACAGTGTTCCTCGATTTTTACTCCACGACGACAGCCAATGTCCAATGTATGCAGCTCGTTATCGTCGATGGCCAACCACACTTGATTTTTGAACAAATTTTGTCGATTACAGAAGCGGAGCAAACTTTTTCAAGCCAAAACGGCGTCGATTCTAGCCGGTGACCTAGCTTTCCGTCGCTCTCCCTACTGTGTTTTCTATTCTCGATTTCACGATAAAAGAAGGGCCCACTGCGATAAAAAGGCTTATATATACGCACCTATGATATGTATGTATACATACCGAAAACGGACACATCCCAAACAGCGTAGAAATTGATTTGTTCTGACCTTTCACATTGAATGTAAATATAAATAACCAAAATTGATTGTCTGCATATAGAGGTATACTAGCAGAGCCTTTTCATTCTAATAACAGTAATATAGTTGAGCTTTCGGGTTGCCGGTGGCCTACAAAACCCAATCGGATAAATTATAATTGGTACTTAAATATGTAAAACCATAATAATAATCCCTGCGTGTCAAATTATAATAAGAAGCCTTTGATAATCCGGTAAGATTAGGGCCATAATTTCTACTCTCGTTTTAATTGGTCTCATTTGTTTTTTAGCTGAGCACGATTATATAATAGCCAGGTGCGCTCTTTGAATTTAATTACCAAATTCTTCCACCCATCTTTGCTGAAGTGAGTGGTCGGTCTATTACCTGACTCAATCTCCCGTATACACAAGTCACAATAAAGCAGGACATGAGATGATTCCCAGTTGGCGGAAATTCCTTCTTTCTTAGGTTTACCCATTAATCTATGCATATACATAAAAAAAATCCAATTAGTAGTATAAAAACTCATCTCCATACTTCTACAAAAATGAATCTACATGGATCTTCAAAAAACATCCTACGAAAATGGATCAACATAAACGGATCTACACAAATGGAACTACAAAAATCTGTCAAAAATAGTGGCAGTGAAGATGGATCTACTTAAATGTTAAAAAAAACAACACATATTCGATAGTTTTATCATACCCAAACCAACAAAGAAGATGGAAATCGGATCTGTTTTCAGGAAGATGGAAATCGGAGAGTTTTATCTACACGTTTAAGAAATTGCAGGGAAAAGATTTCATGGAAATCGGATGTTTTTTCAGGAATAGGAAAAAAAATTCAGGAAGAGGAAAAAAATCTACAGCTTTACCAGCGCCGAGGATGGAGACGGTTGAGAACTGAGTCGACGATGGAGGAGAAGGACGTGTGCTTCGTCGGCGTTGGAGGAGACGGTGACTTGCTTCGTCGGCGTTGGAGAAGATGGTGACTTGCTTCGTCGGCGTTGGAGGGGACGATGACTTGCTTCGTCGGCGTTGGAGGAGACGGTGACCTTCTTCGCCGGCGTTGGAGGAGACGATGACCTGCTTCGCCGGCGTTGGAGGAGAAGGCCGCAAGCTTCTCGTTGGAGATGGCGGAGAAAAACCTAGCGGGAGCTCAACGAGGGAAAATCGCGGAAGGCGAGAAAGGAAAATCGATTCCTGATCGTGGCTCACCATCCACGGTGGGATAATAGGCATAAGTCAAGATATTTCCCTTAATCTATTTTGCCACCACACTTGTAAGAATTTTGTTTGGCACAGTTTTTAGAAAAATAGCAGTCCACCACTGCAAAAACGTGGAGCCAAACAGAGCCTTAGTAATGAGTGTAGATTAGCCATACACGATCTTTTATACATAACAATAATCTTATCCAACACAACAATTGAGTGTATTTTAAGCATACAGTGAGATTCTAGAACCCTTATACACACTTGAAGGTCAAGTACGTAGTGGTGGATGCAGGAATTTTTTCATGTGTGTCCGGAATTAAAAATTGAACACAAAAAATTACTCGAAAAATACGGAACGCAAAATTTAAATAAAAGTTGCACATAGAATGATAGAAAAAAATAACAAATGACCTTACTTACAAGACTCCTCTTCGAGCTTTCAAGAAATGAAAGCATTTAATGATATGCTCTCATTATTGATGGTGAAAAATATGTCTTTTAATATGTCACTAAACAAGCATTCAT
The DNA here is from genome assembly GCA_033032865.1 of Dactylorhiza incarnata. Lineage (NCBI taxonomy): Eukaryota > Viridiplantae > Streptophyta > Magnoliopsida > Asparagales > Orchidaceae > Dactylorhiza > Dactylorhiza incarnata. Next base: position 6,849,997 of record JAWHQI010000104.1, on the reverse strand, counting down.
TCATTCATCCCTCATCCCTGACTTGATCTTCATTGCAAAAAAACTCTTTCTTCAGTTGCAGTTGCGACACGTAATAGTAATGTTAGTTTTACAAGCAAATATACCAATCGATATAGAACATCATACTTCATTTCAACTAGTATTTAAGCTAATCCTCCAAGCCAATCACCTCTGAGAAGTCTTTATTGGAGCAAATGTCTAAAATATAACTTTCAAGTTAATTATTGAGCTCCATTAATGCAATTGGAGAAAAGTTCATAGGAGAATGTTCAACTCTTATAAATTTATTCTCCCGGAGAATGTCTTTACGCTTGCATAATGCCCCAATAATATTTGTTATAATTGCGCGCTACCAATAAAAAAACAAATATTGTTTGTTTCTTTGCGACAATAACAAATGTTAGTTGAAGTTGATGAGCAAAACAATAAACATAAAAGACAGATTGATTTTTTGCCATAAATAGTGTTTTTAGGCCATTGATTTCACCTTGTATGTTACTAGCTCCATCGTACCCTTGTCTTTGTAAACTTGATATGCTCAACCCATATTTAGCAAAAAAAGTACTCAATCGTTGTCTTAAGTGATGAAGCGCTAGTATTTTCAACATGAACAATGCCTAGAAAGCGCTCAATTATCGTTCATTTGTTATCAACAAAGTGTACATCAATTTTCATTTGCACTTTAACAGATGAATCATGAGCTTCATAAACTAAAATAGAGAACAACTCAGTTTGCACAATATCTTTAATGATGATATTTGTAGTCCCCGTTGCATCAGATTGGACAATATCTCTTTGGATACTTGGTGCCACTAACTTAAGATATTTAGGAGTATTTCTTAATACAACTTCATTGATGTTCTCATTTTGGTCTGCGAGAAATTGAATGAGTTCAAGAAAACTTCCTTAGTTATCTGATTCATCAGACTCATTTGATTCATCGTGGCCATAAAACACTAATCCTTGCTTTAACAAAAATCTAATACGATCCACAGAAGCTTCTAGGCGGCTGCGATAATCAACTCGATCTTGATCAGATTAAGTGCACAAAGTAACTTCAATGTGTGATTTTTTGGTTCATCAAATCTAAACAAGCCTTCAAACATTGATTATGGATGCTACTATAATTTTGAGCATGAATAGATAACAACTTAAGCAAAATGCAACATCGATTTTTTACTATGCAATACTCCAACCAGTAACTATATTCTTAAAACCATAAACTAATAAATCTACGCCGCTCATTTCCAAAAATTCTTGTTGGGAAACTATGATTTTTATGTTGGAAAGTTTTTTCTGCAAATATCATCTTCGAACCTTCTCTCTATCATTAGACTCATAATCATAAATATTCTTTTGTAATCCTAGGTACGCTTAAAGATCATCTACATTGAGTTCTAATTGTGGACGCACAATAGAAGAACATACAACTATAGTGGAAGAACTATATGATTCCTCAGTTATTTTTATTTTAAAATACTTTTCCATGATTACCAAAAGGCGGACAGAAAATAATGATTGACCTAAAAGAAATGATATCTTAACTATTCAATTAAAAATTCTAACAATTATCAAAAGGTGGACATAAAATTCAAAGAACTAGTATTTACCTGAATAGAGCAAAGCTCAAAGAAACATGCTATAAGAAATGCGGGTTTGGTGAGAGCATTCCATCAAACAGAGAGTTTGGATAATGGACTGGCCTCCTTAAGTAGCTTCAGGAGTTGGGGCAGGAAATCAACTCCTACTAAACAATTCAAATAGAAAAATAAAGATTCAATTGTGAGAACCCTGCTTCCAGACTACTTCAAATGAATATACTGATAGTGATATTGAGCCAAAGGGGGTTAAATTCCAGCTTTGTGGACTGATAAAATCATTTGTAAACACAAAATCTTAATCCTATGTGAAGGTTTTCCAACTATTCAATATTGAACTACCCCAATATTCTCTCAAACATACTATTATAAGGGATTCCAAATTTAGGTATCATTGCAAACCTCATTGCAACCTCAACTTTATTTCCAGACTTCATGAAATTAATGAGACAAACAAAAAGTTCTATAAATGATGATCCAAATTTAATAAGTTCTCCCTTGGGGCTTGGACCACGATGGTTGTTTAAAATTTAAGAAGTTCTCCCTTGGACAATGAATGAGGCCTGCAGTTCTCCCTTTAAGGTTGCTTGAAAATTGTCATGGTAGAAATTTGAAAGCAAAAACAAGTTAAATATTATGGTGGATTTTAAATTTGAAGGGAGAGGAAGAGGATGAAACCGAATTACCTGAAATTGAATGAAATTATCTAGTTTAGGGTGGTTGTTGGAGTCTTGAAGAGGAGAAGGGCGACTAGGCGAGGATGCAGAAGCAGAACCCTGAAGGGGGACTGGGCAAGTATGAGAAGGGTGATGTTACCGACATCCAGTCAAATGAGCCGAAGTGGCAGGTTTATTCGAGAAGGGCACGCGCGAGACCAAGCGACATCACCGAGCCCCGCTCCGAACCGGGCGGTTCAGCAGAGTCCGTCTAAGGGGCCGACCGGCCCTAGTTATCTTTCCTACAGTCTTTTAATTCTTGATGTTGTATTTGTTTTGAACTCTTTATTATGAGGTGGGTTCCCCCTATATAAGGGATCACCTTAGGTTTTGTATTCATCTTTGGATCAATCAAGTAAGGAGGGGCTGCTCCCCTTTTCTCTCTCTCTTTCTCTCTATCTCCCTCCCTCTCTATTTCTCCCGTCCGCCCCCGCCAAACCGCCGCCTGCGCTGCTCGACGACAGCCCAGCGGAATCGCATCCGCTAACGCCTCCCCTATCGGTTAGCCGATACCCCCAGCTGTATCATTGGTCCGAACTGTTGCTCCGCCCGCTACCTCTCAGCCGCCGGAAACCCTAATGGCTCCGAACAACCGCCTGCAGTCCGCCGACCCTTCCCCCACAGACGACAACACCCTCGTCGCGGAACACATCGCGCTCCACGTCAACCAAATCTCCTGCCTGCAAACTACGGTGGAGACCATTCTCGCCACGCAGACCGCGATCTTAACGCGCCTTGAGGCCCTGCAGCCGTCGTCGTCCACACCGCCACCACCGTCGGTCCCGACGGACATGGCTTCGGTGCTCGGCACCCCACCTCCCCCGCTCGCGACCGGCTTCCGTGCGCTGGGGGCATTCCAACAGTTCCCAGCAAACCCGCCGATCCAAGCTCTTCGATCCACAATGGCCATGAATGTTCCCCCTTTCTCCGGGATGGACCCTATGGGATGGATCGCCCGTACGGAGCAATATTTCGACCTCAATGGTGCCCCCCGGAGGATTGCGTCGACACCGCCATGATCGGCATGGACGGCTCGACCCTCCATTGGGCACGTTGGCTTCGCCATGTGCAACCCCTCATTCCGTGGCATGAGTTCAAACACGAGATGATTAGCCGTTATGATGCTCGCTACACTGGTTCCGCTATCGAGCGGCTTTGCTCCGCCCGCCAATCAACAACGGTGGATATATATATCGATGAATTCGTCGCTCTAGTCACGCAAGTTCCCGGCCTTCCGCCCTGTAATATCCCAACTTTGAAAAAGGGGTCTAGCCGGTTCAGTTGAACCCTTGGAGGAACCTAGGCCGGGTCATAGGGCAACCACGACCTGACCTTCACCACATATTGGTGGTTATTTAAAGAAATAACTGTTTTGGGTAGCATCGTGCTTCGCCACAACGTCAAAGTTGTTTATTGAACATACGTGCTCCGAATCGACTTCTGTCAGTTGCATTAGACTCGTATGGTCGATACGAGTACAACGGAATTCGTTTCATTCCAATCCGAGGTCATTTGGTGAAATTGACTGTTTTGAGTACCGTAGCGCGTCACGATGACGCAGTTTTAGAATAATGAGCATACATGCTCCGAATCAACTTTCGTCAGCTGCGTTAGACTCGTATAGTTGATACGAGTGCGACGGAATTCATTTCGTTTCAATCCAAGGTCATCTGGTGAAAGTGACCGTTTTGAGTATTATAGCGCGTCATGACGACACAGTTTTAGAATAATAAGCATACGTGCTCCGAATCAACTTCCGTCAGTTGCATTAGACTGGTATGGTCGATACGAGGGCAACAAAATTCGTTTCGTACCAATTCGATGTCATTTGGTGAAAGTGATCGTTTTGAGTATCATAGCACGTCACGACGACGCGGTTTTAGAATATGGAGCATACGTGCTCTGAAATGACTTCCGTCAGTCGCGTTGGACTCGTATGGTTGATACGAGTGCGATGGAACTTGTTTTGTTGTAATCCGATGCCATTTGGAGAAAACGACTATTTTGGGTGACATCGAGCGTCGCAACAACGCCATTTTAAAATATTGAAAAACGAGCTCAGAATTGATCCCAGTTACTTGCATCAGACTTGTATGATCAATACGAGCACAACGCAATTCATTTCGTTCAAATTCGATGAGATTTGAGAGAGTTAGCCGAAGTAATCAATTTTGATTTGCGTACTGATTTGAGTGAATAATTAGGAATAAACGGACTCGGAATCAACTTCAAATAATTTCGTTAACTTAGTGTGATTGTTACGAACACAACGACACCCTCTGCGCATTGTTTTCGCGAGTACTCTGCAATGGCGGAAACCGGCGGTAGAAACCTGGGGCGGGGGAGAAACCTCACCGGAGGTATTTCGACCTACCTCCTGGACAGATATTTTTGGGGGAGGTTCATCGCTCATGGGTTCGCGGCCACCTGTGCTTTTGGATTCGGAAGAGGTGCTTCGCTGGGAGCTTCAGATTGATCTCTCTCTCTCCCTCTACCGTTGATCTCAAACCAAAGAAGGAGGAAAACCATGATCTGTGTGATAAACTCTCATTGGCCGGCTATGGCTATATAAGGACGGCAAGATCTAGAACTCCTCCTCTAGAGGAAGGAGAGTAAGAACTTCTTCCCCATCTCTCCTCCTCCCCTTGAAGCTCTGTTAAATAAGACAATGGTGGATGATGGCTTGGAGGGAGTATTTCTCTCACTCCCTTCCTCTCCCTCTCTTAAAACTCTATCCGAACAGGGGCATCGTCTTATAATTCATTTATATTTTGATAATTCATAACTGATGCGGAGTTGGTGAGGTGTTCTACTATGGAAAATGGGGGGGGGGGGGTTGCTCTTCCCAGCTCACGGCAAGGTATAAATTGGAGTTGAACTACTCCAAATCGGATGGGGGTTGAATTACTCTATCTCTCTCTATATATATATGGCAAGAAGGTTAACCTCTCTCCCTCACACTCTTCCTCTGTTTGTGCAAGCTTTAATTTATACGTGCACATACTCATACATATATATGCTCATAAGAGGGGGCTTCACATAAGAAGGTGGATGAGCAAAAGCTCTAGTTCAGTGCTTGTATGCTTCATGTGCTCCTACTCTCCCTCTAAGAGCTTTGTATATGTGAATTTCATCCTCTATTAATTTTATTGGAGGAGGTGAGGCTCCCCTTTCAGGCTCGTACACCAAAAATTATGATTTTCCAAGAATTTCCTAGAGGCTCTCATTATAATTTTGGTTATACATATATATTATCCTATTAAGTATTTATTAGTCTAACCAAATAAGATTCATGAACTGATGTTGTGACTTTCTTGGTTAAACATATCAAGTGCATGACTTCCACCTATTTTGGTTTAGTCACCCATTTAAGAAATCTGGAACCATTAAGCTCTTGACCCCGTTAAATAAATTGCTAGAATTTAACTTCTTTTCATACGGCTAAGTCTTCATTGCTAGTGAGACTTGAGCTGTGTTGTTCCTATTCTCCAATGTTGGAGCAGCTTATATTTGCACACCATCAAAGAACTGTGGATGAGTAGCTGCTCCATTATTGGTTCTTATAGCCCGACTAATTTAACCTTTGGGTTACTCACTAAGGGGTTACGAGTATAGTTGGACTATCGGTGGACCATGCATAAATAGATTATTTATTCTATTTGGAATAGGATGGATACTGAATATATGAAGTGGTGAATGGTTGGATCCTACTCCCAACTACCATTTATCTTAGGTAGATTGTTCACCTACAATATTTGGTTTCAAAATTTAAAGAGTCCCCAAATTATATTCCTATTAACGGGCTGGATACAGGGCACAATGCTTTACACACACTTACACTCTCTCCTTCTCTCTCTCATCTCCTCCTCAGTTGGGGGAAAGGAATGACAGTGAAAGAGCAACTTGGGTTTGAAAGTTTTTCTGTTCCACGAAAAAGGAAATGAAATTGGCAATGGAAATCAAAAAATTGGATACTTCTCTTTTACTCACTCTCTCTCTCTCTCTCGCTCTCATCCCCGCTATATCCTTCACCATGTCTTATCTGTGCAATTCACTGATATTGGAGTTGATCCTTGGGAGGACTCCTGCTATTCACAGATTTTGGAGGTTATATTATGAGGATGTAATGTAAATTCTCTTCCTTCGTTTACACAGGAGCTGTTTATGATTGCTCAAGCCAAAACTCATCTAAGTTAATAGGTTCTGACGTCGCCAACACCCATATTTAAAATTCTAAAGAGCTTTTTGAACTTTATTTCTTAAAATATGATCGATTGATTTCTGATAAAGTTTATGGCTTGTCTTGGGCATGACAAGGCCTTACCTATGGACCATTATAAGAAGTCACTTTAATAGTATTACCACTACTTGATACATGATTTAATACCAGGGCATAAATGGGGAATTGGAGTTTTTGAGTCCTAGTTCACACTCGAAACTCTATTTGGGCTGAGTTATGCATACTTGAACAGTTCCTTGGTTGATACTCTTAGATTTCTTCTCCTCTCCTTGCGATATGGGCTGAGCACAAGAAATTTCAAGCTTGGAGGGTGTCCTGGGTTTGAAGCTTGTGCAACCCATGCCATCATTATTTATGTATGATTTGCAACTCTCTCTCTCCATCTCTTTCTGCGATAGAGTTTATGCAATAACAACCCTTGAATGGGCTCGATACTGTCTCCAATAGCGACCATATGCTATTTCTAATAAGGGTGTTATCCTTGGTGGGTCGGTGGTTGAAACATGAGGTTGATGGGGGAATGATTATGAAATTGGTTTGATGCTTCCTGGTCATGAATACCAATTAATATGTCCTTGTCAGATCTTTATAAATATGGTATTTCTATTTAGCATGGACATGCTTCTATATGTTCATTCCTTCTCTCCCCCTCACTCTCATATATATCTTCTTATGTTTTTCTCAAAAGAGGATTAATGATGGTTGATCCACTCTTAAGGTTAAAGGTTGGCCAAAGGTATATAATCACAAATTCAAATTTCCCTTTGCAAATCTTAAGTCAGGCTTTGGGAGAACCAAAGTATTGCTTTTGAAATTGTAAATGAATGGAGAGCCTAAATACTATTAACTTGGGCTTTATATCCTACGGGCCTAATGTCATTCCCTCTTCACACTCTGAATTTTGAATTATATTACAAGTCGTTTATAAAAGTAAAAGATAATTCCTACGGGAATGAAATGTTGCCTTCGAGAAAGTAATTCCTACGGGAATGAAATGTTGCCTTCGAGAAAGTAATTCCTACGGGAATGAAATGTTGCCTTCGAAAAGTAATTCCTACGGGAATGAAATGTTGCCTTCGAGAAAGTAATTCCTACGGGAATGAAATGTTGCCTTCGAGAAAGTAATTCCTACGGGAATGAAATGTTGCCTTCGAAAAGTAATTCCTACGGGAATGAAATGTTGCCTTCGAAAAGTAATTCCTACGGGAATGAAATGTTACCTTCAAAAAGTAGTTCCTACGGGAATGAAATGTTGCCTTCAAAAAGTAATTCCTACGGGAATGAAATGTTGCCTTCGAAAAGTAATTCCTACGGGAATGAAATGTTGCCTTCGAAAAGTAATTCCTACGGGAATGAAATGTTGCCTTCGAGAAATATTTCTACGGGAATATGTTGTGCCTTCGAGAATTATTCCTATGGGAATGTATTGTGCCTTCAAGAAATATTCCTACGGGAATATATTGTGCCTTCGGAAAAATGTGCCTTAGGAAATGTCGGATGGCCGACGAGTTTTTACTTTAAGGCAACTCGCACGATGGCCGGTCTGGGAGGGCAACCCGTGTGAAACTAATAGAACTACGTGGTTCTGAGACTGTATGCAGGATGATACGGAGTACGTAGGCGGTGGTCGTGGGAAGACTGCCTCGGCCCAATAAGAGTCCAGATATCCCCTCCCTTATAAATATTATATTATGTCTGTTTGTTAGTAAGAGTTGGATTATGTTCATGGTTCTAATAACTTGTCTTTGGCACAGGGGACAGGTGCGGATGAGTGACAACACCTATGTGTGGATGAAGCCACGGAGCAGGTTGTGAGGCCCCCATTTAGACCCCACTAAATTCTGTATCTAAGCTATGTTCATAACATGTGTCCCAGGTTGAAGTGCGGCTAGTGAATACAAAATAAAAACACATAATAATAAATTTACTTTCATACCTTGCATTATTCACTGATTCTGTCCTACCGTAATCAGTTCTTTTGGTTTTGCGTATCCCAAGCTATGTCCATTACCTACAAAATTTGACGATGGGCTTAGTCATATAAATATGACTAAGTGAGGATATACCTCTTACATTGCTATATATACAATTAGAAAAACTTACGCATTTCAAAACATATTTTCATACTAACCGTTTTTATGTCTCAGCAGTGAACTTATGATGCATATAACTATATTAACATGTTAGTAATCATAAAACGGTGTGAGCAGTATAGGATCATAACCATATCATGTAACAATGTAACATTAAAGTAGTGTATCCGTGTAAGCAATAAATCCATGTATCAGTATATCAGTGTAGCAGTATATCAATATATCAATGTCTCTGTATATCAGTATTTCTATGTATTAGTATCTGTGAAAGAACATAATAACTGTAGTAACATGCCGGTAATCGTAAACATTATAAGCAGCTATGAAACATTAGCGTTCATCTAAGTTATGGAACATGTAAGCAGTATATCATGGAAGCAGTATAAGTAAGCATCATAACTGTTTCAATATCATGGAAGCTGTGCAAATACATAACATCATGTCAGTTTTCATGTTCATAAGCATTTATCAATGTACCCGTGTAATCCTTTAAATCAGTATTTCTATGAATGTTTCGTTCCTTAGGATATATTAGGGGCGATTTGAATCCTTTTTCCTTTACCCCGAAGGGTCATCATGTTCCAAAACCAGTACGGTCAACCCGCGTTTATGCCTTTCGGCTCGTCTGGTTTGGCAATTCATCATATTCATATCATTCATGTGTATGCAGTTCAAGTCGCCCGTAATATAACCCTGTGTCGACACGTTTTCATAATAGTGAGTTATTCAGTAAGTTATTCAGTTTATAATCCCCTCAGAAATATCATTCGCCTGTTTGCCTTTTTCAAGGCCATACAATATAGCGACATTAAGTATCAGTGATATCAATTATGCATTTAACATTCATCATAATAAGAGTGTATATGTGATAACTTCTCAAAAAAGAAGTTATTTAGCCTTTGTTTTAGACAATTTGCTTAACATTTTTGGGAAAACTAGTTTAATTGAAGTTATAATATGAGTAAATGCATATTTATTTTATTTATAACTAAATCGGTCTTTTTCCTAGGTATTGTTGCAAGAAAAATCAAAAGGAACGAGTTGGAAGAAGGATTTTTGTTCAAAAATGCTGTCCTGGGAAAAGAGTTGCATGATCCTGAAACAGGTTGCAACCTTTTCTGGACGAATTTCAGAATTTCAAAATCAAATTAACCGCAGTTTGCAAATCTGAAAGGAGGTGTCTCTTGGGCAGAAGTACGTTTTTTGGGAGTGAATTTTCGAAATTAATGGCAGTTATGGAGAGAGAGTGTAGAGAATTAATATATAGATTTCTATTTCTCTTCATCTTCTTCCCCAATTCCATTCCCTACACTATTCCATTTGGAGATTTTACTTGGAGGAGGCGACAAGAGGGCTGCAATAATTTCACCGGGCTGATCGAAGGAGGAACTTCAGCGGAATCCTCCTCCTTCTCTTAGTCGATAATCCCATCATGTTTTGTAAGATTTACTCAACTATTTTGTGTGTTCTCTCCGCCGCCATGAACTAATTTCTTTCAATCTTGTATTGTGAGAATACTTTGCTTTTGTGTGATGATGAATGCTTGAATTCTACTTTATGAATATTTGTTGGACATCTTTATTGAATCTATAATCTTCATTTCAAACTTTTGGCCAAGGTTTCGTCTTTTTACTACGCTCCATAATTCGAGAGAGGAGTTGCGTAAGTGTGTTATTGATCCAATATAATATTTGAAGGGAGAAAGAGATTTCCCCTTGGTATTAGCAACTTTGATTTTCGTTCTTTATGCGGTACTTGTCTCTCCCAAGGGGGAAATAGAGGCTAGGGATTTCCGATATCGAGAGATACGGATCTTCTACCTTAAAATCATTGCAAGACGTTCCACCACACATCTCATAAAGTCACCTTTATAAATTCATCACACTAGGCTTAGGAAATCACAGTACAAGATTATCTTTCTCAACTAATAACCAAGTAATTTTCTCCACTACCCATAGTTTATTTTAATCAGTAGTTTTTATCATTCCTAATTTGAATGCTCTACAAACCACAGTTTTGTTTAACTTGGATTTAAAGAAAAATCACAACTTGTATTTGCAAGCACTAAATTCACCACCTCTCCGTGGAAACGATCTTTACTCACTTATTATTACTTGATCCGGCACGTGCACTTGCGTGTAATACGTATACCTATTTCGGGCGTATCAAGTTTTTGGCGCCGTTGCCGGGGAGGTGCGAATAATTTAGCGTTTCTTTCTTGCAATATTAGTGATCAAGCTTTAGTATTTATAGCTCAAGTTTCTATTTTATTCTTATTTTATTTATAATTTTGTCTAGTGCATGTTTTTTTTTGTATTTTTAAATAGCATATTTTTAGTTTTATTTTATCCTAATCTATTATAAAAATTTATTAAGCAGGTTATCCGTGTCTGATATAATTTTTGAGGGTAGTTTATTTTTTGCAAAGAAATTTTAATTTTATTTTAGCCGCATCTGTTAAAAAAAATGTATACACATGTGAGATGTGAGTGGTGTGGATCGTTTAGTCATACTACTGATGCGTGTTACATGGGGCCTGTTGGGTATCATTCGTGACTCACAAAACACAGAGAATATTTAGGTCCCCAATATTGTGTGGCAAATCATTATAACCTTGCATCCCCACGTCTAATAATTCCTCGACCCTATGACTCGACTCCTTGGTTGTCGAGCAGTGAGGTTAGGAAGTGTTTATTTTGTCATAATATGGATCACGTCTTGAAGGATTGTGTCGCTTACAAAATACAGGTGGAGAAAAATTACGAATCAGGCATCGAGACCATATTTACTACCCCAGTACCACCATTTTTGCGTGGACTATTGCAGATAAGCCTCTCATAATTGTGGGCCCGTATATTGACATTGATGCATCATCTCACCATACTCATTCATCACCTAGTTTTGATTCACCCACGAAGGAACCTGAACATGTATTTTCTGAATTAGATATTAATAACGTTCCTACATGTTCTTTACAAAACGTTTCTACACCTATTTTTATCGATCCTATCGAAGATATTGCGCATGGTGATGACCCAGAACCTGAGACTGCGCCAAAGTGGGATGAAGATATTTGTCTCTCTGATGGGGGGAATAATTCTTTGGAGCACGATGACGCGCCAATGTGGGATGACGAATATATCCTTTTTAATGAGAAGGTTTGCACTTCTTCATTGGATGAGGAGGTCCAACTCACCACTGAGACCCTTGAGTTCTCGGGTTCCCCTTGCTACGATGCTTACGATACCGACATTGATCAAGCTTCGGAACCTGCTGGGAGTGAAACCGGGATCACTCATATGATTAGAAATCATTTATGTTCTTCTTCTATTTTATTTCCTAATCTCCTTTCATTATCCGAGCCAAAGCAAGTTGATGTATCACAGATGCCTCAGGAGGATATTGAGCATTATCCTCAAGTTGATGAGATGGGTATCCACTTAATTGAGAAGGTTGATTCTTCCTCCATAGTGGAAGCCCCGTTCATTTTCTTCTCCTCATACAACCTTCCTGTTGATGATGATACCTTGTTGGGCAAGGATACATATTATGGTGAGAATAGTGAGGAACACTCCTCATGTTCTTACTTTTTGTTCTCTCTACCGGTGTTGTGCACATATTATTATTTAGGTAGATGGGTATTTATTTTATCGCCGTATCGGTACCCACTACCGACACGAATATTAGAACAATTGTCTGTTCAATTTTCTTTTCATCGTCCAATAATTTAGAAATTTAAAAATTTCTGAATAAGTCGTGCTGGGAAGACAATAACCTCAGTAGTTATCTATTTTTTTTGCATTTTTATTTTTCAAGTTTAGTTTAAGTAGTTAAGGTAGTTTAACAAAAATTATCTGGAGGAAACAGCGGGAGGGGAGATCTTAGGAGTAAAAATTTTTTATGTTGCAACCTCAAAATAAGAGGTTGCAACTTTTATTTTTCAGCCAAAACCTGAAGGGAATATTATTGGGTTATATTCGCCTCTGTTGCAACCTCAAAATAAAAGGTTGCAACCTTTTTTTCTGCCAGCCGCATTATTGGGTTATATTCGCCTGTGTTGCAACCTCAAAATAAGAGGTTGCAACCATTTTTTCTGCCGATTTATGAAGGCAAATTTTGCAATATAGTCGAATCCGGTTCAGGTGAACCGGTGCATTCCTGTGTTCAAGCTCCCTGTGTTGCAACCTCAAAATAATGGGTTGCAACCTTAATTTTTCTGCCAAATTGCGCTTTAGAGGAATTGCTCACGACGCCGATCCGGTTCAGTTAGTAAAACCCAACATAATGAGTTAAACTCTTCCCAAATTTAATCAAACCATAATTAACAACTCTTAATTACGCTAATCTGTAACATCCTTTAAGATTCATATGATTTTAAATTTATGTTTTCATGATCTCCAAAATATTTTAAAATGATTTTAATTGATAAAATACATCTCATTCGTGCAACTATAAACTTGCATTTAACATGTTTTTCTAGTACAAGATATGAGTTTGCAGATTGCAATACTTGGGAAGGATTTATGATGAACCATCTCATGAAGGAGATCAATGGATACATCAACAAAATTTTTGGACATTTCTTCGGTCATTTGAATTTCAGGGGAGTATTTAAATTTCAAATTTTCTACATTCCTTAGTTTTTCTATCTTTGATCACATGTTTAGTTAAAAATATATTATCATGAGTAGTAAGGTCGCTTTGCTAGGGTCTAGCAAAGGCAAAAGTTTGGAGGTGGGGGTAGTGTAACCCCTACCAATTGGGTGAGGATGAAGTTTTTTTATATTAACTAACGATCCTTGCAGCTAGTTCTTTTGAGAATCTATTCTAGAGTACATGATACATATAATTTATGTGGATAGTCAATCCTAAGGGTTCATACCATTTCGATTTGAAGTAACAAGATGGGTTAAACCTCTTTTACAAAATTCTTTTTTCCACGTTACTCATTAAAATAGTTTTCTTCCTAAAACTAGACCCGGATGGACTTCTAAAAATAATAATGAAAGGATGAGTGATAGCCGTGTTGAAGATGTAACCAAAGCATTGATGATAGATAGTTATGATGATTAGTACTTCTCTTTGATCATTTCACGTCATACTTCTTCAATTCTATCATCATTTATACCTTTTGACTTTAAGCTTTGAATTTCTATCCATAAATTCTCTAGGCTTCTATTTGGTAATTCTTAGTATGCTCTTCAATTATGATTGGTTGTTAAAAAAATGTGAGAGTCGTAGTGATATGTGGCCTAAGTGTGTGTACACCTACTTAGAATGATCCCAACTATGGACTCTAGCAAAAAGAAAAAGAAAAATGTATGTGTCATAGTGATATGCGGCCTAGGTATGTGCATTCATACCTGGAATGATCCCAACTATGATTATCAAATAAAAAAAGGGTGAAAAGATTCGTAGTGATATGTGGCCTAAGTGTGTGTACACCGACTTAGAATGATCCCAACTACGGACCCAAATTTACCTCATGGTTTGGAGAGTCGCTAAAAAATTTTCATCTAGGGAGTCACATTCCACCATCCATACATATTATAACCAAACCAAAGTCATTCTCATCACCAAACTTCATGACGTCTTTTCATACCTAACTACTAAATCTTGCGGAGGTTAAGTCGAAGACTCAGCTTATGCTAAACCTTTCTTAATCATTATAGGAAGTTCGATGGAAAGTTGAAGGGAAGTAAATGATTTTAAATGGTTGCACACACAACACTAGAAATTTTAATTGAGATTTTTCTTCCATCAAGTTAATGAATTCTTGAATGTTTTGAGCTTTTAATGATTGACATATCCTAAAGTAGTTTTATCGGTACTCTTGACTAGGTTTCTTTTAGTCTTTCTTGAGAAAAAGGATCGTGGAAAATTTTAACTTGTGATGTATATCACCTCACTCATTTTGATGATTGGAATTGTCTTTGCTAGGGACTAACAATGGTTCAAGTGTGGAGGTGTGATAACTTCTCAAAAAAGAAGTTATTTAGCCTTTGTTTTAGACAATTTGCTTAACATTTTTGGGAAAACTAGTTTAATTGAAGTTATAATATGAGTAAATGCATATTTATTTTATTTATAACTAAATCGGTCTTTTTCCTAGGTATTGTTGCAAGAAAAGTCAAAAGGAACGAGTTGGAAGAAGGATTTTTGTTCAAAAATGCTGTCCTGGAAAAAGAGTTGCAGGATCCTGAAACAGGTTGCAACCTTTTCTGGACGAATTTCAAAATTCCAAAATCAAATTAACCGCAGTTTGCAAATCTGAAAGGAGGTGTCTCTTGGGTAGAAGTTGTACGTTTTTTGGGAGTGAATTTTCGAAATTAATGGCAGTTATGAAGAGAGTGTGTAGAGAATTAATATAGAGATTTCTATTTCTCTTCATCTTCTTCCCCAATTCCATTCCCTACACTATTCCATTTGGAGATTTTACTTGGAGGAGGCGACAAGAGGGCTGCAATAATTTCACCGGGCTGATCGAAGGAGGAACTTCAGCGGAATCATCCTCCTTCTCTTAGTCGATAATCTCATCATGTTTTGTAAGATTTACTCAACAATTTTGTGTGTTCTCTCCGCCGCCATGAACTAATTCCTTTCAATCTTGTATTGTGAGAATACTTTGCTTTTGTGTGATGATGAATGCTTGAATTCTACTTTATGAATGTTTGTTGGACATCTTTATTGAATCTATAATCTTCATTTGAAACTTTTGGCCAAGGTTTCGTCTTTTTACTACGCTCCATAATTCGAGAGAGGAGTTGCGTAAGTGTGTTATAGATCCAATATAGTATTTGAAGGGAGAAAGAGATTTCCCCTTGGTATTAGCAACTTTGATTTTCGTTCTTTATGCGGTACTTGTCTCTCCCAAGGGGGAAATAGAGGCTAGGGATTTCCGATATCGAGAGATACGGATCTTCTACCTTAAAATCGTTGCAAGACGTTCCACCACACATCTCATAAAGTCACCTTTATAAATTCATCACACTAGGCTTAGGAAATCACAGTACAAGATTATCTTTCTCAACTAATAACCAAGTAATTTTCTCCACTACCCATAGTTTATTTTAATCAGTAATTTTATCATTCCTAATTTTAATGCTCTACAAACCACAGTTTTGTTTAACTTGGATTTAAAGAAAAAGCACAACTTGTATTTGCAAGCACTAAATTCACCACCTCTCCGTGGAAATGATCTTTACTCACTTATTATTACTTGATCCGGCACGTGCACTTGCGTGTAATACGTATACCTATTTCGGGCGTATCAATATGTAAAAAGAACATAAAGCAATAAAGCTTAAATGAAACAGGTAGCTCTCACCATCAGTATCAGTATTCATATCATTCATGTCTATTTTTAAGGTGCCATCCTTCGCGATATCTGTATCGGAATCGTATCCTGTAGGACATTTAAATCGGGGTTGCACCTCGATATAGCTACAATATTGACTACTTTGATGACATCATGTGGTTGCTACTTAACTAGCCCTTCACTAATTTCTCCATATAAATCAGTATCACTATTTTAGTATAAACCAGTAAACATGAAGAAGAAAAAAACAACATCAGAGAACCCCCCTTTTAATACTTCATGAACTGCTTTGTAAAATATGTCATTTTAACTCTTACCACTTAATCATCAGCACTCTCATTGGCCAAGCCAAACCCATTTAAAATACATAAAAAGGAAAGTAGAAACACTGAACCAATTGGTTCGGTCATCCTAACCTCACTCCTTTAAAATATATTACAAAGAGGGGCAGCAGTTTAGAATGAATCCACCTTTAATATTAGATCAACAACCGGCCACTTTGAACAAGAGCCAACACAAAGGAATACCCCATAAAAAGATGGTGGCAGTTCATTATAAGGAGTTTCCCCAATAGAATGATAACCGCAGCTAATCGTGATGCAAAGTAAAGCCCAACACTTTAATAAATCCCTCCTTTAGATCTTACAGAAGCATGCTCAGTAAAGCCCCTTCTCAACCCCAACACTTAAATCACTTAAGAACCCTAGCCGGCCAAGGCCAAAGTAAACAAAACAAGAGAAATAGAGATTCATCAGATCACCACTCATGAATTCCCCCCAAGTAACCCATGAATCACTAAAGCTATAAACAACCACCAGAACCAGAAGCCAGAAACGAAAAGGAGGAAGGAGGAACTCACAGTGCTTTAGGAGACAAAAACCAAGGTTCTGCTTCTCCAAACCCCCAATCCGACACAGCTTCAGCTCAACCAAAGCCGCAAGCTGCCAATCCTTGAATAGCCACGAAATTTACAGCTTTTCCATGAAATTTAGAGAAGACAAGGAGAACGGAGGAGGAGATCGGCGCCGTGCCCTAGAGCGACATCGTCGAGGAAGAGGTAAGAGATGAAAAGATTCGATAAGAATAAGAACTCCAATGCCGTATATTAATAATTCCACCGCCTAAAACAACAGTCTTTCCCTATTAGCAGCCCATACATCTTAAGCCCTCTTTAATATAAAATGCCCACATGCAGCTCATATACAAAGCCTCTAATAGCACCCCAAAATTTCATCTATAAGGGAACCCTTTATAGCACACCAATATCAGTTAGAACGCAACCTTTTAGTAGCACCCCACGTTATTAGATTGCTGATGCGCAAATCTCGCACACCGCTATAGGCGGTAGCTAGACTGCGACACGAAACGGCAGTGTACCGATCGTTCAAGTAACATAAAACGAGGAGTAATCCCCGAGTATCGAATCTCTCAAGGAACACAGTAAGGTGGAGCTAACTATTGAGGAAGGACTTGAGATCGAAGTCCTTTGGTCGGATGGAATGCGGGAGAGTTGGGTTGGCTTTTGGAAAATAAAAGAAAACAACTACAACTACTCCTATGCAATGCTGCTATGCAATGCTTCGCTTGGCGGGATGGAGACTAGGCAGACCTTGAGCGCACTGCATCGCAAGGGCGGGTGGACGAGTAGGCAAGCGGAATCGAACTGTGCAGGCCTTGAGCGCACTGCTTCGTTAGGCGAATGGATTACACGGGCCGCTATGCCACGCTTCACTAGGCGGATGGACGAGAAGACTTGCGGATGGAATGGTTCGCACCGGCGGAGTCAGAATGGATTACACGGGCCGTTAGCACCGCATAGCTTGGCGGATGGACGAGTAGTCTTACGGAATGAGGGTCGCAAGCACCTCTTCAACAAGCACGCCACTAGCAATTGCTAGTGCGGCACACAAACGTGACGGCGGGATAGAGGATGGAATGGGGCGCTCCTCACTTGCATAAACCACACATATCAATTTCACATAAACATGAAATACAAAAATAACATAATAAGGTTTAAGCAAACATTGTTCATACACCCAAAATATAAAGGAAAACAATACTACAGTATAAAGGGGGTTTAGATTACAACCAAAGCACGGAGACTCATCGGAGGTTCACGGCCGGAATCTAGGGTTGTCAATCCTCGCCTGGGCTCGGGCTCCAACTGCCGTCCGGGGTCCAGAAGAGCTGTCACCTTCTTCTATTATACCCGTCTTCTCCGTCAATCTTCTCTGGCCACGATCTCACCGGAGAACTTCATATATGCAGTAGGAAATCCCTCGAAATGGAGCTTTGGAGGTGCAAGATCAATGGAGGAGGCCTAAAGGATGCTCCGGCTTGAGATTTGCAAGAGAATGGCGGCCGGAGCTCCTCCCGAAGGTGGGCGGTGATGGAGAGGCGAGAATGGCGCTCTGGAGCGAGAAAACGACGCTGAAAATGACCTAAAATCGAAGGAGGTACGACTGTTTTTGCGGAGCAGCTATTTATAGACAGGTGCAGAATTTTGTTCATGCACGACCAAACGCACGACCGTGCGTAAAAACGCACGACCAAATTCAGAATGCTGTTTTTTGGGGCCGCAAATGAACGCACGATCGCAGCCGACCGTGCGTAATGAGAACGCACGACCGTGCGATTCATGCAGACATGAAAACTGGGCATAATTGATGATCTACCCACCTGCACAACACCAAACATCAATCATACAGCTGGGAATACCCTTCCAGCTCAATCCAAATACATAAAAAAGGGTTGGGGAGCACCGTGTGCTTACCCCCAACAACATAGCGCGCAATTGCACACCAAAATGGGCCCAAAGAGTGCACTTTGTGAAGAAATGTGTTCAAGTGAAGTTTAAGCGATAATGAACTAAAAGTGAAGTGCAAATGCATGAAAACTAGCCCAGATGAGTCCAAATATGTGTATATAAATGGGACTCATCACACCCCCAGACTTACTCGTTTGCTCGTCCCGAGCAAACTATCTCCCATGTGAAGTAGAAAAATCATAAGCTGACAAAGTAATTGAATATGTGAAGTACAATGCGAAGTCGCTTACACGCGCGCGTTGAAATTTCAGTAGAAAAACCTTTTAAACATGCGAAATAGATTAGAATTTTCTAGATTGCGTTTCTACTTATTATTGCTACTCATAATTTGAATCGTGGTGAATCCTTCAATCACGCGTAGGGTGAAAGTAGCTCGATCACTAAGTGGAATATTGCCAGAGATCGAGGATCGAGAAAAACTCCAAAGAAATCCATCAATGACGATGGTTATAAGCTTGCCCGTTCACACTCTCTCCACGGCACTAGTTACGTTCAGAGTGCGAATCAATAGAACTTTTAGGTTATGATTTAGGCTTAGGCTACGGTGCGGTAGACAATGATAAACATGGGGGCTTAGCACACCTAACCCAAATGAGCTCGCAATAAAAACACTATCCAGCAATAATGAAAAATGTGTACACCCCACCCACAGACTTAAACATGAAACTATGGGGTGTGTACACCACCTATTCCCAAATACATTGTTTTACACTTTTTTTTCATTTCTTATCACATTTTTTTTCTTTTCTCTTTTTTTTTTAAATTATTACTTTGCACATATAATAACAAACACAGCTATATTTTCAATAACGCATTCCCACCACAACCACAAATATACACAGCCTCAACACCCAACTTTTAAATGCACAAATTGCTTGAGCTCGGAATTTGGTGTGCGATTAGGATAGTCATTTTGGCATTGGTGAATTGAAGGTGGAGCTGAATCAAATGGTAGGGATTAGGCACAAGGGGGCTAAGCAAGGATAGAGCGTTTAGGAATGGTGCAAAGGCTCAACCGGGTCAAAGAATGGCCTATATCACACTCGCACAAATGAAATAACCTATACCCATGCTTCGAGAGTCGATAGGGGCAAGTTCTTAGCCACAGAGAAAGAATATCCTTCCTCCCAGCTCGAGCAATACATCACTAGCGATAGTCTACACACGCACCTACACTATCTTCGGATTCAACTGGATTCACGAAATACGAGTAGAATAAACAGTATTCACGCAATTGGAAAATTATAAAACTAAATGCATGAGAAAAAGCTAATTCTACAAGAATTTCAACACGAGACGCGAGCACTCGACTAGGAGCACTGCTAGAGTCAACATGTTACTCCGCCACTCAATCCTATGCCAGCATCATGATCTTTCAATCACACAGAAAAATAATACTTACCTGAGACGCATAGACAAATAAGCGCGTGCTCAAGTGGGTGTTGTGATGTGCTGTGAAGATGAACAATACAAAATAAATGAGATTAATATACTTCTAGTATGCAAATGATATGTGCACGTGCAGTGGGTAACACATAGCGGCTCTCCCCCAGACTTAATCTAAGCAATTGACACAAATGACGTAACCATGAAAATTAAATAAAAGACTAGGGGAAGAAACGTTACCCATGCTCAGAAATGAGCATACCAGAAGATTGGCGTTAGTACAAAGAATCCACTCCCATATCCGCCAAACAAGAAAATCGTCGCGCACCTGCAGGCAAAAGACTCCACGCGCAAAGTATATATGTAAAACTAAACTATTAGCATGTTAGAGAAAAATAAAAGCAACAAAAGCTTGGGTTGTCTCCCAGCAGCACTTTTGTTTACCGTCCTTAAGCTAGACTTAATACCTGTATTATGCAGTTTAATAACATTGTCTAAACATAAAAGAGATAATAATAAAGTCTACTTATTATTATTACACATCCATCAAAGAAATCAACTATACGTTGATTTAAAGTAGTAACTAGAAATGAATGAAATGGGTCCAAAGACCCAGCAGTAGGGGTAGAAAGAAGGATTTATCCTCCATCCCCAAATCTCTTTCTTTTTCGCCTTCTTCTTCTCTTCTGACATTAGCTCGGGATATGAATATCTTTTGCCTCCCTGCAGCCAATCCTTCAAGGGAAACATCATCACGGCACTGTATTTCCCCTGCCAGTATTGGTTTTCATCATTACCCAAAAATGGGTCAACATACTCAAAATCCTGCATGGATGGAAAAGAATAAGCATTAAAAATATCAGGAAGAGGAGATAGAGGTGGATCAGCAGTGGAGGGCATTTCAGATTCGGCTTCCAAAAGATTTACCACTACTGAATCCCCCTGCATGTGTTCAGGCCAAGAAGGATGTTCAGGAAACAAAATAGAAGAAAGACATAGATAATCTGTAATTATGGGAGTGATCCCGGTTTCACTCCCGGCAGGATCCAAGGATAGATCACTATCATCATCGTAAATATCATATCAAGGGGAACTTGAGAACTCAGGGGCCTCAGTGGTGGTTTGGACGTCCTCGTCCCATGAAGAAGTGCAAACCTCCTCATCAGAGAGAGTATCCTCCTCATCCCACCGAGGTGCGCCATCGTGTTCAAAGTATTCACTCTCCCCTTCAGGGAAAATGACATCCTCATCCCACTTTGGAGCACCCTCCGAGTCAGAAGCATCACCCCACTCCTTTACTTCGATAGGATCATAAAAAATGTGTGTAGAAAAATCTTGCAAAGAAACTGGAGGAACAAAAAGATTTGGTTCCTCCGCAAAAAGATCTGTTAATGCCTCACCAATGGAAAGAATACTTTCCACATCCCACTCAGGAGAATCTAGGAGCTCCCATTCCTCTCCTTGTTGGCCAACAGATAAGTGATCATCATCACTAGGAGTGAAGCCATACACAGGGAGTGAGGAGTCCATGCACAAGATAAAATCGGGGATAGAGGGCACGATTGCCTCCATGGGTAAAGAATGTGTGATAGGAACAATGTTATCATGAGTGGAGGAGCAGCGGTCAGGATTGAAAAGACTAGGACAGTCCTTCAATTCATGACCCTCTCCTCGACACAACAAGCAAACAACGTTCCTACACTGCCTAGCATTTAACTCATTCATTTGGTCTATATAATAGACCATCATATCGTAAGTGCCAGGAGAAATATCTCATGACGACATTTTCAATATTAAAAGCAGATATAATGAAACTGAAATTCTTTGCAAGGAAATCAACACAAACTAATAAAACTCCTTGGATTAAACTTGCCTAAAACTCTAAAATAGGAGAGAGAATAATAACAAACAATATATAATTAAAAAGCAAACAAAAATAACAAAGCGGTTATACACAATGGAAGAACTACTATCTCTCGGCTCTCCCTCGCAAGAAAACTCACACGTCTGTGGTCCCCGACAACGGCGCCAAAAACTTGATGCGCAAATCTCGCACACCGCTATAGGCGGTAGCTAGACTGCGGCACGAAACGGCAGTGTACCGATCGTTCAAGTAATATAAAATGAGGAGTAATCCCCGAGTATCGAATCTCTCAAGGAACACAGTAAGGTGGAGCTAACTATTGAGGAAGGACTTGAGATCGAAGTCCTTTGGTCGGATGGAATGCGGGAGAGTTGGGTTGGCTTTTGGAAAATAAAAGAAAACAACTACAACTACTCCTATGCAATGCTGCTATGCAATGCTTCGCTTGGCGGGATGGAGACTAGGCAGGCCTTGAGCGCACTGCGTCGCAAGGGCAGGTGGACGAGTAGGAAAGCGGAATCGAACTGTGCAGGCCTTGAGCGCACTGCTTCGTTAGGCGAATGGATTACACGGGCCGCTATGCCACGCTTCACTAGGCGGATGGACGAGAAGACTTGCGGATGGAATGGTTCGCACCGGCGGAGTCAGAATGGATTACACGGGCCGTTAGCACCGCTTAGCTTGGCGGATGGACGAGTAGTCTTACGGAATGAGGGTCGCAAGCACCTCTTCAACAAGCACGCCACTAGCAATTGCAAGTGCGGCACACGAACGTGACAACGGGATGGAGGATGGAATGGGGCGCTCCTCACTTGCATAAACCACACATATCAATTTCACATAAACATGAAATACAAAAATAATGTACAACCCCGATATTCGCTGAGTATACTCCCAAAGGCTAATTGGAACATCACGGTAACATCTACCCATGCAAGAAGAGAGAGAGAGAGGCAAGGGGGATGAGAGGTGGAGGGGCAAGTCCCCACCCCCACCTAAGGGGGGCGAGCCCAGGGACTCCCCCTGCGGTCTCACCCCCACCCCCAGCTAAGGGGGCGAGCCCGGGCGCAGCCCGGCGGCCTCGCCCCCACTCCCAACTTAGGGGGGCAAGCCCGGGCGCTGCCCGGCGGACTCACCCCCGCTCCCAGCTAAGGGGGCGAACCTGGGCGCTGCCCGGCGGACTCGCCCCCACTCCCAGCTAAGGGGGCGAGCCCGGGCGTTGCCCGACGGACTCGCCCCCGCTCCTAGCTACGGGGGGGGGGGGGGGGGGGGGGGGGGGGGGGGGGGGGGGGGGCGAGCCCGGGCGCTGCCCGGTGGACTCGCCCCCGCTCCCAGCTAAAGGGGGCGAGCCTGGGCGCTGCCCGGCGGACTCGTCCCCGCTCCCAGCTAGGGGGGCAAGCCCGGACACTGCCCGGCGGACTCGCCCCCGCTCCCAGCTAGGGGGGCGAGCCCAGGGGGGTCCCCGTGCGATCTCGCCCCCGTCCCACCCCATGCAGGCAGGGGGGCGAGCTCCTCTCGCCTCCCGCCCCCAGCAGCACGGGGCGAGCTCCTCTCGCCGCTGCTCCCTAGTCAGGCAGGCAGGGGGGCGAGCTCCACTCGCCCCCGACCTCAGCAGGAGGGGTGTCTAAGCAAACCCCAGCGGGACCTCGGCAGTAAGGGTCTAAATGCACCCCGATAGTAAGGGGGCGAGACCAGCCAGGGGGGCTACCCTGGCTGGGTCTCGCCCAGCCCCAGCATGGGGGGCAAGGGAGGAGGCCCTCGACCCCCTTGCCCCCACCCCAGTAGGAGGGCGAGACCAGCCAGGGGGGCGACCCTGGCTGGGTCTCTCCCAGCCCCGCCCCAGTAGGGGGGCGAGACCAGCCACGGGGGGCGACCCTGGCTGGGTCTCGCCCAGCCCTGTTTAGGGGGGTGGTTCGCCGAGCCGTGCGAGGTAACCCCTCCCGCCCAGTTCCGGGGAGAGGGTTTGGTCTGCGTTTAGCGCCCTAGAACAGCGGGATTTGGCTATCTGCAGCCCAGATCAAGGATATTTTGGTAATCTGGCAGACCAGTTTTTGGCTATGTACAGCCCAACTTCAGAAATCCAATAAATAGGACCAAGGGGGCACAATTTGGAAGGAGGTCATTCTAGGCTAGCTCTCTCTCCCCCCACTTTTCTCTCTAGTGGGTGAGGAGAGCCTCCAGTGGTGCCCAAGCTTAGTAGTGGCTTGGGAGGGGAAGTTCCTAAGGGGCTTCCGGGTATGTGGCGGGACCTCCCCACTAAGCCCTTGGTCCAGTCCATAGTTCCTCAACCTTCAACCTAGAGCTCTCCCTTGGGGAGAGTAAGGGTTCACCCCTCATCTCGGTGAGGGCCCCGAACTCCACAGAGACCGAGGAATCAGTTTCAACAAATAACATAATAAGGTTTAAGCAAACATTGTTCATACACCCAAATATAAAGGAAAACAATACTACAGTATAAAGGGGGTTTAAATTACAACCAAAGCACGGAGACTCATCGGAGGTTCACGGCCGGAATCTAGGGTTGTCAATCCTCGTCCGGGCTCGGGCTCCAACTGTCGTCCGGGGTCCAGAAGAGCTGTCACCTTCTTCTATTATACTCGTATTCTCCGTCAATCTTCTCTGGCCACGATCTCACCGGAGAACTTCACATATGCAGCAGGAAATCCCTCGAAATGGAGCTTTGGATGTGCACGATCAATGGAGGAGGCCTAGAGGATGCTCCGGCTTGAGATTTGCAAGAGAATGGCGGCCGGAGCTCCTCCCGAAAGTGGGCGTTGATGGAGTGGCGAGAATGGCGCTCTGGAGTGAGAAAACGACGCTGAAAATGACCTAAAATCGAAGGAGGTACGGCTGTTTTCGCGGAGCAGCTATTTATAGACAGGTGCAGAATTTTGTTCATGCACGACCAAACGCACGACCGTGCGTAAAAACGCACGACCAAATTCAGAATGCTATTTGTTGGGTCGCAAATGAACGCACGATCGCAGCCGACCGTGCGTAATGAAAACGCACGACCGTGCGATTCATGCAGACATGAAAACTGGGCATGATTGATGATCTACCCACCTGCACAACACCAAACATCAATCATACAGCTGGGAATACCCTTCCAGCTCAATCCAAATACATAAAAAAGGGTTGGGGAGCACCGTGTGCTTACCCCCAACAACATAGCGCGCAATTGCACACCAAAATGGGCCCAAAGAGTGCACTTTATGAAGAAATGTGTTCAAGTGAAGTTTAAGCGATAATGAACTAAAAGTGAAGTGCAAATGCATGAAAACTAGCCCAGATGAGTCCAAATATGTGTATATAAATGGGACTCATCAATTGTCAACATGTAAAATCTAGGAAGAAACAACAATATAGGAAAAGTTCGTTAAAACATTTCGAGTGCCGCAACGCGTAAATTAAATTCATTCTCAACTTTCAAAACTATGCCGAGTTGACACTGATTTACATTTTCATCATAGGGGACGAACTTTTATTACATTTTATTATTCATTTTGAGTCACTTCACGTTTTGGACCGTTACACAGGCTACCTCAGGTATAAGTTTGTTAAGCCGCATCTCCTTTTGTTGTGCCCAAGCTCAGGGTATATTTATATAATGGCAATAAATCCTTGATGGTTAGGATTTAATGCGGCAAAGATATGTAAATTATTTATACAGGTCTTGAGTTTGAGGTTTCTGTGATGATTAATCTTCCGCTAAGTGCTATAAAGAGCACTCTTTGATGATGTCTTCCGCTAAGTGCTATAAAGTGCACTCTTTGATGATGTCTTCCGCTAGAATACTATTTCCCTACTCTGTTGATGTGTAGTGACTTTCGCTTAACACCACCCCTAGGCCTGACAACGGAGTGTTCAAGGAAGGGGGGTTGGAGAAGCTAGTACCTCCACCCTTCGGGATTGCTTCGGCGTCGTGCTAAAAGGGTGGTGTCCGATAAGATCCCTCGGTCGGACCGCCAATTTGGAAGGGGGGTCTTACAAATGGATCAGAGCGCAATCGATCTTGTCGACCAAAAAGTGACCACAGAAACAACTCTTTCTCCACCGGTCATTATTGCGTGGTTCGGGACGAACCACTGCAGCGGAAGCGATGGTGGACCTTAAAGGTAAAAGTTGGCAGCAAACTTGGCATATATATGTGGATCAACACTTAAATGCCTTTACCACATCTGATCTCAAACGATGATTTACCTTGTCCCCATAAAACACTTTCATTAAGCCTTGCAAATGACCACTTCAAATTTTGAACCCCGGGTTTAAGCCTCTTTGTTTTATTGGGATTAAATTCTCGTTTTCAAAATTCCATTCGAGGTAAACTAATCAAATGGAATTTTATGTGGTAAAGATTCTATTACTAATTTCAATCCCAGGTTTAAGCCTCTTTGTTTTATTGGGATTAAATTCTCGTTTTCAAAATTTCATTCGAGGTAAACTAATCAAATAGAATTTTATGTGGTAAAGATTCTATTATTAATTTCAATCCCAGGTTTAAGCCTCTTTGTTTTATTGGGATTAAAATTCTCGTTTTCAAAATTTCATTTGAGGTAAGCTAATCAAATGAAATTTTGTGTGTATATGGAGAATTGCTTTGACGATTGCAAATATGAAATATGCTTTGACTTGATATAACATTTATCAATTTGACGATCTGTTTAAAATAAAGTCGTGCAATCGTAGAAGAGCTATGATGAAATGTTAGTCTTTTCAATAACGTCAATATTTCAGGAAATAATTACTAAGGCAATGTGCTGGATTGAAATAAAATGGTGGCAAATTTAGAAAAGCCTGTATGCACCCCATCCCAGAAGTACATTGTTAGCATTCATGGGACTTGCGTAATTGCATACTCGGCCAGCCGGAAAGCCTCGTTAAAAAGGGTAAGTCACCGCGGACCCGAATATGCTGGTTGCCTATTTTATTTATTGCCTTTACTGTAAATTGCTTGCGGTGGAAAAGTGGCGGGTCGGTCATGACTGTAGAACGTACGTACCGGTGCGGGAGGGTTGACGACTCTAGGCGACAGGGCGATGTGCACCCCGGGAGCTCTGTTGTATCTTATATGCCCCGCTGGGTCCCTCCGCTGGTTGGTCAAATTCAATTATTGTCGGACGTCTCCTACGACCGAGAGTACATGGGGTTGTACGTTAGGGCCTGGGTAGTGCAGTACATTCACACCCAGAAGTGGAAGGACTGACCACTGTCACCGACGGCCACATCGGTGAGGCCAGCGGGGTTCGCTACCCTGCTGGAAGAAAAGCGGTCAAGATAAGACAGCATCAGGTGCAAACTGGTAAAATAATTGTATGTGATTATAGTGGCGGGTCGGTCATGCACATAGACCGCACTTACCGGTGCGGGAGGGTTGACGACTCTAGGCGACAGGGAGATGTGCACCCCGGGAGCTCGGTTGTATCTTATATGCCCCGCTGGGTCCCTCCGCTGGTTGGCCAAGTTCAGTTATTGCCGGACGTCTCCTACGTCTGAGAGTACATAGAGTTGTACGTTGGGGCCTGGGTAGTGCGGTACGTCCACACCCAGAAGTGGCAGTACCGGTCGTTGTCACCGACGGCCACATCGGTGAGGCCTGCGGGGGTCGCTACCCTGCTGGAAGAAAAGCGGTCAGACTATGTCGATGTAGGGATATGTGATTGAGTCGTGAGTACTCATTATGCATGGCTTGCATATGCATCATTTGCATCAAAACATACATATCTGCATATACCATAAACATATAGCCTTCGTATGGAAGTTGATTATATGTTCATGGATTTTACACTGCTTACTTACATTTCTTGTTATCTATTCCACTAACATATAACCTTCGTATGAGAGTTGGTTATATGTTCATGGATTTTTTACTGCTTATTTGCAATTTTTACATATACCATCAACATATAACCTTCGTATGGGAGTTGGTTATATGTTCATGGATTTACTCTGCTTACTTACATTTATGTTTATCTGTTCCACTAACATATAACCTTCGTATGGGAGTTGGTTATATGTTCATGGATTTTTCACTGCTTATTAGCAATTTTTACATGTACCATCAACATATAACCTTCGTATGGGAGTTGGTTATATGTCCATGGGTTTACACTACTTACTTACATTTCTTGTTATTTGTTTCACTAACATATAACATTCGTATGAGAGTGGGTTATATGTTAATGGGTTTTTACTATGTACCTCTAGAACACAACTCATAAATTTTGCGTTTCTGATATGCAAACTTTGGAGGTATTCGACTATGCTCGAATTACCTATTCGATATAATTATCTAAGCTGGTAATTCAGTTAGCGAACAATTTGGCGCACGAAATGTTCCCTCGAACAATATATATCAGAATTACAGCAGAATTGGCATAGCTACGGTAAAGCTACCTTTGTTCCACTTAAGCTGCTTATTATGTTGCACGATAAAAGCAATCGATACATCTCATTAGGTAAAACCAAATCTTTAGACCCTTAAATTTTGGGATCGTTCGACACCTATAGTGGTCTACAGTAGGTCCCGTTTTGAATCTCCATGACCCACTCGTATTTCGGGGACGAAAATCTTCTTTATTTTATTGGTTTGTAACATCCCAACTTTGAAAAAGGGGTCTAGCTGGTCCAGTTGAATCCTTGGAGGAACTTAGGCCGGGTCATAGGGCAACCATGACCCGACTTTCACCACATAGTGGTGGTTATTTAAAGAAATAACTATTTTGGGTAGCATCGTGCTTCGCCACAACGTCAAAGTTGTTTATTGAGCATACGTGCTCCAAATTGACTTCTGTCAATTGCGTTAGACTCGTATGGTCGATACGAGTGCAACAGAATTCGTTTCGTTCCAATCCGAGTTCATTTGGTGAAAATTGACCATTTTGAGTATCGTAGCGCGTCACGATGATGCCGTTTTAGAATAATGAGCATACGTGCTCCGAATCGACTTCCGTCAGCTGCGTTAGACTCGTATAGTTGATACGAGTGCGACAGAATTCGTTTCGTTTCAATCCAAGGTCATCTGGTGAAAGTGACTGTTTTGAGTATTATAGCGTGTCACGACGACGCAATTTTAGAATAATAAGCATACGTGCTCCGAATTGACTTCCGTCAGTTGCATTAGACTCGTATGGTCGATACGAGTGCAACATAATTCGTTTCGTTCCAATACGAGGTCATTTGGTGAATGTGACCGTTTTGAGTATCATAGCACGTCACGACAACACAGTTTTAGAATATGGAGCATACGTGCTCCGAATTGACTTCCGTCAGTTGCGTTGGACTCGTATGGTTGATACGAGTGCGACGGAACTTGTTTTGTTGTAATTCGATGCCATTTGGAGAAAACTACTATTTTGGGTGACATCGAGCGTCGCAACAATGCCATTTTAAAATATTGGACAAACGAGCTCGGAATTGATCCCAGTTACTCGCATCAGACTCGTATGATCAATGCGAGCGCAACGCAATTCATTTCGGTCAAATTCGATGAGATTTGAGAAAGTTAGCCGAAGTAATCTATTTTGAGTTGCGTACTGATTTGAGTGAATAATTAGGAATAAACGGACTCGGAATCAACTTCAAATAATTTCGTTAACTTCGTGTGATTGTTACGAACACAACGACACCCTCTGCGCATTGTTTTCGCGAGTACTCTGCATGCTTTGATAAATATATATATATATATGAATATATAGGTATATATATATAACTCTATAAATATGTATATATACATATCATCTTATACATATAATAAAACAAAATGATATTTGACTCCTAAACCTAAATCAGCGATGCAACCCAAAAATAATGGCAGAAACCGACGGTAGAAACCTGGGGGGGGGGGGGGGGGGGGGGGGAAACCTCACCGGAGGTATTTCGACCTACCTCCTGGACAGATATTTTTGGGGGAGGTTCATCGCTCATGGGTTGGCAGCCACCTGTGCTTTTGGATTCGGAAGAGGTGCTTCGCTGGGAGCTTCGGATTGATCTCTCTCTCTCCCTCTACCGTTGATCTCAAACCAAAGGAGGAAAACCATGATCTGCGTGATAAACTCTCATTGGCCGGCTATGGCTATATAAGTACGACAAGAACTCCTCCTCTAGAGGACGGAGAGTAAGAACTTCTTCCCCATCTCTCCTCCTCCCCTTGAAGCTCTGTTAAATAAGGAAATGGTGGATGATGGCTTGGAGGGGGTATTTCTCTCACTCCCTTCCTCTCCCTCTCTTAAAACTCTATCCGAACAGGGGCATCGTCTTATAATTCATTTATATTTTGATAATTCATAACTGATGCGGAGTTGGTGAGGTGTTCTACTATGGAAAATGGGGGGTTGCTCTTCCCAGCTCACGGCAAGGTATAAATTGGAGTTGAACTACTCCAAATCGGATGGGGGTTGAATTACTCTATCTCTCTATATATATATATGGCAAGAAGGTTAACCTCTCTCCCTCACACTCTTCCTCTGTTTGTGCAAGCTTTAATTTATACGTGCACATACTCATACATATATATGCTCATAAGAGGGGGCTTCACATAAGAAGGTGGATGAGCAAAAGCTCTAGTTCAGTGCTTGTATGCTTCATGTGCTCCTACTCTCCCTCTAAGAGCTTTGTATATGTGAATTTCATCCTCTATTAATTTTATTGGAGGAGGTGAGGCTCCCCTTTCAGGCTCGTACACCAAAAATTATGATTTCCAAGAATTTCCTAGAGGCTCTCATTATAATTTTGGTTATACATATATATTATCCTATTAAGTATTTACCAGTCTAACCAAATAAGATTCATGAACTGATGTTGTGACTTTCTTGGTTAAACATATCAAGTGCATGGCTTCCACCTATTTTGGTATAGTCACCCATTTAAGAAATCTGGAACCATTAAGCTCTTGTCCCCGTTAAATAAATTGCTAGAATTTAACTTCTTTTCATACGGCTAAGTCTTCATTGCTAGTGAGACTTGAGTTGTGTTGTTCCTATTCTCCAACGTTGGAGCAGCTAATATTTGCACACCATCAAAGAACTGTGGATGAGTAGTTGCTCCATTATTGGTTCTTATAGCCCGACTAATTTAACCTTTGGGTTACTCACTAAGGGGCTACGAGTATAGTTGGACTATCGGTGGACCATGCATAAATAGATTATTTATTCTATTTGAAATAGGATGGATACTGAATATATGAAGTGGTGAATGGTTGGATCCTACTCCCAATTACCATTTCTCTTAGGTAGATTGTTCACCTACAATATTTGGTTTCAAAATTTAAAGAGTCCCCAAATTATATTCCTATTAACGGGCTGGATACAGGGCACAATGCTTTACACACACTTACACTCTCTCCCTCTCTCTCTCATCTCTTCCTCAGTTGGGGGAAAGGAATGACAGTGAAAGAGCAACTTGGGTTTGAAAGTTTTTCTGTTCCACGAGAAAGGAAATGAAATTGGCAATGGCAATCAAAAAATTGGATACTTCTCTTTTACTCACTCTCTCTCTCGCTAATCCCCACTATATCCTTCACCATGTCTTATCTGTGCAATTCACTGATATTGGAGTTGATCCTTGGGAGGACTCCTGCTATTCACTGATTTTGGAGGTTATATTATGAGGATGTAATGTAAATTCTCTTCCTTCGTTTACACAGGAGATGTTTATGATTGCTCAAGCCAAAACTCGTCTAAGTTAATAGGTTTTGACGTCACCATCTGATACGCCCAAAATAGATATACGTAATACACGCAAGTGCACGCGTCGAATCAAGTAATAAAGTGTGAGTAAAGATCATTCCCACGAGGAAGTGTTAAATCTAACGCTCACAATTACTAGCTTAACTTTTTCTTTAAATTCAAGTAGATTAATTAAGGTGATTTGATAAGAACAAAATTTAACTCTAGTTACTAAAACGACTACTTAAAAATACTTTTAAACAATTTAGGACGATAGTCTCGTACATTGCTTTCCTTTGCTTATTGCGGTGATTTCTTCAAGTGATTTGATATGAATGCTAAAATAAATATCTTGCAAAGATTTGAAAGTGAATCACGTTATCTCTCGATATACGAAATCCGTTTATCCCTTATTCTCCTAGTTATCTCTAACTTAGGTAAAAATAAAGTATAACATAAAGTTTATAAATCAAAGTTGCTACCAAGAAGACGAAATCTATTTTTCCCTTCTTCAATATATCAAATTTATGATACACTTACACCACTCCTCTCTCGAATCTTGCAGTGTAGTATAAAGACGGGAATTTTGGTGAAATAATTATGCAACTCCTCTCTCGAATCTCGCCGCGTAAAATAAAACATTCATCTAGCCTGACTCCTCTCTCGAATCTCGCCAAGCAATTTTAAAGATGAAAACTTAAACCAAAATTTCCAAGATTAACATCATAAATTCAATAAAGATATAATCTCAAACATTCATGACGAAGAAATACGGTTCAAAACATCACAATAAGTCAAAGTAATCACAACATACAAGACTAAGAGAATTAGTTCATGATGAAGGAGAGATCACACAAAATTAGAGGGATCTTACAAGACATGTTTGTTTAGAGATCTAAATACTGTAGGAAATTCCACTTGATCTTGTGTAAATCTCCCGTGAAGAAAATCCGATGCAGCCCTTTATCTCTCACGCCAAATCCACTTCTCCCTTACGATGAAGATGATGATCGATGTTCCAGCCCTTTTCTCTCTCCTTGGCACCTTATATGGTCGTGAGTTTCAAAAGGAGTGAATTAATTGCTGAATAGATGCGTCCCTCCCGTCCATGTAACTGCCAGGATCTGAATAAATTCGGATTTAAAACTTCTGATTTCCGCGACATGTTGCAACATATTTTTCTAACTGTAAATTATGTTGCAACATTTTTGTACTTTTTCTTCTATATTTAACAGCAACTTAAATGTTGCAACTTAGTTTTCTGAACTGCGGGATATGTTGCAACATAATTTCCTGTACTTAATCAATTTCTTTGTCATTGATTCTCCAAGATTGATACTTCAGAATTTCTGCGCAATAACATATAAAATGACGATAATACCCAATCTTATAATAAACTACTATATTACTCATGTTAATAACATTTTAACTCATAATTATCAACATTTTACTCAAACGGATATTAATTAAAACACAAGATAACTTCTTTTGGGGAAGTTATCACCAGCCCCCATCTTTAAAATTCTAAAGAGCTTTTTGAACTTTGGTTCTTAAAATATGATCGATTGATTTCTGATAAAGTTTATGGCTTGTCTTGGGCATGACAAGGCCTTACCTATGGACCATTATAAGAAGTCACTTTAATAGTATTACCACTACTTGATACATGATTTTATACCAGGGCATAAATGGGGAATTGGATTTTTTGAGTCCTAGTTCACACTCGAAACTCTATTTGGGCTGAGTTATGCATACTTGAACAGTTCCTTGGTTGATACTCTTAGATTTCTTCTCCTCTCCTTGCGATATGGGCTGAGCACAAGAAATTTCAAGCTTGGAGGGTGTCATGGGTTTGAAGCTTGTGCAACCAATGCCATCATTATTTATGTATGATTTGCAACTCTCTCTCTCTCTCCATCTCTTTCTGCGATAGAGTTTATGCAATAACAACCCTTGAATGGGCTCGATACTGTCTCTGATAGCGACCATATGCTATTTCTAATAAGGGTGTTATCCTTGGTGGGTCGGTGGTTGAAACATGAAGTTGATGGGGGAATGATTATGAAATTGGTTTGATGCTTCCTGGACATGAATACCAATTCATATGTCCTTGTCAGATCTTTATAAATATGGTCTAAGATCAGAAAAAGGTATTTCTATTTAGCATGGACACGCTTCTATATGTTCATTCCTTCTCTCCCCCTCACTCTCATATATATCTTCTTCTGTTTTTCTCAAAAGAGGATTAATCATGGTTGATCCACTCTTAAGTTTAAAGGTTGGCCAAAGGTATATAATCACATATTCAGATTTCCCTTTGCAAATCTTAAGTCAGGCTTTGGGAGAACCAAAGTATTGCTTTTGAAATTGTAAATGAATGGAGAGCCTAAATACTATTAACTTGGGCTTTATATCCTACGGGCCTAATGTCATTCCCTCTTTACACTCTGAATTTTGAATTGTATTACAAGTCGCTTATGAAAGTAAAAGATAATTCCTACGGGAATGAAATGTTGCCTTCGAGAAAGTAATTCCTACGGGAATGAAATGTTGCCTTCGAGAAAGTAATTCCTACGGGAATGAAATGTTGCCTTCGAAAAGTAATTCCTACGGGAATGAAATGTTGCCTTCGAGAAAGTAATTCCTACGGGAATGAAATGTTGCCTTCGAGAAAGTAATTCCTACGGGAATGAAATGTTGCCTTCGAAAAGTAATTCCTACGGGAATGAAATGTTGCCTTCGAAAAGTAATTCTTACGGGAATGAAATGTTGCCTTCGAAAAGTAGTTCCTACGGGAATGAAATGTTGCCTTCAAAAAGTAATTCCTACAGGAATGAAATGTTGCCTTCGAAAAGTAATTCCTACGGGAATGAAATGTTGCCTTCGAAAAGTAATTCCTACGGGAATGAAATGTTGCCTATGTTGCCTTCGAGAAATATTTCTACGGGAATATGTTTTGCCTTCGAGAATTATTCCTACGGGAATGTATTGTGTCTTCAAGAAATATTCCTACGGGAATATATTGTGCCTTCGGAAAAATGTGCCTTGGGAAATGTCGGATGGCCGGTGAGTTTTTACTCTAAGGCAACCCGCACGATGGCCAGTCTGGGAGGGCAACCCGTGCAAAACTAATAGAACTACGTGGGTCTGAGACCGTATGCAGGATGATACGGAGTACGTAGGCGGTGGTCGTGGGAAGACTGCCTCGGCCCAATAAGAGTCCAGATATCCCCTCCCTTATAAATGTTATATTATGTCTGTTTGTTAGTAAGGGTTGGATTCTGTTCATGGTTCTAATAAATTGTCTTTGGCACAGGGGACAAGTGCGGATGAGTGACAACACCTATGTGTGGATGAAGCCACGGAGCAGGCTACGTCAGGTATAAGTTTGTTAAGCCGCATCTCCTTTTGTTGTGCCCTAGCTCAGGGTATATTTATATAATGACAATAAATCTTTGATGGTTAGGATTTAATGCGGCAAAGATATGTAAATTATTTATACATGTCTTGAGTTTGAGGTTTCTGTGATGATTAATCTTCCGCTATAATACTACGTCTTCCGCTAAGTATTATAAAGAGCACTCTTTGATGATGTCTTCCGCTAAGTGCTATAAAGTGCACTCTTTGATGATGTCTTCCGCTAGAATATTGTTTCCCTCCTCTGTTGATGTGTAGTCAAGCTTTTGAAAACCGGACCGGACCGGCCGTTCCAACCGGTCGAACCGCGGACCGGAGACACAGCCGGTTCGGTCCAGGTAAGAAACCGCCTCCATCTGCAGACCGCTTGGGAACCGTGGAACCGGGCGGGTGGACCGGCGGGCCGGGAACCGGGAGCGGTTTTGCGTAACCGGGCGGCCCAAGAAGGCCCAAAATTTAAGTGGCGGGAATTCAAAACCGTGGGGATTCGAACCCACGCCTATTGTAATTAAAGGTAGAGTGAACCAATGGACCATTAGGTTCTTGTTGTTTTAATTTGTATTATATTTTATACATATAAATATTAATGTATATATAAAATTAACATACGTAATTAATATACATAACTATATAAATATAAATTAATTATTTCTTAGTCCTTACTCCTTAGATATATTATTATAATAACTTATTAAATTATCTTTTAAAAGTTAAAGTTTATGATATATTTAGGCTCCGTTTGGCATGGCGGTGGCGATCATAAACGCGGTGGTTATGAACTATCATTCTTGACCGTTCGATCTTTTCTAAGAAACTTCATCAACTTTTATGCACAAAAGTCAAATCTAATTTTATTTTCTTAATTGTGGTCTTAACCGTTGTCATGCCAAACATCCATTTTATTACAGTGACTTTTTTATCCAAACACATTAGAGCAAAAACGTAGCGCCAGATGGAGCCTTAAAAGTATACGAATACAGTGATAATGGATACATTATTTTTATTTGTATCACAATGTATATATAACGGTTCGACCCCGGTTAAACCGGTTGGACCGGTTCAACCTTGAACCGGTCCCTCTGCCGGTTCGATGTCCGGTCCGGTTTTCAAAACCTTGTTTGTAGTGACTTTCGCTTAACACCACCCCTAGGCCTGACAACGGAGTGTTCAAGGAAGGGGGGTTGGTGAAGCTAGTATCTCCACCCTTCGGGATCGCTTCGGCGTCGTGCTAAAAGGGTGGTGTGCGATAAGATCCCCCGGTCGGACCGCCGATTTGGGGGGGGGGGGGGGGGGGGGGGGGGGGGGTCTTACATGCCGACCATTACTTGGGATTCTTCTTGCAAGGTCTTCTACCCAATATCCGCTCCCGCATTCGAACTCATCACCCTCGCACAGTCTCAGAAGCTCTTGAACTCGCCCGTGCGGTGGAGGCGGACATAGGCCCCCGTCACACCGGCCCCACCCCTCTCCGTCATCAACCATTGAGCGATACCGGCCCTCGACTGGCCACCGTGCCCCACGTCCGGCCGGAACGCCCGGACGGCCCGCACCGCATTTCCACCGTCGATTACAACGACCTTCGGCGTCGGGGTCTATGTTTCCGCTGTCGCCAAGCATACTCGCCTCAGCATGTTTGCCCAGTCAAAGAGTTCCACGCCATCTTTAGTGACAGTGAAGGGTACGCCGTGACCGAGGACTCGCCGCCGTTGGAGCCAACACCCGACCCACCTCCGGCCGATTGCGAGGACGCCCCCCTCAACGTATTGGAACTGTCATTCTACTCCGTGGGGGGATTAACGGGCCCGCGCACCATGAAGTTGGCCGGCGAGATACACAACCGCCTCGTCATCGTGATGGTGGATAGCGGGGCAAGTCACAACTTCATGTCCACCCAGCTGGCCCAAGAGCTCGCCATACCGATTGATCCGTCACCTGACTTTTCGGTGTGCTTGGGTGATGGCCGCCGCCGGCCGACCTTGGGCCAATGCAGGGATGTTACCATGTCTGTGGGGCCGTGCAGGGTCACGGCTGATTTCTACATGTTCGAGTTAGGAGGCCTCGACGCTATTCTCGGTGTTGCCTTGCTCGAGACCCTGGGGGACGTCCGCGTGAACTGGGCTTCGATGACGATGGAGTTTCAGCAGCAGGGCCGACAGTGTCGTTTGGTGGGTGACCCTACCCTCCTCTGCTCACCGATGTCATATCGGGCTATGATATGCGTCACCGACGTGGACTTCTCGGCCTGGTTATGGCCACTTCAGGAGAGCTTACAAGCGCCGGCCGCAACCGTCGAGGCCGACATGGGCGTTGTCCTAGCGGAATTTGAGGATATCTTCACCGCCCCTTCGGGCCTTCCACCCCCACGACCGACCGACCACGCCATCGTTCTCCATCCGGGGTCATCGGCGGTGTCAGTACGGCCCTACCGGTACGGCCACGCACAAAAGTATGAGATAGAGCGCCTCGTTCAGGAGATGTTGCTGGGAGGGATCATCCGGTCCAGTGCTAGTCCTTTCTCCAGCCCGGTGCTATTAGTCCGCAAGAAAGATGGCAGTTGGAGATTATGTGTGGACTATCGGGAACTCAACAAGGCCACAGTACCGGACAAATATGCTATTCCGGTGATTCAGGAGCTCCTGGACAAGTTACACGGCGCAACTGTCTTTGCCAAGCTGGACCTCCGCGCCGGCTACCATCAGATTCGTGTTCGGCCGGAAGACGTGCCGAAGACCGCATTCAGGACACACGATGGGCATTCAGAAATAATTTTACAAACAAAGGGTTTTTTCATTCAATAAAAGAAGTGCATAGAGTAGAGATGAGATAAAGTGTCATTTTATTTCTTGTTTCATATACCTCCCACTTGCTTGGAGTTTTTCTGCATCTTTTCTTTTCTAGCATTACTGTATTAAGCATAGCAGTAACTCAGGTTCTATTAGCAGCCATCATTACAAAGACCATCTCAGCAGTCAGATATATCAAATCTCATATCCATACCAACCGTCGTATCCTTCACTGCAGACTTTTATCCAATTATGTCTTAAGTTTTTTCATTACTCTACTTCATGTTGTTTACTTAGTACTTATAAAAACTGTGTGGATGTGAAGGGTGGGAATACCACCTCTGTTGTTTGATGTTTGATGTGAAGGGTGGATATACCACTTCTGCTTATTTCCTCTGGGGTCGTAAAATCCACCAATACCACATCGCGCAAGTATTATCCACAAATGTGTAGTGGTAGCCCATCTCTTCTTCTTAGGATGTCACAAACTTAATGATCTCTTGAGGAAAGCAATGTCAGTGTAGCTCCTGCAATGTGACCGCACCCGCCCTTTTGATCATTTTTGAGCTGTGCATCTCTCTCTCTCTCTCTATTTTTCTATGATTGATTGTCATTGATTACAATGATGTTTCTGTCGAGTTATTCGACTTGCCTTGCTTGAATATAGATGTTTCCATTTGATAATGGATTGATTGTGATGGACTACTAACAATTGATGTCAGGTTGATGTGATTTGCAAGAGAAACATGCTAATTTTAGTATGTACCAATTATTTGTTAGGTACTAATTCTCCAGGTACCATAAAATCTCATATTTTCTTCATGTCAGGATTCCTGGATTTCTGGAATTATGGGTTTCATGATTAATCTATTTATGACTTCAGATTTTGCAAATCATATATTGAGTTGGCCATCAACTGACGTGATATCATTAGCAATATTATAATCGTCAATGTCAAAAATCATCGAGCTATATCAGTTATGCTCATATTTTTGGGAGCATGTGAATATGAGGATATTAGAATGTTGGTTTTCTCCTTCTGCAAACATGAGTGTTATCTCTCTTCTTCACACAGATATTATTTCAGCAAACATCAAAGCAAGTGATTATTAATAAGCGTTCATATCATCTATGAATGAGATGGTCTTTCTTATACACTTCAAACATGGATAAAAATAAGTATCAGCAAAGTTATTTCAGGTACCTGACATATTTTTATTACTTGTCATCATATACCTATTTTTCATATCTTTTTTGCAGAGATATACAGGTGTTTTGCGAGTTCCCTTCAGGTACTCGCGTATTCTATGTTTTATATACATGTTCTTCATATCTTTTGAAGAGATATATAGATGTTTTGCGAGTTCTCTTCAGGTACTCGCGTATTCTATATTTTATATACCGGTTCTTCGTAACTTTTGCAGAGATATATAGGTGTTTTGCGAGTTCCCTTCAGGTACTCGCGTATTCTATGTTTTATATACATGTTCTCCGTATCTTTTGCAGAGATATACAGATGTTTTGCGGGTTCTTTTCAGGTACTCACGTATTCTATGTTTTATATACTTGTTTTTCATATCTTTTGCAGAGATATACAGGTGTTTTGTGAGTTCCCTTCAGGTACTCGCGTATTCTATGTTTTATATACCGGTTCTTCATATCTTTTGCAGAGATAAGCAAGTATTTGCGAGTCCTCTTTAGGTACTCACATTATATATTTCTTTTATACCTACTTAGACTACTCCTTTTGTAGAGATAACTCTGCGCTCGCAAATTTTCTTCAGGTACACGTGTAATATGTTCCTTTTATACCTGCCTTGATTACTCTTTTGCAGAGATAAACATGTGTTCTCTAGTTCTCTTCAGACACTAGCAAGTTCCCATAGGTACTTGTACTCTTTTATACACATGTTTTTGTCATGACAGAAAAGGTGGATCTCGATTCTCGTCGGTAAGTTCTATTTTTTCGAAGTTTTTTCAAAACCTGAAAAAATGCGGGGATTTTGTTTACCCAGAAATCGGAGATTCTCTCCAAGCCGACCTTTTTCAGGTACCAGACAATTTTGCAGATCCTGTGCGGTCTCTCCCCTTCCGGCGGTCTCCCTGGCGAGCTCCCCCTCTCGGAGAGCTCCCCTCCCTAGCGAGCTCCCCTTCCTGGTGAGCTCCCCTTCCTGGCGAGCTCCCCTTCCGGGCGGTCTCCCTGGCGAGCTCCTCCTCTGGGCGAGCTCCACTTCCTGGCGAGCTCCCCTTCCGGGCTGTCTCCCTAGCGAGCTCACCTTCTGGGTGGTCTCCCTGGCGAGCTCCCCTTTCGGGCAGTCTCCCTGGCGAGCTCCCCTTCTGGGCGTTCTCCTTGGCGAGCTCCCTTTTCGGGCGGTCTCCCTGGCAAGTTCCCCCTCCGGGCAAGCTCCCCTTCCTGGCGAGCTCCGCTTCCGGGCGGTCTCCCTGGCGAGCTCCCCTTCCGGGCGGTCTCGTCTCCTGCCGGGCGATCTCCCCGGGCGGTCTCGTATTTCCCGGGCAGCCCGTCGTTTCTGGACCTGCCTGTTTGGGCAGGCCCTCGCTCCTATAAATAGAGGGTCAGGGGTTTCCAACTTGTAGCTAGTGATTAGAGCGGTCTCCAGTTTTGAGACCGCGGTGACCTCTCCCCCCTGCTTGGGCGATCTCCCCCTTGCCTAGGCGATCTCCCTCTCATCAGGCGATCTCTTTTCTGCTCAAATCCATCTCTTTTTCTCCTCTCTCACTCCTTCACCCGTGACTCAAAGTAACCGACCACCTCAACAATGACACCCTCCTCCATCTTGAGCAAGTGTGGACTTGTTGCATTTTTGGTCCGAACAATGTGTATGATGATGACGACAGCGATGCGATTTAATTGTGAAAATATTGCAATATGTTTGTAACTTCCACCTTAACAATCTCCAAAAACTACTACAAGAGAAGATTCATAAGAAATGTTTTGCTTGAAGTTTATTATGAGTAGTGCATAAACAGATAATAATGTCTGAGGCCAGTTCAAGTACCCCCAATGTCTCTGCAGACTTGTATGATTTTTTTTCAAAAGGCGTCGAATCTCCATAATATTTGTGTTGCAGGTTCAAAAATAATAACAAAATAAGATCAAGAGTTGTGATGCAAAAATGAATCGTTGTGAGTAAATATGTAAGTCGAAAGAACCATATGAAAGGGGGAAAGAAAATCTGAAAACCACCTAAGAAGATGGGAAGAAGAACCGTTGCATTGGAGGTGGTTGTATGAAAGCCTGATCCATTGACAAAGTCCGTGATCCAAGGAAGGAGTCGTGGAAGGAGGCGCAGTCGCTGAAGATCACAAAGAAGATCGTTTCACTTGTAGATCGGCGGGAGGGAATTTCATATGGAGCGGGGATGGGGTTTCGTAGGAGCGAAGCAAGGTAGTTAATATTATTCCTGATCTTTGATATTGATTGGACGGCCATGATTCGTTTGATGTTCCACATCATTTCACGAAAAAGTCTTAAAGAAACTTCTATATATATTGGCATATATATGATAAAACAGATCTAGAAAAACAGGATTATAATTAGTAAAACTTGAAAAACAGTGAGATCAAGAAATAAAAGAAAGCATAATAATATATATAATTTAGAATTGAATCTAGGCAAGGCGTGTGATCACTCCTCTAAAGAAGTTGTATCACCCTCCAAAGGTACATTCAACCGATGCTCACTCCGTACATCCCCCGGCTAGATCGCGAAAATTCCTGATAAGGGGCTTCATAATTTGTAAGAATTCCGGGTTGCGGATAGCCGGAATTCCCATCTTCCACACTAACTTAGTGGGAAAATGTAGGCTAAGTGGGGTGTAACCAAATTCAACGTCCCCGCTAACACCGTAACCGCCCATCACCGCACGACCGGTCGCCTGCCCCCGTGCGGCCGACCGCCTGGCCACGCGGCTGGCCGGCCGACCGCCACCGCAGCAAGGTCATGCGTGGCCGCGCGCACGACGTGCACGCAACCGCTAAGCCGCACGTCCGGCCGCCGCCGCCCAACTGCAAGACCGTGCGCCCGCATGGCCACATGGTCGCGCATGGTCTCTAGGTTTCACGACTGACTGAGCGGGCGGCCTCGCCACACGGCCGCACGGGTGGCCGGTCGGCCGTCCCCCGCGGTCGTTCGCTTGGCCGGCTCACTTGGTCGATCAGCCCGCTGGCCCACTTGGGTCGCACGACCGGCCACCACCACTGACTGACCCCGTCGCCAACCACCACTGGCCGGCCTCCACCGGCCGGCCCCTCGGCCGCCGCCTAACTTCCTCCATCCAACCACCTCGGACGTGTAACCACCACACCCCACTAACGGCGTAACCACTCATTATGAGGGTGTGTATAATCGAGAATTCCCATAATAGGTGTGCGCATAATCTATAACGTAATTATACGCATAATAAAGTATGAGGTATTAGGGTGCGGATAACAAAAATGCGCATAACAGTCTGCGTATAGCAAATAATAAGGTTATGGTATGCATATAATACATAAAATTGTTACGATATGAATATAACCATAAAAGTATTCATATTTGGTATGCCCATAATACATGAATTGGCTACGGTGTGCGAATAATCGTACACCCTAACCACATGTTTAAGGAAATGATCACCCTCAAATCCTATAAAAATAGCCACAGGTACTCCTTTCTTTCTACCTTGTCTTCTACGCCTGAGAGAGTTCCCGAAGAATTCTTCGAAGATCTTCCTGTACGCTTGATGGAATCCTCGAAGATCTTCGAAGATCTCTTGAAGATATCACAGAAGCCTTCGAAGACACCTTGGGGATTTCCCCGTGCACATTGCACCCCATGCACATTGCACCCCGTGCACATTGCACTCGGCGCACATTGCGTCGCACACATTGTACCCCGCATATTGCAACGGGCACATCACTCCAGACTCCTTCGCTCGCAACCGGAGACAAGCTGCAGACTCCAGATCGTGTTGTGCACACCGCTCCAGCTTCCAGGCATCTGTAGAAGACTCCAAAGTGCAACGAGCACATTATTCCTCACTATAACAACTTAGAAAATACTTAGCCTCACGAGCGGTGGCCTGTCACCCTCAAAGCTTCTTCCCCTTCTCTGACTCTCTACTGTAACGAGAGACGGCTTGTCGACCTTGAATTCTCTACAAAACTTTGTAACAACTGTACAACCCTCATTCTCCGAGGGTAGGTCCATTCAAAGCCACGTAGGCTGAAGTCAAGGTCAAAAGGTCAGCACAGAAGCCGGCAGTCCAAGACGCAAGGCAACTCAGCCAGCAGGAGCAAGGGGCGACCTTGGCGAGCAGAGGCGAGCAAGAGGCGAGCAGGGGCGAGCAGAGGCGAGCAAGAGGCGAGCAGGGGAGAGCAAGAGGCGAGCAGGGGCGAGCATAGGCGAGCAAGAGGCGAGCTGGGGCGAGCTGGGGCGAGCTGGGGCGAGTATCTCGCGAGTATGGGCGAGTATCTCGCGAGTATGGGCGAGTAGCCCTTGTAACTCACAAGCTTAGGCAGTATACTCGCCTGTACCCCCCCCCCCCCCCCCCCCCAGGATTTCTCTATAAATCGACCCCAAGGGGTACTAGAAATGGCACCTTTGGAAGTGGTCGAGGTCCCCCCAAGCTGGATACTCGCCAAATTCATACTCGTCTAGTACCTCGCCTAGCTTTTGGTTGCAGAGGGGAAGTTTCTCCCAAACTTCTGGGTACGTGGTGGGACCTCCCTGCTGGAGCACCTGGGGTGTGCTTATAGTCGTTTTCTCTCTCCTATTTTAGCTATCCGAGCCGTGGAGTTGGACCGCAGGATCAGTAACCTCGGGCTGCATTGATCCGAATTTTGGAGCCGGGATTTTCCTGGCTTCAACAACAACACCAAGATATAGTGGAAGTTTGGCCTACACAGATCCGGCCCCGTGGTTTTTCCCCTTTACAGAGTTTTTCCACGTAAAAAAACTCTCTTGTCGTCAGCTTTTTCTGTGACTGTTTACGCGCTCGACCGCTCCCGAGCTAAGACGGTCTGATTCTCGACCGGTTCAAGAGCGCCTCGCGCGACCCGCAATAATTCTGATGTGCACGGACACCAGAGAAGCACAAAGCACCAGAACTCTCACTTGATGAAGCAAAAGAAAAGAAAGCAAAAACGAGAGAAAAGATGGATCGAGAATGAAGGAGCAAGTCAGAAGATCGAAGTGTGTAAAATAGTTCAGAAAAAACCTTCTATATGGAATCTCGCAAAAAATCACAAGTAATAATCATGTAATTAATTGTAATGGCTATTTTAAGTAAATTCTATCGTGCAGAGAAAACGTTAGATTTCCAACATACAGAATTAAAGATGCAAAACACGTAACGAAATGTGTACAAAAAGTTACATGTGCTTGGTATTCGAATAGCATAGATCT
The DNA here is from genome assembly GCA_033032865.1 of Dactylorhiza incarnata. Taxonomy (NCBI): domain Eukaryota; kingdom Viridiplantae; phylum Streptophyta; class Magnoliopsida; order Asparagales; family Orchidaceae; genus Dactylorhiza; species Dactylorhiza incarnata. Next base: position 6,805,684 of record JAWHQI010000104.1, on the reverse strand, counting down.
CGACGTACGTTGAGAAGTTAACACACGGAAGTCGATGTACGATAGAGATGTCGACGCACGGAAGTCGTCGTATGGAAGGGATGTCGACGCATGGGAATTCAACACATGAGATGGAAGTCGACGCACAAAATAGAAGTCAACGCACGTAGAAATTGACGTACATCGAGTTAATTTCAACACTCAATTTAAATTTTAAGCCTTTCAAAATGACAACTATTTTGTATACAAAAATACAATTCAATTCAATTATTCCTCAAATCACAAATCCAGATCTGGTGTGTGCGCACACACGCATGTGTTGTTCATGGTTTCTCCTGATGTTCCTGTATAACTCATATATCGTCGAGGGTAGAGCTCATTCAGGTCACGTAGGTAGAAGTCAAAGGTTAAGATAAAGTCAACCAGCATGAGCATCTGAAGGCCATAAGCGAGTATGTGAGTATCTTCTGCCATACTCGCCAAGTAAGCGACGTCGGCAACATATCGCCAAATGTCTGAGATCTCTCCGTACTTGCCAGTGTGCGAGATCTTTTTATTGTCGTCATTGTCGTCAGGTCGGCATAGGTAACCTCGCGGGGGCCGCGTATAGTCGTCTACATACCCCCCAGGATTTATCTATAAATAGACTCTCAGGGGTACCAGGAAAAGCATCTCTTCAGGATCTCTTTGACACCACTCTTGGGACCTCTTCTAGGAGACAGTCAGTATTCTCTCGAATCTTGACCCCCCCATCCCCTGCTAGTGATATACTCATCAAGAGGTGCTTTTCTCGTCCTAAGCTCAGTCATTTGTGGTTATGAAGGGAAAGTTTCTCTCAAACTTTCGGGTATGTGGCGGGTCTTCCTGCTGAAGAGTCTTGGGGGTTGTTTCTAGTCTTTCTCTCTCTTCTTAGTTTTAGTCTTCGAATCCGAGTAACCAGACCGTGTGATAAGTAGTCTTAGGCTGCCCTATAGTCCGAACATTTGAAATCAGGATTTTCCTGATTTTAATAGTTCTTTTGAAAAAATAAGAATTAGTGATTTAGTTTATATACCCACTTACATAAGTGGAGATTTGTAAGGTTAGCGTAAAGGTCATTCTTTTTCATGAAAAGATTTCCCTCCAAATTTTAGAGTCCCTCAATTTTTGGGATTTAGCTTTTATATCAAATGTCGTGGAGTCCAAAATCAAACACAATACACAACTTTATTAAAACATTATGAAATAAATATTTTTAATTAAAATTTCTTACATTAATATGCAATTATATATATACATACCAGACAAAATTGTCTACATTTATTTGAAATATCTCTGGTTAAATTCTATACCAACAACCGCGATGACCAACTAGTAGACTACTGTTCCACACACAACCGCCCCCTTTCGGTGCTTGACAGCTATCCTCCATTCATGCGGTGGAAGGGGGAATGTGTCATGTGTGTAACAATTGGATATTAATCAAGATTAAATTTTATATGTAATATATATATATATATATATATATATATATATATATATATATATATATATAGACATGAGTGAGAGGCATTGGGCTCCTATTAGGTATAATTTATTAATATGTTTGCGCGTGTCAGGACCGACTCAGAATGACCCGACGGGTTCCGTGTCACTAGGGTTAAGGGCTCTACGCTGGAGATACTATATAAGTCCATTTCACATGTTGATGAGTAGAATATCTTGAGCAGAGCCTCAACACTCAAGATACGAGTTAGGGTTTCCGCTCTCTCCCCAGCCGTTCGCGATTTCTTCCGCTCCCGTGCGATCTTGTGCGCAGTTCTTCGGTTTTTTGCAATTTTCTGCCGCCGATCGCTCGTTCTCGATCGCAAACCCCCTCCAGATTCGCAGATCTAGATCGGGGAGAGGGAAGCGTGTTGCATCCGATCGATTGAGGAAGATATTTCTTCCAGATCTAGTCTTCTGCGCCGATCCCGCTCCAGATCCAGTTGCCGTCGTTCTCCAGCGCCGTTGCTGTCGATCGATTGAGGAAGAGCAGATCCAGATATCTCTTCCATTTCCAGATCTGGGAGACTTTCCTGTTGCGATTTTATTTTTGCGGAAGCAGTTTGCGATCTCCCGTTCCCAGGAAGGGTTCTGGATCCAGTCGCAGCCCAGATCCGCCGTAGTCACTGATCGCCGGTGCCGTTCGCAAGAAAGGGAAAGCCAATCGCCGATGTTTCTCGCGCCGCCAGGAAAATCGCGATCCAGTCCGGCTTCTTTGGGAGACAAGTCAGCGATTTCCGGAGTTCTTCCCAGATCCAGATCTTGGTCCTTTTGAAATTACTGTGCTGCCGTTCAGATCTGCAGTTCCCGTAGCAGATCGAGATTGTTGTTGGAGTTCTTCCCGGATCCAGCCTCTGGCAATTCGAAAAGAAGAGAAGGATCTCTAGTTTTCTTTGGCGCGAGTTCGCAGATCGGGAGGAAGTTGCCGTTCTCGGATCTGTTTCTTATTCTCTGCCGAGATTTGGTGTTCTGCCGGAGGACTGTCTCTGAGCTTGCTTTGGAGGAACAAGCTTAATTTTTCTGGATTGGATCCGAAGTTCCTTGGTCGTCTTCGCGCGAATCAGGTGACTTTATTTCATTTTTTCTATTTTAAATTCTGTTGCGATGTCGAAGAAAAGTGCACTCGACATCACCAAGCTGCAGTCGTTCGACGCCTCTGATTTCCTCAGTTGGAAAATTCAAGTCCAACTGGGAATGAAGGAACGCGACATCTTCTACACTGTGCATAATGACTTTGCGTCTTCTGGCGAGGGCGTAGACGAATATAGTGGACCAAGGATGAGGATTTCTGTAGGGACTACCTGTTGAATTCCCTCAATCCGCGTCTCGCACTGACCTACTCGAAGCTACCTTTGCTACAAGGTGGGCAAATGCCCACCTTATTAAATTTTTTTTTTATCAAAATATAGGCGGCAGATGAAAACTAAAGTGTCCACGTAACTGCAGTTTGGGTTATTTTAAGGAGTTTAGATTATATTATTATAATAATATTCCCTAATATTTAATATCCTTTATCTCCCTGCTGCTGCCTGCGATAGCTATCCTTCCTAGGGTTGCGTAAAAAGCTGAAGGCGTGAGGACTGAGGAGGAGTGGACTGTGGAGGAGGGCGATTCTGCATCAGGAGTTCATGACGACGGCGATCTCGCCTCGCCATCTCGCCATCTCGCCATCAGGAGTTCATGAATCAGGAAGACGCCGATCTCCGCATCTCGCCATTAGGAGTTCAGACGACGGCGAGGAGGGCTGGAGGGGCATCTTCAGTTTTTACCACGGGAAAGAGACAAGTTGGGACAGGTATTTTTCTGGAGATTGGCAGAGATCGTGAGAGTTGAGACCCATTTTTTTCTATACCTGAAGCCTTTCCGACTCCTTTTCACTGGCATTTCAGTTTTTATCACGGGAAATAGAGAAGTTGGGCAACAAAATCACCAAGAACGCCAAAGAATAGCAGTAATCTATCTGAGAAATCTTCAAAAGGAAATACAACAGTGAGCAGTCGAACATCGGCGACTTAGTCGGACAGGTATTTTTCGGTTCTTCCTCCTATTTCAGCACCTTTTTGATTTTACAACATATGGTAGGAGGCAGCAAGATTTCAATTTGACAACATATGGCAGGAGGCTGCAAGATTTTACTTTGATTCATTTTTAAATATTTTATAATACAAATTTTGCCCACCTTATACTATAATCCTGGCTTCGCCACTGACCACGCCTACAAGACCGCAAAGGAGATCTGGGATTGTCTCAACGCGCATTTCCAGAAGGAGGAGGTGTTGTCCAAATCGCTCATTGGGGAGAAGTTCTTCAACTTTCGCCTCAAGGCGAATCTGTCGATCACCTCCCAGATCATAGAGCTGGAGAACCTGCACAACAAGCTGGAGGGCGATCAGTCGAAGATGGACGATATGCACAGACTGTTCAAAATGATTATTTTAATTTCTATGAATTTGCTAGATAAGTCCGAAATGGCTTTCACAACCATTAGCGGTAGAATAACACTAACTGTTAATTCACATTACTTTGGTTGCGCTTACTTAATCAATGGGATGTATAGACTTAGTCTAGAAAATGAGTGCATAAATCAAGTGAGTTCGTCTCTGTTAGATCCAAAGCTACTTCACAATAGACTTGGACACGTTCACTATAAAAAGATGCGCGATCTAGCTAAGAGTCACAACATTCCGTTAGATTTCTCTATTCGATTTGATAGGTGCGAGGTTTGTGCCCAAACCAAAATAACTAGAAACCCTTACAAGACCGTTTCTAGGAGCACACAACTTTTGGAATTGATTCATTCCGACCTCTGTGACTTTCAGAGTCATGCCACTAGAGGGGGAAGGAAGTATCTAATTACCTTCATTGATGATTTCTCCAGATTTTGTCATGTCTACCTATTGAAATCGAAAGACGAGACATTCGAGACCTTCAAAATCTTCAAATCTCGGGTAGAAAACCAGTTAAATCTGAAGATTAAGAGACTTAGAAGTGATCGAGGAGGAGAATACTTTGCAACTGGGTTTAGGGAGTTTTGTGCCACCGAGGGCATAATCCTTGAAACTACAGCTCCTTACTCACCCCAATCAAATGGCGTTGCTGAGCGTAAGAATAGAACGTTGACAGAGATGCTAAATTCTATGCTCCTGACCGCTGGCATGCCCAATTCCTTTTGGGGGGAAGCAGTCCTTACTGCAAATCACATTCTGAATAGAGTGCCTCACTCAAAGCTCAGTTCTACTCCTTATGAGCTGTGGCACGGTCATCCTTGTAAATATGACACTCTTAAGACTTGGGGCTGTATCGCCTATGTGTGTATACAAGACCTTAAAAGACCTAAGGTGGGACCTAGAACAGCAACCTGTGTCTATCTAGGCAGTGCAGAAGATAGTGCAGCTGACCGATTTCTGGATCTATCCACTAATTCAGTGATAGAGTCCAGAGATGCTATCTTCTTTGAGCATAAATTTATCAAAGATCGTGGCCTGACCGTTCCTGGATCTACTGACATGATCTCAGAGTCTACGGTAGAACCCGAAGCTGGCCCCTCTGGCACTGCTCCCCAACCTCTAGAGGTCGAACCTGTTCCTCTTAGAGTATCTACAAGAGATAGAATCCCTAAGGATTTTGGTGAGAACTTCGTCACCTACCACTTAGAGGATGATCCATTTTCCTATCAGGAAGCGATGAGATCGAGAGATGCGTTAATGTGGGCAGAAGCCATCGACGATGAGATGAACTCGCTGCTACAAAATAATACCTGGCATCTAGTGGACCTACCGAAAGGAGCTAAAGTCCTGGGATGCAAGTGGGTACTGAAGAAGAAGTTACATAATGATGGGTCTATAGCCAGATACAAAGCACGTCTAGTAGCTAAGGGTTATAAACAACAAGGGGGAATTGACTACTTTGATGTCTACTCATCTGTATGTCACCTATCTACTATTAGAATTCTTCTAGCCTTAGCCTCTATCAAGAATTTCATCGTCCATCAGATGGACGTGAAAGCAACTTTTTTGAATAGAGAGCTAAATGAAGAGATCTACATGGCACAACCTGAAGGTTATGTCCATAAAGATTTAAAGGATAAAGTGTGCAAGCTAGATAAATCCATCTATGGGCTTAAACAAGCATCTAAGATGTGGCACATGAAGTTTGATCAAGTGGTAAAGAGCTTTGGATTTCAGTCCAGTCTATCCGATAAGTGTCTCTATTACCGCTCGATGTCAAACCAAACAGTCATCATATGCCTATATGTGGATGACATGTTGATCCTGGGGTCAGACCTAGCTGTCGTGAGGGATATTAAGTCTGCTCTCGCCAAAGCGTTTGATATGAAGGACCTTGGTCCTGTCGATACCCTACTAGGTATGAAAGTAAGAGTAGACAAGGGATGTGTCACTCTGAGTCAAGCTCACTACATAGAGCAGATTCTTAATACCTGGGGTTATAAAGATTGTAGGCCTGTTGAAACACCAACTGATCCGAACGTCAAGTTGAGTCTGAATGAAGGGACAAGCGTTGATCAAGTCAAGTACTCAAAGATCATTGGAAGTCTCATGTACGCCACAAGTTGCACTAGACCAGCCATTGCTTTCTCCGTAAGCATGCTAAGTCGCTTTACCAGTAGTCCAGGCAAAGAGCATTGGGATGCCCTAGATAGGCTGATGAAGTATCTCAAAGGTACTAAAGACCACACTCTGTGCTACACTGGTCACCCTCCTACTTTGGAAGGGTACTCTGATGCCTCCTGGTGTTCAGAAGTTGCAAACAGCAAGTCCACAAGTGGATTTATATTCACATTGGGCGCTGCAGTTACTTGGAAGTCCAAGAGACAGACTTGCATAACTTTGTCGTCTGTGGAAGCCGAGTTATTTGTCTTAGCTTCAGCTGGTGAAGAGGCAGACTGGATCATGAATCTGATCTTAGACATTCCCTTGTCTAGACTTCAAATCAACTCTTTAAGCCTGTACTGTGATAATCAGGCAGCAGTCCAAGTTGTTAAGAATGCCCTCTTTAACACTAAGAGACGACATGTACGACTAAGGCACACTCTTTTGAATTATCTTAAAGAACAAGGCGTTATTACTTTGGTCGACGTGCGATCGAAGGATAATCTAGCTGGTCCATTGACGAAAGGAATGCCCCGTGACCGTTCAATCAAAACAGTGGGGGAAATGAGACTCAAAGCGGTTTGACACCAATTTTAGTCTGAATGTTTTGATTCCTTTCTTTGTCAAATCTAGCATGTTGTGCTCCGTTGGTATTTTGGTTGCTGAGTACGAATCTCTGGTTGGCTGTTTCATTCCACATTTGATGATAACAACCTTATCCAGATTCGTCTTCCTTAACTTGGAGGAGAGTGTTATTCCACATTTGATAACACGATCTGACTTGTTTTGGACCTTCTCCTGTTGATTGGTTCCATTCCACATTTGATGAGTTCCAATCAACCCTAGAAGAACAATAACCAGGATATCACACATTGAAATACAGATATAACTGCGTTGTCCAGAAGTCTGAAATTGTTTCGTTTGGAAACTGTTAATAGATTATGCGGTTAAACCTGAAATACTATACCTATATCCTCTAAGCATAATTAAAGTACTACGTTCTTGTATATAAAACTAGATACATGTACATTTTCCATTGTTGAATTCATTCTGAATGAAGTTCTCTGTTGGAAATTACAGAAAATGCTGCTGCAGGAGGAGCACTTGCAGACTGGGATCCTGAAAAGGATGATCTACTGGATGATGGTTACTAGAGTATCTGTTTGTTTTTCTTTCTCTGACTTAGAGCACTGTTTAGCTCTCTTTACCTGTTTTGTTTGGACTATTTTCTATTCTTTGTTAGTCATGAGACATTAGGTCTTCTGGTACCTATCTCTTTGTTTGTACTTTGATTCTGATGTGATGCTGCTTAGTTTATATTTTATGCTTATGCGTGCATACATACTCCTGTTTCTTTCAGTCCAATATATTATAATAGGTACTTGCGGACACGGTTGTGTAATGAGTCGAACTGGTTGAACACTACACACACCAACCCTTTTCCAACGTCGGTATACCGCGGACATAGGAGGAGATTGTTAGGTATAATTTATTAATATGTCCGCGCGTGTCAGGACCGACTCGGAATGACCCGACGGGTTCCGTGTCCCTAGGGTTAAGGGCTCTACGCTGGAGATACTATATAAGTCCATTCCACATGTTGATGAGGCTTAGTAGAATATCTTGAGCGGAGCCTCAACAGCTCCGCCCCTACTGCCAAGCACCACAGTACCTGGCCGGCGACGGTGGTTCGCCCGCAACAACTTTATTTTATAAATTATAACAACTTTGCATAATTCAAATATTTATTTTATAACAATAATAACTTTATTTTATAACTTTATATAGACAAAATGCATATTTCAATCCCTAACTTTTAGGCTTCATTTGGGAGAGCTTTTACATCCGCGCGTTTCATCAAAACGCAAACGCCACCTGTTTTTTGCATTTGTTTTTCCTCCGTTGTTTGGATTAGCCACGTTCACGCCAAGCCTGCAAACGCCGCCTCCCGAAACTCTGCCCCGCACCTCCAGTTTGCTGCGTTTAGGGCCCTTCTGTGCTGCCACTCCCTCTGTTATGCTTCCTCCACCGCTAACGACGACAATGGTGGAAGCGTGCCGCGCCTGTGTCGTCTTTTTTTTTCTTGGCAGGCGGAGACGGAAGCAGGCGGAGGCGGAGGCAGGCGGAGATCGCAGGTCAAGCACTAACGGAGATGGCGGAGGCAGGCGGAGGTAGGCGGAGGCAGGAGGAGGCAGGCGGAGGCAAGCGTTGGCTGCCAACGGAGGCAGGCGGAGGATAAACAGTAAAAACATGCCAACGGAGGCAGGCGGAGGAGATAAACACTAAAAACATTTTATATAAAGTTTATAAACAGTAAATAATATATATATATATATATCAAAATTTATATATAATATTGTTGCGGGTCGCTCGGGTGCTCTGGTAGACTGGTCGAATTGAACCACCTTAGCTCGGAAGCGAACCGAGCGCGCAAACAGTCAAAGAGAGATTCGTTGAGTACACAGAGATTTTTTAACGTGGAAAATCCGGAAAGGGTAAAAAATCACGCGGCCGGAGCTGTGCCGACCAAACTCCACTATCTTCCGGGGGGTTACAGTTAGGTACTTATAAGTCGAGCGCGACAGGCCGTTGCTCGTTACAATAATAGAGAGAGAGAGAGTTACGAAGGTGACAGACCACCTCCAGAAAAACTAAGTATTTTTCCTTCTGAGAATATTGGAGAGCAAAAGTGAGAATGTTGAGTCGCCTTCCGGGAGAACAAAAGTGAGATGCTCCGGAGAACGAAAGTGAGAATGCTGAGTCGCCTTTCGGGATGAGAGAAATCTTCAAGTCCACGAGGGAGATCTTCAAGCGCCGAAGGAGAGTCCCGTGAAAATCTTCAAGGAGCTCTCCCGGGTGCAGAAGGCAAGGTCCTTTGAAATGAAGCCCCGGGGCTCCTTTTATAGCTTTGGCCGGGGGTAGCCCGGTAATCTCGTCGTTGTAACCACCGTAACCACCTGGCGGACGAATCATATTTTCCGGTTCGGAGCACACGGATCGCCATTTTTCGTAATTGACCATCTTGCCCCTCGGACAGTTTGGGCAGTTTTTTGGAGGCAAAAAAAGCGACGGATTGTTCCTGAAATCTGAGAAGCTAGAAAGACAAAATGTGAGCATGCTAGAAAGACAAAATGTGAGCATGTCAAAAATGCGAAAGTATTCCGGGCGCGCAAGCGCGTTCAGAAGCGTTCTGAGCGTGCAACGAACACGAAAGTGCTCCGGACGCGCTTAAAGGCGTTCTGAGCGCGCAACGAACACGTAAGTGTTCTAGGCACACACTGCGAGCGCGGAGCATTCCGGGCGAACGATGGAACGAGAAGGCGTTCAGCGCACAACGTGCACTTGGGGGCACTCTGCGCGCGCCTGAATGTGGACTCGGGAGGTGTTGCGGTTGTGCAGTTAGCGCGGAATTGTTCTGAGCGTGGGATTGTTCTGAGCGCGGCGAATAATATTCCGTAAGAATAATATTCCGCAAGAATAATGCTCACGGGGGAATAATAGCCATGCAAGAATAATATTCCGGCGTGTCGTTTGGTCAGCACTCTGAGCACGGTGAACGCGAAAGTGCTTGATACGCGACTGCGGGGACCTCGAGGCCGAGGTGGCCGGGAGCACGCCCCAATTGGTGAGTTACTATTCATGTAACTCCCCCTTGGGGAGTTACTGCTCACGTATCTCCCCAAGGGGAGTTACGTGACTCCCCAATTGGGGAGTGGGGCACTCCCCAATTGGGGAGCACCACATGGGCACATGCCGCACCCCCCAAGGAAGAAGGGGGTGCGGCAATGCCGCACCCCCTTTAATTGGGGGTGCGGCAATGCCGCACTCCCTTTTAGGCGCGGCGGGCGCCGCGCCGTTTCGGCGCGGCGAGTCCCGCACCATTTCGGCCCGGCAAGTACCCATCCGGATACGCGATACAGGACCGCATCCCGTATCATTTTTACAGGTGCACATCAAATATATATATATAGTTTTATAATAATATATATATATATCAAATGTTTTATAATAATATATATATAACATTTATATATAAAGTTTTATAAACAAAAAATTTTATATTATTATAAAAAATAATATATATATATAAAATAACTAAAAATATTTTATAATTAATAAAAATAACTAAAAATAACTAAAAATATATATATTATTATCAATAATAAATATATATATATATATTAGAAAAAAATAGAAAATATTTATAATAAAAAATATTTATAAAACACCACAGTTGTTTTGTCAAACGATTCTTCATTCTGAACAGCTCTGTAAACACAGACTACCCAAACAGAACTCCAATTCTAGCAACCAATTTCCAACAGCTCTATTTACAAACCTGCATTTACAACAGCTCATTTTACAACCGCAACCGCTCTCCCAAATGAAGCCTTAATCTCTTTAATATTTCAGTCCCAAAACATGTATTGCGAGTAAATCAATCCCTAACCTTTTCACTACTTTTCATTTCAGTCCTTTATTAACATCTTCCCAATAAAAGTAACGGAAGTGAGGCTGAGCATTAAAATATACTAACAGAATTATACGAAATTTTTTTTTGGATTACTTTTAACTGATACTTGCCCCCAAAAAAACTCCAAACTGAACATTAATATATAATAAGACCAATAGAAGCTACCTGGATGGATAAAGTTCAATGTGGATGGTTCGCTGAGAACCTCTCCATTATGCATACTCTACCAGCACAGGGGCACTGGGGTACCACCCAGCCTCACCGGCTGTCGACACCACTCTTTTGGTGCCCCCGCCCCCTGGATGGATAAAGTTCAATGTGGATGGTTCGCTTTCCTCGTCTGGGCTTGCTGGGCTTGGGATGGTGGCTCGTGACGATCGGGGTGCTCTTGTCTTTGCTGCTGGGATCTCGATGCTGCATTGGGATCCTGGGGGAGTGGAGCTGGCGGCGATTTTGGCGCTGAAGGATCAGATTGCCCCTTCTTTATATGGGACTCGCGGAGCTATTATAGAGGGCGACTGTCGTACCCTTATGGATAGTTGTGCTGCTGGGATGAGACGGGGTGACTGGAGCGTGACAGTGGATGGCGACGAGGACTTCTCATTTCTGAGCGGCTTTCCCCAGCTTCGATTCCAGCATATTGGCCGTGAGGGCAATAGAGTTGCTGATTTTTGTGCGCGTTTTGCCCTTCGGGGAAATTTTGTTTGGCTGGACGTTGATAGCACCCAGACTGAGTTTGCCGAGCTTGTTCGGGTGGACTTAGATGGCATGCTGTAATTTTTTTTCTTTTCTTTTTGGTTTTAATTACATGCTATTTGCATCTTTCAAAAAAAAAAATAGAAGCTACCAAAAATCTGAATTGGACCGTTTAACAGAAAATCACAACCGAAAATAATACCAGATCAAAATTATATAGTTTAAAAAATGACAGAGATCGAGCAAAGTCTGATCTTTCAGATGGCAAATGTGAATCACAACACTCACCACTGCAATTCCTGCCTGAGCTGCTTCAATCTGGTCAGATCAAAACCGTGGGCCTTCATGAGAGTGGCGGAATCCTTCAAGAGAGACTTCGCAGAAAATAACCTAAAATCTGCCAACAGTAAAGTAACTAGCCTCATTGAAGAGTTGAGAATGACGGAATCCTTTATCAATGCAGAAATCACAAAAACAGGAAGATTTTAAAAGCCTAAATCGAAGAAACCCTAGATCACAGAAACCATAAATCGCAATTCATAGAAACCCTAATCGATTACCGTCTGGAATCGCCCCTCCCCCCCGATGGTGGTATATATCGTCTGGAATCGTGGAGTAGTGGATCAGTCGCCGAGTGCTCGCCTGGAGTCGTTGTTGGAGAAGATGCGTGGATTCGTCGCGGGATTCGTCACGGTCATGATCGCGATGGCCGGAGTTGTCGTCTTGAAGGGAAAGGTAGAGGTAAAGGCTCGCTTGAAAAAAAACGAACGGAAAAATTTAATGGCGTTAACTTTAGGACTGAAATATAAATTTAATGGGATTTCCATTATTACTTTTAATTTAGGTACGAGTGTAATTGAATGCAAATTTTATTTTAAATTTATTTGAAGTAAATCATAATATATGTTATTATTTTTGAAAGGGCACGTGGATATATTTGGCAATGTTGAATGTTTCACATAATTTTTCTCTTTTAATATTACGAGCAGCTCCGCACGGGCTTCGCCCGTGCTCGCTGAATCTTAGCAGGCTGCGCCCGCATTCGAGTGGACTGTGCCTGCATTCAGGTGGGTTGCACTCACATTCGGGCGGGCTGCGCCCGCATTCAGGCAGACTGCACCCGCATACGACAGTACCCGACTGGCGACGACGAGCTTCTCCCGCAACTTATATATATGACTATTCAAAATGACCATAAAAAAAAATATATTAATATTTTATAATTATTTTTTTCAAAAATATTTATATTTTAACAAAAAATCATTTTAAAGTAAAAATTATATTTTGAAATTAGTTTTTGGAGACATAATGATTATATGTCATAGTAGATATAGAAGGTCTACTAAAAAACTTTTAGGCTGCGTTCGTTTCGTAGGTTTTGATTGAAAGGAATTGGTTTTGGTCCAAAACCAAAAGCTCATAGGTTTTGATTTTGGGTCAAAACTCAATTTTGTTGTTCGTTTGCAGGATGATTTTCAATGACAGGAATTGAATCTGTCAATTTTTTTGTTCGGCTATATGATAGAATTCAAACATTGGAATTGATATTAAATATATACATATACCTAAACATAACGAAAACATTTAATTAACATGATAACCATAATATAATTATTATAATTTGTGCTCTAAATAATGATTTTTTTTTGAAATAGTTAAAACATGAAAGAATACTATATAAATAGTTTTTTAAAAATATTAAATATTTCTTTGAAAGAATAATATATAATTGGTGCTTATAAGATTGCTCTAAATAATAATTATTTTTTTGAAATAGTTAAAACACGAAATATTAATGAAATATAATATACAATTAAGGCGTAATTAATTAGTTAACAAAAAATATTAACATATGTAATGTCATAAATAATACTATATAAATATCCGAATTTTTTAAAATAATAGATATAATGCTATAGGGAGAGAGTGATGACACATGATTAGTAGGAGAGAGAAAATTCCCCCAAAACCTATGGAAAAGGGTGGGTTTTCACCTTAGGCTAAATTCTTAACGGATCCAAACCGGTAGGCTTTGTAGGAAAACCAATTCCCTCCAATAAATTACCAAACGAACACCAGTGAATGGAATTGGGAAACCCAAAACCAATTCCTTCCTTCAAAACCCGCGAAACGAACGCAGCCTTAGATTTTATGAATTTTAATCATTATTTTTATTATATGGATATATTGTAATTACTCAAAAAATCATTATATTTTTTTGAATTTCTATGTTTTCATAATATATGTTAAGTCATTGAAGTAAAAGAATGAGGCTATATTTGACAATTTTGAATGTTGCCCCAAAAACAACTTCTTGAATATAGTAGTTAAATAAATAAATATATATATATATATATATATATATATATTAATACATATAAGATCCAATTCTCACGAATAAATTCTTTTGGTGTGACAATTATCCATGTCACTCATGACAAATTTATAGAGAATTTTATAATTTTATAGAGCATAGAGAATGCAAGAGAAGTGTAAAAGGGACACCAGCGAATGATAAGACCGCACACGAAATTGTCAAATACACGAGTCCATGACAGTATGTTGGTTGGATTAAAAGGGGGCCCAATTTCATAGACTCTATCCGATTTCTTCATTTCACCACATTCTGTGCTGACCGTGTAATGTTCTCTTTCCTGCCCGCAGGTGTTCGGGCAAGAACTCCTCCAACCCGAGGCCGCACGCGTGACGGAGACGATGGGACTTCTCACAGCGCTATGCGAGCAAGCCGGGGGCCCCACGCCAAAATTGTCGCCCAGGTGGAACACATCTCCTGCAGAACGATTTATGCTGCTCCGCAGGAACTACCGAGTATTATGCTGCTCCATGCCGTACCGCCACCCGAACCCGCGGTGGCGACACTTCTGCCGTGTGCTCGTGCGGGGCCCGCACCTGACAGTAGCGTTGAAGTCTGAAGAGCTTCAAGACATTACTTATTCCACACGCAATCTTTGCCTCCTCTTTAATTATAGTTATGACTAGTTCGAATGATGAAACGCATTTGCTCCACAAATCCAAAACGTATTTTTCTTCCACTCAATAATTCTCGAGCAATATCTACATTTAACTATATTATATTAAAAAAAAAAATTGATACAATATTCAAATTTTCAATTTTACTTCTCATTATTACAATTATTTTAAATTTAAACATTTAATTTTCAAATTTTATCCTTCTCTTGTAATTTTTTTGAATTTTTATAAGTATTTAATATTAAAAAATATGCTCTCACGGAGGAGAAATATTTTGGGAATCGGTTATAACTAGGAGAGATCCAACTTCCAAGCCAGTCATTTACAATTATTAGTGGATATTTCTCCTGCGATATATGCATTTACAAATGGCGTCATATGATTTGTCGTGGATGATCCGAGTCCCGGGACTAAAATTTTTGCCTCATAGAGGCAAATCACTGTCACGGTCACGGTTAGAAATATGGTGCTAGTCAATCGCATTATGTTTATATATATATGAGCATCTTCGCACGGGCTACGCCCGTGCTCGATGCTCTCGGGCGGCCTTCGGCCGCATCAATGCGGGCTTCGCCCGCAACCAAGCGGGCTTCGCCCACTTGGCACGCCCGTGCGAAGATGCTCTCGGGCGGCCTTCAGCCGCATCAATGCGGGCTTCGCCCGGTTGGCATTGGAGGCGGGCTTCGCTCGCCGCCTCGGCGTCGGCGGGCTTTGCTCGCCCCTCGCCGGTATTCGCCCACCCCTCGCCGGTATTCGCCCGCCCCTCGCCGGTCTTCGCCCGCCCCTCGCCGGTATTCGCCCACAATTTTTTTTTATTAAAAAAACATTTAGAAAAAAACTTTAAAAAAACATTTAAAAAAACATTTCAACATGTAGCCCGCCCCTCGCACGGGCTACGCCCGTGCTCGATGCTCTCGGGCGGCCTTCGGCCGCATCAATGCGGGCTTCGCCCGCAACCAAGCGAGCGAAACCAAGCGTGCTTCGCCCGCTTGATACGCCCGTGCGAAGATGCTCTCGGGCGGCCTTCGGCCGCATCAATGCAGGCTTCGCCCGCAACCAAGCGGGCTTCGCCCGCTTGACATTCAAGGCGGGCTTCGCTCGCCGCCTCGGCGTCGGCCGGCCGCATCAATGCGGGCTTCGCCCGCTTGGACACCCGTGCGCAGATGCTCACGGGCGGCCTTCGGCCGCATCAAGCCCGCTTGGTTGCGGGCTTACGAAGATGCTCTCGGGCGGCCTTCGACCGCATCAATGCGGGCTTCGCCCGCAACCAAGCGGGCTTCGCCACCTTGGCAATCAAGGCGGGCTTCACTCGCCGCCTCGGCGTCGGCGGGCTTCGCCCGCCCCTCGCCGGTATTCGCCCGCCCCTCGCCGGTATTCGCCCGCCCCTCGCCGGTATTCGCCCGCCCCTCGCCGGTCTTCGCCCGCCCCTCCCCGGTATTCACTCACAATTTTTTTTATTAAAAAAACCTTTAAAAAAAAGTTTAAAAAAAACATATAAAAAAACATTTCAAAATGTGGTCATGGACTACATTTAATAAGAATTTTTAACTATAAATAATAATAATTATTATTATTATTTGATATAACTTTTAAAAAAAGTTTAAAATAAAATTAAAGAAATTAATATTTTAATTATAAGAAAACAAAATGACTGTTCATCCGCCATTTTGTTTGTTGTTTTTGAATTCTTTAATAAAATATAGTTATTAATATTAATAAATAATTTTGGTTTTTTTTTTATTTTCAAAAAATTGCAGGCGGGGCCCACAGGCGGGCCCCGCCCGCTTAATGGCGATGTGGGATCTTTAGTCCCACATCGCCAATAACAGCGGGTTTCCGCTGTTGATATAGCGGAAACCCGTTGTGTATTCGAACAACAGGTAGCCCCGCCAGTCTGCCCCGCCCTTGAGTGCGCCCGCCCCCGCCCCGCTGCATCGCACCCGACCTCCGCTTGAGCGCGCAGCCGGTCAGCCCGCATGCACCCGCCCTGCCCCCGCTTGGTCGCGCACGCCCACCGGGTTCCGGTCTGACCAAGCCGCAGTCGCACTAAATTTTTCGTTCCTACGGAGGGCAAAACCGTCATTTACTGTGACTGACATTGTTGACATTCCTTAGGAGCGAACCAGCCTTATTAATATAGATATATATAGTTTGGTTTCTGATTTGCTTACCCGTTGCTGATCTAATGTCACGATTGATCAAAGCTTGAAAATGCGACCATTCTACGCTTGGAGAGTGAGCCGTAAGAAAATATTAATCATTAATTTTATTATTTGATTCGGCCAAATCAGATAATATAAAGGCGATTAATATCTTCTAAATTTAATTCGATCAAAATATTAATGAATTTACTTTATTGGTTTATAATGGGCTGAACAAATATTTAGTAAATAATTTAGGATGGGTTTGGGTCCCACTTGTAACACCATTAAGGCAGTTATTTGAATAAATTATGAGGACTTATTTGGAAGGTGCCAAAATTTAAGGATGGATTCAATATAATGAATTTCATCTTCCATAACGGTAAACAATAATAATGAATTTAATTTGTTATTATATCTTCCGTAACGGTAAACAATAATAATGAATTTAAATTGTTATTATATTTCCGTAACGGTAAACAATAATAATGAATTTAATTTGTTATTCTATCTTCCATAACTGAAAGGGGGCTCTCTTCCTCTTCCGCCTAAGATTTAAGTTGAGTTCTATTCTCTTTAAATATGAAAGTTTTTGGCAACAAACATAAGTGAATACGTCCATCTCTGTACAGCTTCCTCATTCAAGCTTTGCCATCAAGCGGTGTCTACAAGTGAAGATCTACACCTAATTTTTCCGTTTATTTTTTCATGGATCTTAAAATGCAAGGCAACGGTATGATCATTTATATTAGTATTTGATTTGATGTTCGATTCACATTATAATTCGTATAAAAGTTTTGCCATCAGGGTGTGTGTTATTGAACATTAATATATGATTTATATTTTTGATGTTTTGAGCCTATATTCTTATATTTGGTATCAGAGGGAGGTTTAGGCTCTAAGATAGTATACCCAAGTATCCATTATGATTATATAGAGTGGTTTGTTTGTCACCAAAGTGATCAAACCACAATAAGTAACACTGTGTGATTACTTGTCCATCGCGATTATCTTCTTTTTATGAGATGTGATTTATGTTAAACTAAGAGATAATCATGGCTTATTATGTTTATGCCCTTTTGAATTTGCCCAAAGCCAAATTGTTTTCGTAATCTAATAATCAATAACTGAAAGTTAAGAATTATTCTAATACACCATGCTCCTTAATCCAAATATTTTAGTACGGTTGTTTTAGAGTAAGTTTCTTATACTTTATAATGAAATTGCATCTATTTGTCTTAATATATGATGTGCTTTGCCCAAAGGCAGCACACCATGTATTATTGAAAGTTTTCTGAGTCTTGATATATATATATATCTATCAATTTATTTAAGTTTAAATTTTTATGCAGCTATTTCTCTCAACTCACATGCCAGTTCTGTTACCCTGTTTAGTGGTGTAAACTTTTCGGAATGGCGTGAGCAGGTCAATTTCCAATTAGGAATAATGGATCTTGACCTCTCTTTGCTTGAAGAAAAACCCACTGCTATTATTGATACAAGCAGTGATGAAGAAAAGTTACATTACAAAACATGAGAACGAAGCAATAGGTTGCTGGCCTTAATGTTTCTGAAGATGACAGTCGCCAACAACATAAGGACCACCCTTCCACAGACTGAAAATGCTAAAGACTTCATGTAATCTGTGGAAGAGAGATTTAGAGCTGCAGATAAGTCATTGGCTGGTACTCTTATGGCAGAGCTCACGACCATTAAGTTTGATGGGTCGAGAACTATGCAAGAGCACATAATATAGATGACCAATCTGGCAGCCAAATTGAGGGCTTTAAGCATGACTGTGGAAGAGTCTTTCCTTGTTCGGTTTATACTTAATTCACTCCCATCTGAGTTTGGGCCTTTTCAAATCAATTACAATACCACGAATGAAAAGTAGAATGTAAATGAATTGGCTAGTAGGTTAGTCTAAGAGGAGATGAGGTTAAAGAAACAAGGAGGACATTCCATTAATTATACTAGCCATAAAGGTGGGAGCCAGCTTAAGGTCAAAGGAAAGTCCAAGTTTAAGAAGTCGAAAGAGCCTGCTCAAGCTTCACAGGCCGACACGAAGGAACTGAAGGACAAGTGTCACTTTTGTAAGAAAGTTGGTCACTATCAAAAGGATTGCCTGAAATGTAAGGCATGGTTTAAGAAAAAATGTAGTCATGTTAGTACCTTTGTATGCTATGAATCAAATCTCATTGAAGTTCATTTTAATACTTGGTGGATTGACACTGGTGCTACTACTCATGTTTCTAATGTCATGCAGAGATTTCTTTCGATCCAAACCACAAGTCTAAGAATGGATTATCTGATTATGGGCAACAGGATGAATGCTCCTGTTGAAGGAATAAGGACTTATAGATTGATACTGGGTATCACCTAGATTTGTATCAAACTCTTTATGTACCTTCCATTTCTAGAAACTTAATTTATGTTTCTAAGTTGGACTTCTGTGGTTTTATGTTTTCTTTTGGGTCTAAGAATTTTAGTTTGCTTAAGAATTCTTCCATGATTGGCTCAGGAGTTCTTATTGATGGTTTATATAAATTAAAACTAGATGATATTTTCTGTGATTCCTTCCTGAATGTTAATTATAACATTAGTTGTAAACGTAGTTTGTTAAATGAAAATTCTTCACTTTTATGGCATAAACGTATATGACATATATCAAAAGATAGTTTAAGAAGATTGGTAAAGAATGATATTTTATCAAATCTAGATTTTACTGACTATGATATATGTATAGACTACATTAAGGGTAAACAAACTAAACATGCGAGTAAAAAAGTAGCAACTAGAAGTTCCCAATTATTAGAAATAATACACACAGATATATGTGGGCCGTTTGATAATCCTACTATTAATGGTGAAAAATACTTTATCACTTTTATAGATGATTTTTCACATTATGGAGTTATCTATCTGTTGCATGAAAAATCTCAATCCATAGATGTCTTAAAGACATTCATTATGGAGGTTGAAAGATAGTTAGATAGAAAAGTGAAAATCATTAGATCTGATAGAGGTGATGAGTATTATGGTAGGTACACTGAATCGGGCCAGTGTAAAGGTCCTTTTGCTCAATATCTTGAAAGTCAGCATAAGTGCTCAGTACACTATGTCAGGCACTCCTCAGCAGAATGGAGTAGCTGAAAGGCATAATAGGACTCTTTTAGACATGGTAAGGAGTATGATGAGTAACTCTAGTTTGCCAAAGATTTTGTGGATGTATGCCTTAAGAACTGCAACATACTTACTTAATAGAGTTCCTAGCAAGGCAGTTCAAAAGACTCCTTTTGAACTGTGGACAGGGAGGAAACCCAGCCTTAGACATCTTCATATTTGGGGATGTCAAGCAGAGGCTAGACTCTATAATCCACATGAAAAGAAATTGGACCCCAGGACAATTAGTGCTTACTTCATTGGTTATCCAAAAAAGTCTAAAGGGTATATTTTTATTGTCCAAACAATAGTCCTAGAATAATTGAAACTGGAAATGCTAGATTCATTGAAAATGGTGAAACTAGTGGGAGTCATGAAAACACATTTAAAGAAGTAAGGGAAGTAAGGGTAGATGTACCCATCAATGTCCCAAATAAATTCAATAATATGAAAATTGTTACTCCAATAGTTGATGAAAATCAAATTAATGAACAACAATTAGTAGAAGTGGCTCCTATGAATGTTGTTGATCCACCACCACTTGAAATTACCGAACCACCACGAATAGCTTTAAGAAGATCTCATAGAGAGAGGAGATCGGCTATTCATGATGATTATGTGGTTTATCTTCAAGATTTAGAGATGGATACAAGTATGTCTGAAGATCCAGTTTCTTTTAAAGAAGTCGTTGAATGCAATCGATACAATGAATGGTTAACAACCATGAAAGAGGAGATGAACTCTATGAAAATTAATGATGTCTGGGATCTAACGGATTTGCCAGAAGGTTGTAAGGCAGTTGGGTGTAAATGGGTCTTTAAGACCAAGTTTGACTCCAAAGGCAAAATAGAAAGATATATAGCTAGTCTAGTTGCCAAGGGTTTCACTCAAAAAGAGGGCATATACTACAAGGAGACTTTTTCTCATGTATCTAAGAAAGATTCCTTAAGGATTATTATGGCATTAGTGGCTCATTATGATTTAGAGCTACATCAAATGGATGTAAAAACTGCATTTTTGAATGGAGACCTTGAAGAAGAGGTATTAATGGAACAACCTCAGGGTTTCAAAGTAAAGGATAATGAGCATAAAGTGTGTAGGCTAAAGAAATCGTTATATGGACTAAAACAAGCCTCCCAACAATGGTATATTAAATTTAATGATATCATTTTATCTTTTTGGTTTTAAAGAAAATATAGTGGATCGCTGTATATATCATAAGATTAGTGGGAGTAAATATATGTTTTTATTCCTATACGTAGATGACATTCTCTTAGCTACTAATGACTTAGGGATGTTGTATGAGACAAAAGAGTATCTTTCTAGGAACTTTGAAATGAAGGATTTAGGTGAAGCATCCTATGTGATTGGAATAGAGATATTTCGTAATAGATCACAAGGAATATTAGGCCTCTCCTAAAAAGCGTATATATATAAAGTTTTGGAAAGATTTCATATGGATAGATGTTCACCGGGAGTTGTTCCCATACAGAAAGGTGACAAGTTTAGTCTTGCGCAATGTCCTAAGAATGACATTGAAAGAAAAGAAATGGAATCAATTCCATATGCTTCAGTTGTTGGAAGCCTTATGTATCTTCAAACATGTACTAGGCCAGATATTAGTTTCATTGTTGGTATGCTGGGTAGATATCAAAGTAATCCGAGAATGGATCATTGGAGAGCTGCAAAGAAGGTTCTTAGGTACTTGCAAGGTACTAAGGAATTGATGCTAACTTACAGAAGGTCGGATCAATTAGAAGTTGTTGGATATTCTGACTCAGATTTTGCGGGGTGCGTTGATAGCAGGAAGTCCACTTTTGGCTTCATATTTATGTTTGCAGATGGAGCTATCTCTTGGAAAAGTGGAAAGGAGTCAATCATTGCCACCTCCACTATGGAAGCTGAATTTGTGGCATGCTTTGAAGCCACAATTCAAGCTATTTGGTTGCGAAAGTTTATTTCAGGTCTTGCGGTAGTCGATACCATTAGTAGACCGTTGAAACTATATCGTGATAATGTTGCAGCAGTATTTTTCTCAAAGAATGATAAGTACTCCAAAGGAGCGAGACACATGGAATTAAAATTCTTAAGTGTTAAAGAAGAAGTGCAGAAGCGAATGATGTCTATTCAACACATTAGCACAGACCTTATGATTGCAGATCCTCTTACGAAAGGTCTTCAACCAAAGTCGTTTAATGATCACGTACTAAGAATGGGTCTTAGTCACAATGTTGCGTAAAATTTTTGGTATGTGTAATAGACATTTTAGTTGTCCATTTGCTTCTTGTAGTTTTGAGTTTTCAAGTCAACTTGCTTATTAATATTTACGATGTGCACATTAAGTTGATAATAAATAATAAGCAAGTTTTTTTAAGTTCAAAGCATAATGTGGACCTTGATAGTCTTATGACTATTGATGAAATTTTGTAATAGCTCAGAGTATAGTGGTATATGGAAGGAAATACTTTAACTTGTACAAACTGTGACCGCCATAACTCTTACTTATTGTTATTATTAATGAGAGTGATCGAATCAAGTGGGAGAATGTAAGAAAATATTAATCATTAATTTAATTATTTGATTCGGCCAAATCAGATAATATAAAGGCGATTAATATCTTCCAAATTTAATTCGATCAAAATATTAATGAATTTACTTTATTGGTTTATAATGGGCTGAACAAATATTTAGTAAATAAATTAGGATGGGTTTGGGTCCCACTTGTAACACCATTAAGGCAGTTATTTGAATAAATTATGAGGACTTATTTGGAAGTTGCCAAAATTTAAGGATGGATTCAATATAATGAATTTCTTCCACAACGGTTAACAATAATAATGAATTTAATTTGTTATTATATCTTCCGTAACGGTAAACAATAATAATGAATTTAATTTGTTATTATATCTTCCGTAAGGGTAAACAATAATAATGAATTTAATTTGTTATTATATTTTCCATAACTGAAAGGGGGCTCTCTTCCTCTTCCGCCTAAGGTTTAAGTTGAGTTCTATTCACTTTAAATATGGATGTTTTTGGCAACAAACATAAGTGAATACGTCCATCTCTGTACGGCTTCCCCATTCAAGCCTTGCCATCAAGCGGTGTCTACAAGTGATGATCTACACCAAATTTTTCCGTTTATTTTTTCATGGATCTTAAAATGCAAGGCAACAATATGATCATTTATATTAGTATTTGATTTGATGTTCGATTCACATTATAATTTGTATAAAAGTTTTGCCATCAGGGTGTGTTATAGAACATTAATATATGATTTATATTTTTGATGTTTTGAGCCTATATTCTTATATGAGCTTGTTGCTACTCGGAAAGCATATGGTGTCCGTCTCTGGCAGTAAGGCCGTCTCTGACCTGACCCGGTTGCGGTTGGGAAAGGGGGTCTTACAGAGAGCCCCCTGATATGAGTCTGTGGCTCATCCGTGGCGGGATACTACGTGGCCCTCTGCTGGATTATCATTCTGCGGTGCAGGCTGGCCGGTTAAGGATTTGATTCGGTCAGAATCTTCCAAGGAGGTCATGTCAGACAAGACGCTCGATCTTCTCCTTCAACCGAGTGCAACCTTCAGTATTGTGTTCATGCAAGCGATGGAAGTCGCAATATTACGACTGATTTCCCATGTTTGGTGCGAGTGGCTTTGTCCTGAGAAGCGCATAGCTATCACGGATGGCAATGAGAACGTTTGTTCGGGTGGTGTTCAAGGGAGTGCTGTCCTGATGCTGACGAGCTCCTCGGTCTCGGCGGAGGTTGTCGTGATGCTCGTCGTTCTTCCCCGGAATCGACGGCAGTGGCTCCTGCCCACTTTTCCTCTTCGAGTCGAACTTCTGGTGGTGTGCTTCAATTGCCTCGTCTGCTGCAATATGGGCTTCGACCTGGTGAACAAGTTCGTAAGAGCTAGGTACAATCTCCTGTATTAGTACGGAGTAGAAACTATGGGGCGGAGCCCTCCAAGAAACACTACCCGCAGAAGCTTGGGGTCCACTTCTGAAATTTGCTGACCTCAGCAATGAAGCGGCAGAAGAAATCCTTCAAAGTCTCTCCCTCATTCTGGCGGATTCCTTACAGATGGGAGGGGTACCAGAAGATTATGCGGTTGGCGATAAACTGACTGGCGAACTGCTGAGTCAATTCCGTGAAACTATCATTGACTCCTCTTAGGGAATGAAACCATGTGCGAGCTTGTCCCTTCTGAGTCGCTAGGAACACCTGACACAATAGTTGGTTAGAGGAATTGTAAATTCTCGTGATGGCAGTGAAGTGGTTAATATGTTCCAGTGGATCATCGGTCCGGTTAAATGTCTCGATGTTTAATTGGGAGTTTGAAAACAATGTGGGATAGGATGTGCTGGAACTTGGGGTTCCAGTGGGGAGCCGTGATGGAGAGGGCGGCGGGAGAAAGATGTTTGTTGTTTGACTTGCCTATATTCTTCCGCGATCATGTCACATATCTCTTCGTGATTGATTCTCCTAATAATGTGCCATTAATCGTCGCTTCCGGAAGGGGATGATAATGGTTGACCTCGGGACCCCTGGGTGGCAGAATCAGGTGCATTGAGCTAGATGTGTCAGAAAACTACTCTTTAGCGACATTGTTCTTGCGAGCGGCATGCTCAGATGGGACATTGTTCGGGGCTGGCGGAGGCTGGTTGGACGGTGCAGGGGCTGTATTGGGAGCTCAAGCAGCCCCAATATTTCTCGGGAGAGTGAGCATCTCATCTTGGCGCTCCTCCATTTGGCGCACACGCCCTTCCAAGGCAGCTAGCTACATGTGCGATCATGACCTCTTCTGCAAATGGTATGATGAGTTAATGAGAGGGATCCTGATCGGCGTGCCCCCCAGGGACTGATCCCTCAGTAGTGTGGCACCCTTTCTTACCATCACCACAAGTCGCGAGTATTGCCTCAAATCAAGTACTGTCTTCAGGAAATCTTCAAAAAATTTAGTGACACCTTCCCACAGACGACGTCAAACTGTTGCGGGTCGCTCGACGCTCTCACAGTCCAGTGGAAGTGAACCGTCTCAGCTAGAGTGAGCTGAGAGAGCAAACAATCAAAGAATGAATCAACAAGTGGGGCAAGACATTTTTACGTGGAAAAACCCGGAAGGGAAAAAACCACGGTGCTGGATCGGTGTCGATCAAATTCATTATCTTTCAGAGTATTACAAGAAGTTGTTTCTTGAGTTACAAACTACCGCTCGATATTATAAGTTTTCTGGATCACGGAAGTTGCTTGCGGAGCACGGAGAAGCGCGCTCGAGAGCAGTCTGGAAGGATGAATGTAGCAATGTGAGCTCTAGACTCGAAGTATGAAACCGAAGGAGATCTTCGAGGGGACGTTCGAGGACCTAAGGAGATCTTCGAACTGTATTCAAAGAGGTTTTCGAGCAATGAAGGGGATCTTCGAATGCCAAAGGAGATCTTCGTACGCTGAAAGAGATCTTCGAACGCCAAAGGGGATCTTCAAAGGAATCTTCAAACATTGAAGAAGATCTCATGAGAAATCTTCGAGAGAACACTCGAGAGCTCTCTCTAGCGCTGAAGGTAAGATGTCTTCAAATGAGGACTCAGAGCCCTTTTTATTTCCTTCACGAGGGGTGTCTGGTAATTGTGCCACTATAACTACCGGACGAGCGAATAAGTGCTCTCGATCGGGGCACACAATTCACCAATTTTTATTATTATGAATTAATTGTGCCCTGGTGGCTCGGACGAACGGGTAGCCCGGTCGACCTGGGTGGCCCGATTGACCCAGTCAGTGTGGCCGCGGGGCATCCGCCCCCCCTGATTATGGGGTGCGGTTACCAACACTCAGATGATGGCGGGTGCTGTTACCCGCACCCCGATGATGCTGGGCGTGGTTACCCACTCCCTTATGATGGGGGTGCAGTTACCCGCACACCGATGATGGGGGGTGCTGTTACCCGCACCCCGATGATGGGGGGGGGGGGGTGATTACCCACTCCCCTATGATGGGGGGTGCGCGTAGTTACCCACTCCCACATGATTGGGGGTGTGGGGAGGGTGTGGTTATCCTCACACCCATGGTGGAGGTTGAATGGCTTGCATGTGTGTATGTGCGCACATTTGTTCCAACATCCGTTTGGGAGATCAAACGGACTCAGAATTGCACGAGAATGTGATCGCTAAAATCGTATAAGCGTGCCAATCAAGTCCGTGGAAAAAAATCTCTGGTTCGATCGAATTGTTTTTGGGAAACCCCATCAAAAATATATGATGAGAGAATAATAAACAGTGAAGATATGTGATAAGAGAATTAGAAAGAACAGGAAACTAAGTAAATACAGTTTCTTCTTGTAATGCATAAAATTTTGAAAACTTCATGAAACTAGCTATAATATTATTGATAGCTTCCATCAAAGGAAGAAGGGATCTTGTCCTTCCTCATACTTGATTTAGGGTCTGTTTTTCCCTTAATATGCGATCGCACAAGGTGTAACATCCCTCCAGCAATTAGACCCCTAGGATTGTTTTGTCATGACTAGGTCAGGACAAAACCCTAGGAAGCACAAAGAGATCATAAGACCTTGGCAAATAGGTGAAGACCACATTGGTCTGCAAATAGTGCATTCCAATTATCCAACCTAGGGTTTGACTTTAGGGCTTCACCTTGACCCTTGACCCCATCATAACATGCCTAATTCATTAAGGGGTTCCTTCATAACACCCCAACTATCCAATCGTAGAAAGAAAAGTAATTTGAATTCTGAGCTAGCGCCGGCGGTAGGGGATAGCGTCGGCGGTAGGGGCTAATGCCGGCGGAAGTGGTGGTCTAGAATAACCACTGAGACGAGCTCCATAGCGTTGAGACGAGCTCTATGCCGTCGAGACGCTAGCGCTGGCGGTAGCTGTTGTCAAGACGAACCGCTGAGATGATCTCCATATCGTTGAGACGAGCTCTATACCGTCGAGACGCTAGCGCTGGCGGTAGTGGCCGAACCGAGAAGAGCATTATGACGTCGAGACACTAGCGTTGGCGCTAGCGCTAGCACAGCCGGTAGCTGAACTGACGAAATGCGAACGGGGTTAGATTTGGTGGAGTAAATCAGGGCCAAGGAAGGCCAAAAGCCTTCCCAATTGATGTGGATTCATTCCCCTATCAATAAGGAGAAGTTTAAAAGGTTTTCCAACTCACATGGGGGATGAATCTAGTGGTTTTTAGGGGTGGTCAAAATTTCACCATTAAGGGTGTTAATGGTGGAATCCCAAGCTTTGTCTCTTCCCCTCCTCGAATTGGCTCCTTAAAAAGCCTCAAGGGGTAAAGGGATGGAGTTTTCCCCACTTTGCAGAAGAAATCAAGTCCTCTAAACCCATATCGGCATGACACCAAAAGCTCCACAACTAACAATGGCGGACCGGCGATCGGCACGGCTACAAGCCACCACTCAGGTCCTCCCTCATCTTTCTCTCAGTGGGTAGATCTTATCATGTTGACCGCAATGTTTGGGGTCAATTGGCCTTGGATCGGCATGACCGAAAGCTTGGATTCAAGCTTTAATTTTCTTACTTTAAACCCCGATTTTGGCCACCTCCGGCCGACCAACCATCGTCCATCGCCGACCGCCACCTCAACGGAGGTGGTGGTGGCATTGGCTGACCGGGAGAGGGTCCAGGTGGCCGGGAAATCACCTCCCAAGTCGGTACAGGTCGGGCCAATCATGGTCTTTGGCTGATTGGAGAAGATGAAATGATGCCCTCCATTTTTATCTGGACAAATTATAAAATATTATGATCATTTAACATTATAATTTCTCCTAGGAATGGACGTTTTTGAAACTGAAAACTGAACCCCTTAGAGGCCTTTTCAGGAAAAATGGCCAGAGACAAAAAGTTGTAGATCATTGTGTCTAGTTTAATATAAAATTGTTTTAAGCATATTTGGTCCACAGTTTTGACAGCAACACTCAGTTTGGTGCAAGGTATCATGAGGTTGACCAGAAATTAAAATGGGTGCCCCCACTAAACTATTCATCCAAATGCTTTGAAATTTGGACCATTGGCTAGTTATACTAACACCCTCGTCATATCTAAAAATGGGAATTTTTGGAGATGATTTTTTTATAGTTTTTGTAAACATTTAATAATTCATGTATGAATTTGTTAAAGGGTCTATGAACCTCAAAACCCTCCAATATTTTGGTGGGTGATTCTAGGGGTCGTCATGTGACCCTGGTAAAAATTTCAACCCATTTGGAGTTGATTTGACTAGGTATTCTAGTGTTTCAAAATTGGTCAACTTGGAGATATTAGAACAAAGGTGCACTTGATGGATTTGAGGGGTCAACTCTCATCCGAATGTTGTGAAACCTTGGCTACTGATTTAACATCATATAAAACACCCCCACAAGTGGTTTTGGGTGATTTGGGGTAGATGTGTCCTAAACCCTAATCCAAACCATAGGGTTGTATATTGAACTTATTGAAGGACATATGGTCATAGATCATCAGATTGACTTGAAACTTGGTAGAAAGGTTTATAGGGTTGTATTATGCCCTAGGTAATTTACCTAGAATTTTTAGACACATTCATCCCCTCTGAATTAATTAAGAACCAATTAGGGCACTTCCTTATAAGAAGGATTTACATGTTTATTTGACCTTGGATGTTCATGAAATTTGGACAGTGAGCTTGTATTAGAGATATTATTCTTTGATAATTTTTTTATGAATTTTGGATTGATATATATATATATATATATATTACTTCGTTCACAACCCCAATATTTGCCCTGGTGGTAAGAAAATTAATTATGGACTTAATACTCACTGGAAAATCATGAAACTTAGTCAGAGGACTTTTTCAGGCGAGTGTATGATCTATTAATTTTATTATAATTTTTGGAAGAACTTATACATGATTCTCTTCACAAAGTGTCCTATGCTCTTTTTAATTAAATAAAGGATTCATATGGTCAAATGAATATGGAAAATTATGAAACTCAAGCAGTGAATTTTTCCGATTGCCTTGGATATCTCTCAAGTTTCTTGTAATTTTGAATGAGAATTTGTGGTACTTTCCTTGTTAATCATTGATTTTGATAAATTAGTCAATATTTTATTTGGAGGTCAAAACTTTTCTCTAAACTCATGAACTTCACATGTGGCTGTTATTTTGAGGATATATAGTTGTACAAAATTTTGTAAGGCCATAACTTATCAGAAAACCATACTTGGTGTTCAAAGTCATAGGTTCCCTGATTTTGAGGAAATTATAATAAATGCCAAATAAATTAGAAAAATTATGAATTTCTGGAGATTGTCTTAAAATATCATAACACACCCTCAATAATAATCTTGGGTCATTTGGATGATTAGTTGGAGCACCTCCTTTCATGCACCTCATATAGTTCACTAGGTCTGTGCATAGTAAAACTGTAAAGTTAAGATAACTTGTAGACCACTAAGTGGAAATGAGAGGCAGTTGGTGTACCTGGTCTGGTTGAGAAGGTGTGAGGTCACCAATAGAAGTCCAAGTGGTGAGTGTGCCTGGTTGACTAGGAGGCAAGAGTGTGCTTGGGATCGACGAAAAGTCGTCATTCCCTTGGAGAGGAGTTAAATACACTTATGGTTAGCTCAAGTGTAATGGCAAGAGGAGTATGGTTATGGGTAGTTATTAATAATAGTAAGTGTCTTGGAAAGGGCAGTTTGTGCTATCATCCCATCGTACCTCCTAGTACCGCTGCGAGCTCCTCACATGGTAGACCTCATGAAGTCTAAGATTTACCCTAAACTGTAAGAATAAGTTGTTATGCAAGTTTAACTTAATAACACACTGACCCACATCCCGCTGCTATGGGTGGTTAGTTGGTTTGGTCTTACGAGCAGTAGGCTCAGTGGTTGTAGGTACAGACGGGTTAGTCCGGTGAGCCAGTGGCTCGGAAGGTTATTGTGATGGGCAGGTTAGCCCGGGGAGCCTATGGCTCGGAGGTATATAATAATCATATTTGTATGTGCATGAAGGTGGTGGTTATTTAGTATTAGACGATCGTTCGCACCGACGTCGATACTTTAACTCGGCGAGTGTGGTTTTCACTTAGCCAAGGAAAGTTTGGTGGACCAGCCAGCAAGAGTACGCAGGCACTCCGCGGTGTTCTTCGCGTTGAGGAGTACGAAGGTCTAGGTTAGGTAGTGCGAATACCAACCTAGAGGTGGGAGAGGCCCAACCCACCACTTCTGTTTGCCACTACGGGAGTATCCGGGGAGTTTTGCTAGCTCCAAAAAGGGGGAACTAAATGTCTGTGCGTGTAAGACCCTTTTTTTTTTGTAAACCGGGTCTTACCGCCCAGAACCGTCGTATTGCGGCGAGACCATTACACCCAATGGTCACCGCCACAATACGCCGATCCTGCCGGCTAATCAACATCATCCAGGCCAACCACAACTCACAGTAATAGAAGCAATAGAAGAACAACAAGTCCACAATTCACATAAAGTATATAAATTACTTGATTACAAAGTCCACGATGAGAGTTAAAGTAAAAGAGAACTAAACGAAAAGGGCTTATGCCCAGTACATGTTTAAGTATTGTGCTACAACACTCTCTCACTACATCTATGCGGAAGCCATCAATTCTGCCTTCAAACATCTGTAGCTGCTGCTGCGACGACGTGTAGGGGTTGACGTGCTCCATCCCATCTCCTTATCCTGTCTCCTAAACGGGGTCCTGCTGCTCCGGTACTTCATCCCTAAAATGATAAGGTCCACTGACCGTCAGTCTAAAAGACTCAGCATATTCCTCACCGCCTCCACCCGCGACTCC
Organism: Dactylorhiza incarnata; assembly: GCA_033032865.1. Taxonomy (NCBI): domain Eukaryota; kingdom Viridiplantae; phylum Streptophyta; class Magnoliopsida; order Asparagales; family Orchidaceae; genus Dactylorhiza; species Dactylorhiza incarnata. The sequence continues at coordinate 6,775,305 of JAWHQI010000104.1, read as the reverse complement.
TAGGCACCATGCGGGAGGAGGAAGCGGAGGACATCAAGGGGTAATTCAAAGAAGCAGGTGACAGTGGCGAGACTAGCAAGTATAAAGGTACTAAACAAGTAATGAAAGCATATCTACCCAAGCAGGAGTATGTATATAAGCAAAAGTAAGAAGCAGTATAAGTAACAGAGCAGTATAAGTAAAAGAGCGGTATAATTAAGGAGCAGCTACGAAAGTAACCTTAACTTATATGCACACAAAATAGAACATAAGCTAAGGGATCTGGCAAGAAGTAAACTCATCGTATAAAAGAGCCCACACTAATTTATACGATGAGGTCTCAGTTTGTGCAGAAATGCTATGCTATGAAGTGCAATGCAATGATGCAATGTTTGTATTATTATTTCATACACATGCAACACACTCACACGACTCTGTACGTACAGACCTTTAGTTCCCACTTTTCGGAGGTAGCTAACCTCTCGGGCACCTCCCGTCGTGGTCAAACGGTGGCAGAGGAGCGGGCGTCTCCTCACCTAGGTGGGTAAGTCACACTACCAGACCTAGGCCCAAACGTACGCTGTGATACCGGTACCCGGTACTCACGAGCTCCTGCGTACTAAACTGAAATGGCCAGGCAGGGTTTAGGGAATTCGTCCCATCGGACGCGCAGTAAAACAACCTGGCCCTAATAAACCTCTAGCACTGCCGAGTCAACGAACTGCTGTCGGTGTGACGACTAAGACAGATCCGGAGACCCACCACATCTCATTCACAAGCAACATAAGTTAGCCTTTTACAACCGAGCCTCCAGCTCGCACATCTACATCAGCATTTATAAATTAGAGCCTACAGCTCGCCAGACTTCACTAGTCTATATACAAACTGTGAGCTTACCGCCCGCCAGACTACACTAGTCTTATATAAACTACGAGCTTACCGCTCGCTAGACTACACTAGTCTTATATATAAACTACGAGCTTACCGCTCGCTAGACTACACTAGTCATATATATAAACTACGAGCTTACCGCTCGCTAGACTACACTAGTCTTATATATACACTACGAGCTTACCGCTCGCTAGACTACACTAGTCTTATATACAAACTACGAGCTTACCGCCCGCCAGACTACACTAGTCTTATATAAACTACGAGCTTACCGCTCGCTAGACTACACTAGTCTTATATATAAACTACGAGCTTACCGCTCGCTAGACTACACTAGTCTTATATATACACTACGAGCTTACCACTTGCTAGACTACACTAGTCTTATATACAAACTACGAGCTTACCGCTCGCTAGACTATCCCAGTCCATTCTTATAACCCAAGCCTACCGCTCGCCGGACTATCCCAGTCCATTCTTATAACCCGAGCCTACCGCTCGCCGGACTATCCCAGTCCATTCTTATAACCCGAGCTTACCGCTCGCCGGACTATCCCAGTCCATTCTTATAACCCGAGCCTACCGCTCGCCGGACTATCCCAGTCCCTTCTTATAACCCGAGCCTACCGCTCGCCGGACTATCCCAGTCCATTCTTATATATAACGTCCCGGTTCGGGATGGAAGTTAACTTGCCGAGTTCTCCTACTTAACTAGTCTTGTCTATGATTTAGTTGAACTTAGAAGCTTTATGGTTAACCTTGGACATCCGGAGGGTTACCCTGTGAGGGGCTCGCAGCGGTACTAGGAAGTGTGGTGGGCTGACACCCCGAACTTCCTATTCCCAAGGCACTTAATCTTGTTGGTGTCTACCCCTTTTTACTTGATCCCCATTTTCCTCTCCAATTACATTACATCTCTAAGATGAGTTAAACTTGGCAATTAGGAGTGGGGGAGTTCCTTGAACTCCAACACCTCCAGCTGTGACCGGGTGCTGACTCTCCCGTCGTCACATTTTAAACTCGAGTCCCCTTTCTTCACCGAGGAACTGCTCACATTCAAATAACATTCTCAACCTTACTTGGACCCACACTCCTATTCTTCGTCATCCTTAATCCAGGGTTTGCCTTAGATACTTCTCGACTTCTCCCTCGAGTGTTACCTTAAAATGGCTCCCCGACTAAGGGTAGTTTTACTTCCATACAATCGTTTAACACTGATGAGTTGTGTGTGGGGCCCTTGATGAGGTCTAACCTCCTTTTCATATCACTGTAAACTCACACACCTATAGCTTTGCTAAACGCGCCCCAATCCTTATTTCCCAAGATGCCCTTAGAGATGCTCTTCCAAATAACCTGAGCCTTCATAATTACTAAAGAGTTAACAGTTCTACGTGTGAAGGTCAGTGGTGGTCTAATTCATGTAAATCAGTTTCACTATTCGCAGACCGAAACAAGGTTGATCTAGATTAGACTCCTATGGTGCGATCTTGATCACATCATATCCAAACGAGTTCCAATTATCACCATAGGTTCGCAATGAGTGGTGATCTCAAATCCTAATTTCATAAATTCTCCAGGGAATCTTAAGTCATAGTTTCTATTAAAGATAGGAGGTGTGCAAATAGAGATTTACACATCAAGTATTAGATTATGATCTCAATAATCTCAGGGAAAATTACCATGACATAACGCTGGTCTAAAAACACCAAAACCTGAGTTTCACATTTTTAGCAGGAATATTTGACCATAATTTCTATTTAACCTAAATGGGGTGCAAATAGGGGTTTGCACTACAAGTATTAGGTTATGACCTAAGTAAATTCTGGGAAAATTACCATAGCACCAAATTGGTCTAAAAAAACACCAGATCCTAAGTCTCATATTATTCCAAGTAATATTTACCCTTAATTATCATTTATTACATTTGGTGTGCGTATAAGGGTTTACACTACAAGTGCTATGTTAAGACTTCAATAAATTCTGGGAAAACTATTATAGCACCATATTAGTCTAAAAACACCAGATCCTAAGTCTCATATTATTCCAAGTAATATTTATCCTTAATTATCATTTATTACATTTGGTGTGCGTATAAGGGTTTACACTACAAGTGCTATGTTAAGACTTCAATAAATTCTGGGAAAACTATTATAGCACCATATTAGTCTAAAAACACCAGATCCTAAGTCTCATATTATTCCAAGTAATATTTATCCTTAATTATCATTTATTACATTTGGTGTGCGTATAAGGGTTTACACTACAAGTGCTATGTTAAGACTTCGATAAATTCTGGGAAAACTATTATAGCACCATATTAGTCTAAAAACACCAGATCCTAAGTCTCATATTATTCCAAGTGATATTTGCCCTTAATTATCATTTAATACATTTGGTGTGCGTATAAGGGTTTACTCTACAAGTGCTATGTTAAGACTTCAATAAATTCTGGGAAAATTATTATAGCACCATATTAGTCTAAAAACACCAGATCCTAAGTCTCATATTATTCCAAGTTCATATGACCGCCTTTTTATTTTATAACCTAAATTAGGGGTAATTTAGTAAATTCCATTTCTTGGGATTTTTGTACCCAAAAATCCCAAATAACTTTTGGGAAGGCATATTGCTGCCAAGGATCCATGTCCAGCATTTCAAGCCATTGGGTCAACCCCCAAGGCATAGGGCTCACTCCACCCAAATTTGCTAATAGACATAAAGAGCAGTCCTAGAGAAATGGCTCTACAAGGAGCTGTAGAGATCCAAATCACTTGATCTCAAATCCTACAGAAAGTAGACATCAAGAGCTACAAACGTTGTCTCTGCCAACTTTTCATGATATGGCCTCTAAGGCCTTCAAAAATAGCATGCAAACTACATTAAAAACCTAGGCAGGATTATGTGGTTTGCTAATAGACAGAAATGAGCAGTCCTAGAAAAATGGCTCTACAAGGAGCTGTAGAGCTCCAAATCACTTGATCTCCAATCCTACAGAAAGTAGACATAAAGAGCTAAAAAAGTTGTCTCTGCCAACTTTTCATGATATGGCCTCTAAGGCATTCAAAAATAGCATGCAAACTACATTAAAAACCTAGGCAGGATTATGTGGTTTGCTAATAGATAAAAATGAGCAGTCCTAGAAAAATGGCTCTACAAGGATCTGTAGAGCTCCAAATCACTTGATCTCAAATCCTACAGAAGGTAGACATCAAGAGCTACAAAAGTTGTCTCTGCCAACTTTTCATGATATGGCCTCTAAGGCCTTCAAGAATAGCATGCAAAGTACATTAAAAACCTAGGCAGGATTATGTGGTTTGCTAATAGACAAAAATGAGCAGTCCTAGAAAAAGGGCTCTACAAGGAGCTGTAGAGCTCCAAATCACTTGATCTCAAATCCTACAGAAAGTAGACATCAAGAGCTACAAAAGTTGTCTTTGCCAATTTTTCATGATATGGCCTCTAAGGCCTTCAAAAATAGCATGCAAACTACATTAAAAACCTAGGCAGGATTATGTGATTTGCTAATAGACAAAAATGAGCAGTCCTAGAAAAATGGCTCTGCAAAGAGCTGTAGAGCTCCAAATCACTTGATCTCAAATCCTACAGAAGGTAGACATCAAGAGCTACAAAAGTTGTCTCTGCCAACCTTTCATGATATGGCCTCTAAGGCCTTCAAAAATAGCATGCAAAGTACATTAAAAACCTAGGCAGGATTATGTGGTTTGCCAATAGGCAAAATGAGCAGTCTTAGTAGAATGGCTCTACAAGGAGCAGTATTCCTCCAAATCACTTGATATCAAATCCTACAGAAAGTAGACCCATAGGGCTACAAATGTTTTCTCTTCCAATTTTTCATGATATGGCCTCTAAGGCCTTCAAAAATAGCATGCAAAGTACATTAAAAACCTAGGCAGGATTATGTGGTTTGCCAATAGGCAAAATGAGCAGTCTTAGTAGAATGGCTCTACATGGAGCAGTATTGCTCCAAATCACTTGATCTCAAATCCTACAGAAAGTAGACCCATAGGGCTACAAATGTTGTCTCTGCCAATTTTTCATGATATGGCCTCTAAGGCCTTCAAAATTGGCTTACAAGATCTGGTCAATAAGTGTGACAGATTTCATATATATACATATTTATTAAATAAAACGTGGTCTGCGATTAACCTAAGCCCAGATCGGACGGCTGGGAGTCATCTTCCCCGATGAGCCAAGGGCTGCGATCGATCCCGCCTGAACCGCCTTCCTCCTTCAATTCCCGGCCATCCACGGCCCTCCACCGCCGGCCACCGCCTCCACCACCTCCGTTGAGGTGGTGGCCAACGCCAGGCGGCGACACGGCCGCCTGAGAACCCATCTCCGGCGATTCCGAGCAAGAAGAAAAGCTCGGGATTTCTCCCTCGTTCTTGCATGGGATCGGGCTCAATTGAGCCCGATGTCTCTCCTAAGGAAGTCTAGATACTAGCACAGATGGAGGGGGAAAGGAACTTGCTTTGATTGCAGCTTGAGGTTGAGGGGAGGTCGGGTTTGCCATTGTTGAACCTTGCTCCGGCGACCCTTGGCGTTTCCTCCTTTCTCCATCAATTCTGCTGATTCAGGGGTCGATTCCCACTCCTTGACCTCTTCTGAAGATGATGGCATCGTCCATTTGGGCTGAGGGTGGCTATATTGTTAGCAGCCATTTTTAGGTTGGCGATTTCAACTAGGTGCACCTCTCAGCTAGCCAACGACAGGCCTCCAACTCACCCAGATTACACTCCTCAGCTCGAATTCAAGCTGAGGGGGAGGGAATTTGGTGCAATGGCAGCTCATTCCTTGGGTTGCCATTAATGTTGTCGGCCACTTGGTGGAGCTTCCTCCTCCCTCCTCCACTTGGCTGCCACCTCACCAAAAAGCTGCTGGGAATTCTGTTGGAATTAACTCCCTGAGCTCAGAGGAAGGGTTGGGAAGAGGAATTGAGTGCCATTTGGCACTCATTCCTCAAATCCCTCTTTTGGCCTCTTTTGAACTTAAATTCTCCTTATTTCCACCCAAATTTCCACCCAATTTTAATTTTCTGAAATTATACCATGCATTGGGCCTATAATGTTCAGTGATGGGGCCCAAGCATTGGGCTAAATCCAATGGACTTGAAGCTTGGGCTCACTTGACTCAAATATGCCAATTTGGGGATTTTTGGGTTTGGGCTTGACTCAAGCTCACACCACTTGATATGATTGACCCAAATTATTGCCTTGGACCCGATGGACCTATTCCAAGAGGAATTGAGTCATGGTGGGGTCATATGGGGCTTGATTGCACTTATTTGCCTATAGGGGCAATTTGGGCATTTTGGTGATTTTGCCTTAATTCTCCAAATTGAATGTGAACCTTGGCTTGCTTATGTCTCACTCACTTCCCTTAGTGTTTGGGTAGGGTTGTTCTAGGTCAATTTGGTCAATTTGGGGCTAATTAGAACCCAAAGGGGTGTAATTGGTAATTTGGGGCAAATTGGTAATTTGCCCAATTTCCTCAAAATTGGCTTACACCAAGGGTCCAATGTGGGGCCATTAGACTACCTAAGTGGCCCAAGAGTGTTAGGGGTGATCAATTTGATCACAATGGGTCAATTGAAGTTCAATTTAAGTTTTTAGTATTAATAGGTCAATTTGGGGCTTTTTAGTAATTGGCCCATTTTCCCCAAATTGATGGCCCTATGATGGGGCTTTTGGGTTCATTAGGTCCCCTAGGGAGGTTTCCATAAGAGGGTGGGTCCAATTTGATCATTTGGAGTTCAATTGCCCTTATTCATGGAGGTTTGACCTAGGATAGCTCAAAGTTGACTTTTGGTCAATTTGATCAATTTGGTTGACCCCAAGGGTCCCTAGTGGCCCACTCACCTCCTTGGATGGTCATAGGGGTCATGATGAGGTTATGTTGACTTGTTGGGGGTATATTGGTCATCCCTAAGCTAAGCCATCAAAATTTGCTAATTGCACCCCAATGTGCATTTCTTCTTAATTTATGGAAATCATGGGGCCTCCTTGGCCCATTTTGTCTTCTTGGAGCAATGTCATGACCTTGTCATGACAAAATGCATCTTAGGGGACTAGTTGTTTTGGGGATGTTACAGTGCGCATAGAGTCGGGTGCGTGAGTTGCACTTATATGAACATATCATTAATTAGCATAACACTGCATGTCATAACATAAGCATTACTGTTCAACCCTTACCCCTATCGTATAAATTGGTATGGGACTTTTTATACGATAGACCTTGCTAAACGACCCCTTAGTCTATAGGTCTGTATGAGCATTCCAATAAATCAAGGTTACTTTTGATATGCGAAAAGTAGATATACGCAAGTGCACGTATCAGATCAAGTAATAAAGTGTGAATAAAGATCATTCCCACGATAAAATGTTAAATCTAACACCCGCAATTACTAGCTTAACCTTTTCATTAAATTCAAGTGGATTAATTAAGGTGATTTGTGAAAACAACAAATAAAGAATAACATGAAGCAAACAAATCTAGTTATCTCTTTCTCCCTTCTACGCTATACTAAATTTATGATATACTTTCACCGCTCCTCTCTTGAATTTTGCAGCGCAGTATAAAAGCGGAAATTTTGGTGAAAAATTTACGCAACTCCTCTCTCAAATCTTGTCACACAATATACAACATTCATCTAGCCTGACTCCTCTCTCGAATCTTGCCAAGCAAATCTAAAGATGAAACTTAAGCCAAAATTGCCAAAAACAAAATCATAAATTCGATAAAGATAATATTTCAAACTTCCACAAGAAAATTAAAATCAAAACATCACAACAAACAAAGTACTTTCAACATACAAGACAAAGGAATTTAGTTTATGATGAAAGAGAGATCACGCACAATTTGGAAGATCTTACTAGACATAGTTAGACAAGATGAAGAAATGCAGAATTTCTTCTCCGAATGGTGTAAAAAACTATCTTCCTCTTCCTCTTGACGGTGTGCCCTAATCTCTTCTCCAAAGCACTCTCCCTCTCTCTCATTTTCGAATTCTGCTGGTTATGCATGCTATCCCCTTCTTATTTTCGAATTCTCACTAAAAAGTCACACATTTTCATGTAAAATAACTGTCGTCATCTTTTAAATTTGGAATTAATAGCAGAATTTTTGGATCCAGACTTGTGAATTGCAACAACCCGAAAAAGTTGTTGCAAGGCAGAAAAATCTAGTTTTTCTTTGCTTCTTCAAATTGGATTTTTCTTCGACATTTCTACAAAGAAAACCACACACACAATAATAATTGTCCAAATTTATATAAATGATATAATTAGTCATATTCCAAACATTTAATGCAAATTATGCACTTTAGGGTGTGTAATTATAAATTAATAAGATGAAATAACTTCATTTTAAGAAGTTATCACACCCCCACACTTAACACTTTGCTAGTCCCTAGCAAAGATAATCAACATTAGTAAATTGGATGATCGCCAAAGTAATATGATACAACTTCAATTTGTCCTTGCCACCAATATAGATATAGTTATCACAAGAGATTTATTTGAGCAATTGAAAAATTTGTCAATCATTAAGATTTTAACAATCATAAAAGAAAAGTCTTAGTTTGATTAATACTAGCATTCCACTAAGATTTCAAGTGTTGTGTGTGCATTCTCAAAATTCATTACTTCTACACAAGTTATCTTGATGAACTCTCATACTAATGAGGGTGAATAAGAATAGGTTGAATAATGACTTAGTGATGCGCAAAACTATATCTGCAAATGATGACGACAAGTGTACCGTATCGAAAGTAGTATAGGTTTATAAAACCAATGTCGTATTAGACTCGGGGTGGTTGAATACTCTTACTTCAAGAAAATCTCTATTATTTTATCAATAGAATTTTGGATTAGTTTTTGCACTAAAGAGAGAAGAAGTTAAATTATGACTAAAACAATAACAAGAACGATTAGCACTCGATCTATAAATCACCTCCGAGATAAAAATAAGAAGAGAGAATAAAATCGCATTCTCTTAGTAAAATAGCTTTGACCGTGGGGATTCCCGAATTATGAACACACTTTGGGTCGAGGATATGCACAACTAAGATTAGGAATATCAACCGAATTCTCATTCTATAATCAATAACCTAATACTTGCACTACGAGGTGAATCCCGCTATTGACTTTTACTCCAATACGGAAGGGTAATGTCGTCCTCTCTCAAGGATTGCATTCTACTCTTTTTTATCCTTAAGTGATCGATTCTCATTACGAGCCTCTCGCCTAACTAAAGTACGAAAACAAGAACAAGAATTATATATCGAAAATATAATCTCGTTATCTTAAAATTAAATCAAGGATAAATCTTAAGCATTTTAGATAAGAGAAAGAGCAACTATAAATTATTTCATGACTTATATCATTCTTTGGATCATCTTGATCGAGTACTAATAAAAAATTAGCTACTCATTGAGATTAAGGAATCAACAAAAAATAAAAGAGTACATAATGAAAGAGGAGGAAAATGAGAGAACAAAAGAACTATTTTTATTAAATTGCTAAAGAAAGTTACAAGCTAGAAATTGAAAGCTACAAAACTATTTAATTGAAAATACAAAATGCAAGAAGAAAAAGAACTACAAGAAATACTAAAAATAGGAAAATAAAACAACAAAAATGGGATTTGAACTCCCAAAAATTCGTCCCTGAAGTTCTGGACAAGCTCCCTTTAAATAGGTGAAAAGTTGGTGTTACACACCCTCGGTCATGCCCGTGACCAAGGGGCGTGTAACAGGCATGATCGAAGCTGGTGCGGGATAGGCGCCTCTGGGTTAAATGCAGGCGTTACGTGCGTATCACGCCCTTAGGTCACGCCCGTGACCTAGGGCGTGTAATCTTCAAACTGCTCCTGGCGGGAAAATCTGAGGCGGCAGCGCGTTTTTCTGGCGGTAAGGCGGTACATGCCCGTGACCTTGGAAGTACATGGGCGTGACATGTTGAGTCACGGGCGTGTAACTTTTAATGACGTGGTATTGCGATTTTGCTGCTGTCTACGGGTCACGGCCGTGACATTGGGTCACGCCCCTAGGTCACGCCCGTGACCTGAGGCGTGTACTTGGAGAAACTTTACGGAATTGGCCCGGGGTGGCGGAATCGGGTCTGGAACTCATCTAGGTTGTCACGCCCTTGGTCATGCCTGTGACCTTGGGCGTGTACTTGACATTTTTTACTCAAAGTGCCCAGAAAACCTGAAAAATACAGAAAAAACTTAAGTTAGTTTATAGAAATAAAAAGAAATGAATTTGATAAGATAATTCATGCAATTTATACAAATTCATATTAAAATATCATTAAAATTATATTAAAGGATGAGTATAAAAAGTACTCATCACTTAGCCTCCAAATAAGTTTTGTAGTTTGATTGAAAAAGAATAATATGGACATAAGACTTCCTTAGCTAGAGCATCATAAATAAGTTTTTTATATAATAAGATAAAAACACATTCCTTAATAATCTTAACGAAAGTCTAGAATATGGGGTTTAACTATCAAACATCATATATTTTTCTTAAAATCATAATTGAGATCATTCCAAGCATGTGTAGACATGCTTAGGCCACATATCACTATGACATTTTCTTCTTCTTTTTTTACTCATAGCTGGGATCATTCAAAGCATGTGTACACATACTTAGGTCACATATCACTATGATATTTTTTTACTCATAGTTGGGATCATTCCAAGCATTTGTACACATACTTAGGCCGCATATCACTATGTCATTTTTTTCAAATTGTGTTATAACAGTTTAGACACCCATAAATAGACATTCATTTCGATAAATTAAGAAGGATCATGAGCTAGTTCGTATCAAAATAAAATTGCTCCAAAATCAATGTTCATAATATCTCTTACCAATCAACTACGTTACCTATGTTTTAACTTATATCATTGATTCAATTCTTGTTTAACCTTCCATCATAGTGTATAGAAGTTAATAATAAAAAAATTATTTTGCATAGAAGTAAATTCTTTTGAAAAGAAGTATAAAGTGCATAAGAGAAATACTTAATGGAAGTTTAGAATATCAATATAAGTTTTAGTTTTAAAATTGGAAATCTTAGGTTTGACTACTCATCAATTACAGTTAAATAACTTGAATAACACATTCATGTATTTAAGATTAAGGGCAATCAAAGAAGTATTAAGTCTAGTTGAATCTTCACCCAATTAGTATGGTGTACCCCCACACTTGATACTTTGCTAGTCCCTAGCAAAGATATCACTTAAAGTATGCATACGATATAACATATTTGAGCAAAGGAATATTTAATCAAGCAAAAGAAAATGTGAATGTAAATACTCCCCTGGAATCAATAATTCAAAACTTCCTCACACCTCTTCTCTTTACGTACTCAGGCGGCGAAATAAGATCAAAGATTCTACTGCTAAGTCCAAATGAAGTGTACCTGCAGTGGTGAGCTCCAACAAACAAGGAAAAATAGGCAACCACAAAAATTAAACTAATTAAACTAGACTTGAAAAAATAAAAATGCAGGAAAAATAAGATAACTACTGGGTTTATTGTCTCCCCAGCATGACTTATTCAGACCTTAAAAATATTCTAGATTATTGGCATGTGAAAGATAAAGTGAACATGTAACTGCCTTAATATCCGCTGCAGTAACGAGTACCGATACAAAGATAACACAATTACTCCCTCTCCAAAATAATAATACCTGAACTTCACAGGTAAGGGAAATAGAAAATAAGAGGAGGAGGAGGTCTGCTCCTCACTCATGTCATCAAAATATATATATATCCTTGTCTAGCAAGGTGTCGTCGTCCTTAGGAACAATACATGTGGAGAAAGCAACAAGTAGAGTTGCCTCGATGAAGGAGGGATCAACCTTCTCATAAAAGAGGATGTTCACCACATCAAATTGAGCTTGTTGCACCCTATCCTCCTGATGCACCTGTGACTCATCAACTTGCATAGACTTAGATGACAAAGGGGGTTTAAGAAATAAATTAGATGAAAGACTTACATAATTAAAAATCAGGGGAGTGGTCCCGGTCTCCCTCCCAACAGGATCCAAAACCCGTACACTGTGTCAACATCCAAGGCAGGGCAAGAGATATCAGAGGGTATATGAGTCACGCAATCAACATGGATATCGTCAACAAGTGAGGAAGTGGATACTTCCTCAACCGGTGAGATGACATCGTCAAACTTTTGCGACTCGACTACAATCTATGTAACCTCGCACTGCTGGATAATGGCTAAAGCAGAATCAACGGAAATGCGTGTAGAAAGTTTATGCAAAGGAGAAACTGCGTCAATCACAATATCAGAGAACGTGTGGATTAGTTCCTCGTGAGGTGAATCCAAAAGAGATGATGAATGCGTATATAAAGGAGGCACAACCATGTCATTGCACAAATCATCCAAAAATATAATATGGAAATCTGCAATACTCCCTCGTAGACAAGGTGGTACTGCGCATGGATCATCAGAGGTAGAAGGAACGAGGAGAGAATCCGCAATAGCCCCCCGTAGACAAGGTGGATAAGCAGATAGACTAATTTTAATATACAACCCATTTTCCTCCTCCCTTTTACGTTGAAATGCAGCGCACTCTTTTAATAAGTGGTCGATGCTATGACAGAAAATGCATTGTTCCCCACTTCTTTGCGGCCTTTGAGGGGTCGTGCTGAAATAAGGGAACGATACTTGCTGCAGAGGTGCATAATTATAAAAATTAGGCTCGTCATATGACGTATCATAGGATATTGGTGTCACATAAGGTGAGTCATTTGACATATAACTATGGTATCCTATATAACATTCATTACTATTATGAGTATAAGACCCGCACCACCGACATTGAGAGTAAGAAAACATGATGCTGCATGGGTGGATTCACAAATTGAAATGATGCATAAACTAGTTGTACAAATACAAACCACTATGGAGACTCGCTTAGAAAATTTAAAATAATAATGAAAAGAAAATTAAAAAACAAAACAACTTCACAATTAATTTCTCAAATAGAACAACAAAAACTTGAGCTCTATATACTCATGGTTTACTAATATTGCAAGAAAACATTAAATTAGTTTACACTTCCCCAGCAACGGCGCCAAAAACTTGATACACCAAAAAACAGATATACGCAAGTGCACGTGCCAGATCAAGTAATAAAGTGTGAATAAAGATCGTTCCCGCGAGAAAGTGTTAAATCTAACGCTCGCAATTACCAGTTTAACCTTTTCTTTAAATTCAAGTGGATTAATTAATGTGATATGTGAAAACAACAAAACTCAAATAAAGTTACAAAAACGACTACTTAAAAATACTTTTGATAACAATTTGGAGGAATGATCTTGCGTATTGATTTTCTATGTCTATTATGATGAGTTTAAATGTGGGTCTTAGTGAAGAGAGTTTAATCAACTATCCTGCAACGATTTGAAAATGAAAACCATTATCTCTCGATCTCTGAAATTCAATTACTCTTTATCCCCCTAGTTATTGTTGGACATGTGTGTCACACCCCATTGTTTGAGAATAACAAATCCCAAATTGTATTTGATCTTGTATTTTGTGTGTTTATATTGTGCATGAACTATAAGTGCAATACTCCACAAGTAGAAAGCAGCAGAATTAAAAAATCTCGAAGAATGCACTACTGCCGGCGCTAGCGCTACCGCCAGGCGCTAGCCGTTCGACGAAATTGAAGCTGCGTTCGACGAAAATCCCGTTCGACGAAATGCCGTTTGACGAATTTGTCTTTGTTCAACGAAATTTCCGTTCGACTAACTTGAAGCTCCGATCGACGAAAGTTCGTTCTGCCACGCCACCGACAGTTTTCGCTACCGCCAGCGCTAGCGCTACTGCCTGGCGCTATCTCAAGTTCGTGCACAGTGCCACGCAGCCGACGGTTTCGCAACCGCTCCACACGAACGATACCGCAGGCGCTAGTAGCTACCGCAGGCGCTAGTGAGAGTTCTATATATTGGAGCTTTACTTCTCGTTTTGGCAAATCCATCCCAGAGAGGTTGCTTGTGCCACAATTCCAGTGTTGTTATGCTGCCGAAGATGGATCTCCCACTAAAAGCTTAAGGAGAATTCTGGAGGAGGACAACGTCACGCTACATCCGAAGGACGATTGCTTCAACCTCGCCTATGCTACAGTGATCCTTCATCCTCATCTTCAGAAATCTCATATAGGGAGTTTTTATTATTGTTATCATTATTTTCATTCCATACTTTCTTTGTAACCGTTTAGTTAATTCGCCTTGTGTTGGAGACTAGGTCTGGGTAGGACTTAGGGGGAAATTCACCTTGTGTTGGCGACTAGTTCTAGGTGATTAGATCTAGGGGCTCGAGGTCATATCTAGGGAAGGATTGGCTAGAGCGGCTTGAGGCCTTAGGGGAAGGATATGCTAAAGCCAACCGGTTTGTGGGGATACAAGTCGGTATAGAAAAGGAAAAGATATTTACTTTTGTACGCCTCCAATTTCTAGCGATATTGAAATCAAATTTATGTAAACACCTTTTTATATAAATACAATCATGTCTCTATTTGTGTTTACTTGATTTCTATCATTTGGCATAATTTATAAAATTGCATATTTCAATTTTTTCCTCCTTTAAGATAAATTGTTATTTTGTTCTAATTATCTCTAAACAAATTTAGTAAAAATTATCAAAGATTTTTATTCCCTTATTTACCCCCCTCTAAGGGCGCCGTAAGATCCAACAAGTGGTATCAGAGCTAGGTTATTCCAAACGGTTTAAAAACCAGGAATAATGGCGTCTCATGATCTCGCTTCTATTAATGGGGAGAACTTTCTTATAAATGAAAAATCTTTAGCACCACCTTTATTTGAAGGCAAAAATTATAAAGGGTGGAAAATATTAATGAAATCTTTTTTTAACTCATATGATATCAAAATTTGGAATACGACAATTATAAGACCAGCGGATGAATCAAATAAATTGGAATGTCATTTAAATGCGAAGGCTATGAATACTTTATTTTGTGTTTTATCAAAAGACATTTCAAAATTGATTTATTGTTTTACTAATGCTTACAAAATTTGGAAATTTCTTGATGAAATATTTGATCTTCCGTGTATAGGTTTGGAGCATGCACAACATTTGTAAAACATTCAAATTGGCACAAGCAATCAAGAAAGAATCTCTCAAGATGAAACCATGTAGAGCACATCAAGTGGAAGAGAAGAAGAAATGTTGTCTTTGGAAGAGGAGTGCCAAAAAGAGGTTAAAGGAACTTTATGTTCAAATCTTATCTCTCCCGATAGCAATGTAAGTAAATCAAATTCTTCTATCTTTGTGACTAATTCTATTTCCACGTTACATATGCTACAAATTGTTAAACGTAAAATTAAGAAATTGAAAATTACAAATGATAAATTACGTTTAGAAAATAAAAGGTTAAAAACTAATGTTAATGTAGAATCTAATTATGATGTGGCTTCTCTATCTTGCTCTTTAGTTGAAATTCCTATTCCTTGTTTTGATTGTAATTTATTAAAAGAAAAATTCAAGGAAATTGAAAAAGGGCTCTTAATTTCTAAAAGGCATAATGAAAATTTGATAATTGAAAATGATGCTTTATCTTGTAAGTTATTACAATTAAAATCTTTTGTTGAAAAATTTCAAATGTCATGTAATGAATTTCATCATTAGATTTTGAATAACAAGGATAAATTAACTTACAACATCATTTCTAAAAAGGACCATTTTCACACTTTAACTCAAAAGGAGTTTAGTTTCAAAAAGAATTATGATCCTCACAAAATTCTTAATTGTCATTATTATAAGTCTCAATATATTTTCAATCATGACTCAAATTTAAAAACTCCTTTTCAAGAAAATCAAACTATAAATTATTATCCTTCATATTATAAGAGTATGTCTATAAGAAAGAGTGGACATGAAAATCATCAAAATAAGAATCAATCATTTAAAACATATTGTAACCTACTCTTTCAGCAATCACTTCTAAAGAAAGACAATCACTCTTATAAAATTTCAAAGAATCCATATAATAAAAATCATTATGATTATCAACATCATGTTATCTTGAAAAATAATTTGAATAAACATAAATCCCCAAAGAATTATTTTTCAAACAACTATCATCATATAAAGATGTCACATAATCATTATATGGATTTAAAAGATAAACAACCAATGTATGAATGAAGACCCATAAAGAAAAATGACATATCATCTTTACTTAAAAAAGCCCATTCATCATTATCTTCACAAAAGCCATCACGATGTATTTGGGTACCCAAAAGAACCATCCCACTTGGTCCCCTTTGGATACCTAAATCTCTCATTCATTAGTATCCAATCATTTGCATGAAGTAGAAACAATTAATAATGAAATATCAATACTCTACTTCATGATATGCTTATTGTCTCTTTTCTTTTGTTTGTTTTGTATTTTGTGATCCAAAATGTTTATGGTAACTTTATATTTCATAAGATATGACTTACTCGTCTTAAGCCAAATGTTTATCAAATCAAATTGAATTAAAATTGAACATAAAGTCATATGATCTTAAAAGTGACCTACCTTTCATCTTTTAAAAGAAATTGCTTATATATATATATATCCTTTTAAATCCTTTCCCACCAATGTCTTGAATTAACATTATAATTAGATTACTGAAATTATTTTCAAGACTAATGAAATTATTTAAAAAAAATGGATTTAAATGGTTTATTAAAGGGCTTATGTTAAAAATTAAAATGCAATGTTTTGATTATTTTCTATCTTGTTTGCTGCATATGATAGCCCTTATAATGAAAAATATTATTAAATAATATCAAAAACAAACATTCACAAAACGCGTATTTAATTTTTCAAAAATGCGAGTTTTAGATCAAAAATTCAAAAGCCATATCTTTTGATCCGCTCGTCCGGTTTTCGCATTTAATATCTTTTTGGAAAGAGCGCGGAAATCTCCATCCAACGGAGAACCAAACTTGTTCATTCAAATTCATTTGGTGCTGTCAAAATTGCCCAAACTCAACTTTGTTTAAAAGTTATATCAGTTTTCTTATTTCGACAATTTCTATGTCTTTGAATTCTTCATCACATGATATTCTTTGTATATTGTGTGTAATGTGTGTCACCATTATTTGCATGTTATTTAGACCTTAGAATCGTCATGTATCATTAAGTTCAAATCAAAAGTTTAATCGTTTCATTCTAGGTCTAAAGAAAAGTAATTTGAAAACTTCTCATATTACATGCAACACTATCTCCATTAATCCTATGTAATAACATTGCATTCAAACTCATCATCCTAGCATCACCTCTAATTTTATGCTTAAATTTATATGCTAGGTATAACATGTACAATGTTATTTAAAATTGATGATAACTATGTGATTTGAAATTATAATATAATACTAAAATTCCAACAAACACATATTTTATGGATTAATCATTAGAATATATATATGAATATTGTATCATAAATCATATATTATCATGCAAAACCAAAGATCAATAGATTCAATTATTGAATGCAAATTTTATTATAAATTTCAAAAAATTATATATGTGATCTTTGTCTTTAATATGACTACATGTTCATCATTTTCTAGGCTTAAAAATCAAACGTGCTTATTCAAAAGAAAATCACTATATGACTATATCATAAGTCTAGAAGGATTAGAATTTTCATACATCATGATGATCTAACATATATTCTATGCAAAATTGTCTATAATCATAAATCATAATTCATGTTCTATCAAGAAAAATCTCAAAACAATAATATCACCTAGGAATTATGAATCTTATGATAAAAATATGAATATTGTTTTCTTTACATTAGTTGGTGTATGGATATGCTTTGATATTGATTGCATGTATCTCACATATACATAGATTCTAGAATCAACTTAGGAATAATAAAGATACATCAAACTTAATCATCACTATAATCTAGATCTATAATTTGAAATTCTATTTTTGAATACATGCAATATTAATATTAATCTTATGACATGACATTAAACCCAAAACTCGTCATACTAGCTTTATCACTTATTGAATATTAGTAATTGTGCTAGTTATCACATCTCGTCATCTCAAAAAAGTAGAAAAACTATGCGGCTTTAAATAACTCTTCACATTAAACAAAACTCATTATTTATATATCAATCCATAGATTTAAAAAGCATAGGTTGTCCAAAGATTATTCACCTTTGACTTCACATCTCACAATAGTGGGGGCGTATGGTTGTATGCATTAGAGACCTAACCTCTAAGTCATGTCTTATACTTAACCGGGGAGGGTTCCAGTGGGGCCTTGCGAGGCACTAGGGGGAAAGAGTGCTAGGTTGAGCGTTCTTTAGTGTGTGCATATGGGATTAACACCCCAAACTACGTCATGTGTGCAGCTCCTCATGCCCATCCGTCACTTAGTACGGGGCTAGGGTGTAGACATTTTAGTCGGGGTAGTCTTTAATCTTAGGACATACCTATATTACTCACTGCATGAACATTTTTATTCACTTATTACTTAATTCATGCATATTTTGGGTTGTTTAATAAAAAATGTTCTCTTGTGTCTTCATAATTTATCTTTTCATGATTAAATGGTTTTGTAAAACACAAGAATTTGAAAAAGCCAAAGTTTCATGCAAATTTGATCCACCTAGAGATCTCCAAAAATTCTGAAATTTCAGCATTGAACTACTCTAAGGACACTTAATAAATATCAAAAATCAAATTTTAAAAATTCTCAAAAAATCAAGTATTGTTTGCCGCGCTATCACTAGCGCCGGCGCTGGCGTGGGTATTTGATTTTTCTGATTTTTAAAATTTCTGAAAATCTATATAAATATGTTAGTTCATATGTACTACTTATTTATTGTGTTTCTGACTTTTGTTATTTTGGTTTATTTATATTATGAAAAATCAACTATAAAAGTTCAAAATTCAAAAATACAAAAATATGTTTTTGTGATTTTTTCTGTTTTTATTTCATTAAAAATTTTCAAAACAAAAAAAAACTGTATGATCTTTATTGCTAATATCAAGCATGAATGATTTCTATTATTTAGAATTATTTACAATGTTAAAATTTATTCTTTGAAATTACTATGAACAATGTTTTGTTTATCATGCTTTGATATATCTATTTAAAGTGCATCAATTGTATTGAAAAATATGTGTAGAACCAAGCTTAGCATGCTTCTAAGTATGAGTAAATGTATTATGATTGATAATGATACCTTTCACTCACTTATTTTGGTAATCAACATGTGTGTTTAAATCTAAAAATGCTTGCTTGTGTATTGTATGTGTACAATGAATTAAAGCTGGCATAAGTTTATTACCTGCACTACATTTGAATTGCACTTATGAAATTTATAAAAGTGGTTAAGTTAAAAAAAATTTGGGTTTGCAAAACAAGTGTATTCGGAGAATGTTGTCTCACAAATATGAACAAAAAATTATATATGTAGACAAATATAACTCCACCAAGCACTACTTGAACCTCTTGATAAGTCTTCATAAGCATTGTGAGGTTGAGCACCTTGGAAAGAATAGTAAAGTGTCTTGTGCAAACCTTGGTTATTACACCACTTTGTTAAAAATTATGTGCATTAAAAGTGTGTGAAAGTAACTTACTTGTGTTTTATTGTGCACTTTACTTTACATATGTCTTGTATTTTGATGATTTAAATCAATTGTTAACATTTCCCAAAATACACTTATGTGCGCATCATTATCTTTCATAACACTTCTTCTCATGAGTATTGGATTCTAATGCTTTATCTATACTACTCTTTATATAAGAAATGCACTAGATAAGCTAGCATGATCTCTACAATGTTTTGGTATTTCTTGAACTCAAAATTAAGTAATATTGTAGTATAATCTCTCTTTGATATGTTCATTTCATGCTTGGTATCTTTATGAAAAACTTTGAGATTTCAAAAGGTTAAAACATCTTTCAATTTTGAACTAAAACTCATATTTTTACTTATACTTTTCATGCTTACAAAAAGATGTTTATTATAATCTTCCGCTTGCTTACAACTCTTATCTTTTTATTTGAAATCTCTTATATATGCTATGCTTAAACTCTTTATCATTTCATATATTACAAAAGCTCGATCATGCTTTATCATTTATAAGAAATGTCTCCTTACTACCCTCACCCCACCTTCTTTTGATAATACCAAAAGGGGGAGATTAATTGAAGAAATCTATATAGGAGAAATATAAAAGATTAAGGGGAGAATAATTCATGTAATCTATCATTAAGGGGGAGTAAAACATAAATTGCATTTATGTAGGGGGAGCATTAAGATAAGGGGAGTATGCACATTATCATGCTAATCATATACTATAGTTGCACTATCATCTTGTTTATCATATACTATAAACACTATTGTTGATTTCTTGCTAAGAGGATTTGTTATTATCAAAAGGGGGAGATTGTTGGACACGTGTGTCACATCCCTTTGTTTGAGAATAACAAATCCCAAATTGTATTTGATCTTGTATTTTGTGTGTTTATAGTGTGCAGGAACTATAGGTGCAATACTCCACAGGTAGAATGCAGCAGAATTAAAAAATCTTGAAGAATGCACTACCGTCGGCGCTAGCGCTACCGCCAGGTGCTAGCCGTTCGACGAAATTGAAGCTGCGTTCGACGAAAATCCCATTCGACAAAATGTCGTTCGACGAATTTGTCTCTGTTCGACGAAATTTCCGTTCGACTAACTTGAAGCTCCGATCGACGAAAGTTCGTTCTTCTACGCCACCGACAATTTTCTCTACCGCCAGCGCTACCGCCTGGCGCTATCTCAAGTTCGTGCACAGCGCCACGCAGCCGACGGTTTCGGAACCGCTCCACACGAACGATACCGCAGGCGCTAGCGAGAAGTTCTATATATTGGAGCTTTGCTTCTCGTTTTGGCAAATCCATCCCAGAGAGGTTGCTTGTGCCACAATTCCAGTGTTGTTATGCTGCCGAAGATGGATCTCCCACTAAAAGCTTAAGGAGAATTCTGGAGGAGGACAACGTCACGCTACATCCGAAGGACGATCGCTTCAACCTCGCCTATGCTACAGTGATCCTTCATCCTCATCTTCAGAAATCTCATATAGGGAGTTTTTATTATTGTTATCATTATTTTCATTGCATACTTTCTTTGTAACCGTTTAGTTAATTCGCCTTGTGTTGGAGACTAGGTCTGGGTAGGACTTAGGGGGAAATTCGCCTTGTGTTGGCGACTAGTTCTAGGTGATTAGATCTAGGGGGCTCGAGGCCATATCCGGGGAAGGATTGGCTAGAGCGGTTTGAGGCCTTATCCGGGGAAGGATATACTCTCGAATTTTGCAGCGCAGTATAAAACGGAAATTTTGGTGAAAATTTTACGCAACTCCTCTCTTGAATCTTGCTGCGCAATATAAAACATTCATCTAGCCTGACTCCTCTCTCGAATCTTGCCAAACAAATCTAAAGATGAAACTTAAGCCAAAATTGCCAAAAACACAATCATAAATTCGATAAAGATAGTATTTCAAACCTCCACAAAAAATTTAAAATCAAAACATCGCAACAAACAAAGTACTTTCAACATACAAGACAAAGAAAATTAATTCATGATGAAGGAGAGATCACACGCAATTTGGAAGATCTTACTAGACATAGTTAGAGAAGATGAAAAAAATGCAGAATTTCTTCTCCGAATGGTGTAGAAAATTGTCTTCCTCTTCCTCTTGATGGCGTGCCCTTATCCTTCTCCAAATCACTCTCCCTCTCTCTCTCCTTTTCAAATTATGCTGGTTATCCATGTTACCCCCTTCTTATTTTCGAATTCTCACTAAAAAGTCGCACATTTTCATGTAAAATAACTGCCGTCATCTTTTAAATTCGGAATTAATAGCAGAATTTTCGGATCCAGACTTGTTGCAACAACCAGAAAAAGTTGTTGCAACAACTTTCCCAGGCAGAAAAATCTAGTTTTTCTTTGCTTCTTCAAATTGGATTTTTCTTCGATATTTCTACAAAAAAACCACATACACAGTAATAATAATCCAAATTTATATAAATGATATATTTAGTTATATTTCAAACATTTAATGCAAATTTATGCACTTTAGGATGTGTAATTATAAATTAATTAGATAAAAATAACATCTTTTTAAGAAGTTATCAAATTTTCTATTCTATACTTGTCTTTACTTACCTTTCTTTACTTGTTCTTTACTCTGCATTATTTACTGCTTTAATTATATATATATACACCTGCGTAGTGGTAGATATTCATGTAGCTAGGTCATGTCATCTGCTTGATATATACCCCTTGATATATCTCTGCTTCATTCCTCCCGCACGGTGCCTAGGTGTCACTGGGGGAGTGGTGGGGGAAACAAGGCTTAGTCTTTTGACTAACGGTCGGTGGACCATATCATTTTAGGGGATCGAGGAGACGCAACACCACCAGAGGCCGATGGAGGCAGGCCAATCTAACACGGGAGCACCCGTCTCAGGATCAGTGAGTGATTATTAGTAGATTTGCTTCCACGGGAGATCTTGTAGTGATGATATGATGTACTGGGCAGGAGCCCTTTTTATTATTACTCCTTTATTCAGTTATTATCTGTGGACATCTATCTTCATGATTATATATTATGTGATGTGGACTTGAGCTTATAATTGTTCATTTGTATTTTTCTTCTTCTATTGTCGATATTGTCGGCAAGATCGGCGTTTTGTAAGTGCGACCTTCCCGAGTTATAGTGTCACCGCAAAGCGGCGGTTCTTGGCATAAGACCAGGTTTAATTTGAAGCAAAAAAAGGGGTCTTACACAAGGTGCCTAGTTCTCGGGCCAGTTTCTGCGCTTCTCTTCTTTATGATTCTATTCTTGTGATTTCCATTCGCTCGCAAAGCCTTCGCGTGTCCTACCTTCCTGCACATGATGACGCTGACGATCGAGGAGAACTCCATATTGCATGTAGACGACCGATGCAGAGCCTTCTTCGTCCGCACAAGCAGATGTCGTCGAGCCTTTCAGCACGCAGAAGACGACGACTCCTTTGCCCCTGGAACTAGGTCTAGGTAAAATTCCTTCATTTCTCTCCCATTTCGGCCTTCATGATTATCACAACAAACCCCAGTTATTTCCCAATATTTTGCGCACATTCAACAATTTTCTTCTTACTCCAAAATTTATTATTTGTAATGAAATGCGCTCCGACATAGAAATTCAAAAGTAGTGCTATAAATCTTGGAAATGCTTGAGCTAAATCAGACCTTTTTGAAGCCCTAAATTTGGAGAAATACCAAAATGAAAAAAAATCAACTATTTCACAAATATATAGTAGAGAGCATTCCAGACATTCATTAGAAAGGAGAAAGGAAGGAAAAGAGGCGAATTCATACCAAATATTTGAGATCTAGGGCAAGGTTTGGGCGGCCAAAACTGATAGGAGAGATGGTAGAATAAGAGCTAGTGGCATAACCGACCTCTTATGAAGTATTCGCCGGCGATCATCAACATCCGGCGTCGTGGGAGGCGGGGCGAGCGATCAGCTCTTGGCCTGGAGCGAAGGATGGGGGCGTTCGGTCGGCTCCCGAAATAACCTAAGGGGGAAACAAATGGGAGGGGTTGCATTTAGGATGTTATAAAAGGTTAATTTAAGTATTTTTTTCTTAAACATGGGCTGCTAATAGCGATATAACTGCTTATATAAACGCCCTTTTTTTCTGAAGTTAGGATTGCTATAATTTATTTTTTGCTGGATCTTCCATTTTTTCCTCTAGATCTTCCATTTTTATCTGCAGAAAAGTTCATTTTTAGGGTGTAAAATATTGTGCATAGATATTTCAATCAAATTATTTTGGGTTATATATGTAGTTTATTGGGCTTAATCATTTATAAAACTAGTTCATGCAGCAAAAATTATTTTGGGTTACATATGTAGTTTATTTGTCTATGTTTGGCTATTATAAAATTTAAGTTTACATCATTTTTATTTGTTTAGAATTATAATTTTTATTATACATATTTTTCACTCCAAAGTCACCGCAATTCTGTGTTACCAAATAAATTAAATTGTGTCATCAGATAGATAAAATTGTGTTCATCTTCATGAGAACCTATAAAATAGGGTTTCTCCAAACTGCGCAACTGCGTTCGTGGCCGCAATTTCCAACAACTATGTTTATGACTACCACAACCGACCGCTGAATCCATGACCGCCACCGCCGCGCCAAACAGACCGCCCTTAGTAGCTTTAATTGCATGTTGATACATCAAGATTCTCGATCTATAAATATATGTTTGGTATGGCAACAATTATGACCACCATCAAAAAAGAAAACTAACTTTAAACATAAAAGTTGATGAAGAAGTTCCTTAGGCGAGGTCGGACATTCACGAACTACGGTTCATAAACATCGCTTCTGTGACCGCCACCTCAATTCCAAACGTAGACAGTTATTAGTTACGAAAAGTGCAGTCAATATTAAATGTGAAGAGCATATGCAATGTGCACTGCAAACAAATATAAAGAAAATGTTTCATTGCGTGGAAACATGTTACACGCTGCGATGAGTACTGTATATCCAGCACTACACGTGCTTAGAATATGCAATAGTTTTTTCTCTATTCATTTGAAACATGTTACATGCTAGCTACGATGAGTGTATCTGTGTATGTAGCACTTCATTTGCTTATTGTGTTCAATATTTTTTTTCCTAAATTCATTTTTTTGGGTCAAAAAATATAGCCGGAAGACAAATAAAAGGATCACATTGAGAGTTAAAATTTCAAAGGTGAATTGGCATTAACTTAATTATACCACGGATATGAACAAGATTTTTATCATGTGTGCGCACGGCTCACACACACATGTTTCGTGAAAAATCTTCGATTAAGAATTCTATTTTATGTATTTTTGTAGACGAATCTAGCGCCGCTTTCAGATTTGAATTTCATTGAACGATATTTAAGAGAAATCAAATTTTAAAGTTTTATAATTCATATAAGTAGTCAAAGAGCCTATGTTTATTTCACCGAAAATTGAACCAGACACACGTGTTTGGCCATCTGGGTGTGCCTGTGAATATTTCCCATATGGCAACAATACTACTAACGTACATACATCTCGTGTGTTAGCACTCGTATACACATTTGAAAATTCATTACACTTCAACTTTTAGTTGACAAGTAATGTCTGTGAAATACTCATCTTAGTTTCAAACCTTATTATTATTAAATTATATTTATGATATTTTTATAAAAACCATGTTTAAAATAATAATTTAGTTTTATTAAAAATTTATTTAATTTGAAAATAAATCAA
The DNA here is from genome assembly GCA_033032865.1 of Dactylorhiza incarnata. NCBI lineage: Eukaryota > Viridiplantae > Streptophyta > Magnoliopsida > Asparagales > Orchidaceae > Dactylorhiza > Dactylorhiza incarnata. The sequence continues at coordinate 6,750,063 of JAWHQI010000104.1, read as the reverse complement.
ATAATTGAGTCTAATCTAATGTTCCTTTCCAATACACTAGGATACAACAATTTTTTTTTTAATATAGTGTGTATGTTTATGTGCACGCACAAATAAATAACAGCGGGGCATAGGGTCCTCACTTGCACAGTGTGCGACAGAATAACACCCAACCACTACTCAATGTGTCATGCGGGTATTATTTTCGGCTAACATTGTGCATGAGGGACACTATGCCCATATTTAAAAAAATGTGATCTATTTCATGAACGTACCTCAATTTTATTAATATAATGCTTATCTCTCATTATATATAACATCATTCTTTTATTCCAATCAGTTAAATATTATGAAAAAAATAGAAATTCATAAAATATAACGATTATTTGTGTAAATACACAATATCTTTATATTAAAAATAATGATGGATATTCATAAAATTCAAAAACTTTTTAGCAGACCTCCTACACCTATTATAATAGATAATTATTATGTCTCAAAAAACTAATTTCGAAATATAATACCATACTTTAAAATGATTTTTTGTTAAAATATAAATATTTTTGAAAAAAATAATTATAAAATACTGATATATATTTTTTTACGGTCATTTTGAGTACTCATATGTGTAAGTTGACGGAGAAGCCCGACGTCGCCGGTCGGGTACTGTCGTATGCAGGCACAGCCCGCTCGAATGCGAGCGCAGCCCGTGCGGAGCTTCTCGTGTGTGTGTATATATATATATATTAAAAGAGAAAAAATAACATTAAACAAACAACTTTTCTAATTTAACATTTTTTATTACAATATTTTTAATTTCTTTAAATTATGTTTTTTAAAATGCTATCTACTAGGAAAGTCTCCAACCTACAAATAAAATATGTGTTTTGCCCGCTGCTCCCAAACCCCGGTGCAACGATAAAAATGAGTGATGAATGGAGTATAGTGCTCGTGGGTTTGCGAGCGGCAGGATCATGACGCCATTGAATGCCATGATTATTGGGGTACTGTCGTGCGGGTCAGTGGGGGACCCACGTGCAGCGTTGCAATCGGTGTACTGCCACGGTTTGTCGTAAGGGCAGATCCCCGTGCATGTCACTCCTGTGTGTGATATATATACTATTTTAATAAAAATATGGTGACTTGGTAATTGATCGATGAAATTAAATCGCCATTGCATCAATCCTAGCCGTTCGATCCATCGGATGTGGCACAAAAAAAAATCTTGTGTTTCAACTCTCGCAAACCCTACCCCGCAACTCTCATATCTCCCGCTCCAGCTCGCGCAACAAACTACGACTAGCTCTCTCCACGCCCCTTCCACGTATCTCTCCCTTGCCCTAAGAGGTCTATCTTGCTTTGCTCCGCTCCAGAGATGACAATGACTTCATTTCCTCGCTTCGCGATTTGAGCAATCTTCTCCTCTGCATTCCACATCTCTAGACTTCCTCCTTCTGCTCTCAAGCACTACGACAAAGACCACCACCTTCTCTCCTCCTTCTCTATCAAGCGACTTCATCCCGCTCTCGCATCAAAGGATTGTGTCGTCCCGCATTCGCTCCTTCAAGGATCTACAACAAATATCGCGACTACATTTCCGCCGTGCCAATAACTTTAGAGCTGTGAACTGTGTTGGATGCATTAATTTTAAACACAAATACCATGAAACACCTCTATTATAGCCTGCTCTTTCATTTTATATTCTCTTTAATATTGTAACTTAAGCATAAAATATGATTATTTTGGATGGTTTAGGGATTAGGGTCAATAACTTCAACTGCTTGAAAATTCATATTGCACGGCACTACTGTTGAATTTTTTAGTTTGCTACAAATCAAGTGTACCAACGATGAACAAAGAAAGCTATATTCCAACTAGGCAACCAATTACAAATAAACACGGCTGAATACAAGTTGCATCCAACTTGAATCACAACAGCCAAATAGAAGGTAAGACAAGGTCACGGACAAGGTCCACTTCTTCTCCCGAGCACACCGGGCTGGTGATACTCGCTCCTCGCTGTCGCCGGGCGATATCTCTGATCCTCGCAAGCTCGCTGCTCGCACTCCAGATACTCGCAAGCTCGCTGCTCGCACTCCAGGATACTTGCACGCTCGTCGCACACGCTTCCTCGCTTTCTCGCTGTCGCCTGGGCGATATCGGCTGTCGCCGGGCGATATCTCCACTACTCGCTACTCGCTCAAGGGAGCTCGTCGAACTCGCTCCAAGTCCGATGCTCGCCAGGTAGCGCTCTGGTATCTCTAACTCGCTCAGAGTTGATGATACTCGCCACTTCTGATGACTATGCTCGCCACTTTCAGAATTGGTGCTCTTTAGGGGGGGGGGGGGGGGGGGGGGGGGTACCCCTCTATTTATAGGCAAAAGCCTACTCGGCGGCGAGTAGGATACTCGCCAGCTGTCGCTGGGGCGACAGCCACTGTCGCCGGGCGACAGCTCACTTCAAAAATCTAACGCTCCCCCTTGAAGTGAGCTCCGGGAACAACTCCAAGCAATGAGCGAAGCCTCCGGAACGGCCCCGCAGATAGAGGCTTTGTGAATATGTCCGCAAGGTTGTCTTCACTCCGCACATGCTCCACAGTGATCAAGCCACTCAGCACCTTCTCTCTGATGAAGTGATGCTCGATCTCAATGTGCTTGGTCCTTGCATGACACACTGGATTGGTTACCAGTTTCATTGCACTCTCATTGTCCCCGCGTAGCACAGTAGGTCCGCTGACCTCCTCGTCCACATCCTCCACTAGTCTCCTTAGCCAGACACACTCCTGAGCTGCTAAGGACGACGCCTTGTACTCGGCCTCCGTGGTAGAAAGGGAAATGGAGTCCTGCTTCTTGCTACACCACGAGATAGCAGCTGCTCCACACAAGAACACATACCCTGATGTCGACTTGCGATCATCAGTGTCACCTCCATAGTCTGCATTCGTGTATCCGTGCAGCTTGAAGTTAGACTTCTCCTCATAGGACAACCCCATCTCAAGGGTGCCCTTCACATACTTCAGAATCCCCTTGGCTGCCTCCAGATGAGGCTTCCGCGGCTCCTGCATATACCGACTAACTCGGCCGACAGCAAAGGCGATGTCCGGCCTCGTGATAGTCAGGTAGATAAGACTCCCCACCAGTGCCAAAAAGATCTACGGATCAGGAAGAATCCTCCCTTCTTCCTTCCGAAGCTTCAGCCCAGCCTCCAGAGGAACGGAACTGCTCTTCCCTTCTTTCATGCCGAATCTTTCGACGATCCTCTCGGCATACGCCCTCTGGGAAACTTTCAGCCCGCCTCTTCTCTTCTCAACTTGGAGGCCAAGGAAATGGTGCAGTTCACCAAGATCCTTCATCTCGAAGCGTATGAAAAGCTGCTCTCTCAGCGCCGCGACCTCCTCAGGGTTGTTCCCTATCACGATCATGTCGTCGACGTATAGCAGCACTAGCACGTGAAGACCTCCATCCTTCTTCACGAACATGCTGGAGACTGAATCTGAGGCATCGTAGCCGCAGAACTGCAGGTACTCCGCAATCTTTCCATACCAGGCTCTCGACGCCTGTTTCAACCCATAGAGGGCCTTCTTCAGCTTGCAGACGTGACGCGGCTGGGACTTGGACACGTATCCAGGTGGTTGCACCATGAATATGTCTTTGTCGATCTCTCCGTATAGGAACGCGTTCTTCACGTCCAGCTGTCACAGCTTCCAACCTCGGCACGCTGCCAAAGCGATGATCATCCTCACCGACGTCATCTTTGCCACAGGACTGAAGGTCTCCTCGTAGTCCTCTCCGTAGGTCTGTGAGAAGCCTCGAGCGACAAGCCTCGCCTTGTACCGCTCCACTTCTCCATCAGCCCTCTTCTTCACCTTGTACACCCACTTGCAGGTGACAGGTTTGATGCCCTCCACCATGGGAACCAGGTCCCATGTCTCGTTCTTCTTTAGGGCCTCCATCTCCTCGATCATGGCCTCGTCCCACTCCTTGATGCCAGCTGCATCCTCAAAGCAGGCAGGTTCCCTCTCATCGAGTGGTCCTGCGAAGAAGCAGGAAACCAGACTCATGAAGTTCCCCTCCTTATAACGAGCAGGCGGGACGATCGTCCTCTTCGACCTCCTCAAGGCTTGGCCACTATCTACCACTCCGGTAGACTCCTCTGCTTGATCTCCTCTCTGAGCTCCTCTCTGAACTCCTCCTGAAGCGGTGCTCTCCCTGCTTCTTGAGTTCGTAGCTCCCCCTGAGCCAGAAACTCCTCCTGAGCCAGATGCTCCTCCTGAGGCAGATGGCAATGGAGCACTTGGAGATAACTCCAACTCCACAGTAGGGTCCTCAGTGACCCACTCCTCTTCCCTGCTAGCTTCTCCACTCTCCGGCAGCTCCACAGAAGAGACTCCCTGGTATGAGACCAGTTCGTCAAACACAACGTCGCGCGAGACGACGAACCTGTAAGTCTGCGGATCCATGCACTTCCACCACTTCTTCCGCTCATCGTAGCCGATGAAGATACACTTCCTCGCCTTCGGCTCCAACTTTGTTCTCTGAGCGTCCGGGACGTGCACGAAGCAGGTAGAACCGAACACCTTCATGTGACCCACATTGGGCTTCTCCCCGAACATGAGCTGGTGTGGAGACACCATCCTGTTAGGACTCAGAGGCAGCATGTTGATCACATGAGTAGCACACGCCATTTCCTCCGCCCACAAGGCCTTGGGAATGCTCTTGGCATGTAGCCAACTCCTGGTAGTCTCCACCAGATGGCGGATCTTCCTCTCTGCCACCCCATTCTGCTTAGGGGTGTGAGCGCAGGAAAGCTCCCGCCGAATGCCGAACCTTCTGCAGAAGGAAGCAAACTCATTGGAGGTAAACTCCCCTCCATTGCCGCTTCTCAGCTTCTTCACTCTGCGGTCCAGCCTCCCCTCCACAAGCTCCTTCCACTCGAGGAACTTGTTGAAGACTTCTGATTTCTCTCTCAGAAAGTATACCCACGTATAGCGGGTATAGTCATCCACCAGAACCAGTGCATACTTATTGCCTCCATAAGTACGGGTGACGCACGGCCCCATCACGTCAGTATGTACGCACTCAAGAGGTGCCTTACACCTGGTCTCCGACTTGTCAAATGGAAGTCGCTGTGACTTTCCATATTGGCATCCGTCGCACACATGGCCGTCGCCGTAGGAAGTGAGATGAGGCAGGCCGCTCACAAGGCCCTTTGCCGCCATCATCTTCAGCTTGTCCATCCCCATATGACCCAGCCTCTCATGCCAGATCACAGCGCTGTCGTTCGTCTTCAGCTTGTCCACGTAGGCACTTGCAGACGGAACATACAAGTCCTTCACCCTTCTCCCGGTGAGCGTGACGTCAGCATCGACAGACGATAGGTTCTTCAGGAACTTCACCTCCTTCGGTCCGAACAGCACGTGGTAACCAGCATCCACTGCGTTGGCAACCGAGAAGAGGTTCTTCTTCATGCCAGGCACATGATAGACACTCTTCAGTGTCACTGGCTTCTCTCTACTCCCAAGGGACACCTTCCCTTCTCGCTCCACTGGATGGATCGTATCATCCGCAGTGATGATAGCATCCGATCCTTCATATGCTGCCGAGGAGGCGAACTTCGACATATCTCCAGTGAGATGATGCCCGCAACTAGAATCCACTATCCAGTCGTCCTCGAGGTTGATGGAGGCTAAGACATCGACTGACGTTGCCGTCATCTCTGCCAGGAAACAATTGTCTCCCCTCTCACCGCCCTGGTGACCTCCACCTCTTCCTCCACCTCTCTGGTGATCTCCCTCCTAGTTAGCAGCATGACCGGCCCTCAGATTGGACCGGCAATCCTTTGCCATGTGCCCGTACTTCTTACAGGCAAAGCAAAGGTATCTCCCCTTCTCGTCGCGGGCAGGAAGGAACTTCCCCCCATCTCCCTGAGAGGACGTTGAAGGTCCCTCTCCGGAGTTCTTCTTTCTCTTGTCCCAGGATCTCTTCTTTCCTGAGAACAACGCCTCGCCATCTCCTCCTGAGATGGATACTCCCGTCATCTGCTTCGCCAAGCTCTCCTGTGACGATAGCAGGTTCTCTAGCTCCAGAAGGGAGGGCTGAATAGCCCATCCTTGCACGAAAGTAACGAAGGGGACATACTCCTTCCTCAAGCCTCGGAGTATGTGCCGCTTCAACTTCGCCTCTGAGATTGGCTCGTCAGGATCCAAGGCCGAGATCTCCCCACAGAGGTTCTTCACCTTCAGGAAGAAGGTGGATATCGCCATCTCGCCTTGAGTCGACTTCGCCAACTCATTCTCCAGGAATTGTAGCTGCGCCACATTCTTCTTGTTGAATAACCCATCGAGGGCTATCCAGATCGCAGACGCTGACTTGCAACCTATGATGTGGTCGAACAAGTCAGGTGATATGGCTCTCTTCAAGGTGAACTCTGCCTTGGCGTTGGTCTTCCTCCAAGCTCTCACAGTTGGACCATTATCGCCGGCAGCTAAACTTCCTCTTGCTCCCCACCACCAACAACCTCCCAGAGATCCTCTCCAAGAAGGTAGCTCTCCATACAAGACATCCACTTCTTGTAGTTGGTTTGAGTAAGCAGCTCGATTCCTAGTCCTCTCCCATAACCTCCTCCGCCGTCCATCTTGGAAGACAACCTTGAACTTCGATAGCACGCGCTGCTTCAGCAACCTAGCTCTGATACCATGTTGAATTTTTTAGTTTGCTACCAATCAAGTGTACCGACGATGAACAAAGAAGGCTATATTCCAACTAGGCAACCAATTACAAATAAACACGGCTGAATACAAGTTGCATACAACTTGAATCACAACAGCCAAATAGAAGGTAAGACAAGGTCACGGACAAGGTCCGCTTCTTCTCCCGAGCACACCAGGCTGGTGATACTCGCTCCTCGCTGTCGCCGGGGCGATATCGGCTGTCGCCGGGCGATATCTCTGATCCTCGCAAGCTCGCTGCTCGCACTCCAGATACTCGCAAGCTCGCTGCTCTCACTCCAGGATACTTGCACGCTCGTCGCGCACGCTTCCTCGCTTTCTCGCTGTCGCCTGGGCGATATCGGCTGTCGCCGGGCGATATCTCCACTACTCGCTACTCGCTCAAGGGAGCTCGTCGAACTCGCTCCAAGTCCGATGCTCGCCAGGTAGCGCTCTGGTATCTCTAACTCGCTCAGAGTTGATGATACTCGCCACTTCTGATGACTATGCTCGCCACTTTCAGAATTGGTGCTCTTTAGGGGGGGGTACCCCTCTATTTATAGGCAAAAGCCTACTCGGCGGCGAGTAGGATACTTGCCAGCTGTCGCTGGGGCGACAGCCACTGTCGCCGGGCGACAGCTCACTTCAAAAATCTAACAACTACTGCCTCAACCAATCCCCTAAATGCACTTTGCACCCTAACTGCTTTAATACTTTGTCATGAAATTTTATCATTAAGAATAGCATTCTTCGGTAGCTATATAGTAGAGAGGACGAGTTTCAGACCCTCTTTCGATGCTACTTCTCTTGATGCTTCGCTACTCCTTACAATATTATTCTATCTCAATTCAAACAACATTTCCCTCCTCGCTCACAACAAATGAATCGTGACCGTCCCAAGGGAGCCCGACAATGATTGACTCAACAACAACGAGATGCACGTAATGCGAGGAGATGCGAGCGCTGCACTCTTCAATGTGAAACAACTCAAGCTCCTACGCTCGAAACTACAAACGTACAACAACGGAGATCTAGGCCTGCCAATTCACACAACTCTGGTCACCCACCAACAACAACCCACACTCCGATCACCATCTACGACACACGATAAACAATTATTTTAACATATCTGCAATTAAATATATATATCATTTGTGTAACCTTTTGAATCATTGCTCGCCGATTGGTTATGTTCTATAACGTTAAGTGTCGAATGTCGCCGCCCCCGACGAATGTTGCCTCCCTCGACGAATGTCGCGAACCCTGAAGAATATCACCCCTCCCCCACCAACGAATGCCCCCCCCCCCCCCCCCCCCCCCCCCGAATGCCAGGATAAAAAGAAGTAAAGAAAACCGTAATAACAATTCTCACCTCTGATAAAATTGGGTCTGAAGCGAAATTTCCATAGGCGACACTTCTAGGTGTCTAGGATCACTTGGAAGAATGCCATCAACTCCGACATCAGTGGAGTTGCATTCAGCGGTGGTAGTGGGGTCTCGATAGTGGGATGGAAGAATTGTAAAGTCGTATTAAGCTACGTTCATTTCGCAGGAATTGAAATACATGAATTAACTTGAATTGACCAAATTCCAATTCTCGCAGTAATTGAAATTGAAATCAATTCAAATTCTGTTGTTCGGTTGTAAGCATGAAAAACATATCAGAATAATTGAAATTAGTAATTTCGTTGTTCGATTGTTTGTTAGAATTTAGTTGATGGAATTGAAATTTATTGATTAAAGCATTGACGAAAATGCAAAAACATATAATAAATTAAATATCAAGACATACATAAACATGATTATTGTCAACATCAAAATAAGTTTACTGAAAAGTATTAAAAACGTATATAAATAAAGTCCACATATAAAAACATGAGTCCACATGCAATTAACCTCGCAAATGTAAGCGGAGTCAGGTCCTCTTGATTGACACTAACAAAGCCAGGAACAAGCTGCTCTTTGTTTTGTCAACATATCAATGTCTTGGATGATCTCATGCTCAGTCAGATATGTAATAGCTACAAAGGCCGCTATATTCTATCGGCTCTTGAGATTGGTGGTGGAAGCTGAACGATCAGACTGCTCTCTTGTTCCATGTTCCTCGCAATTGCTAAAACATCATCCGTAATAATATCTATCACATCAGCTTTCTTCTTCTTGGTTCCTGACTCAACCTCCTCGACCACATTTTCATCCACTATATCGTCAATGTTAATTTTATTCATGATCTCAGATGCATTCAAAACATGAGCTCCAGTACTAGCTCTATCAACCCCACAATATCATAGTTAAGTCTTGTTGCAGGTCACTCGGCGCTCTGGTGGACCGGTCGAATTGAACCACCTTAGCTCGAGAGCGAGCCGAGCGCGCAAGTAGTCAATGAGAGAATCAATAAATGACAAGAAGAGCTTTTATCGCGTAAATCCCAGAAAGGGTGAAAAACCACGCGGTCGGAGTGGTGCCGATCAAATTCCACCATTTGTTGGTTCGTTATAATTGAAAGCTGAGAACTCGAGCACGATAGGTCGCAGCTCGTTACAATGGTAGAAGAGAGAAAACTTCGAGGGTGACATGCCACCTCTCGAGAGACTATGTACTTTTCTGGGAATAAAATGAGATTCTCGTGTCGTCTTTCGGTGTCCGGAGGATTCCTGACTCGCTTAAGAAGATTGTCTTCCGAAACGAAAGAAATCTTCAATGGCTCGAAGGAGATTTTTCGATGGTTTGAAGAAGAACTTCGAAAATCGAAGGAGATCTTCAAGCGTCGAAGGAGAACTCAAATGAAATCTTCAAAGGAGCTATCTCGGGCGTAGAAGACAAGGAGCTCTCTCGGGCGTAGAAGAAAAGGTGTCCTAAAATGAAGGTTCTGAACTCCTTTTATAGCCTTGGGCAGGGGTAGCCCGATAATTTCGCCATTGTAATCACTGTAACCATGCACTTGACGGGCGAATCACGCTGGTCGATTTGGAGCAGACAGATCGCCACATTTTGGATATTCCTGTCTTGCCCCGGGGCAGTTTGGTCAGCTTGGGCAGTTTGGGCAGAATCGTTGATGACGTTGAGCGTAGTGAACTGGACCTGCAATCTAGGAAATCAGGAAAGGTTAACTATCATGCGCGTCGTGTACACAGAAGCATTCAGATCGCGCAACGAACACGGGAGCAATCCGAGCGTGCGAAGAATGTGGAAGCACCTAGCTTGTTTTGCGGGCGGAAAGCCAAGGATGTGATCGCGCGCTGCACGAGCACGGTAGCTTGAGACCGTGCCCCCAAGACGGAATGGCACGCCCTCCTGAAAAGGAGGGTGCTGGCATTATGTCCGCTCCCCCAAGGGGAGTAAGGGCACTGTCAAACCCCCTATGGGGGTGGGTTTGGTTGCAGCCCCAAGGGGGGCACGACGCCGACCGCTCCCTCATGGGGGACGCGGCGCCGACCGCTCCTCCATGGGAGGTGTGGTCATGGACGCACCCCCATGGGTGTGGGGGGCGCGGCGCCGGCCGCACCCCACCATGTGGGGTGCCGCTAGAGCCACACCCCATTATGTGGGGTGCGGTCTTGGCAGCACTCCCTGAGCGGGGTGCGGGCCGCACCCTTTTAACGGAGGGTGCACTTAGCCGCACCCCCTTAGTTGGGTGCGCACACGTGACTTCGATCGCGCCCGGCGATGACGGGGGTGTTGCTGCACTATCCGCACACCTCTCCGATATCAGCACACCACCATATAAATTTGATTAAATTAATTTCAAAATATGATTTTTTTTGTGGCGCTACACTACACATACAAACACACAAACACACAAACACAAATCACCCACACATTCATCCACACACATACAAACACACACACACACACATACAGATCTACACACACATTAATCACACACGCACAAACACACATTAATCCACACACATAAATACCTACACAATACGAACACGCACGCGCACACACACACACAAACACACGCACACACACAAACGCACGCACACATGCACACACACACCACACCCAACACACATAACTACACATAACTAAATTAATCCACACACATAAATACCTACATAATACAAACACGCACACATGCACGCACACGCACGCACGCTCACCCACCCACACACGCACACCCACCCACCCACACCCGCATACACCCAAACACACACCCACACTCACTTACACCCACACACATAACGACACACACACACATAACAACACAAAAAAAATCCATAAACACTAAAAAGTTCGTAAAATAACCTGGATTGCAAATTGAACTAAATTGCCATTTTTCCACATTTCTAGTATATGTTCTAAGAAAAAGCAACATCAATAGAAAAAAAATGAAAAGTCATCAATATTCCACAAAATAAGCTCACGGATTGGGGAAAAATGAAAAAGACATTACCTTTAATCGGCCGGAGAAGAGAAGAGGAGATCCCGTCGCTGAAGAAGAAGGAAGTTGGTGTTTCGCCGAAGAAGAAGCGCACGCCGTGTTAAGACCCTCTTTTTTTTTTGCGAACAAACACCGGGTCTTACCGCCCAGAACCGCCGTCTTGCGGTGGTACCATCTCAAAACATGGTCCCCACCACAACACGCCGATCCTGCCGGCTATTCAACAATATCCAGGCCAACCAAAATCTTAAAAGGAAGAATAATTAAAAGCACAAGTCCACAACAATCACATCAAATAGAGAATCATGTCCAACATAAGAGATAATCATACAAAATTAAGAGTTAATCAGAGTGCGGAAATTAAAACAAAAGTACAACATGGGCCTAATCCCGATCTAACGATGCTTTCTTCGTCTCTCGCATGGCAAAAATATAACAATCTAAGCATCCACAGGGTTCAACTCCCTCAATGACATATAACTCTGGCCTCTGTCCTGGGTAGATGTGAAGCGTAGGTATATGAGAGGTCTTGCTTACCGGAGCTCTCCCGGCAGCAGCTGAGAGTCCAACTTCGGGCCTGGTCACCGTCTCAGGTACCACCCTCTGGGGGTTGACCTGCTCTCCCTGGTTCTCCTGTAATAATAGGGTCCACTGACCGTCAGTCTAAAAGACTCAGCACATTCCTCATCGCCTCCACCCGCGACTCCTAGGCACCGAGCGGGGAGGAGGAAGTGGAGGACAACAAGGGGTAGCAAAGTAAGCAGGTGACAGGTGTCACGGAAAACTAATAACAATACATTAAGAAAGTATTCTAGCAGTTCTACAAGGAAAAACTAATAACAATACATTATGAAAATATTCTAACAGTTCTACAAGGAAAAACTAATAACAATACGTTAAGAAGGTATTCTAAACAGTTCTACTATCAATCTCAAGGTAGAGCCACAAAATAGAGGAAACTACTGTAGCAGTAATAAGAGCAGGTAAAGAAATATGTAAGCAGCTAGGAAAACTAACCTTAACTTATATGCGTACGCACGAGGCACATAAGTCAAGGGATCTGGCAAGAAGTAAACTCATCGTATAAAAGAGCCCATACAAATTTATACGATGAGTTTTCTGGTTGTGCAGACATGCGATGCAATGACGTGCAATGCAATGATGCAATGATTGGATTATTATTTCATACACATGCAACACACCCACACGACTCTGTACGTACAGACCTTTAGTTCCCACTTTTCGGAGGTAGCTAACCTCTCGGGCACCTCCCGTCGTGGTCAAACGGTGGCAGAGGAGCGGGCGTCTCCTCACCTAGGTGGGTAAGTCACACTACCAGACCTATGCCCTAACGTACGCTGTGATACCAATACCCGGTACTCACGAGCTCATGCGTACTCTTGCTGGATCCGAAGATACCAGACCTTTATTTGGCCAAGCAGAGTTTGGGGAATCAGTCCCGTCGGACGCGCAGTAAAACAACCTGGCCCCTTTTTAAACCTCTAGCACTGCCGAGTCAACGTACTGCTGCCGGTGTGACGACTAAGCTAGAACCGAAGACCCACCACAAACTGTGCACATGCATTTTATATACGTAAATATGATTCCTTACTACCGAGCCTCCAGCTCGAAGTTCTAAGCTGACTTATAAATATCAAGCCTACCGCAAGGCTATCCTAGTCTCATATTAAACTACGAGCCTACCGCTCGCTAGACTATACCAGTCTTATATTCTGCTACGAGCCTACCGCTCGTAGGACTAACCCAGTCCTTCCTTATAACCCGAGCCTAACGCTCGCAGGTCTATCTCAGTTCTTCTTTATAACCCGTTCTGGTTGGGATGAAAGTTAACTTGTCCAGTTCTCCTACTTAGCTAGTCTTGTCTATAATTTAGTTGATCTTAGAAGCTTGGGGTGAATCCTGGACTTCCCGCGGGTTACCCTGTGAAGGGATCGCAACGGTACTAGGGAATATGCTGGTCTAAAGCCCAAATTGCCCTTTCCACGATGTTTATTTTATTTTGTTACTACCCGTTCTTGTATGCCCGTTTGCTCTCCAATTTGCTCTAAGGTCCTAGGGCGGATTACCATTTGACTTGGGCAGACATGTGTCGGTGATCTATTGATCACCGAACCATGTCATTCCTAGAGTCCGACATTTCCTGGTGTTACCTCTCAATCACCATTTTCACTTCTTGGTAAGTCATCCTTCGCCACCCTTACTAGGTCTTCGTCAGTTCCCTGAGTTGCTAGTTTCTCTAAACGCACCCTGTCTTTATTTCCAATGGCTGTCCTTGGTGAGTAAGACCTTAGCTCAATGGGGCATCCATTATTTCTCCTAGAGTTAGTAACTCTGGGGGTAGTGACCATAAGGTAGGGGTCCGAATCTATGTTTCAGTTTCTACTGTTCGCAGACCAAGGTGGGATTGAACTAAGTTGACTTTCAAGGCACAAACTTAACCCTATCATGTCCAAGTGGGTTTCAAGTCTTGTCCTAGGTTCTCAATGGGTAACGATCTAGAACCTCAAATCTTAGTCTTCATGATTTTCTAGGGGGGGGGGGGGGGGGGGGGGGGTTACTCATGAACCTTACTAAAAACGTATGGTGTGCGAATAGGGTTTGTACGTCGAGTACCAGTTAGGGATCTCTATAAGTCCTGATGATCTCCTACGTCATAGTATTGGTCTCTAGACCCCAGATCCTAAGTCTCCTATTTAATCCCAAGTGAATTTGTCATTATTTATCATTACTACGTTTTGCTAAACGCACTCAACTTCCCTACACTCTTAAGTCCAAACTTCAACTTGAAGTTCAGGGAATTCCACTCATGCACATGAGTGAATTCTTAACTAGAGGTGGATGTTATCATGTCTAAGGCATGGACAAATCTTCAAGGTATTTGTATGAGTTCAAATCACTAAACCCACCAGATGCACTTTTGTACACGTCTCCCTAGATGTGACCTAAAAGGAGCTAAACCTAACCAAATGACAGGAAATCAGTGGCATTTTAAAGGTATCTCCAATACCTACAATATTTATGTTGATTACTAATTCCAGAAGTAAACTTACCCTAGGTGGAATTACTTACAAGTGCTGTACAACATATTAACATAACAAAACCTACTATGGACATGTCTCACCAAAAATGGTGTAGAATGAGTTGTACTTATCCAAATGACATAAAGTCAGTGGCATTTTAAAGGTATCTCCAATACCTACAATATTTATGTTGATTACTAATTCCAGAAGTAAACTTAACCTAGGTGGAATTAACTTACAAGTGATGTACAACATATTAACATAACAAAACCTACTATGGACATGTCTCACCAAAAATGGTGTAGAATGAGTTGTACTTATCCAAATGACATAAAGTCAGTGGCATTTTAAAGGTATCTCCAATACCTACAATATTTATGTTGATTACTAATTCCAGAAGTAAACTTAACCTAGGTGGAATTAACTTACAAGTGATGTACAACATATTAACATAACAAAACCTACTATGGACATGTCTCACCAAAAATGATGTAGAATGAGTTGTACTTATCCAAATGACATAAAGTCAGTGTAATTTTGAAGGCATCTCCAATACCTACAATATTTATGTTGATTACTAATTCCAGAAGTAAACTTAACCTAGGTGGAATTAACTTACAAGTGTTGTACAACATATTAACATAACAAAACCTACTATGGACATGTCTCACCAAAAATGGTGTAGAATGAGTTGACTTATCCAAATGACATAAACTCAGTGGCATTTTAAAGGTATCTCCAATACCTACAATATTTACGTTGATTACTAATTCCAGAAGTAAACTTACCCTAGGTGGAATTAACGTACAAGTGCTGTACAACATATTAACATAACAAAACCTACTATGAACATGTCTCACCAAAAATGGTGTAGAATGAGTTGTACTTATCCAAATGACATAAAGTCAGTGGAATTTTAAAGGTATCTCAAATACGTACAATATTTATGTTGATTACTAATTCCATAAGTAAACTTAACCTAGGTGGAATTAACTTACAAGTGTTGTACAACATATTAACATAACAAAACCTACTATGGACATGTCTCACCAAACATGGTGTAGAATGAGTTGTACTTATCCAAATGACATAAAGTCAGTGGCATTTTAAAGGTATCTCCAATACCTACAATATTTATGTTGATTACTAATTCCAGAAGTAAACTTAACCTAGGTGGAATTAACTTACAAGTGATGTACAACATATTAACATAACAAAACCTACTATGGACATGTCTCACCAAAAATGGTGTAAAATGAGTTGTACTTATCCAAATGACATAAAGTCAGTGGCATTTTAAAGGTATCTCCAATACCTACAATATTTATGTTGATTACTAATTCCAGAAGTAAACTTAACCTAGGTGGAATTAACTTACAAGTGATGTACAACATATTAACATAACAAAACCTACTATGGACATGTCTTCACCAAAAATGGTGTAGAATGAGTTGTACTTATCCAAATGACATAAAGTCAGTGGCATTTTAAAGGTATCTCCAATACCTACAATATTTTTGTTGATTATTTCCTCCATAAATGATTCTAGCCAAAGTGAAATCAACATGCAAGGTTGTATACAATGTTCACATATGAGGTATATTTACACATATAAACAAAATGTGACCAAAAGTGGGACTATTAAACAACCTAGATATTAAGAGCCCACAATTTCCTAAACACCTAAAAGTGATGCATTCATTCATATCACATGCATGGACAAAATCTCATTGCCAAGTATGGAGCCATTGAGAGAGATTCTTCAATTCCACCTTTATACTAAATGCACCCCATTTTTTTCCATACACTACTTGCATGCATGTGAAGGAGAAATACCAAACATGCACAAGGCCAAATGGCCTCAAATTTCTACAAGAGATATAGATATATAAAAAGAGCCTACCACCCAATTTGGGGGTATTTGGGGTTATACAACTTCATATATACCAAATGTTTACTTTTTCTAATACATGGAATACATTTCATAGTTTGTGAGGGGACTACCCTAAATTTTTGCCTAAACCACATGAGATAATTTTCCATGGGTATATAATGTCATAAAAGAGATAAGTCTAGAAAGTGAAATTTTTCACAGTAGTTTAAACCTCATAAATTTCACTAATTTAATAGTGTGACAATTTGAATTTAATTAGGAACCTTAGGAAATTAATTTCCAAAAGTCATGAGACTCATGTCAATGATGTATACCCTCATTACATACATAAACCCCAAGGTTTCAGAGGCATGCAAGGTGCTCTCCACCTTAAAATCCAGTAAAAACTTCACAAGTCCAAAAATGGCTAATAGCACCCAAATTTCATTCTTAAGGCCTAACTTCATTTTGAAGTTCAGGGAGATCCACTCATGCACATGTGATGAAAATTTAACCAATGACCATACATGACCTAAAGGGGCCCTCACCAAAATTTGAGATCATTAGGAGTTATATAACTCAAAATATCTCATTTATTTAATTTTCTAGGTTTTGAACAAAACTATAGAAAAATTATCTCCCAAAAATCTAATACTTAAACCTAAGCTAGGTGTATGGCACATGCAGGCATAGCCAAGATATCAGCTTCATCAGATTTGTCATTTAAGAGTTATACTAGTTTAAAGGTCTGGTTTGAGTTTTGACCAGCCTCACTAGAATGAGTGTTGTGGGTCCTATACTTAACTAAATGGCATGATTCCACTTTCATTAGAAAGTAGACATCAAGGCCTACGAATGTTATATCTGGGCATTTTTCGAAATAAGGGCTCTAGAGGCCTTAAAATCAGGCATGAATGTATATGTAAAAGTGTGACAGATTTTTTTATAATAATACACATATATATATTTATGAACAGTGATGAAATTCCGATCCTGCACGGATCTTGACGCGGGGATCAACGGAATCCCGTCATCTTTCCCGATAGCCAACGGCTCGGATTAGACGCGCCTGGGGCATTTTGCGGGCCGTTTTTTCGGCGAGCTGGCGCCGTCTCCGGCCAAACGCCCAAGCCCACACCTTCACCCGACATAGGGATTCCATTTGGCGGTGGCCGTTTGGTCGGAGGTGGCCGGAGGAGCTCTCCGGCATCTCGCGATTTCTCGGTCGGAACACAGGAAAACACGAATGGAGAAACTCCATTCTCTACGCGATTTTGAAAACGGAAGAAATGGGGAGACTAGCACAAGTGGAGAGGGGGAGGAACTTTGCCTGAGTTTGGGTTTGGCGGCGGGTGTTGCGGCGAAGGAAGATTTGGGCATTGTTTCCGGCATCCATGGCTTTCCTGTGCGGCTGAGCTTGAAACCTTCAGAGGAAGGGGGGGGGGGGGGGGGGGGGGGGTTCGACTGCTTGAGTGCTCCTGAACGTGGTGAGAGGGAGAAAAGAGGGGGGGGGGGTGTATATGGCCAGCTGCCATTAAGGCCATTCGGCCAACCTCCTTGCCGCCCATGGAAGCCAATCAAGGACTCCTCCCCACTGCCCCAAACTGACGGGAATTACTCCCCCTGCTGAGAGAAGAGCTTGGGGAATGAAAATGGGGTGCCATTTGGCACCCATTCCCCAATTCCCTCCTCCATGTTTTCTTTGTCTTTTTTCCCCCATTTCAAATCCAAATTCCTTGCAATTAATCCCTCCATTTCGAATTTCCAGTGGCCTTAGGGTTCTGTTATCATGAGGGCTGGTTATTGGAGTCATGGGGTTGGCTAAGCCCACTTGATTTGAGCTTTGGGCTCACTTGACCCAATTAGGCTAAAATTGGGATTTTGAGTTTTGGCTTGACCCAAGCTCACCCCACTCAATGTGACTGAGTAACATTGTTCCCTAAGACTCTATGGACCTATCCCAAGAAGAATTGAGTCAAGGCGGGGTCAAATGGGGCTTGATTGCACTTATTTGCCTATAGGGGCAATTTGGGGATTTTGTTGATTTTGCCCTAATTTTCCATGGTTGAGTGCACACTATGGTCCACTTAGGTCTCATATACTCCCCTTAGGGTTTAGTAGTGATCAATTTGGTCATAATACATCAATTGGAGATTAATTTGGTTTTAGCACATTTAGGTCAATTTGGGGCTTTTTTAGAAATTGGGCCAATTTCCCCAAATTGATGGCCCTATGATGGGGATTTTGGGTCCACTAGGTCCCCTAGGGAGGTTGCCCTATGAGTGTGAGTCCAATTTGATCATTTGGAGATTCAATTGCCCTTAGTTATGGTGGTTTGACCTAGGATAGTTCAAAGTTGACTTTTGGTTAATTTGACCAAAATGGTTGACCCCAAGGGTCCCTAGTGGCCTACTTACCTCCTTGGATGGTCATAGGGATCATAGTGGGGTCATGTTGGCTTTTTGGAGTCTCTTGGTCACCTCTAGGCTAGGATATCAAGATTTTGCTATTTGCACCCCAAAATGCATTCCTTCCTATCTTAATGAGCCCATGGGGCCTTCTTGGCCCACTTTGTGTACTTAACTCATCATAGGAAGTATTCATGGTTATGTGGGGTGTATAAGATATTTTAGCCTCCCTTTCCAGTTCACTTTTCATTAAGGTGGTTCATGATGGCTAAGTGCACACCATGTGTTTTTCACCTCTTTCATTTTCATCCTAGGGTTCTAGGTCACTTATCCTATTTTTGTCATGACTTGTCATGACAAAAAATTATCTAGGGGCCTAGTAGTTTGGGGGATGTTACACGCCGATGGGGGATTTAGGGTGCACGCCGATGGGGAAGTTGAGAATTGAATTCCAATTTTTTCCTCCAATTTTACCTAAATGAATGGGAACTCAGTCAAATTAGATCTAAGTCGGATTGATATGTTTCTTGGGCATGGGAACAATCGATCAAGGGTACTGTCTCAAGGGTGGATTCCTTCGATCGCATGAGATTTTGCGAGGGAAGGCACGAGACACGAGCGAGCTTGGAATTCCGGATTCTTTGGTCGTGAGCTCAGAATGGTAGGGGAGGGGGGAGGGGTGGGGGTGTTATGAAATTCGATCTAGTTCGTGACTTTGATTTGCCGCGGACTGCGCAACAGAAACACGGGCCGAGCAATAACAATAGCGCAAAAATAAAATACGAAATTCCAAGCACACACACAAACGACACAATAATTTACGTGGTGCGGAGAAAAGCTCCTACGTCCACGAGGAGAGCACCGGAGAAGATCCACTATAAATAATCAGAGAGTTTGTAGTACAGAAATTACACTGAGGCTACTAGATCTGAGACGCACCAAGAGAATTTGTCCGATCAAATTCTGGAAGCTACCGCTCGCGGTAGAGGTACCTCCGAGCGGTACCGCATGAACTGCGTTCGTCTCCTTCCTCCGACGCCGCCTGTGCCGCCCGCCTCCGGGAATTCTTCGCCTGAGGATTCCGCCGCCGAACAAGATATTCGCCTTTACCCTCGCGAAAGACGCTGAGATGGATCTCCAACTCCTTGCTGCCGGATCGCCGGAACAAAGTTTCGTCGAGATCTCCGTGAGAAAACCTCCTCCGCCTAATGGTGAGAGCCTCCTGCCGCCGAAGATGATGGTGAAGACCTCCTCCCCACCGCTGATAATCTCTGATATGGTTATATCAAAACCCTAAACATAGCCTCATATAAATAGGAGAATTAGAGGAGGAAAATTTCTTTAATCTGGAACGTCCAGAAGGCGGAAGGTCCGAAAACTGCCAACATAAGAAGAGGTGGGGAGCCGGTCCAGTTCAGAAGAAAGAGGCGGAACATTTCAACAATCTCCACCTTGACGCCTCACACATGATATGCTCCACCTGCAGCTTGGTTCTTCTCCTTCCAAAAAATTACCCCCTCTCCCTGGGGCCACAATCAACAAGCGCAAATATGAGCTAAGTTAAGGCAGTGCTTGAACTTGACTCCCGATACAGGCTTTGTCAACATGTCCACAACATTGTCCTCCGTGGGGACTTTCATCAACTGTATGTCTCCGCCTCCAACGAACTCCCTCAACTTGTGGTAACGCACATCAATGTGTTTTGTTCTTGCATGATAGATTGGGTCCTTTGCATGACAAATAACACTCTGACTGTCACAGTGCAGCTTCACCGCCTCCTGAGTAATCCTGAGTTCCTTGGTGATACCTTTGAGCCAGATGACTTCTTTTGCAGCCTCCACTACAGCAATGTACTCCGCCTCTGTCGTGGATAGAGCTACTATGTCCCGAAGAGTGGCTTTCCAACTGATGGGACCTTCACCTAGAAGGAAGATATACCCAGATGCAGATCTTCTTCGGTCGAGGTCACCAGCGTAGTCAGAATCAACGAAGTCCTCTAAAGCTCGAGCATCCTTGCTCCTCTTCAAGAATAGCCCGACGTCTGGTGTTACTTTCAAGTATCTCAGGATCCACTTGACTGCTTCCCAGTGTTGTCACCCTGGATTCGCCATGTATTTGCTGACAACGCTCACAACCTGAGCGATATTTGGTCTCGTACAAATCATCGCGTACATCAGGCATCCTATCGCACTAGAGTACGACACCCTAAGCATCTTCTAGCATTCCTCCTCTGAGTCTGGACACTGCTGTGAAGACAATCTGAACTGCTGTCCCAAAGGAGTCGTAACAGCTTTAGATTCCATCATGTTGAATTTTTCCAGAACCTTCTGTATGTAACCAGTCTGAGAAAGCCAAAGCATGCCTCGCTTTTTGTCCCGCTTGATCTCCATCCCAGAGATTTTTTGTGCGTGACCAAGATCTTTCATCTCGAATTCAGCATGTAACTTTTGTTTTAGTGCTTGAATCTCTCAAGCTGACTTGCAAACAATCTACATGTCGTCGACGTAGAGCATCAGAATCAGAATATCTCAGTTTGCCAGGAATCTATAGTAGACACAACTGTCGTACTGGCTCCTATTGTAACCATGTGAAGTCATGAATGTGTCAAACCTCTCGTACCACATCCTTGGAGCCTGCTTCAGACCATAGAGAGATCTCTTCAGCTTACACACCTTTTTTTCGTCACCAGCACGGAGGAATCCGCCAGGTTGTAGTATATAGATCTCCTCCTCTAGGCTGTCGTGAAGAAAGACAGTCTTCACGTCCATTTGATCCAACTCCATATCCTCCATGGCCACCATAACAAGTAACATCCAGATCGAACAGTGCTTCGCCACCGGTGAGAATATTTCATCAAAATTAACTCCTTTCTTCTCGTGAACCCCTTGGCTACGAATCTGGCTTTGTACCTCCACTGATCTTTTACTAATGCGAGCTCCTTTTTCCTGAACACCACTTTGAACTGATCACTTTGGCTCCCTTTGGTAAGGTAACCAAATCCCATGTCTTGTTCTTCTGAAGAGACGTCATTTCTTCCTCTATGGCAGCTTTCCACTGAGAGCTGTCTTTATTCTCCATAACTTCTCGATATGAACCAGGATCTGAGGAAATTACCTGAAAGGCGTATGCTACAGTGTCCTGCAGCCTAAGAGGCAGTCTAATCTCTCGTCTTGCTTTCCCTTTATCAATAGAATAGGGCTCCGCACAGGTAGGTCGAACAACATCGATTTCCCCAGAGTCAGAGAAATCCTCATGATCATCAGTTTTGACACTTCCGTCCAGCTCCACCTCCACTGGTGAGACTGGAGTCCGCTCCACTTCTTTGGCCTGGGACTGAGACTTCTTCAGGAAAGAGGCCTCGTCAAAGATGATGTCGCGCTTCAGCTCAACTTTCTTGGTGTCAGGGTTCCACAGCTTGAACCCTTTTGTGCCGGCCTTTTGGCTCAGATAGATACACCTTGAAAGATTCTAGTTGCCTACCTAAATCACCTAGAGGGGGTGAATAGGTGGATTCTATGGCTTTTTGTGGAATAAAAAATATAAGAATAAAAGCGCACAAAAACCAAAAGAACACAACACAACACAAGGATTTATAGTGGTTCCCCGATGTGGGTAGTCCACTTTCCACTTCACCTATCTAGCACGACCGGCTAGACTAGGATACTTCACTATTCTCGGATTATGAATAATCCTACAACTCGGAGTCACCACTCCTACAACTCGGAGACAAAGCTCCTACAAACTCGGAAGAAAAACTTCCTACAAGCTCGGAGACAACTCTCCTACAACTCGAAGTAAAACTCCTACACTCGGAAGCAAGCTTCCTACAACTCGGAGAACAATCTCTCCGACAAAAATATTGTAAATAAATTTTACAACACTTTAGATTGTGAAACAATCTTCTTAAAATCTCCTTGAGACTTGACCTGATCAGATCTGGAAATGAGAGATCCTCTTCTTCCTTGTAATGAATCGGAAATCTGGATCTAGAAAGAAGGAAGAAGAAATCTTGCTTTGAAAGAACTAGATCTGAATACTTAGGAGACAACTAGATTTAGAGAGGAACTTGAGGAAGTTAGAGAACAAAGATCTAGTTGAATCCTTTCTTCAAGAAGAATCGTCAAAACACTTAGTCGGCAACTGCAAAAAAATTTGCGAGAACGAACAGGGCCGACGACGCTTTTGTGATTTTCGATTTGTGATTCGTTACCTAGGGTTGAACGAAATAACCCATAGATACTTATACGATCTTCTCCAACGGCTATATGCGCGATTTAGGGAGCGAGCAGCACGCGTACTGTACATGGAGAAAAACCCTAAAAAGGCGAGCTGAAACGAACTAAACCGGAAATAAGTAATACTCGATTCGTCGAAATACAATAGCCAAAATATCTCATGATTCGACTAAATGATATAGCCGAAAAACAATAGCCGAATTTGGTTAAAGGCTATAGCCGAATTTGGTTAAAGGCTATAGCCGAATTCGTCGAATAACATTAGCCGAATTCGAGACAACCTTTAGCCCAATTCGTCTAATCTTTACTTAAGAAAATTATTGGCTTCTTGAAGTGGTTTAGCCGAATTCTACTATATGTTTCAATGCATATATCTGAATTCTTACTTAGACCATTTTTCCTTCTTAAGTTAAACCAGCAGCATCTCCAGTCCTTAGCTTCCCTTTGACTCTTCTATAGTGTTTGAATATGAAGTACATACCAATAGAGAGATTCCACATGAGTCAACACCTTGGTCTACACAATGAGGAATTACATTGCGTAGGCATGTGTTTGATGACCCATTGAAACCTGACATTGGTTTGTACTTAGCCATTTAAACCCTGCAAACACACAACTAGAAAACAACATCAAATACAAACTCAATTCAACTTAGTTAATGAGACTTCTTCAAATCAAGATAATTGTGGATACAATTCCCAACACACCTTTTGGACTTAGCATCCAACTTTGTCCTCTCTGAGTCCTACAACTGTGTGTATACAAGGCAACCAAAATATATGAATATCCGAATGAATAACAGGTGTACCTGACCAGACTTCCTGAGGAGACTTCAGATCTAGTGACATGGATGGAGACTGATTCACTAGATAGCATGCCGTATTTATAGATTTGGCGCAGAAAGACTTTGGTAGGTCGGCGAAGAGACGCATGCATCGAGCTCTCTCCAGCAACGTTCTATTCATCCTTTCTGCAACGCCGTTCTGCTATGGTGTACTGGGAATGGTGAGATGTCGAGTGATGCCCTCCTAATTGTAGTATGCCTGAAACTCCGCTGAGGTGTACTCGCCGTTGTTATCAGGTCTGAGATATTTCACCTTCTTCCATGTCTGCTTCTCCACTTTGGTCTTCCAGGTTTTGAACTTCTCGAAAACTTCAGACTTGTGCTTCAGAAAGTAGATCCAGACATTTTTTGAGAAGTCGTTAATAAAGGTCACAAAGTATCTTACACCTCCAAGTGACGGATATGGGGCTGGCCCCCAAACATCCGAGTGTATGTACTCTAGTACCTGCTTGCTGCGCTTGCTTGACATCACAAACTTCACTTTGCACTGCTTTCCTAGAACGTACGTCTCACAGAAATCCAGCTTGCACGTCTTAACCCCTTTCAGTAGGCCCTTCTTATGTAGCTCGGTAGTCCTCTCTCGCTCATGTGGACAAGTCTGGCATACCTCGGCAGAGAGGAATCCTCATCTGACGTTGTAGAAACCGCCGCGTCGCCGACAATAGTAATATCGATCAGCTTGTAGAAAGTGCCGGAGCGCTCTCCTTTCATGACAACCAGAGCGCCTCTCTTTACCTTCAAGTAGCCCTCCTCACCGATGTAAGAGTACCCGGCCGCCTCCAGAGCACCTAGAGAAATCAAACTCTTTCTCAAATCGGGCAGATACCTGACATCGGTGAGTGTTCTTACAATTCCGTCGAACATCTTGATTCTTATGCTGTCAATCCCTAGCGTTCTGCACTCTGAGTTGTTCCCCATTAGAACGCGACCACCATCATATTGTCTGAAGCAGGAGAACCATTCTCTGTTCGGACACATGTGATAAGAGCGTCCAGAATCCATGATCCATACATCAATGGAGTCGAGAGTGGATCGAACATGAAGTACATCAGCTTCACTTTCTTGGTATGATGCCACGGCCGCCTTCTGTGGCTCTTTATTGTTCTCCTTTAGCTTTTTCTTCGGGCAATTATTTTTTCAGTGCCCTTCTTCCTTGCAGTAGTGACACTTGTTATTCCGGTTCTTGGACTTTGATCTGGGTCTGTTTGCTTTCTTGCCTCTGTCTCTGGAACTGCCCCTGAACGGCTCACTGCTCTTCACCAGAAGACCCTCACTGGTGTTAGGGCCAGACTTGCTCCTCGTTTCATTTGAGAGCAAGGTCGTTATCACCTGTTCCATATTTAGAGTAACTTTCCCATTAAGAATTGTGGTGACCAGATGAACAAGTACTTCGACAGAGAAGACAACAACAGAAGAGTCTGGTCTTCTTCTTCTTCTTCTTCAACTTTTACGTCCATACTGCGCAATAGAGAGATCATCTTGTTAAAAATATTCATGTGCTCTAGCAACTAGGTACTCTCGGACATCCTTAAGTTGTACAATTGCTTCTTGATGTAGAGCTTGTTCGTGAGCAATTTGGACGTGTAAAGCTCCTCCAATTTCTTCCACAAATCGGTTGTAGTCTCAGCGTCGACTACGTTGTACATGACTTCATCTGCTAGACACAACTGGATCGTGCTGATGGCTTTCAGATCTAATTCTTCCCCTTCCTTTCCGGACTTCTCCTGGCCGAGTGCCCTATGGAGATTTTGCTGAACGAGAACCGCATTGATCTGCTTCTGCCATAAACCAAAATTGATCTTGCCGTCGTACTTCGGAATCTCGAATTTTATCGTCATAGTTTTTGCTCGCAGAGGTCCGAGAGTTGGAACCTCGCTTTGATACCAATTGTTATGAAATTGGATCTAGTCCGCGACTTTGAATCGTCGCGGACTGCGCAATGGAAACACGGGTCGAGCAATAACAATAGCGATAATAAAAATACGAAATTCCAAGCACACACACAGACAAGACAATAATTTACGTGGTTCATAGAAAAGCTCCTACGTCCACAGTGAGAGCACCAGAGAAAATACACTATAAATAATCAGAGAGTTTGTTGTGCAGAAATTACATTGAGGCTAATAGATCTGAGACGCGCCAAGAGAATCGGTCCGATCAAATTCTGGAAGCTATCGCTCGCGGTAGAGGTACCGCCGGGTAGTACCACACGAACCGTGTTCGTCTCCTTCCTCCGATGCAGCCTGTGCCGCCCACCTTCGGGAATCCTCCTCCTGAGGATTCCGCCGCCGAACAAGAGGTTTGCCTTTACGCTCGCGAAAGATGCTGAGATGGATCTCCAACTCCTTGCTGCTGGATCGCCGAAACAAAGTTTCGCCAAGATCTCCATGAGAAAACCTCCTCCGCCTAATGGTGAGAGCCTCCTTCTGCCGAAGCTGATGGTGAAGACCTCCTCCCCACCGCTGATAATATCTGATATGGCTATATCACAACCCTAAACAATGCCTTTTATAAATAGGAGAATTAGAGGAGGAAATATTCCTTAATCTGGAACGTCTAGAAGGCGGAAGGTCAGAAAACTGCCAACATAAGAAGTGGTGGGGAGCTGGTCCGGTTCAGAAGAAAGAGGCGGCACATTTCAACAGGGGGGGGGGGGGGGGTGGGGGGTCCTCTAGAATGAATTCGCATGAGAATTCAATTGAATTCCAATTCCCATAACAAATTTTGGCAGCCTAGTGGCGAAGTTTAGAATAGAATTCCAATTTTTTCCTCCAATTTCGCCCAAATGAATGGGAACTCAGTGAAATTAGATCTCAAGTCAGATTGATATGTTTCTTAGGGCATGCGAACAATCGATCAAGGATACTGCCATGACCGCATGAAGACGCGCACATAACCTCTTATACTTACATATATACGAGTGACAGGCACGGGGCTCCGCCCCTACTGCCAAGCGCGACAGTACTCGGCCGGCCCCGGCGGGCTTCGCCCACGCACGAGAATCGCGTGGGCTTCGCCCGCCCTCGGCCAAGCGCTATAATACCCAGCCCGTGACGTCGGGCAACGCTACTGACGTTCTGGGCTGCGCCCGCATCAAGCCGGTTGGACCCATAACATATACATATGAGTACTCAAAATTACCGTACAAAAATTTTAATTAATATTTTATAATTATTTTTTTCAAAAACATTTATATTTTAATAAAAAAAATTATTTAAAAGTAGGTCTAATGATTACCTACCATAGTAGGTGTATGAGGTCTATTAAAAAGCTTTTGGATTTTATGAATTTCGATCATTATTTTTATTATAAGGATATTGATGCGTACTCATACAAGACTCCTATTTATTTATATGCATAAGAAGAGATGGTACTCCCAAGGCCACTATCATGATGAGGGGAGAGTGGGGAAGTGCGCAAGCCCACTCTCTCCATGGCCAACCGCCCTCGTCGGACCGCCCGCAACCGCGCGGTAGCACTACCGCGCGGCGCTACCGCACGGTAGCGCGCAGGCCGCCCCCCTCACGGGGGCGCAGCCTAACCGCACCCTTAGTGGGGTGCGGCAAAGCCGCACCCTTAGTGAGGTGCGGCCAAACCGCACCCCTTGGGTTGCAGTCAAGCCCCCTCCACATGGAGGGGTTTGGGGGTGTCCGCCCTATCCAGGCTCATTGTGCGCCCTTTGGGCCCCGGATTTCGCTCGGAGCGCTCCCGCGCTCGTAATGTAACGGTCCAGGTCCGCCAACACGGGACCCAGCTGGCACCGCCGGTTCAGCCTGACCACAACTGGTCAACAACAAGCCTGCAGGTCGTACACCCCAACGCCTCTCTGGCCCTGTTTCTCAGGCGCAGCGCGTTGTTGGAGGGAGGTCTCGAACCCACAACCTCCCTTGATAAGAACCTCTTCAAACAGGTCTCATCACCAACTGAGCTGCAGCTGGTGATGAGACCTGTTTGAAGAGGTTCTTATCAAGGGAGGTTGTGGGTTCGAGACCTCCCTCCAACAACGCGCTGCGCCTGAGAAACATGGCCAGAGAGGCGTTGGGGTGTACGGCCTGCAGGCTTGTTGTTGACCAGTTTTGGTCAGGCTGAACCGGCGGTGTCGTCTCATCACCAACTGAGCTGCAGCTCAGTTGGTGATGAGACCTGTTTGAAGAGGTTCTTATCCAGGGAGGTTGTGGGTTCGAGACCTCCCTCCAACAACGCGCTGCGCCTGAGAAACAGGGCCAGAGATGCGTTGGGGTGTACGGCCTGCAGGCTTGTTGTTGACCAATTGTGGTCAGGCTGAACCGGCGGTGCCAGCTGGGTCCCATGTTGACGGGCCTGGGCCGCCGGTGCCAGCGGTGCCAGCTGGGTCCCGTATTGGCGGGCCTGTACCGTTATACGTAACATGCTCAGAACGCCTCTAAGCGCGTTCAGAGCACTTCCGCGCTCGTTGCGCGCTCAGAACGCATCTTCATTCGCTCAGAACGCTCTTGTGTTCGTTGCGCGCTCAGAGCGCCCCGCGCTCGTTGCGCGCTCAGAACGCATCTCCATTCCCTCAGAACGCTTTCTTGTTCATTACGCGCTCAGAGCGCTCCCGCGCTCGTTGCGCGCACGGAATGCTCTTGGGCATTCTCAGAACGCCTCCCCAGTCGCTCAGATTGCTTCTCCATTCGCTGCGCGCTCAGAACGCTTCTGAGCACGCTCAGAGCATGAAAGTGGAGGTCAGATCTTAAATTACTCTAGAGGGGGGGGGGGGTGAATAAAGTATTAAAACTTTTTGTTTAGTTTTATAGCGGAATTTAAAATACTGTTTAAGTATATGTGTAATCAGTGAGAATTAAAGATAAAAAAGGAACAGTAAAAAAACACACAACACAAACACACAGAAATAAGCAAGCACAGAAGACACAAGGAGCTATAGTAGTTTCCCAATAAATCTGGGTACGTCTACTCTTCTACCACCCTTGGTAGGAATCCACTAGGAGGGTTGATAAGGTGCCCAGGCACCAATGGGTTTTTGATAAGGTGTCCACACACCAATAAGCTTTTGATAAGGTGCTTAAAACTACACAAGGATTTTTTCATAAGGTGTCTTGCCACCTCTGGGTAAACTTTTGGAGGGAGAATTAACCCTATAAAAGACGAGATAAAAGGTTTAGAATGTTCTTCTCTGTCAATGATCTGAGAGAAGACAAATGATGTTGAAGCAGAAAGCTCCCACTGTCTGATGAGAGTTGATGACAGTTAGTGGACAGAGTTTTCTCAACCAGAAGTCTTTGTAGTAGATTATCTGGAAGAAATTAATCTTCAGATTGTTGTTGCTCTTGAAAGACTTTATCTTGCAGCAGATCTGAGAGATTGAATCTTGTTCTCAGAATGAAGAGGATGCTGCCTTGATGAGGAAGAATGCTGGAAAGAATAATATATTTTCTTCTTCTTCCTCCTCTTAAACTTCTTCTGTTCTCCTTGTTCTGTGATAACAGAGAGACTGAGAGATGGTGAAGTTTTTCTCTGTTTTCTATCAGAAGATCGACTGTCTCAGTTGATCATCTTTCTTCTCTGATAGCTTGTCTAAATTCAAATTCAAATCTTCTGTCTTTTAAGGAATGTCTTTTTTCTGACTAAAATCCTTCTTGGAACCAGGTAGCCACCCAAAATGATTTTGGCAGGTCCTTTCAATTGCTTTTGTCGAGAAAGATGCATTGACATTAAATGTCAATGACTATTCTTATTCTTGGAATAGAAAGAATATAAGGATATAATAAATAAGAGAGATATCCTTACATGGCTGACTGAATACGTCTAAGGAGAAATAAATATAACCGTTACTCTGTCGATTTGTGTTCAGAGAACGGATATCCAACTGAGAATATTATTCTGAGCTTCTGACAGGAATCTGTCGAGTGCTGGCTAGAATTCGTCGAGCGCCGCTAGCCATTTGTCGGGCGCTGCTCACCATTTGTCGAGCGCTGCTCAGAAAATGTCGAGTGCTGGAACTGGATATATTTCTTCAGTCTGCTGAAAATAATTTGTCGAACGAAGCTGGTCATTTGTCGAACGCCACTCGCCATTTGTTGAGCTTGAATTTTCCTAAGTTTTGACTAATCTAATCAGCCTAAAACTTGACCCTAAGACTATACAATGGGGTCAATACAAATCCTAATCAACATATAGTGGTCCTAGCCCAAATCAGTAATAGGGTTGTTCCAACAATCTCCCCCTATTTGGGTTAGGATACTATTTGACAAGTAAATGAATAAATACAACAGAGAGTATAAACAACAGAGCAAGATAAAATGAAATATATCTGACAGAATAAAATAGATTATCAGATAAGATAAAAGTAAGATGCTCTGAGTTTAGAATCTTTACAGTAAAAAACAAGTAATAATTTAAGACTTTTTATCCTGAGAAGGTGGCTTGAATATGATCTTCCTGTTATGATCTTCTGATTGCTTTTTGCTGAGAAACAGATCTTGAGCTCCAATGATTTTCTGTTCTTTGACATGAGGAACAAATGCTTCTGGGTGCATATCAATATATTCCCCAGCATTGAATGCTTTAATTGGTTTGTACTTTTCTAGTTTTTTCCTTCTGTATTCTGACATGGTTGAGATATTTGAGAAATCTCTGCCTTCTGCTTTTGCCTTGTTAATTTGTGCAGCTGCAATTGTTTCTTTCAGTCTTGCCATCTGACAGATTTTCTCTTCTTCTGGATCTGGAGAATAATAAATATCTTCTGAGTCATTTTTATCTTGAGTGACCTTTTGAGGTACTTTGTCTCTGTGGAGAGATCCATCAGAGATGTGAAGTTTATATTCTGAAGATATTTGAGATGAAGTAATGGCTTGACTTCCTTGTAAGGCAAGTGCTGATTTATTAAAAGGAGGAGCACTGGCTGATCCAGAGGTTTGATAACCACTAGAACTACCAGGTCTCCCTGATTGTTTAGAGCTTTGCTTCTGAGAAGAGAATGATACACATGCTGATCCTGCTGCACCAGTTGATGGAGGAGGAGGTGGAGGAGGATGATTGTGCTTGACATGTTTGTCAGGGATGTAGCCAGTCTTTTTGAATTTCTTCCTCCTGTTATTCTCATTTCTGGAGAGCTTCATCCAGTGAGGAGTTTTCTCATCAAGAGGAACATTATACAAAATATAAAGAGGAATATCATTCTTTGGATTTGGAGGCTTGGGAACAGCCTTTGACTTAGCTTTTCTTTTCTTTCTTTTCTTTGATAATGTATCATCAAAATCACTATTATCACCATCATCATCTTCAGAGTCAGAAGAAGAAATTGGCTTATCATATAAATCATCAATTCTTTTGATTGCTTCACGAGCTTTTAATCTTTCTTCTTCAGCTTTGTCAAATTCTGCATCTGCCTCTTTCCAAATTTCATCAAAGCTTGACATTGGTTCTTCATTCCATAAAGGAATTGGAGGTGAAGAAACAATTTGTGAGACTGTTGTATCTGGTGGAGTAGGATGATCTTCTGTATCATCAAGGAGTTCTACAAGATCATCTTCATGTTCTGCAGAAAGATCCTTCATCTGTATGTCTTGATTAGTGATTGAAGGAATAGAGGAGATATAACTTTTTATGATATTAGAATGAGTCTTCTGAGGAAGGCATATCAGAGCCTTTGATAAATCCTCTACGTACACTTTTGGTGATACCCTTGAAGTATATTTAACATCAAATTTTGATAATAAACTATATAGGTCAGTGGAAGGATGAATGCATATACTATTTATTTCTTCTATAGCTTGTGTATCAACCATATCTGTATCAAAAACTGTAACTTATGTATCTTCTGGAGTAGCTTCTGTTTCTGGAGCTTCTTCATAGGACATCTCCCCCTGCCTAGCTTCAGGGCAGCCTGAATCTAGGCCCCTAGAAGAAGGGACAGCAAGAGAGGAAGGAAGATAAGCTATCTTATCAGATAGAGCAGAAATTGCCTGAAGAATTGGAGCAAATTTTGCATCCAGGAGTTGGCTTATTCTAGGAAGGATATGATCAAAAACCTGATCAGCAATGGAGGAGAGGTTGAGGGATTGATAATCTGGTGGATGAGTAGAGGATGGTTGTGAAGTGGATGGAGATGAGATTGGAGGAATTTGAGAGATATTGCTGATGTTGGTAGTATGTGTGGGAATGTCTGGATGAATTGGACTAGGGGAATGAGTGGGTGATTGATATTCATTATGTATTAGAGATGGAGGTGTGGTAGGTAGAGGTGGAATATCATTGATAGGTAATATGTCAGTTGAAGGAGGTGGTGAGGAATGAGAATGTGCAGGAGACTGTTGAGCAGGTGGAGATGAGATATGAGAAGGAGAAGGAACTGAGGGAGGAACTTCTGGAAGGGTAGAGGGAGTGACTTGGTCAGTCCTTGTGTCCTCAGAAGTTTTCCTTTTCCTGGAGGCATCAGCTCCTGTATTCTTCTTGGGAATTACCCTATCCCACTTAGCAAAGAGTGCCGAGGTCAGCCTCTTGCTGGCATTTATGGTCACCTTTGGTGACACCAGAAGGTCTGGATGTCTTTCCTGCAGGAAAATCCCTATAACTCTTCCAAAACTTACACTATCTTTAGAATTTTTCTTTTTAATCAGTTCAAAAAGAATTGATCCTCAGTTGACTTTCTTCTTCTCCATCAAGGCCACCATCAACAGAAATTGGTGCTTATTGATGTAGTCATGCCCAGAAGTCTTGCCCAGCAAGACTTTTCCAACAATGTCTGCTAAGAATTTGTAGTCATGAGATTGTTCTAGACAAGCTTTCATCGACTGGTTTTGCAGTGTAAACCCATTCCTTAATCTCTGCCATAGCTATCTTTTGCCTGGTGCTTAGAAACTTCCTTAGATGTTATTCTTCCAGCATTTGAAGAATACCTTTGAAAATTTGGTCAGACTGTGCAAAAGAGTTCATGTCAATGTCGAAGCCCGCGTCAAACTTCATTAGGTGCAGAGAGGCCTGAGGAATCGCCATTGTTCCTGGTGGTTGTTCCACATAGACTTCTTCTTTGATGTCTCCATTGAGAAAATCACTATTCACATCCATTTGATACACCTTGAACTTTTTGAATGTAGCAAAGGCCAAGAAAATCCTTATAGATTCAAGCCTTGCAATAGGGGCAAATGTCTGATCATAATCTATGCCTTCTTCCTGTGAATATCCTTGAGCTACCAATCTTGCTTTGTTTCTCACAATATTGCCTTGATCATCAAGCTTGTTCCTGAAGATCCACTTGGTGCCAATAACTGGATGGCCTTTTGGTCTTGGAACCAAATCCCAAACCTTGTTTCTTTCAAACTGGTTGAGTTCCTCTTGCATTGCAAGAATCCAATTTGGATCTTGTTCTGCATCTTTTATGGTTTGAGGTTCAACTTGTGATAGGAAACAAGTATGCATCTGATTTTGGTGTAGTTGATGCCTTGTTTGAACACCTGCTGTGATATCACCAATCACTTGTGAAATTGGATGATCTCTAATTGTGATGTGATCAACAGTTGGAGTTAGTTCAGCAACAGTATCCACATTGGGAATTTGTTCAGCTGTTACATCCTGTGGAGGATGTTCTGCTGTTGCTTGATTTAGGTTATCAACAAGATCTGGATAATCTTCTTCTTCACTGTCTTCAAGAGTTTGAGGTGATGGATGCAGTGACTCTCCTGTCTGTAAGTTTAACCCTTTAAGCTCTTCACATAGAGCTGGTACCTGCAAAGTGTTCTTGGTAGAGAATTCTTCTCCTTGTAAAACATGTTAGTTTCATCAAAGGAAACATGCATAGACTCTTCTATTTTAAGAGAGGATTTGTTAAATACCCTATATGCTTTGCTAACTATTGAATATCCTAAGAAGATTCCTTCTTCAGATTTTGGTTCAAATTTTCTAAGGCACTTCTTATCATTGTTATGAACAAAACATCTATACCCAAAAGTTCTAAAATAATCAACTTTAGGTTTCTTCCCTTTAAGCAATTCATAGGGAGTTTTACCCTTAAGTTTGTGTATCAAACTTCTATTCAGAACATAATTTGTTGTGCTGACAGCCTCTGCCCAAAAAGATAGGGGCAAGTTAGCATTTGCAAGCAATGTTCTTGCTGATTCAATTAGAGTTCTATTTTTCCTTTCAACTACCCCATTTTGTTGAGGAGTTCTAGGAGCTGAGAAGCAATGCCTGATACCTTCCATCTCACAAAATTCTTGCATGAGAAGAGACTCAAACTCAGTGCCATGATCACTTCTGATCAATGCAACTTCAGTAGAGTACTCAATCTGTATGCTCTTAAGAAAGTCTGTAAGAACTTTAAAGTTATCTGACTTTTCTCTCAAGAAGAACACCCAGGTGAATCTAGAGAAGTCATCTACAATAACTAGAGTGTAAGACTTCCCCCCAAACTCTTTATTGCTATAGGTCCAAAAAGGTCCATATGTAGCAAGTATACGATTCTAGGTGAATCACTTTTAGATAATGATTTAAAGCTATTTTTGTTTTGCTTACCCAATTGACATGCCTTACAAAGACCTTCTTTCTTATATGATCCTGATGGTAAGCCTCTAACAAGATTATCCTTAGGTAGTTTAGCAATGGTCCTAAGGTTTACATGTCCTAATCTTTTATGCCATAATTCACTAGATTTGCTTAGCTCATTAAATAAACAAATTTCTGATTTGGATGAGTTGAAATTTACTAAATATATATTTCCTTGTCTAATACATGATAGAACAATAACATTATCAGAGGATTTAATAATGCATTCTGATTTATTAAATGTTACCTGCTAACCTTCATCACATAACTGACTTATGCTGATGAGGTTGTGCCTCAGACCCTTGACATAGGTTACTTCCTTGAATGTCACTGCTCCAACTTTGATTTGACCATAGCCTTTGGTTTGTCCAAAGTTGGAGTCTCCAAAGATCACCTTGGGTCCAAGCTTTGCCTTGTAGTTGTTCAGGTTGGCCTTGTTCCCTATCATATGCTTTGAGCAGCCACTGTCCAAGTACCATTTTTTATTTAATCTTGGATAGCTGTGTACCTGATCAATATCATCTTCTGTTTCTGATTATGATTTCTCTTCATCAGAATTGTTGGTTGAGGCATTGATTGCCATCATGCAGAAATTGTTTTCTTCTTCATCATCACTGGAGCTGGATGATGATGCTGATTGTGACTCACTGTCTTAGTCATAAATAGCCAATTAGGCATTGGCTGTTTTCTTTTGTTTCTTCTTTATCAGAAGAACAAGATGAAGATTCTGATTCAGATTCTGTTTCACTCCAGGATGTTGCTACAAATCCTCTTCCCTTCTTTTTGTGAGAGTGGGAGGAAGATTTGCTGGAGCCCTTCTTTTCTTCCTTTTCTTTTCTTCTTTCCTTCTTGTCCTTCTTGTGTTGAATTTCTGGACATTCAGGAGCAATGTGTCCTGGTTTCCTGCAACCAAAACATATAATTTCATTAGAGTGATTTTCGTCATACCTTGGTTTGTCATGGCTTCTGGATGACTTCCTCCTGAAATCTTTTCTAGCCATTTTGTAGAATCTTTTGGCTAATAAACTCATAAACTCCTTATTGTCAGGAGTTTTTCCCTCTTCTTCTGTAGCCTTAAAGGCTATGCTTCTTTCCTTCTTGGGTGCTGGAGATAAAGTAGATTCTTCAGCTTCCCTAGCTTTGATAAGCTGTTCATAAGACTTGAGCTTGCCCAACAAAGCTTCAGTGGTGTTCTCATTGAGACTTCTGGCTTCCTTGATTGGCCAGATTCTGGAGTCCCATGTGCTGGGGAAGCACATAAGAATTTTGTCATTAATCTCTGTGAGTGAGATCACTTTGTCCAGAGACTTCAGCTCATTTATTATGAGGCTGAGCCTATTGTACATATCAGCAATATTTTCTGATTCTCCCTTCTTGAAATTCTCATATTGAGAGATCAGGTGAGATCTTCTATCTTTTCTTTCATCTGCTGAGCCTGCCACCATGTTGTTGAGAGATTCCCAAATTTCTTTTGCTGAGGTGCACTCAACTACCTTCTGGAATATGTCATCTAACATAGTTAGGGCTAGAATGTTCATGGCCTTTGCATCTGCATTTCTCTGCTTCTTCTGAGCTTCAGTCCACTCAGGAGGTGGAACAATAATATTGTCTATTGTTGCTCCAGTGCTAGTTGATGATGTAGGTGCTGGAGGCCCTGTTAGAATAACATTAAAAATCTCTTCATCAATGGAGTTCATATAGAGCTTAATCCTTGCTTTCCATAGTGCAAACTTGTTGAGATTGCACATAGGAGGTCTTGTGCTGGAATATTCCTTGTTTTGTGCCATGAGTTTTAAATAAGATAGAAGTAGAGAGAAAGAAACTCTTAGAAAAATTAAGATCTGGTTGATCTTTGTGATTCAGGTGTTAGCCTGTAAAGAATCAACCTCCCTCTGATACCAATTGAAAGTGGAGGTCAGATCTTAAATTACTCTAGAGGGGGGTGAATAGAGTATTAAAACTTTTTGTTTAGTTTTATAACGGAATTTAAAATACTGTTTAAGTATATGTGTAATCAGTGAGAATTAAAGATAAAAAAGGAACAGTAAAAAAGCACACAGCACAAACACACAGAAATAAGCAAGCACAGAAGACACAAGGAGCTATAGTAGTTCCCCAATAAATCTAGGTACGTCTACTATTCTACCACCCTTGGTAGGAATCCACTAGGAGGGTTGATAAGGTGCCCAGGCACCAAGGGGTTTTTGATAAGGTGTCCACACACCAATAAGCTTTTGATAAGGTGCTTAAAAACCACACAAGGATTTTTTGATAAGGTGTCTTGCCACCGCTGAGTAAACTTTTGGAGGGAGAATTAACCCTGTACAAGACGAGATAAAAGGTTTAGAATGTTCTTCTCTGTCAATGATCTGAGAGAAGGCAAATGATGTTGAAGCAGAAAGCTCCCCCTGTCTGATGAGAGTTGATGACAGTTAGTGGACAGAGCTTTCTCAACCAGAAGTCTTTGTAGCAGATTATTTGGAAGAAATTAATCTTCAGATTGTTGTTGCTCTTGAAAGACTTTATCTTGCAGCAGACCTGAGAGATTGAATCTTGTTCTCAGAATGAAGAGGATGCTGCCTTGATGAGGAAGAATGCTGGAAAGAATAATATATTTTCTTCTTCTTCTTCCTCTTAAACTTCTTCTGTTCTCCTTGTTCTGTGATAACAGAGAGACTGGGAGATGGTGAAGTTTTTCTCTGTTTTCTATCAGAAAATCGACTGTCTCAGTTGATCATCTTTCTTCTCTGATAGCTTGTCTAAATTCAAATTCAAATCTTCTGTCTTTTAAGGAATGTCTTTTTCTGACTAAAATCCTTCTTGGAACCAAGTAGCCACCCAAAACGATTTTGGCAGGTCCTTTGAATTGCTTTTGTCGAGAAAGATGCTTTGGCATTAAATGTCAACGACTATTCTTATTCTTGGAATAGAAAGAATATAAGGATATAATAAATAAGAGAGATATCCTTACATGGCTGACTGAATACGTCCAAGGAGAAATAAATATAACCGTTATTCTGTCGATTTGTGTTCAGAGAACTGATATCCAACTGAGAATATTATTCTGAGCTTCTGACAGGAATCTGTCGAGCGCTGGCTAGAATTCGTCGAGCGCCGCTAGCCATTTGTCGATCGCTGCTAGCCATTTGTCGAGCGCTGCTCAGAAAATGTCGAGTGCTGGAACTTGATATATTTTTTCAGTCTGCTGAAAATAATTTGTCGAACGAAGCTGATCATTCGTCGAACGCCACTCGTCATTTGTTGAGCTTGAATTTTCCTAATTTTTGACTAATCTAATCAGCCTAAAACTTGACCCTAAGACTTTACAATGGGGTCAATACAAATCCTAATCAACATATAGTGATCCTAGCCCAAATCAGTAATAGGGTTGTTCCAACAGAGCACTTTCGCATTTCTGACATGCTCACATTTTGTCTTTCTGACATGCTCACATTTTGTCTTTCTAGCTTCTTAGATTTCAGGAACAATCCGTCGCCTTTTTCGCCTCCAACGAAACCGCCGAAACTGCCCGAACTGCCCGAAGGGCAAGATGGTCATTTACGAAAAATGGCGATCCGTGTGCTCCGAACCGGAAAATATGATTCATCCGCCAGGTGGTTACGGTGGTTACAACAGCAAAATTACCGGGCTACCCCCGGCCAAAGCTATAAAAGGAGCCCCAGGGCTTCATTTCAAGGGACCTTGCCTTCTGGACCCGGGAGAGCTTCTTGCAGACTTTCGCGGAATTCTCCTTCGGCGCTTGAAGATCTCCTACGTGGACTTGAAGATTTCCTTCGTCCTGAAAGGCGACTCAGCATTCTCACTTTTGTTCTCCGGAGCATTCTCACTTTCATTCCCAGCAGTTCTCAGAAGGAAAAAGACTTAGTTTTTCTGGAGGTGGCTTGTCACCTTCGGAACTCTCTCTCACTCTATTTCTCTCTCTCTCTCTCTATTATTGTAACGAGCAGTGACATGTCGCGCTCGAGTTCTAAGTCTCTAATTGTAACCCCCCAAAAGTTAGTGGAAGTTTGGTCGGCACAGCTCCGGCCGCATGGTTTTTTACCCTTTCCGGGTTTTCCACGTTAAAAGTCTCCGTGTACCCAACGAATCTCTAATTGACTGTTTGCGCGCTCGGTTCGCTTCCGAGCTAAGGTGGTTCAATTCGACCGGTCTACCAGAGCACCCGAGTGACCCGCAACAGTTTGGCGCCGTCTGTGGGAAACGATTCCCAAAACTCTGCAAAGACTCACTGAAGGAAGCGCTTCGCCACCAATTGCAATGGCAAGAAAAAGTTCTCGCACTACTGTAGGACCAATCCCGGAGGGACGCGTCGACCTAGCTCCCTCCCACTCGCTTATCAATACGCCTCTCGCACAAGATGCAGTGCCTGCGCCCGCAGCAATACTGGAAGGGCGCATGTGGCAGATGGAAGAACAACAAGCCGAGATGCTGGCTCTTGTAAGAAATCTTGGGGCTCCTCGAGTTCCCGTTCAACCGCCAGCGTTGAACGTTCCGCCGCCCCCAGCTCCAAGTCATGCCCCGAACGAGAAGGCCGTTCGAGAGGAAGAAGCCTCAGAAGAATTCTCCGACGCAGCAAGCTCCGCCCATCCTGCTCTGCCAGCCAGAGGCCCAGGAGCTGACCACCATCACCATCTCCCAGGAAGAGCTGTCCCTGGCCGAGCAGTAGAAAGAACCACACGAGAAGAAATACGTGATATGATAGAGGAAGAATACATCCAGGCGGGACGACGCGCAGCTCTCGCCCGCCGTCCCGCACACTACGGCTCCCCACTGTCGCCTCAAGTCCTGGCCCATCCAATTTCGAATGGTTTCAAGCTTCCCAACATCGAGACATTCGATGGGACGGACGATCTGTTGGAATATGGCAATCACTTCACCACCATCATGAGGATTTACAGTGCCCCTGATCAACTCCTCTGTCAAGTGTTCCCGACGACCTTGAAGGGACAAGCGCGCACTTGGTTCTACTCCCTGCGAGATGGGGCCATCAACAACTTCGCAGAAATGGCGCAGTAGTTCGTGGACCAGTTCATCGCCAATCGTAGGATTGTCCGAGATCCCTCCCATCTCTCAGGAATCCGCCAAAATGACGGAGAGACTCTCAAGGATTTTTTCCGACGCTTCACCTCGGAGGCTCGGCAGATCCCGGGGGTCGACCCCTAGCTCTTACGAGGAGTCTTCCTTGGAGGTCTCCGCCCAAGTGGCTTTTACTCAGCTCTAATGAGAGAAACTGTACCAAGCTATCCTGACCTCGTTCAGCGAGTCGAGGCCAAGATAGCAGCAGATGAGGCAATTGAAGCGCACCGCCGACAGTTCGAGGGGAGCTCGAAGAGGAAGAAAGAGGAGTCACTGCCGCAGACAGTTCCCAATAAGAACAACAAGCATCACGACAACCCCAGCCGAGACCGAAGATCTCGCCAGCATCAGGACTACACTCCCTTGAACACAACCAGGACTAACGTTCTCCTCGCCATCCGCGATAGCAATGCACTCCGCAGGCCCGAACCGCTTACGTCGAGCGGAAGAAACCAGTCGCAATATTGCAACTTCCATCTCGGGCATGGACACGGTACTGAAAGCTGCAAGCGGTTGAAGGAGGAAATCGAGCGTCTTGTCCAACAAGGCCTCCTCGGAAGGTTTTTACTAAACCAGGTCCCGAATCAGCACGGACCGCAGGCTGACAATCCAGTAGAGGACAACGTCGTACCCCGATGAGGATAGGCGAGCGGTACTGGGCAGGGGAACTTTCCCCTTAGTAAAGCGCGCACAGCCCGCGTCTCATCTGTCGTCAATTTCTATTTTTGTTTCTTCCAGTTTTTTGCTTTTAAAACAGTAAGCCACAAGATTGCACTTGTGCACATGTATCAGTTGTGTATTTAAAATTACCACAGTTATTCTCTGGCTCTATCAGCAACGCGAATTATCTAAAACAAGACTACGATAGTTAGGCCCAGGATCTTCGATACTAACACATAGCAGCAAATTCGCCAACATGGTGAAGAGAAGAGGCCTCTCGCGAGTGGAGGATAAGCGTCAAGTACGAAAATTTTAACTAGGTCTGCCCAAAAGACCACCTTGCCTTGGCACTGCTTGGGCACTTGGCCTCAGCGCTGCTTGGGCGTCTCGCCTCAGCGCTGCTTGGGCATCTCGCCTCAGTGTTGCTAGGGCACTTGGCCTCAGCGCTGCTAGGGCACTTGGCCTCAGCGCTGCTTGGGCGTCTCGCCTCAGCGCTGCTTGGGCGTCTCGCCGCAGCGCTGCTTGGGCGTCTCGCCGCAGCGCTGCTTGGGAACTTGGCCTCAGCGCTGCTTGGGCATCTCGCCTCAACGCTGCTTGGGCACTTGGGCTTAGCGCTGCTTGGGCGTCTCGCCTCAGCGCTGCTTGGGCACTTGGCCTCGGCGCTGCTTGAGCACTTGGCCTCCGCGCTGCTTGGGCATCTCGCCTCAGCGCTGCTTGGGCACGTGGCCTCGGCGCTGCTTGGGCACCTCGCCTCAGCGCTGCTTGGGCACTTGGCCTCGGCGCTGCTTGGGCACCTCGCCTCAGCGCTGCTTGGGCACTTGGCCTCGGCGCTGCTTGGGCATCTCGCCTCAGCGCTGCTTGGGCCTCTCGCCTCAGCGCTGCTTGGGCACTT
This sequence comes from Dactylorhiza incarnata, assembly GCA_033032865.1. NCBI lineage: Eukaryota > Viridiplantae > Streptophyta > Magnoliopsida > Asparagales > Orchidaceae > Dactylorhiza > Dactylorhiza incarnata. The sequence continues at coordinate 6,709,422 of JAWHQI010000104.1, read as the reverse complement.
GGCCTCAGCGCTGCTTTGACATCTCGCCTCAGCGCTGCTTGGGCACTTGGCCTCAGCGCTGCTTGGGCGTCTCGCCTCAGCGCTGCTTGGGCACTTGGCCTCAGCGCTGCTTGGGCGTCTCGCCTCAGCGCTTCTTGGGCACTTGGCCTCAGCGCTGCTTGGGCACCTCGCCTCAACGCTGCTTGGGCACTTGGCCTCGGCCATGCTTGGGCATCTCGCCTCAGCGCTGCTTGGGCACTTGGCCTCGACACTGCTTGGGCATCCCGCCTGCGGCTTGCCCCCACGATCGGCAGCACCCACGCGCGGGCATGCACGCGGCCTCCGGCCGCTTCCCCCCTCGGTCGGAATCACCCCCGCGGGCACACTCCTCCGCTATCCCTCTCTTTCTTCCTACAAAATGAAAGAGAACTCACCTCCGCCATGATCCAACGCACCGCGCAACAAACCGAAATTCCCGCGAACAAGGATGAAACCTTCGCACTCCTCCGCACGAAAGCTTGGACTCCGAAGGTTTGGGGGGCTTATGATGCGTACTCATACAAGACTCCTATTCATTTATATGCATAAGAAGAGGTGGTTACTCCCCAAGGCCACTATCTTGATGAGGGGAGAGTGGGGAAGTGCGCAAGCCCACTCTCTCCATGGCCAACCGCCCTCGTCGGACTGCCTGCAACCGCGCGGTAGCACTACCGCGCGGCTCTACCGCACGGTAGCGCGCGCGGTAGTGCGCAGGCCGCCCCCACACGGGTGCGCAGCCTAACCGCACCCCTAGTGGGGTGCAACCAAGCCGCACCTCCATGGGGGGTGCGGCCAAGCCGCACCCTTAGTGAGGTGCGGCCGGGCCGCACCCCCTTGGGGTGCGGCCAAACTGCACACCTTGGGGTGCGGTCAAACCCCTCCACATGGAGGGGTTTGGGGGTGTCCGCCCTCTCCAGGCTCGTTGTGCGCCCTTTGGGCCCTGAATTTTGCTCGGAGCGCTCCTGCGCTTGTAACATGCTCAGAACGCCTCTAAGCGCGTTCGGAGCACTTCCGCGCTCGTTGCGCGCTCAGAACGCTCTCGTGTTCGTTGCGCGCTCAGAGCGCTCCCGCGCTCGTTGCGCGCTCAGAACGCCTCTCCGTTCCCTGAGAATGCTCTCGTGTTCGTTACGCGCTCAGAGCGCTCCCGCGCTCGTTGCGCGCTCGGAATGCTCCTGAGCATTCTCAGAACGCCTCCCCAGTCGCTCAGATTGCTTCTCCGTTCGTTGCGCGCTCAGAACACTTCTGAGCGCGCTCATAGCACTTTCGCAATTCTGACATGCTCACATTTTGTCTTTCTGACATGCTCACATTTTGTCTTTCTGACATGCTCACATTTTGTCTTTCTAGCTTCTTAGATTTCAGGAACAATCCGTCGCCTTTTTCACCTCCAACGAAACTGCCCAAACCACCCGAACTGCCCGAGGGGCAAGATGGTCATTTACGAAAAATGGCGATCAGTGTGCCACGAACTGGAAAATATGATTCGTCCGCCAGGTGGTTACGGTGGTTACAACGGCAAAATTACCGGGCTACCCCCGGCCAAAGCTATAAAAGGAGCCCCAGAGCTTCATTTCAAGGGACCTTGCTTTCTGGACCCGGGAGAGCTTCTTGCAGACTTTCGCGGAATTCTCCTTCGGCGCTTGAAGATCTCCTTCGTGGACTTGAAGATTTCCTTTGTCCCGAAAGGTGACTCAGCATTCTCACTTTTGTTCTCCGGAGCATTCTCACTTTCATTCCCAGCAGTTCTCAGAAGGAAAAAGACTTAGTTTTTCTGGAGGTGGTCTGTCACCTTCGGAACTCTCTCTCTCTCTCTATTATTGTAACGAGCAGCGGCCTGCCATGCTCGAGTTCTAAGTCTCTAATTGTAACCCCCCAGAAGATAGTTGAAGTTTGGTCGGCACAGCTCCGGCCGCGTGGTTTTTTACCCTTTCCGGGTTTTCCACGTTAAAAAGTCTCCGTGTACCCAACGAATCTCTAATTGACTGTTTGCGCGCTCGGTTTGCTTCCGAGCTAAGGTGGTTCAATTCGACCGGTCTACCAGAGCACCCGAGCGACCCGCAACAGATATAATGTAATTACACAAATAACAATTATATTTTATGAATTTACATTTTTTTAATAATATATGTTAAGTCAATATTTGAGTAAAAAAATATGATATATTTAACAATTTTGAATGTTGCAGTAATTTATGTCGGTGAAACCAAGGTTTTAAGAACCGGACCGGAGATCGAATTGGTGAGACCAAAGGTTCAAGGTCCGACCGGTCGGACCGGGGTTGAACCGTAATATTATAATGAATAATAAAAACATATAAAAATTATGTATAACTATATAATAATACTAAGTTGTATAACTTTATACATATTTTTATAGTTATATATATTTAATTTTATACATATAAATACAATATAAATTATACCCACAAATAAATATAATAAAATATAATATGTTATATATATTACACATATATTTATATAATTATTTTTTATAAATATACATAATTCGTGTATAAGTAAAAACTATTTGACTTAATATCGTAAGTTTTTTCATGGCTGGTTGGTTTGAGCTTTTTCTCTTAACTTAGAGGTCATAGGTTTGAAATTTGGCAGCCCCAACATTTTAAATTTTAAACTGTTTCTCCAACCGTGCGGGTTTCCAAAACCCGCTCCGATCCGCCGGTCCGCCCCCCAGTTCCGGTCCGCGGACCAAGCGGGCTGATAAACTGAACCGGACCGGCTGGGCGTCCGGTCAACGGTTCGATCCAATTTTCAAAAGTTGGGTGAAACACTCTTACCTTAGATTTGTTATTTTTATTAAAATGTTATTTAAGAAAATAATTTATTTTTATAAATTTTATCAGAAATAAGTTCAACTTCGGTCTTATACACGAGAAATCTCAAGCCAAAACTACTTCGAAACTGAACCGTCAGCCATTTTAGGGACTGAGGAACAGAGAAGAGCAGCGTTAAAAGACGCAACCTTTTCCGCTGCAGACTGGCAGAAGACCCTCCATTCTCCACGACAAACTCATCCCATCTCAGAAACCGAGAATTCCGGAGAACGGAGCAGCAAAGCTAAATCAGGGCAGCAGATCGAGCAAAACACTCCGTCTAACTTACAGAGAGAACTTTGCATTTCTCCATCCCTCCGAAAAGAATGCGGGCCACAGCAGCCTCGTCGGCGCCGCTAGGTGCGGCGAAGCCGCCTTTCTCAGAGCCGGAGCAGAACGTTCACTGCCCGCGCTGCGAGTCCGGGAACACCAAATTCTGCTACTACAACAACTACAACCTCTCCCAGCCGCGCCACTTCTGCAAAGACTGCCGCCGGTACTGGACCCGAGGCGGTCAGCTTCGCAACGTCCCCGTCGGCGGCGGAACACGCAAAAATTCCAAGCGCTCTTCTTCCGCCGCCGAATCCGGTGGCGGCAGAGCCGTCAGTTCAAAGAGACCCTCACCTTCCTCCTCCGGTGATGTAAAAAAGCCGGAACCTTTGCCGTTTCCATTCCCGCCGGTGGACGACGACCACCGGCTTCTCGACTTCAACGGCAGCTTCAGCTCTCTGCTATCTTCCAGCATTCATTTTGGAAATTTTCTCGACGACGATTGCACAGCTCCGCCGCCGGTGGAGGCGGATAATTTTCACGGCTTGCAGGTAGATTCGAGCAGCTGGGGCGGCGGGTGGCCGGATCTTACCATTTATACTCCAGGCACAAGGTTTCTGTGATGAGACGGCGATCAACTGAGAAGGAATTACAAGAGTGATCGAAGGATTAAAGTAAGTTCTTGTTTGCTTTTTTTTTTCTGACTTGCTGATCTTATTGCTGTTAAAATCATAGATTAGTGATAGAGATTAATATGATGGTGGCGGTGGTGGTTGATGAAGGAGACTGTGAACAGTTTCCGATCCTTTATCCGTATGATGTATTTGGGGGTTTTTGTATCTAAATGTTTTTTTTAGATTAAACTTTATAAGTATTCTGATGGTGATGTATTTATTATGAAATGTTTTCTGTGATTTATGAATCATTTTTATTTTCTAGTCTTATTTTAAGAATTTTTCGTAGGTTTATGAAGACAATTAATATAAAAATTATTAATAATATTTTGTGTAAAAATGGATCTGCAGGGGATAGCATTTGGGTTTGGAGCTGATTTTTTATGATTCCTTTTTTTTTTAATTTATTAAACTTTAACTATACAAACCGTAAACTATTTTTTCTTAAAAATATATATATTTGTAATATACATATTCATTATTTGTATTTTTAAGTAAAAAAATTACTACATACTGAAGGCTTCAGATTGAGAATGGATCTCCATATTGAAACCTTCTTTATTTAAGGTTCCACTAAGAAAAAATTAATTTTAAACATAAAAAAGAATGAATTTTCATAGGTGAGGTTAGGCGTTCACAAACAACAATTCATAACCACCGCCTTCATGACCGCCACCGCCGTACCAAACGGAAGCCTAAATCTATTGTGAGAAGTTATTAAGAGATATTTAGAAGAGAAGTGATGGATTCAGAAATTTATAAATGGGGTGCACAAAAAATATTTAAATACAATAGTACATAAAGTTTTACATTACTTGCTATTTCGTGAATCACCGGCTGTCCTAATTTCTGAAACGGTGATCTGTTTTGCAACTGAGCAGGGGTGAGTAGGCAGGCGGAGGGTTCGAAATAAAATGTGTGGGTGCAATTAGCTGAGTTTGGTGTGTGAATAACTAAAGTTTAGTCTGGCAATAGCAAAATTTGATCTGCTTATAACAAAACATAAAAAAAAAATGAGATGTCAGTGTCTCTTTAACCCTCCTCTGAATCCTCCCCTGGAGAAGAGAATAGCAATTTGTAGTCGCACAAGATAACAATTATTATTATTAGTTTTATTATCTTAAAATTTATTAGAAATCAAGAAGCGAAACAATGCTTGGTGTTTATGTTTAAGCATATAATTTAATGAGATATATATTAAATCTTATATATGAATTCTATGAGAAATATATTTGACCATCGAGGTCAGGTGGAAACAATGCTTGGTGTTTTCTCTGGTATTGATGGCTTTTCGTATCGTGTGAAATCCTGCCGCGTCTAGGAGCGCCTTCGCCGGAGCTACATGTGGAGTGGCGGGGGCTTGGTATTGCTCCGATGTGCGGTGGCCGGCGGGGGGTAGTTTGACAGGTCGCCTGGTGATTGCAGTAGGCAGAATGATTATTATTCCTTTTGTTTTTCTGGGCGTGATTTCGGGGAATAATTTTAGTGGCCTCGGATTTTCCAAATAAATATATTAAAAGTTCAGTGGAGGAACGCAATCAATTGGCCATCTCAGACTTGGGGCTCTTTTGACCGAGCTTATCCGCGCAGCCCGACCATGGTTTTTAGAGGGCGGGCCTGATCCCCGCTGCCTGCCCGCGGCCCTGCCAAACGGCGCGGGGCTCCGGTCACAGTGGCGGATCAGCCCCGCCATACGAGCCCTAGGACTGTTTGTTTGGACATTTTTTTCTCCATTTCTGGTGGTAAAAAATGCCACTACTTAAAAAAGCCGTTTGATAAATCTTCATTCTCACCGCTCCAAAACGTCATTTTTTAACTTCAACGCCATCGCAACTCCCTCCATTCATTCCCACCGCTCTCACTCCCAATGCTCCAAAACCCCACGGCCCAAACAAATAGAGCCTGTAAATTAATTCAAGGCAACCTTATTGATCTCAACACTCATGGGTTTTTACTATTTGCCTTATGCTCTGTTTGAGATGGTGGTGACTGGTGACGGTAGAAGATCTATTCCCATCACACCGCTGTTTTGCATGTGTTAGATTTTCCGGTGGTGAGAAAATAATTGTGTCACAAATGTGTTTATTTGTCTTTTTTAAAAAGCCGCAAACCCTCCCACTTAAGAAAAGCTAAAAGAAGCTTTGTGTGTTTTAATGCTTCTCTTCTCGTAACTCTATCTTCATTCTCTTCCTATTGTTTTTCTTAAAACTTGATGGGATTCAGCAAAACGACGGACTGGTCGAACCGGTCGAACCTTTGATTTTTTGCCGCGACCTCGACCGGCTCGCCGATACAATTCCCACGGGTCCATTCTCGCGTAATTCCTAGTCCCTTTTGACCTCCAAACGGAATTCGAAGCGCACACGTACGTGCTAACAACACCCCCATGAGGGTAAATGCACCCCATCATGGGGGTAGCCGCAACCCCCACCTTTTCTCTCTCTTCTTCATGCACGTAACTTCCATTTCTCTCTCTCTTCCATCCAACCCACACTCTCTCTCTCTCCTCACCGCCGCCGGCCTCGCCTGCACCTCGCCGACCGCCCACCACACCTACCAGGCACGGCGCCGCCCGGACCCGCCGCACCGTCCCATCCATGGCCGCACCTGGAAGGTGAAACCATGGAGGTGCGACCATGGAAGGTGCGGCCTAGGCTGCACCTGGCTGGTGCGGCCATGGCCGCAGGCCGCACCTCCCAGGTGCAGCCAGTGCCGCGCGCGCGCCTCACCCAACCCGCACCACTTCGACACGACGCAAACCATGTCGTCGTAGTGCTGCGCTCGCCACTTGACACCCGACGCCCGTCACTCGCCGTGCAGTGCAGCTCGCGCCTCCTTAACCGTGAAAGACTTGATGAACGACACGCTCACGACGCGTCCACCTCCTAAGTCCACATTCACGGCACGTGCAGAACGCCCCCAAGTGCACGCCGCGCGTCGAACGCCTCGGCACTCACCGCGCCCTCAGAACTCCTCCGGGCTCACCACGCGCACGGGACGCCTCCACGTTCATCACGCGCTCAGAACGTCTCCGCGTTTGCCGCGCGCTCAGAACGCCTCCGCGTTCACCGCGCGCTCAGAACGCCTCCGCGTTCGCCGCGCGCTCAGAACGCCTCAGCGTTCCCCGCGCGCTCAGAACGCCTCCGCATTTGCCGCATGCTCAGAACCCTTCAGTGTTTGTTGCGCGCTCAGAACACTCCCGTGTTCGCGACGCGCGCGACAGTTAACCTTTCCTGATTTCTTAGATTGCAAGTCTTGTTCGCTGCGCTCAACACTGTCAACGAAGCTGCCCGAATTGCCCGGGGTGGGGGTGGGCAAGACAGGAATATCCAAAAAGTGGCGATCCGTGTGCTCCAAATCGACCAGCGTGATTCGCCCGTCAGGTGGTCACGGTGGTTACATCGACGAGATTACCGGGCTACCCTGCCCAAGGCTATAAAAGAAGTCCAGTGCCTTCATTTCAAGATACCTTGTCTTTTACGCCCGAGAGAGCTCATTTGAAAATTTCCTTGAAATTCTCCTTCTGCGCTTGAAGATCTCCTACAATCTTTGAAGATCTTCTTCGAATATTCGAAAATCTCCTTCGAGCCTTCGAATGTCTCCTTCGTGCCTTTGAAGATTTTCCTTCGCTTCGGAAGATGGTCTTCTAAGCTGGTTGAGAATCCTTCAAGCTACGAAAAACGACTCGAGAATTTCACTTTCGTTCCCAGAAAAAAACTTAGTCTCTTGAGAGATGGCCTGTCACCCTCGAGGTTTTATTTCTCTACCATTGTAAAGATCAGCGACCTGTCGCGCTTGAGTTCTCAGCTCTCAATTGTAACGAACCAAAAGATAGTGGAATTTGGTCGGCACAACTCCGACCGCGTGGTTTTTCACCCTTTCCGAGTTTTCCACGATAAAAAGTTTTCTTGTCATTCAATAACTTTCTCATTGACTGTTTGCGCGCTTGGCTGGCTCGTGAACTAAGATGGTTCAATTCGACCGATCTACCAGAGCGTCAAGTGACCCACAAAAGTTTGACCTCATCTGTGGGAAAGTGTTCCCCCAAAACCTCAAAGACTTTGAGACAGTATCCACAACACGACGATACTCTTGACAAGCATCAATGACAAGTAAAGCTACCCGCACTACTGAAGGATCGGTCCCTGGGAGGCACATTGATCCCTCTCCTTCCCACTTGCTCATCCACGCGCCTCTCGTAGGAGAAGATGCAAACACACCCATTGTGGCTTTGAAGGGACACATGCGCCAAATGGAAGAGCACCAAACTGAGATACTCGTGCTCCTATGGAACAGAGGGGCGCCGCGAGCTCCTAATCCTGCCCCCGAGCAAGGAGGTCTGCCTCCTCCAACTATGGATCGCGCTCCGGCCGAGCACTTCGCTCACGAGCGCCACATACCTGAAGAAGAGTTCTCCAATGCGACCAGATCAGCGTGCCTAGCCCATCATGCCGGAGAACCTGAAGCTCATCATCACCACCATCGCCCAGAAGCGGCAGTCTTCAAGCATGCAATTGGAAGACTCACTAGCGAGGAAATTCGCGGCGTAATAGTCGAAGAATACAGACAAGTCAGACGACGGGTCGCTTTTGTCCACCACCCACTTCACCATGGATCGCCATTAACACCCGAGGTTCTACACATCCGATCCCGCACTAATTCAAGCTCCCGAACATCGAGACGTTCGACGGAACAGACGATCCGTTAGAACACGTCAACCACTTCACCACCATCATGAGGATTTACAACGTCACTGACCAACTGTTGTGTCAAGTGTTCCCGACAACACTAAAGTGACAAACACGCACTTAGTTTCACTCTCTAAGAGGAGTCATCAATAATTTTGCGGAACTAACTTAGCGATTCACCGACCAATTCATCGTCAGCCGCAAAACCGTCTAGGACCCCTCCCACCTTTCAGGAATATGCCAGAGCGAGGGATAGACCCTCGAGGATTTCTTCCGCCGCTTCACTATTGAGGCGCGACAAATTTCAGGGGTGGACCCCGAGCTTCTACGAGGAGTTTTTCTTGGAGAACTCCGCCCCGGTGGCTTCTACTCTGCACTAATGCGGGAAACTGTGCCCAGCTATCCAGACCTCGTTCACCGAGTTGAGGCTCAGATGGCAGCTGATAAGGCAATTGAAGTGCACCGCCAACAGTTCGAGTGGAGCTCGAAGAGGAAGAGGGAGGAGTCGCCACTGCATTCGGTTCCCAATAAAAACAACAAGCATCGCGACAATTCCAGTTGAGATCGAGGATCTCGCCGGCATCAGGACTACACTCCCATGCACACTACCAGAACTAACGTTCTTCTTACCCTCTGTGTTAGCAACGCGCTTCGCATGCCTGAGCCTCTTGAACCGAACAGAGGAAATCAGTCACAATATTGCGACTTCCATTACGGGCATGAACACAGTACTGAAGGCTGCAACCAGTTGAAAGAAAAAATCGAGCGTCTTGTCCGACAAGGCCTCCTCAGAAGGATTTACTGAACCAAGTCCCGAACCAGCACGAACCTCATGCTGACAATCCAATAGAGTACAACGCCGTATCCCGACGCGGATGAGCCAGAGGTACCGGTCAGGGGAACTTTCCCCTAGAAGAGCGCGTGCAGCCGCGTTTCATCCATCATCAATTTCCATTTTTTGCTTCTTTCAGTTTTTTATTTTTAAACAGTAAGCCGCAAAATTGTACTTGTGCATGTATTTATTGCATACTTAAGATTATTGTAGCTACTTTCTGGCTCTAGTAGCAATACGAGTCTCCTGAAATGAGGCTACAAAAGTTAAGGCCACGACCTTCAGAACTAACACCAAGCAGCAAACTCACCACCGCGCTGCTTGGGCATCTGGCTACCGCGCTGCTTGGGCATCTGGCTACCGCGCTCCTCGTGGGGGAGCGGTCGACGTCGCCCCCCCCCCCCCGTGGGAGAGCGGCCGACGCCGCACCCCCCATGTGGAGCGGCCGGCACCGCGACCCACCTTAGGGGTGTGACCAAACCTGCACCCCCCTATGGGGAAGCGACCGACGTCGTGCCCCTCTTGGGGGTACTGCGGCTAAACCCACACCCCCATAGAGGGTGCGGCAGGGCCCGCATTCCCCTTGGGGGTGCAGCCGGAATCCCAGCACCCTCCTTTTCAGGAGGAAGCGCCTTCCCGTCTCAAGCAGGCGCGACCTCCCTCTTGCCGCGCGCGATCACATCCTTGTCTTTACGCCCGCCAAATAAGCTAGTGCATCCGCATTCATCGCGCGCTCAGAACGCTTCCGCATTCGTCGCGCGCTCAGAACGCTTGCATGTTTGTTGTGTGCTCAGAATGCTTCTGTGTTCATCGGACACTCAGAACGCTATTGTGTTCGTTGCGCGCTCAGAACACTCCCGTGTTTGTGACGCACGTTACAGTTTACCTTTCCTAATTTCCTACATTGCAGGTCTTGTTCACTGCGCTCAACGCCGTCAACGAAGCCGCCCGAATTGCCCTGGGGGAAAGACGGGAATATCCAAAAAATGGTGATCCGTGTGCTCCAAATCAGCAAGCGTGATTCGCCCGTCAGGTAGTTACAGTGATTACAACGACGAAATTACCGGGCTACCCCTGCCCAAGGATATAAAAGGAGCTCAGGACCTTCATTTCAAGATAAATTGTCTTCTACGCCCGAGAGAGCTCATTTGAAGATTTCTTCTGAGTTCTCTTTCGGCGCTTGAAGATCTTCTTCGAGCCTTCAAAGACCTCATTCGAGTGTTCGAAGGTCTCCTTGAGTCTTTGAAGATTTCCTTCGCTTCGGAAGATAATCTTCTTAAGCGAGTTGGGAATCCTCCGGGCACCGAAAGGCGGCTCGAAAATCTCACTTTTATTCTCAGAAAAGTACTTAGTCTCTTGAGAGGTGGTCTGTCACGATCGAAGTTTTCTCTCTACTACCATTGTAAAAAGCAGCGGCTTATCGCGCTCGAGTTCTCAGTTTTCAATTGTAACGAATCAGCAGGTAGTGGAATTTGGCCGGCACAGCTCCGACTTCGTGGTTTTTCACCCTTTCCGGGTTTTCCACGAAAAAAACCTTTTCATTTAATAATTCTCTCGTTTGTTTGCGTGCTCGGCTCGCTCTCGAGCTAAGGTGATTCAGTTTGACCGGTCTACTAAAGTGTCTAGCAACCCACAACAAATATGTTGTCCATCACCACCCTTTGACTCGAAGGGACTAACCTCTCAGCCCAGGATGCTAAAATACATTTATTTGAGAACGACACGTTGTTGTATAAAGGCACATATAATTCCCCATGTTAAGATATTCAATTCTCAATGGGGCTCTTTCTTTAAGGCACAATAGTTCATTCAGGCATAAAATTTCTACCGTGACACAATATTTTCATAAGGCACAATTCTCACAAATAAACATGACATTTCAATGAGGTGCAATGTTCATACATGAAATGCACATTAATTTATGATAATGACATGTAAGTCACATAGTAAAGCACATTTATTCTATGAAGCACATAAGATTCAAAGAGGCACAAACTTAGGTTGCTTTGAGAATTTCTCCAAAGCACTCCATCAAATTATATGAACAAATGTATAACTGCTATTAAGATGGTTCTGAAATAAGATTCCAAACATCCTCGGGGAATCATTCCACTCTACAATCATTAGTTTTTTCTCTCCTTGAATCTCCATGGAATTCAAGAAATTACTTGAGGGTCGTAGAACTTACACTTTACATAAGAGAATAAGCCGATAATTGTAAATTTGTTTGACATTGATTTACAATTATAAAATTATAATAACAATACTGCATCAAGACGTAATCCTTTCATGACGGCCCATAAGAATATAAGTTTATCTCCATTCACCCTGGAAATCAGAGCATGCAGGGAACAATAGTATCAACTAACCCTTCAAAATGAAATCCTGCGTGTTGTCTGCCCTAATAATAATCAAGTAAAATGTCCAGTTCTAGCTAAACTGGAATATAAACTTTTCAGTAAAACTGATAAGCAATCAAAGTATGACCTCAAAGAAGCTTCATGTGAGTTTAATGCTACTAGTCCCATGGCTTCCAGGAGTCAGGGAACTCTTATCAAAAGCAATATAAGGCAATCAATATAAGACATAACATAACTATTCCCCACCATTAAGAGGTTTTCCAAATGTGGAGAATATTTCAACAAGTGAAGAGAAAGTTAAGAGTCCCTCAAAATCCAAATAAATAAACTTCACAAGAGGAAGCCTCAACATACAACTCAAACAAAAACTAACAATATGTTGAAGAAATATGGTCTACGGCTGGAGTTATCGAGAATCAAAGGAAGAGGGGGAAGAAGAATCGCAGTCGACAACTACATGGGTTGCGCCGAGGCAATCCAATACCATCCTCAACGAGTTGAAAAGTAATCAAAATCGAAAAAACAAGGCATAAGAAGAAGGTAGGAGGAGAAGGAAACCGAGCCTTGAACACCTTTTCGTCCATCCGAGACGAGAGAGAGAGAGATCGATCCTGAACCGCTCCCCCCTTTCCAACTGAGAGCCAGACCCCTTCTAGATTTTTTTCCGGGCTAGCCTTGTTATAATGAATTTAAACCTTTTCGTCCATCCGAGACGAGAGAGAGAGAGATCGATCCTGAACCGCTCCCCCCTTTCCAACTGAGAGCCAGACCCCTTCTAGATTTTTTTCCGGGCTAGCCTTGTTATAATGAATTTAATAGATTCATTTTAATAAATTTAATCATCATCATTAAATATTCGCTTTACTTTATTCAATTTTATTATAAGAATTTCATTAGTCAATTTCATTCTACAATGTCGATCCATGTCCGAATCAACCTACTTACTCAACTTCCATTATAAAATTCTGGGTTGTCACACACTGGAGTAGCAAAACAATAAAGCAGTAATGGTACAATAAATGTGCGTATAAAAGAAAAAAAAAAACTCTAGATAAATATATTTGTAAGCCGCCTACTAAACTCTTCTACCTGCATTAGCAATGTCCTATTAGTGACACACATTTCATAGCATAACCATATCCTTATGTTATAAAATCTATGAGGATAACACAACCATTGTAGCTTCTTGTAATCATATTCATACGATATTCAATACATTAAGATGAATTGATCTCATTAGCTAACACCAACCAAATTAAATTCATATGGTTTACATCCGATTAGAATAAATCAACTCACTAGGTCACATTAGCCATAACATTACGATACAAAATTGTTCAAAATACATCAAACACAATGACTCATTTTAAGCATAGCTACAATCCACCCTATATCACTGCAAGAAATAGTCGCATTGGTGACGTTTTTAGCGACGTTTGTAAAAAACGTTGCCGTTTATTTCATCATTTACGACGTTTTTATGACAAAAATGCGGCTATTGATTTTTTTAGAATGAAATCCCCCCATTTCGCGGTTAGGGAGTACAGGGTTTGCTCCCAAAAAATTTGAGGCGTCTTTTGCGACATTTGTATGGAAAAACGTTGCCATAGGTAGAGCCTTTAGCCACTTTTTTTTCCCGAAAACACCTCCATAGGCTTCACAAGTTATTAATTAAAATAGTTTCAATATTATCTCTCTCGACCCCCATCCCGCAGTTCCAACCTAAACCCTGAAGACCCCTCTCGCCGATTTCTGCCGACCGACAGCCTGCTCGCTCACGATCGCTAGGGTTTTGAAGGATTTTCCTCTTCCTTCCTCGGCGTGAAAGATTCTTGGCTCTCCCTTCCCCGATCGAGCCTCCACGATAGACCTTCGCGCTGGCCGACCATGACTTTAATTTCTTGTGTTCTTTTAATCCCCCCCCCCCCCCCCCCCCCCCCCTCTATAGATTTCTTATATGTTTAGGCATGTGTGTTTGCCAATCAGCAATGTATGCACAATTTGATATTCAGCCGATGCTTTATTGTTACATTGAGTGTATATATCATGCTATATTGATATTATTTAAGCGATAAATGTTCTCAGGCTTGTAACTGCTATTATTGGTGTTTAACAAAACATATGACTTACTCTGTAATTAATGAACCTTCGCAATATTTAAAGTATTACCCATTTTTGTTCATCACAACCCATACTGAGCTGACCACACAGTTTTGTCCCACCCCCAGTCCCCACCCCATGCTAATATTGTTGTTGTAAGTGGTCATTCTAGATTAAGCATCACCCTGATGGATTAGTTGACATGCACAACACTCGTCTAGTGGCTAAAGGTTTGCACCAATGACTAGACATCGATTTCCATGAAATGTTCTCTTCTAAAGTAATACCAATAAAGGTTTGCTTAGTTTTATCACTAGTTGTCCCTTCAAGCAGACTCATACATCAATTTGACATTAACAATGCCTTCCTAAGTAATGACCTACATGAAATTGTACATGACTCAATCACCTAGCAACATTGATGCACGCTATCCCACTCATGTTTGCCACCTTCATAAAGCCATATATGGGCTCAAATAGTCACCTCACACTTGGTATTACAAATCACAAAATTTCCTTCTTAAGCAAGGATTGCATAATGACTACTCTGACTCTTCCTTGTTCACCCATCACCAGGGGACATCTGTCAAATATCTATGGGTTGTTGTTTACAACATCATGTTCACTAGCAACAAATAAGCATACCTGGCCAGCTTCACGAAGGTGCATGATACAATTTCCTCACCCAAGGATATGGGCAATATTCATTAAGGCTTCATTTGGGAGAGCGTCTACGGTTGTAAAAGCAGCTGTTGTAAATGGAGGTTTGTAAATGGAGCTGTTGGAAACTTGTTGCTGGAAATGGAGATCTGTTTGGGTAGTCTGTGTTTGTAGAGTTGTTCAGAACAGAGAACTGTTTGGCAAAACATCGCCGTGATATTCTTGTTATTAATTTTTGTTTTTTGCTTCCTTTTGCATTATTTGGTAACTCTTCTACGTTTTCTGTGTCATCTTCATGAGATAAGTCATGTTCATCAATGGATTCGTTCCTAACATTTCTAGAATTTGGTGCCCATGCAAGATCCCCAGTTGCTACGACATGACTAAACATCATATCTAGCTTCTCTTCTAATTCAGGAGATATACCAGCATACTGAAACTTTCTTGCACCTGGAAATACCTAATATAAATATATATTTGATTGATTATCCACAATGACTGTATACTATAAGAATGAAAGATAAATATATATATAATTACATTGAGTCGTTCTTTCCACCATTCTTCAGAAGCAGCAATAGTTTTGCGAATCGGATCTCAGCCCAAGCCTGTTTCACGTCCCTTTAGCTCTCGCCATAACTTCCACTCTTTCTTTAACTGATCCCACTTATTCTTTATTTGAGTTCGATCATATGATTTCCCCGTGCGTGCAAGAAAATTATTTGTCAGGTTGATCCACTCATCCTTGCTAAAGTGTGTTGTAGGGCGATTACCCAACTCTATTTCTTTCAGACACAGATCACAAAATATCATAACATCGTTGACCTCCCAATTTGCACAAACACCGTCTTCTCGATGTTTACCCATACTTACTCAACTAGATGGAAGAATAGTAGAAAAACTATTAATACGAGCACCGCACATAAAATCACAATACAATCAAAATACCATACATACAAAACTTTACCACACACACACATAAACAAGACACATACACTAAACACACAACACATACAAACACATACACACACACACACACACTTAACACACACACATACACAACATACACACACTTAACACACACACATACACACACACTTAACACACTACATATACATACACACATATATACAGACACATATACACACACACACACACATATACAAATACATACACATATACACACAAACACAACATACACAACACACACACACTTAACACACACACACACATACACACACACATACACACATACACACACATACACACACACATACACAAACTTAACACAAAAAAACACTTACACACAACACAGAAAAACACTTAACAAACAATTATATTAACAAACACTTTAACATAGCCAAACCAAATGAGGCCCAAGAGAGAATACCTTAACTGGATTCAAGCTCCCAATCTCCCAGCTCCTCTGTCAAGATTAATCCCAGATTCAAAATTCGGCTCCAAACTCCTCTGTCCAGATTTATCCCAGATCCAAACTATTCAATGTCCAGATTTATCCCAGATCCAAAAGGCGACGCGACCGTTGGATGTCATCAAGAAGACACGCCGGGAGAGACGCCGGAAGCGGGCGACACCTTCGTCCAGATCCAAGCTCCCCGAGCTTTGGATGTCGTCGGAGAAGAGAAGCGGATGCCCTGGAGAAGAGAAGCGGATGTCGTTGGAGAAGAGAAGCCGACGCGAGCCCTTGATCTCGTCGTAGAAGAAGCCGAGGGAAGACCCGCCGGGATGCCGTCGAGCCCTGGATGCCGACGCGAGCTCTGGACGCGAGCCCTTGATGCCGCCGAGAGAAGCGATTTCCGTCGAGAGCAGCGGAAAAACAAAGATGCCGTCGAGAGCGGCGGAGTTCCTCCTGCCTTGACCTCAAACGCGACAACTTGTGAGGGTTTGCGGACGCGAAGAATAGCAGGCCGCAGTTTTTAGGCGCGATTCCAAAAAGAGGCAGAAAAACAAATGAATTTTAGGACCTCCGGTACGTTTGGTGCAAACGCACCGGCGTGAAAAGCCAAACCAAATGAGGCCTAATTTTAGGCATTGAGGTCATTCATCAACCAAGCGCCCTCCTTCTCACCCAATCACATTACATTCTAGACATTCTATCCAATACTCACATGAACAACTCTAAGCCCGTCTCCAGTCCAACAGATCATCACTCACAACTCTCTTGTGATGGCACCCATATGGATAACCCTACTTTTTTTACAATAGCATTATTGGCGCCACCATCGACCATTGTTAGGTTATCAAACGTATTGTAACATCTGCATGTATTCATTATATAATATGGCCCCAACCAAGCCCCACAATATACAACTCACACAAGCAAGATATTAGAAGATGATACATAAACTCACACAGTCTATAAATCAGAGTATAAATATATAAAATAATGTGGAAACAAAGTAGAAAAAAATTGATAGAATCTCCACTACTAAACATCTCATATAAGTCATACATCCATACAGTGTTCAAAATTGGGCCATATGGCCTTTATATCATGTGTCACATATTCAAAACTAGAACATACAGAGCATGTAGACCCGCATACAAGATAGACAGACCAAGGTAAGCAAAACATTTTTTTTTCTTTAAGCATTTGGGCGCTTGCTTGCTATGCTCCTCTCGGTGCTACACTATTCTACTAAAACTACAGGAGCGGAAAACGAGGATCAGCATAAGCTGACTAACTACTATGCAACAACTCCTTCCTCTGATCATCCTAGCGGACCCTAGGGTAAGCTATCTCAAACCCTACAAGTATGAACGAATCAACATGCAATATGTATATGAAGAAATTTAACTAAGCAAGCTATGTTATGCAGGATGAGTTACATACATCATACACTTTCTAGGTTGAACATGTAAAATAAAAGGGGGCCTAATAAGCATTATAATCATAGTTGGGTTCGTCCGGAGACCTGCTGCAATCTCTTGCACAACACCACAAGATTCTAGCATAACGTCAGACATCATCAATGTAGGGGGCACTCATGGCCATACATTTATCAATTACAAGGCATCTCTGCTTGTTTTTAGACTTTTTAACACATTTTTCAAAGCCCATTGTGGTGTGTTTACAACCTGAAAAGTTATCTATCATTTCAACGTTTAATGCCGGTGCGACATGCATTTAGATCCCAACCGACTATTTATCACTTCAATGTTTAAAGCATGTGAGGCTTGCATTTAGAGCACGATCGACTGCGTTTAAAGCACGTGTGACGTGTTTAAAGCTCAATCAACTGCATTTAAAGCATGGGTGGTGTGCGTTTAGAGCCCAACCTGCTATGTTTAAAACATGTGATGTGTGCGTTTTAAGCACGTCCCACGATCATTTAACACATGCACATGAAATCATTGTCTCACAAAGCAGGAAACATCTACACTATAGGAACTTCCTTGTTAAGATGACTTAATTTGCCCATCGAGTCCTCAAACCGGAACACGTAAGGTATTTCAACACTCTCCCTAAATTAATTCTTCATACAACATTATCGATTCGGGCCTACACTCTTGAATATGCTTCACACATCATGCCGAATCTGGAATAGAAAGTCAGATTTCTAATACAAAATATGGAGGGGATGCAATCTCACGCCCTGAGATTCTAATGAACCAAAGGTGGTCATTCCTCCACTAATTAGTGAGAGGGTAACTCACCAAATGCAAGAAATCAAAGCATGAAACACAAATCGGCCCTAAGACCGAACCGAAAAAAAGAGTCGTTATCCTTGAAATCCTCCATGGAGCCATAAAAATATTGAATGATGCGGTGGAGAATGACCAGAGGGAAGAACTTTTCAATTCCACAACCTCGTATCTTCAATCAGATCTTCAATGCTTCTTCAATGGTGAGATTTCATTCAAACCCTAGCTTCCCCACCTTTATACCTCCTCTTCCTCTCTCACAAGCGAAGGACGACCAAAAATGAAGTCCACAGTTCTATTTCGCAACCTAAAGGGACTTGAGGAAGGATCTGAGCCATTGGATTAAAGGCCATCACAATTCATGGCTCAAAACAAGGCTTTAATATTATTTACGTCGGGTGCACGGGCATGCTCCAGAACAGATGGGCGTGCATCCTCAGATTTGCAGAAACGCGTGTGAAAATGGTACAGATTTTGGTGTGCATTTTGACGCGTGATTGTGCATTTTAAGCGCGGGCGTGCGTCAGGGAACACGCTTCTATTGAAAGGGCGTGCACCCATCATAAATGCATGTGTTTGGTCGTTCACCACTATTGACACACGAAATTGTACCTGGAACCAACAAGAAGGGCATACGCTTTCGCGCAAGGGCGTGCACAGTACTATACAACTCAAAGTCACTGCTTCACTTTGTTTTCTATGTAGGAAAAACCCTAAACCTTCATGATTGGGTCCAAAGCATGCAACAATAACTTCAAGTGCTATTTTCGGGGCATTACAATTCTCCCATCTTTAAAGAAATTTCATCTCAAAATTTACAATAACCTTAACCACAGAAATTAAAATGGCAGGTTTCACTCCTTCGACCTATGAGTTATGGCTCCATCACACTAGAGGTGGGCATTAGGACTGGGCCTGGGCCCGACCCGGTAAAAGACCGAAAGGCCCGGGCCTGAAAAAGCCCGATCCAGGCCCGGGCCGGGCTTTGGCGGCCTAACAAGGCCCCCATTCCAGCTAGTTGCCCGGCCTGGTGCCCATCCCGGGCCCTAGGCCCGGCCTAGGACCAGGCCGGGCAAAGACCGGGCCAGGCCTGGAAAAGCCTGGCCCGGTGGAGTGTCGTTGATCAACGACTCCCAAAAGAGTCGTTGATCAGCGTTGATCAACGACTCTTTTGAGAGTCGTTGTCAACGGCTGCATGACAGCTGCCAGGAATGATTAATTTCTGGCCGTTGCCAGGAATTAATGCAGCCTAAGCGTAGGCTACCAAAAAATTGGCAGCCTACGCCTAGGCTTTTTTATTTTTTATTTTTAAAATTTAAAAAAAAATCCATATAACCCCCCATCCCATTAGTCGAATTCTTCTCTCTCGCATACTCTCTCTCATTCTCTCTCTCCTCTTTATCTCTCACTCTCTCTCATTCCCTCTCTCTAATTCTCTCTCTAAATTAGTGAGAAGATGATGTCTTCCTCCTCTATGCCTTCATCCTCCGCATCTACCGCGGACAAAATTGTGGAGCATAAGCACACAGCTCAAGTTTGGGAGCACTTTGAGAAAGTGCGGATCGACACTGAATTTAAGGCGAAGTGCAAATATTGTTCGAAGTTGCTGACCGTTATCGGAAATTCGACGCTCACCCAACATATCAAATCGTGTCTGTCGAAGCAAGCCCCGAAGGCTACTCAAACGCAAATTTCTGCAGGCGGGCAAATCTGGACATATGATCAGATGCGTCAACGAGAGCTTCAAATGAGGAACGTACGTCATTAGACGTGGATTGCCGTTCAGGCACTACGACAACGAGGAAGAAACTGAATACATACACGAAGGGCTTCAGCCCAAATATCAGCAGATAAGTAGATCAACACTTAAGCGTGATGCATATAAATTTTATATGCAATCGAAACAGGACTTACTAAATTATTTTGAAACTTTCGACGGTAGAGTTAGTCTGACGAGTGATGTTTGGAGTAACAATATAAAAGCAGGAGTATCGTATATATGTATTACTTGTCATTGGATCGATTCCGATTCATGAGAGTTAAATAAACACATTATCTGTTTTGAGTGTTTCGAATATCCACATACCGGTTAAGCTATTTATCACGTAATTATAAAATGTATTCGTGAATTTAAAATTAAAGATAAAATTATAAGTATTTCTTTTAATAACGCTAGCAATAATACGGTCGCAATCGATTATTTAAAACGTGATCTAAGACCAATATTAAGTGGAATTTTTTTTCATACTCGCTGCGTATGTCACGTTTTAAATATAATTGTGCATGATAGTTTATCGTATATGGAACCATATATTAATAAAATTCGTATTATGTTAAAATATATTTATACTTCTAAAAAACGCAAACAAGATTTTAAAAAAATTGTAAATGCACAAAGGCTTAAATTTTTAAAACTTGAATTTGATATGCCTATAAGATAGAATTCAACATATAAAATGTTAAAAAGAGCAGTGCGGCAAAAAACACAGTAATGGAGTTTTATAGTATGTCCGAAATTCATGATTTTAATGATTCTGATTGGGATGTATGACCTCTTTGGACCATGCATGTATATCCCCTGGGACTACCTTGTGTCAAAATGTCAGATTTTTAGGAGAAGATTTTTCTATAATTTTGTCCATTATTTGATTTATCAAATTAATGTGATTTAAGTAGCTAGACACCTCAAAATGACCCCAAATTGTGGTGGCATACTTGTCATGTCACCAATTAGCCTTGATAAAAATTTGGGAGCAAATGGACCACTGCATGTTGGGTCATTCCACTTGCATGTCTTGCATGAGAGGGAATGATGTGCATATAACACCTATTCATGCCTTAATGATTTTCTATAACCCCTGGCTTAGAGGCAGAACCAGTAAAACTCAATAATAAAAAAGTTGTAGATCTATGTGTCTACTTTATTTAGAAATTTGAATCAGCTCATTTAGAGCACTGTAGAACCCTCAACATCCATTTTAGTGAGGCTGGTCATATTGAAAATCAGAAATTAGATTGTGTATAATTTTTAAATGGTAAATTTGATGGAGCTGAAATTTAGGCCTTGCATGCATGTGCCCTAATTCTAGCTTGTGTCCAAAAATTAGAATTTTTGGAGTTAATTTTTCCTTAGGTTCTGTTCAAAATGTGATAAATCATATAAATGAAATTTTTGGAGTTGTGTAATTTCAAATGACCCCAAATTTGGGAGTCACACTTATTAAGACATTATTAGACCATGGTTAAAATTTGAGAACGTTTGGACCTCTGCATGTATGGTAATTACACTTGCATGTCTCTACTTAAAAGGTGTTGTGGTGTGCATATAGCACAAAAGGGCAATATGTGTCCTTAGCTCTTTTTAGTTTTAGTCTCTAAATTTATAGCCACACCTATAGGGTGAGATATTAGATCACCTCTAGAAATATTTGAGTATTTATTCATGGAGTCTTTAAATTGTTCACCCCTTATTAATGAGACATATGACAATGGTGTAGAGGCTGAGTAATAATCGACGGATAATCCGGTCGATCGACGTGACGTCCCGTCGATCGACGGGGATGGCTGTCAAAATGGGAATCGACGGGGCTTCCTATCGATCGACGGAATCTCCCGTCGATCAACTAAAACCCCTGCCAATTTTCCCCTTTTCCTTCCAGCTTGGGCAACCTTCTTAAACATGAAATCATGTACCTATATTCTAGGAATAACTTGTGATAACATTATACACTTCGGGTAATTTTATAGAATTTTGAGATGAATAATTTTGAAACTTCATTTGTAAATTGCTATGTGGAGACCATAACTCATAATTGAATGTTGTTGATTTAGAGAAGTTGAAAAATTGTGAAACTCTGGTGAATCACTTGTTATACTATTTAGAATCTCTGCAAATTTTTGTAGAAAATTTCAGAGATTATTTCCTTAGGAATTATCAAATTTACCTTAAGTCACACTTTTGATTAATTGACAATTCACTGAGCAAAATGTTTGTGAAATTTTGAAAACTCTGGAGAAGGATTAGGAACCTAATTATGAACCTCTGGAATTTTTGGTAGAATTTTTGGATATAATGTTCATGATGAAATCTCATATATTCAGTTTGTCACACTTCTTATGTTATGAAATATTTATGGTGAAACCTGCTTGGGAAATTATGAAATTTTGGATATGATATCTTTAGATCACTGTTATGTTATAGTTATTTTCTCAGAATTTTTGGATGACCTGAACTAGTACTTGATGTGTAAAGTCATATTTTCACACCCTTTATATTAAATGGAAATTATGGTTATAAATTCTTTGGAAAATTATGAAACTTTGGATATGATGTTTCTTAGACCACTGTTGTGCTATAGTAATTTTCTCAGAATTTTTGAAATACATGAACTAGTACTTGATGTGTAAAGTCATATTTTCACACCCTTTATATTAAATGGAAATTAGGGTTATAAATTCTTTGAAAAATTATGAAACTTTGGATATTATGTTTTTAGATCACTGTTGTGCTATAGTAATTTTCTCAGAATTTTTGGAATACCTGAACTAGTACTTGATGTGTAAAGTCATATTTTCACACCTTTTGTATTAAATGAAAATTATGGATATAAATTCTCTGGAAAATTATGAAATTCTGGGAATCAAGTTATTATGTTAATTACTACCTCTGGAAATTTTATTAGCAGAACTTAACTCACTGTTAGAGTACTTCCTTTGCACGTTAGATGATGACAATTGAGTAACTGATTTTAAATGGAAGGCAAATTTATTTGAAATGTATCAAAACTCTGGTCAACCCCTAATTTACTCATTATGAACCTTTGGTAAAAATTTGGACATGATAGAACCATGATTGCAGCATAGGGGTCAAACCTAGTTCAATTCCTTCTTGGTCTGCGGATAGTAAAAACTGAAGTATTTGATTTAAACTCCCTATTGACTCCCACACCCTTAAGTATTAATTCCTGAAGCATTGGGTGCATTATAGAGAGTGATTAATGGTCATTCCAATTTGTGTCAACACATAATGTAGAGTTGGGGTGCGTTTAGTAATTCATTGACTCGGGTTTACAACGGTATGATGAAGGGATGGAACCATAACAAGTAAGGGTGTGATGGTATAAGGATTGAGACCTTCAGTTGTAATTGAGAGATAACACGACGAAATAGTCGGCCCTAGGAGAGGTAGAGTTTAGGTGTTCAATTGAACACCGACGCTCGTCAGTTCGAGTCTAATGTTAATCCACCCTAGGATTTGGAGCAATTGGAGAGCAAATAGGTATATATGAATGAGTAGTCACTAATAAGAGTAAATGTCCTGGAAAAGGAAATTTGGGCTTCACCCACCATCGTATTCCCTAGTACCGCTGCGAGCCCTTCACCGGGTAGTCCACGGGAAATCCAGGATTCACCCCAAGCATCTAAGATCAATCAACAATAGACAAGAGTAGTAAAAAAGGAGAACTTGAAATATAATCCCCCTTCCAAATTTGGGATGGAATGAAATAAGGACCAGGATAGTCCTGCGAGCGGTAGACTCGGGATATAAGAAAGGACTAGGATAGTCCTGCGAGCATTATGCTCGAGATATAAGAAAGGACTAGGATAGTCCTGCGAGCGGTAGATTCGAGATATAAGAAAGGACAAGGATAGTCCTACGAGCGGTTGGCTGAGATATAAGGAAGGACTAGGATAGTCCTGTGAGCGGTTGACTCGAATTTTATAAATGTTGGTTTAGAATTACGAGCTGGAGGCTCGGCGGTAAGAGATAATACATATTTGCATGTGCATAAGATGTGGTGGGTCTTCGGTTCTGGCTTAGTCGTCACACCGATAGCAGTTCGTTGACTCGGTAGTGCTAGGGGTTTAAAAGGGGCCTGGTTATTTTACTGCGTGTCCGACGGGACGGATTCCCTAAACCCTGCCTGGCCAAATCCAGTAGAGTACGCAGGAGCTCGTGAGTATCGGGTACCGGTATCACAACGTACGTTAGGGCCTATGTCTGGTAGTGTGACTTATCCACCTAGGTGAGGAGACGCTCGCTCCTTTGACACCGTTTGACCATGACGGGAGGTGCCCGGGAGGTTGGCTACCTCCGAAAAGTGGGAACTAAAGGTCTGTACGTACAGAGTCGTGTGCGTGAGTTGCACCATTGCATTGCATATCACAGCATATCATTCTTGCATAAAACAGAAACCTCATCGAATAAACTAGTATGAGCTCCATTATACAATGAGATTGCCTTAGTATCTGATCCCTTAGCTTGTGTGTTTTTGCGTGTGCATATAAGTTAAGGTTACATTCATAGCTGCGCTTATATATTATACCTGCTCTTTTACTCATATTGTCTTTTACTTATTGATGCCACACTTACTCTTGCCAGTATAGAACTGTTAATCATACTTGTTAGTATTTTTATACCATGCTAGTCTAGACACTTGTCACCTGTTTTATTCATTTCCCCTTGATGTCCTCCGCTTCCTCCTCCTGCACGGTGCTTAGGAGTCACAGGTGGAAGCGGGGAGGAATATATTGAGTCTTATAGACTGACGGTCGGTGGACCTCATTATTACAGGATAACCAGGAAGGGCTGGACATACCCCAGAGGGAGGCACCTGAGACGGTGACCAGACCAGGAGTCGGACTCTCTGCTGCTGCTGGGAGAGCACCGATAAGCAACACACGTCATTTACCTACTTTGCACATCTACCCAGGACAGAGGGCAGAGTTATATGCTATTGAGGGTGTCGAACCGTGTGAGTGTTTAGATTGCTATATCTTTGCCAGGAGAGAGGCAAAGAAGAGACAGATAGATTGGGCTTAAGCCCTAGTTGTATTTCATTACTATTTCCGCACTCTGATTAGTACTATGCTATTTATGATTATCTCATTTTGGACATGTATTATTTATATTATGTGATTGTTGTGTACATGTGTTTCTTGTTTACTTAACATATCTGTGATCATGGTTGACTTGGGTGATGATGAATAGCCGACAGGATCGGCGTATTGTGGCGGCGACCATTTGGAGTAATGGTGCCGCCGCAAGACGGCGGTTCTGGGCGGTAAGACCCGGGAAAGAATGCAAAAAAAAGGGTCTTACATTTAAAGCATGTGGGGGCATGCGTTTAGAGCCCGATCGACTATGTTTAAAGTCAATGTGGTGTGTGTTTTAAGCCTGTTTGGCTATCATTCAACACATGCACATGAAATCATTATCTCACAAAGCGGGAAACATCTACACTTTAGGCACTTTCATGTTAAGACTACATAATCACACCATCGAATTCTCAAATGGGAACACGTAGGGGATGCCAACACTCGCCCTATGCCTAAGGTCCCGTACATGTTACAATGATAAATTGGAAAGTTCTCCGATAACACAAACTATATGTTAAGCCATAAATGCATTCGTCATACAACATCACTAATTCGGGCTTACATCCACGAATAAGCTTCGCATGCCTAATCCGGAATTGAACGTCAGATTTCTAATGAAAAACATGTCAGGGATGCAATCCCATGCCCCGGGGTTCTAATGAATAAAATATGGTTATTTGTCCACTAGTTATTGAGAGTGGAACTCACGAAATGCAAGAAATCAAAGCATTAAACACAAATCGGTCATAAGACCGGAGAAAAGAGTCGTTACCCTTGAAATACTCCGCAGAGCCATAAAAATCTTGAATGATGCGGGGAGAATAACTGGTGGGAAGAGCTCTTCGATTCCACGATCTCGGATCTTCGAAGCTCCTTCAGTGGCAAGAATATTTCTTTCAAGCCATAGCTTCTCCCCCTTTCTTCCTCCTCTCTCACAAGCAAAGGTCAACCAAAATTTAAGCCCACACTTCTATTTTGCGACCTAACGGGTCCCGTGGGAGGATCCGAGCCATTGGAACAAAGGCCATCACGATCTGTGACCCAAAATGAGGCTTTACAATTGATTACCGTCGGGCGCAAGTGCGTCTGCCAAAACGCACGGGCGTGCGTCCATCAGATTCATAGAAACACGCCTGGAAATGGTGCAATTTTTGGGTGTACGTTTCGACACACGACTGTGCATTTTAAGCACGGTCGTGCATCAAGGCGTGCATTTTAAGCACATGCCATGGTGCATTAGGGGATATGCCGCTACAAGAAGGACGCGTGCCAGCCACATTGGTGTGCGCCGCTATTGGCGCCCAAACAACGCTTGGGATCTACTAGAAGGGTGTGCACTGTCGCACACGGGAGTGCGTTCAGGCACGCGTAGTGTTGTACAGTTCAAAGTCATCATTTTGCTATTTTCTACGCAGGAGAACCCCTAAACCCTAACTGGCGTGTCTAAAGCATGCATACACGTCTTCAAAGGTTATTTAAGGGGTGTTACACACAATCTACTTAACCTTGATAGCACACATTGTTGTGGCTTCTCAACGCCCTCGGTAGACCGGTTCAGATTCGGTCCGTCTTAGCCCGGGTGGTCGACTGCGCACACAGTCAGAATGTTGCAGAGATTAAATGCTGAAAATTGTACACACAGATCTTTAACGTGGAAAACCCTCCAAAGGGTGAAAAACCACGTGGCCAGGGCGGTGCTGGCCGAAATCCACTATATTAGGCTGTTACAGTGCTTTCTTGGAGAATGCGAGGGCGACAGGCCGCGCCTCGTTACAATTGTGGGAGAGAGAGAGAGAGGACTCCGTGGGTGACAGGCCACCGCTTAGGAGTTGAGCGCCCTGCTGCGCGTCTGGTGTGGTTGCGCACTTCCTGGGTGAGCACTTCGCGGAGTACCTTGACTTTGCTGCTCGGGCTTGGAGCGCTCGCCTTGGGCGGTGCTGCACTTCTTCCCTGGCGAGAGGCGCTCGTAGGAGGAACCTGTCAAGTAGTAAAGAGAGAAGAAATGGTGGAGTGTAGAGAGAGAAGCTCTGGGGAGAGGAGGAAATGAAGAGAGAGAGAGAGAGAGAGAAGGAGAGAATGAGAGATCCCCTTTGAAAGGAGGCATAGGGGGGTATTTATAGGGCTTTGGAGTGGAAGTTACGGTGGTTACGGTGGTTATTGTGGATAACCACCGAATCAGAGGGCCGAGATCGTTTGTGATGATCGGAGGGCCGCTGAGGCTCGCGGAGATCGGACGGTGGAGAACGAAGGTGGTTACTGGGCGGCGAAGGCGGCGGCCGGCCATGGGTGGCCGGCCGCCAAGGGGTGGCTGGCCAATGAGGGCCGGCCTTGGCCGACGGCACCAAGGGGGCGGCCGGCGGGTGGCCGGTTGAGACCGGCGGGCGGCTGGCCGGCGGCGGCCGGCCGAGAGTGGCCGGCCGCCCGGGGGTGGCCGGCCGCCCGGGGGTGGCCGGCCGGCGGCGGCCGGCGGCGGCCGGCCGGCGGCGGCCGGCCGAGAGTGGCCGGCCGCCCTGGGGTGGCCGGCCTTGGGTGGCCGGCCACGGCCGCCGGCCGCGAAGGGGGCGGCCGGCGGCCGCGGCGGCCGGCCGGTGGTGGCCGGCCGCTCGATGGTGGCCGGCCACGGCCGCCGGCCGCAAGGGGGCGGCCGGTGGCGACGGTGGGCCGCCGCCCGCCAGTAATGGCGGCGGTGGCGGTTGTGATCCCACACGGGGCGGTTGGGATCCCGCGCGAGGAGGTTTTGGATCGGCGCGCGGTGGTTTGGATCCGCAGCGCGGGAGTGGGATTCGGTGTGCGGAAGTTGGATTCGGCGCGCAGTGGTTACGAGATCCGGTGCGCAGTAATGGGATCCGGCGCGCGGTAATGGGATCCGGCGTGCGGGAGTTACGGTTTTTTCCCATAAATAGAGGGGGAACCCATCATTTGCCCCCCAAATCCTACGTTTGGAGCGCACGGAGAGCGATAGTATTTTAGTTTTACGACTTGCATTCGTGAGCGATGGCCGGAGTGAATTCAGGCGCGGAGGTCGGCGGTGACGATGGCGGTGCCAAGGTGAGCGTGAGGGTGAAAGGTCTAACTTCCACAGAGGCGGGCGAACGGGCGCACAAGGGGCGCATGGAGTCGCGTGGAGGGAACGGGCGACGCGTGCTCGCGCGGAGGGGCGCGCGCGCGGGTCGCACCCGCGCTTGCTTGCGCGGAGGGGTGCGCGCGCGGGCCGCACCCGCGTTTGCTTGCGCGGCTAGGCACGCGCGGGGGCCGCGCCCGAGCATGATCGTGCGGCGTGCGGGCTGCACCCGCGCGTGCTCGCGCGGCAGGGTGCGCGCGTGCTCGCGCGGCAGGGTGCGCGCGCGCGAGTTGCTGTGCGGGCTACCGCGCGGCGGTAGTGCACGCGCGCTGGCTGCCGCGCAGACTACCGCGCGGGCTACCACGCGGCGGTAGCGCGCGCACACTGCCTGTCGCGCGGACTACCGCGCGACGATAGCGCGCGCGCGCTGGCGCCGCGCGGGCTACCGCGCGGCGGTAACGCGGGTGCGCGTGCGCGGGCTGCCGCGTGGGTAGTCGCGCGAGCTGCTCTCGCGGGTCTGCTGCGTGCTGGCGTGCGTGTTCTCGGGGCTTACCTGTGCGCGAATCTTGCGTGGTGGTTAGCCTCGCGGATGGACTCCCCTTATCCTTACCTGAAGTTCGTGCTGACGCTTTTCCCTTTGTTTTTCAAACTTCTCGGCGTGGCGGGCAAAGTCGCCCAATGCGACTGGCCTCGAGTCTTACTCTTGATCAGGTTACGATATGGAGGAGGCGCTTCAACCTGCCCCCCGGTTTAGAGGTTCGGATCCCGGGTCCTGAGGAGCGAGTACAGAATCCGCCTCGGGGTTGGATGACCGTTTGCGAGTCATCACTTCGGAGCGGCTTTCGCCTCCCGGCCTGCGAGGAGGTGATCGAGATCCTGAAATTTTGCGGCGTCCCAGTGTCACAGTTTACGCCTCAGGGGATGGTGCGGATCATGGGGTTGATCGCCTTCTTCCGAGAGCACGGTGCGAAGTTCTCCTTGGGCCTTTTCAAGGAGTGGTGTGAAGTGCGGGTTGATGTCGGAGGTCGTATTGAAGTCTTCAGCAACAAGAGATGGCTGGAGTTCGAGACTCGGGTGGACCGCCGTCACGGGAATACTTTATTTGGCTACGTCAGGAACCTGGAAGGACTACCGGAGGTGTGGAACTCTTTACCAGATCGCTGTCAGCGCCTTAGAGGACGTGAGCGGGAGTTTTCTCCCATTCTCAGATTTTCAGATGCTCGAGAGTTGGGGAACATTCTGCACAGTATTTCCCTGTTCGTGGACGAGAAGCGCCTGCTTCTATGTGGGTTGTCTGTTGATGCTGGTCGTGCTGCTGCCATTCCTCTTGTTCGAGACAGAAATAGGAAGTTGGTGTTCAGAGGTCTTGGGGAGCCAAGTCCTGCTCCTCCACCGGTACAGGATGCTCCTCAGGAGGAGGCGGCTCCTTGTGCATCTGGAGCTGATGGCGAGCCGGCTGATGAGGAGCTCGAGGTCCTGGGATCTTCTGCCCCCCAGGCTTCCCCGGAGCGAGGCATAGCTCGAAAGGTGTCGGAAGGGAAGAGGGTCTCTTCCTCTCTGAAGGCCATGAACCAGGCGGTAAGCAGGATCTCTTCTTCCTTTTGCACGGCGTCATTCTGAGGTTGCGGCTCTGACCTATCTACTTTCTTTTGCAGATGGAGGCTCAGGCGTCGATCACACTCACGTGGAACGATCATTACGTGAGCTTGAAGGACGGGTTTATGGCGATCCAGGGTGAGCTCCGGGAGGCGAGGAGCGCCCTTGCAGAGTCGGAGAGACGGCGGGATCGCGACGTCTCGCGCCTCAGACGGATTGGCTCCGAGATGCAGGATGAGCTGGGGAGGACCAGGGTTGGGCTTGGCACGGAGAAGGCGGCGTTGGAGGAGGCCTTGCGTTCCTTAGAGGTAGTTCGTGGTGACGTGGTGTGTCGGGATGCAGAGCTGGAGCAGTGTCGAGCTGAGATAGCGTGTCTTTCTTCCGTGGAGCGGGAGACCGAGCTGAAGGCGGCTGGCTTGGCCGAGTACATGGAGTCGATTGATTACCTGCGGGACCGCTGCTTGATTTCCGAGGAGGTCCGAGACGAGATCTGGACTCAGGAGGTGGAGCCTCATCTGGAGGACTCACGAGAGCTTGCCCCTCATCGGGGAGCATCGAAGGCTCTTCGGATGGTATCCAGGAAATGGGGCTATGATGTTAGTGGCCTCGGATTTGATGAACTGTCGGAGGAGGAGGGTCATAGCCCTGATGAAGAGTGATTTCTTTAGCTGCTTGTAGCCGTGTTTGCCGGATATGGCTGTATCTCTTTTATTGTATTTATCGTACTTGTTCATCTGCATGATCTTGTTAGTCTGGTTGTTAGCACCTGCGTAGTTTGATTATTTTCAAAGTTACAGATGAGTTTGCGCAGATTTGATCTCGCGGCTTTTATGTTAGTCAAAAAATTAGTTTGCACAAGTTTGGCTCGCGGCTTTTAGATAATAAAATAGGTGCACGAGTCTGGCTCGCGGCTTTTATAAAATAGGTGCACGAGTCTGGCTCGCGGCTTTTGTAAAATAGGTGCACGAGTCTGGCTCGCGGCTTTTGTAAAATAGGTGCACGAGTCTGGCTCGCGGCTTTTGTAAAATAGGTGCACGAGTCTGGCTCGCGGCTTTTATATAAAATAGGTGCACGGGTCTGGCCCGCGGCTTTTTTGCACGAGTCTTGCTCGCGGCTTTTTGCACGAGTCTGGCTCGCGGCTTGGCCGGTGAATAGCGTTTGTATTCAAACCGAGGGTAAACGTAAGGGGGGCAGGCCCCTACGATGCACGAGTCTGGCTCGCGGCTTTGTGCACGAGTCTGGCTCGCGGCTTTTATATAAAATAGGTGCACGGGTCTGGCCCGCGGCTTTGTTCACGAGTCTGGCTCGTGGCCTTTTAGAGTTGTAATGATTGCTGAGAAGTGGTTTGCATGAATCGAGGTTCGCTGCTTGGACATAGAATTGTAGTCAGATAGTTTGTGCCAGTCTTGTACATAAAATGGTAGTAGGATAGTTTGCGCGAGTCAAGGCTCGCGACTTTTACATGACAAGATGAAATAAAATCACTGATAAAAGCGGCGCAGATTCTGCGCGTTCCAGGTGCGTGGGAGGGTCTTTCCTTCCGCCGTTCTGAGCTTGAAGGTTCCAGGTTTTACTGTTGCGGTGACCACATAAGGTCCCTCCCATGTTGGTGAAAGTTTGTCTTTCTGCGGGCCTTTCCCGGCTGCTTCAATGCTGCGCAAGATGAGATCTCCGACGTTGATTGGTCTGGGCTTCACCCTTCTGTCGTAGAGTCGGGCCATACGCATTTGGTAGGTAGCAATGCGCTGGGCGGCGTGGTCTCGAGTTTCGGAGATTAAGTCGAGATTTTGGCGGAGCAGTTCGTAATTTTTGCTGGGATCGAAAGTCAGCACCCGGATGCTTGGCACTCCGATGTCGACGGGGATGACGGCTTCGGTCCCGTACCAGAGATTGTATGGTGTCTCTCCTGTTGGAGTCCTCTCCGTCGTGCGGTATGCCCATAATACATTTGGGAGTGCATCCACCCATTGCCCCCCAGCTTCTTCAAGACGCGTCTTTAGCCCTTTGAGGATGGTGCGGTTGGTGACTTCCACCTGCCCATTCGTCTGGGGGTGTGCTACGGCGGTGTGGCGGAGATTGATCTCTAGGTCATCGTACATTTTGGTGAATGATTTCCCAGTAAACTGGGTGTCATTTTCGGCGATGATTGTTGCTGGGATCCCGAAGCGGCAAATAATGTTCTTCCAGACGAACTATTTAGCATTTTCCTCCGTGATCTTTGCCAAGGGCTCAGCTTTCACCCACTTGGTGAAGTAATCAATTGCTAGGATGATGAATTTTCTCTGCCCCGATGCCAGAGGTAGGGGGCCGAGGAGATCAATCCCCCACTGTGCGAAGGGCCACGCACTCTGGAGCGCGGTGAGCGCAACTGGGGGCTGGTGAGGTACACTTGCGTGAAGCTGACAGCTCTTGCACTTCTGGACGAGCTCAGCCGCGTCTTTCTTCATCGTTGGCCAATAGAAACCTTGGCGCAAGATTTTCTGGGCCAGTGCCTTTCCTCCCAGGTGTTATCCGCAGACCCCTCCGTGTACCTCTCTTAAGGCGTAGTCCGCTTCGCCGGCCGGCAAACACTTTAGATAGGGTCCTGAGAATGCCCGCTTGTATACTTCCCCGTCTATGATGGTGAACGATGCTGCTCTCATTCGCAATTTGCGCGCTTCCAGGCGATCCTCGGGGAGGTGCCCTTGTTCGAGGTAAGCTCGCAGAGGGGTCATCCAAGATGGCTCTTCTTCATTGATGGCTGCGATCTCCCACGACCCTGGGATACTTGGGGCCATGATCTCTTCCACTCGGCGCCTTCGCGACTGATAGCTGGAGGGTGAAGTTGCCAACTTAGAGAGCGCGTCCGCTCTAGAATTCTGCTCCCGGGGTACGTGCAGGATTTGGTACGACGGGATCTTCTGAAGGAGCGACTTTACGCATGTGAGGTAATGCGCCATCTCGTCACTCTTGGCCTCATAATCTCCCTCAACTTGCGAGACTACAAGCTGGGAGTCGGCGTGAACTGTTAGGCTTTCTACCTTACAATCGATGGCGAGTCGGAGGCCGGCGATCAAAGCCTCGTACTCCGCGACGTTGTTGGTTGCTGGGAACTTCAGTCTGAGGCCATATTCCAGAGTAATCTCGTCGGGGCTTATGAGGAGCAGTCCTGCTCCAGCTCCCTCAGCTCCTGAAGCGCCGTCGACGTAGAGAGTCCAACGGGGTGTGGTAATATCTTTGACAGGAGTTGCTTCCGGTGGGATGGTGTATTCTACAACAAAGTCAGCGAGCACTTGCGACTTGATGTCCGGCCGGGGCAAGAATTGGATATCGAACTCGCCGAGCTCTACTGCCCACTTTACCAGTCTCCCCGAGACTTCCGGCTTTTGGAGAATCGTTCGCAGCGGGAGCTGAGTTAGTACTTTTACTGTGTGCGCCTGGAAATAGGGTCGAAGCTTTCGCGCCGAGAAGACGAGCGCTAAGGCCGTTTTTTCCGCTGCCGGATACCTGGTTTCGGTATCGGTGAGGACCTTGCTGAGGTAGTATATCGGCCGTTGCACTCCTCCTTCATTCTTCACAAGAACTGAACTGAGGGCCGTAGGCGAAACTGCAAGGTACAAGAACAGGGTTTCCCCGGGGATTAGCTTTGACAGAAGCGGCGGCGAGGCCAGGTACTGTTTGAGAAGCTCGAAAGCCGTCTGGCACTCGTCCGTCCATTGGAACCCCGTGTGGCGCGCTCCTCGGAGAATCTTGAAGAAGGGAAGGTACTTATCTCATGTTCTTGACAGGAAGCGTGATAGCGCGACGATCCTCCCATTCAGGCGTTGCACTTCCTTGATTGAACGAGGCGGCGACATGTCCTCCAACGCCTTGATCTTCTCGGGGTTGGCCTCGATTCCCCGGTGGGTTACCATGAAACCCAGAAACTTCCCCGCCGTCACACCAAACGCGCATTTGTTGGGGTTGAGCCGCATCTGGAAGCGACGAAGAAGCTGAAAGCACTTTCCCAAGTCTTTCAAATGGTCGCGACGGTGGACGCTCTTCACTAGCATGTCATCCACGTATACCTCCATCGTCTCCCCGATGAGGTCTTTGAAGACTTTATTCATCAGTCTTTGGTATGTCGCTCCGACGTTTTTAAGGCCGAACGACATCACTTTATAGCAGTAGACTCCTTTATCGGTGCGGAAGGCGGTGTGCTCCTCGTCCGCGGGATTCATTCTTATCTAGTTGTAGCCTGAGTATGCATCCATGAAGCTGAGCAGCTCGTGGCCGGCCGTTGCGTCGACGAGTTGGTCAATCCTCGGAAGAGGGAAACTGTCTTTCGGGCATGCCTGGTTCAGGTTGCTGTAGTCGACGCACATCCGCCACTTTCCGGACGCCTTCTTTACCATCACCACGTTAGCGAGCCACGTGGGATAATCAGTCTCGCGGATGAACCGCGCTTCAAGAAGCTTACTTCTTCCTCGATTGCCTTTACTCGCTCGGGGGCGAAGTTCCTCTTCTTTTGAATCACGGGCCTGCAGGCAGGGTTAACATTTAATGAGTGAAAAATGACTTCAGGATCTACCCCACGCATGTCCTCCGGGCTCCAGGCGAAAACGTCCGTGTTCTCTTGCAGGAAGGTTGTGAATCTTTCTCGTTCTTCTGGCGTTAAGAGGGACCCGACCTGGACAGTCCGGGTCTGATCCTGCTGGGAGAGCGGCACTTCCACCAATCCTTCAAAAGGTGCCCCCGCTGAAGAGTTGTCTCGTCTCGCAGGTCGAAGTTGTCGATGTTGAGGGTCGTCGCCTTTGCCGGTTGAGCTTGCTTCAGGTAGCAGGTCCGGCTGCCTCTTGGTTTCCACGAACGACTCCGACTCCGACGGCGGTCGGAAACTTCATGGCTAAATGTGGGATTGATGGGACGGCTCTGAAGACGGATTGGAGCGGTCTCCCGAAGATCGCGTTGTAGGCGGAGCTTGACTCCACGACCACGAACTGGATGTTGTGGGTTGTCTGTCTTGGGAACTCGCTAAGTGTTACCGGAAGGGTGATCATGCCCTGGACCGGGACGGGGCGATTATCAAAACCGTAGACGGGCCCTGTTGTTGGGCTGAGGTGCTCCTTGGTGAGCTTCATGCTCTGCAGAGTGGAGAGGAACAGGACGTCGACTGAGCTCCCGTTGTCGACCAGTATCCTCTTGACGTTGAAACAGGGATCCCCGATCCCAGCACTGATCACGAGCGGGTCTTGGTGTGGCAGCCGCAACCCCTCGAGGTCTTCATCTCCGAAGACGATGACGACGTCTTGCTTTAACTTCTTATCTTCGTGGCCTCTCTCTGGCCTAGCGATGGAGAGAATTTGCGCGGCGAGATTAAGAGACCCGGCTATTGTCTCGACTTGTCCTACCATCGACATTCCTGCCGCTGCGCCGTGAGGTGCAGGGGGCTGATCTCTATGCTGCCTGGGTTGCTGCTGCTGGTTCGGTTGCTGTCCTTGCAGGAACCTTCCAAGGAGCCCTTGCCTGACAAGGCGCTCGATTTCTTCTTTCAGCCTGGCGCATTCTTCGGTCGTGTGGTCGGCTCCTCTGTGGAACTCACAGTACTTTGATTGGTCGGTTCTTTCGTTTTGGATTGGCGGTCTCGGCCTACGGAATGCCGGGTTTTCTTGAATGGCGTAAAGCACGTTGGTTCCGATGTGTTGAGGGGAGTGTAATTCAGCGGTGGACGGGGACCCTGATCCCTTCGGAGATCCCGACCATGATTATGGTTCCGGCGTTCTTCGGTATGCCGCTCTTCCTGTCTTCTGGGAGCTTGGTCGGACCCTTTCCTCCTTTTCAGACTTCCTTCGAACTGTTGGCGATGTGCCTCGATGGCTTCATCCGCTGCTATCTGCGCTTCTACTCTGTGCACGAGGTCCGGATAATTTGGAACTGTTTCCCTCATCAGAGCGGAATAGAAGCCGCTTGGGAGGAGCCCTCCTAGAAAGACTCCGCGCAGAAGCTCGGGGTCGACCCCTGGGATTTGTCGCGCCTCAGTGGTGAAGCGACGAAAAAAATCTTTGAGGGTCTCTCCCTCGTTCTGGGGATCCCCGAAAGATGAGAGGGATCTCGAACGATTCTTCGGTTGGCGACGAACTGATCTGCGAACAGTCGAGCCAGCTCGGTGAAGTTGTTGATGGATCCTTCTCGTAGGGAGTGAAACCAGGTGCGTGCTTGCCCCTTGAGTGTTGCCGGGAACACCTGACAGAGGAGCTGATCGGCAGCGTTGTAGATCCTCATGATGGTGGTGAAATGGTTGATGTGCTCCAGTGGATCCTCCGTTCCGTCAAACGATTCGATGCTAGGAAGCTTGAAACCGTGTGGAACCGGATGGACTAGGAGTTACTGTGCCAAGGGGGAGCCGTGATGCGCAGGACGGCGGGCAAAGATGCCCCGGCGTCCGACTTGTCCGTACTCTTCGGCAATCACGTCGCGGATCTCCTCGCGAGTGGGCCCTCTTACGGCTTGATTGATTCCTGCTCCTTGCTGACGGCGCGGGGGTTCTTCCCTAGCGCCCCTGCCAGGACGGGCCGGATGCGCAGAGCTGGCCGCATCCGAGTATTCTTCTTCGTACATTTCCTCTTCTTGGGCGGCCTCCCCTAAGGGAGCATGATTAGGGACCAAGGGGGGCGGGATGACTGGAGCGACGGGTGGAGCAGGACCTCGTGGGGCTTCTAGGTTTCTGAGAAGAGTTAGCATTTCAGTTTGCTGCTCCTCCATCTGACGCATGCGCCCTTCTAGCGCGGCGACGGGTGCTAGAGGGACTTCTTCGACGGGAGGCGCGTTGATGAGTGAATGAGATGGAGCGGGATCAACGCGTCCTTCAGGAATGGAGCCGTTAGCGGTGCGAGCACTTCGTCTTGCCATCGCTATTAGTTACGAGTATTGCCGTGAGGCGAATACTGTCTTCAGAGAGCCTTTGCAGAGTTTAGGGAACACGATTCTCACAGACGGCGCCAAACTGTTGCGGCTTCTCAACGCCCTCGGTAGACCGGTTCAGATTCGGTCCGTTTTAGCCCGGGCGGTCGAGTGCGCACACAGTCAGAATGTTGCAGAGATTAAATGTTGAAAATTGTACACACAGATCTTTAGCGTGGAAAACACTCCAAAGGGTGAAAAACCACGTGGCCAGGGCGGTGCTGGCCGAAATCCACTATATTAGGCTGTTACAGTGCTTTCTTGGAGAATGCGAGGGCGACAGGCCGCGCCTCGTTACAATTGTGGGAGAGAGAGAGGACTCCGTGGGTGACAGGCCACCGCTTAGGAGTTGAGCGCCCTGCTGCGCGTCTGGTGTGGTTGCGCACTTCCTGGGTGAGCACTTCGCGGAGTGCCTTGACTTTGCTGCTCGGGCTTGGAGCGCTCGCCTTGGGCGGTGCTGCACTTCTTCCCTGGCAAGAGGCGCTCGTAGGAGGAACCTGTCAAGTAGTAAAGAGAGAAGAAATGGTGGAGTGTAGAGAGAGAAGCTCTGGGGAGAGGAGAAAATGAAGAGAGAGAGAGAAGGAGAGAATGAGAGATCCCCTTTGAAAGGAGGCATAGGGGGGTATTTATAGGGCTTTGGAGTGGAAGTTACGGTGGTTATTGTGGATAACCACCGAATCGGAGGGCCGAGATCGTTTGTGATGATCGGAGGGCCGCGGAGGCTCGCGGAGATCGGACGGTGGAGAACGAAGGTGGTTACTGGGCGGCGAAGGCGGCGGCCGGCCATGGGTGGCCGGCCGCCATGGGGTGGCCGGCCAATGAGGGCCGGCCTTGGCCGACGGTCACCAAGGGGGCGGCCGGCGACGGCCGGCCGGCGGCCGGCGGGTGACCGGTTGCGACCGGCGGGCGGCTGGCCGGCGGCGGCCGGCCGAGAGTGGCCGGCCGCCCGGGGGTGGCCGGCCTTGGGTGGCCGGCCACGGCCACCGGCCGCAAAGGGGGCGGCCGGCGTCGATCGGCCGGGAGTGGCCAGTCACGGCCGCCGGCCGCAAAGGGGGCGGCCGACGGCGGCGGCGGCGGCCGGCCGAGAGTGGTCGTGAGGTCTGCCCTGGCTCAAACTACAAGCACAATAACACCCCATACTGTCTTAAGAAAGCATAGCAAGCCACTCAAAACAATGGTGTACCGAGAAGAATTATTGTTGCCATTTTTTGATGATTTTGGAGCTTCTTCTCCCCTTCCCTTCTCGGCCGTCAGCGTCGAATCTGAAGCCGGGCTGTGATCGGACGTCGGAGATGGAGTGGGTGTGAGTGCCAGTGGAGTTGTAACAATGGCTTTTGGAAGAAGAACGTTGTTGACCTCGTAGACCATGGTAGGTAGAGAAAACGTTGCTTCTGATCTGGGGATTATGCTAGTCAGTGCCAACTCGGATGAGCCCACCAGAGACGAAGAAGGAAGGCAGCGTCGCAGGCAACTGAGTAAAACCCTAGGGTCACGACGATTGACGGGAGCAGACAGGGTATTAGCGAGTGAGCTGGGAAGAGGAGACGGTCAGCGCTTTTCGGCTTAGGCGGAAAGAGGGGAAATAATGTTTGCTAATAGAGCATTTTTAAGATTGAAAAGAAAAAGAATTAAAGTTACTGAACCCATTTTTTTTGCTAATAGCGAAACCCGCATTTTTAAGATTGAAAAAAAGACTTAAAGTTACTAAGCCCATTTTTTATTGGTAATAGCTACCATAGGTTTGCAATTCAACGGTGCAGATCTAGACTTTAAGCTTTAGGGTTAATGTCGTGGACCACTTCGATATTCTCACTTGAACTGGGGGCGACTAAGCGAGCGACTGAATCCATATTCTTCCCGATATTTCTTCTTCTTCGCGTGAACTAGGGGCGACCGGCGAGCACATCTCAGATCTTTCTTTTCTTCCTCGCGAGGGCAAGGAGTTGCCCTCGCACCGAATCGAGAACCCATCTTGAGATCTAGCTTCTATCTTCTTCCTCACAAAAACAAGGGGTCGGCGACTCGAACACTTCGCAGAAGGTCAGCGGAATGTAACCTTCATAGTTGATACTGTTTGATGTTATTCATGAGGTTTTAACTAAACTCAAGAGGTTTTAAATGTTCTAATTAACACATCGCATAGGTTTTTAACTGAACTCGAGGTTATATACTTTTTATTGATTTATTCGTGAGGATTTAAATGTTAGTTTATTTTACTTGATACCCGAGTAAGATTTAAGTATCTAGTTCCCTCTATAGTTCGATTGAATCTTGAACCTTTCTTCATCCAATTTCGTCCGATTTTCTAAATCTTAATAATTTGTTAAAATAGAGAAATGTTTTATTATTTCATCTAGAAACTTAATTTTAATTTGAGAAATATATTACTTTAAGGGCGCTGTTAATGGCACTGCAAATTAAGATACTCGCACTGCATTTTTTTAGAAAAGTTAGGATTTTTTTTCCCTAACCGCACTGTTACCACGCACGCACTCAGCCCTCGCGAAATTGCACCACTCCTTCTCGCGAACGCCGCTCCTCCCTCGCGAAATCCATCTCTCTCGCAAACAACGGCGCCCATTTTCTCCGGCGAATCCGGCACCGCCTCCTTCACGATAGACGGGCTGCTCTATCACCTTTCCGGCCACCTGTTACGACGGCCCATTTTCTTTCCCCTCTTTTAGGCATGAGAAGCGGCATTTACAGTTCATGGATATTTCTTGGTTTAAACCACTCCCGATTCGCAGGTCTTTAGACCAATTAGGAACTTGTTTGTTTGTGCAGGCCTTTGTCGAAGACCGTCCAGTTCAACGTGTTGAAGGTTATCCCAGCCGGTTCATCCGGTGTTGATGGTATTCCAGATTCTGAGAAAACTTTGTCTTCTGTTTGATTTTGCTGTCACTTTATGTTAGCATTATTGTCCATGAATTGCCTCGGTTATGTTGTTAGCATCAGTAAAATAGTTTTGTAATTTCAGCTAAAAGCAGTTGGCATCGATGTTTGCTGAATGCGATAAACCCTCCGTGAATATAACATTATGTTGGTATTAACAGAGCATTTTATCGTATATTTGTGCTTACACATCTGTTTCTACGCATACACATTATATTGTGTACCCATCGCCTTAGCGGTTGGCATCGATAGTTGAATGATGTTTTTGCAAGCTTAATTTGATAAATTTTATATATTTTGATACTGTTTTTATATGTTGCTTTTTTTCATTTTGATGGACTACTCTAAATATTAAAAAAATCAAAAAAATATTGGTGTGCAAATTGTAAGAATCAAAAGTTCTATATTATTCTTGTCATTTGATGAACAATTATATCTCTAAATATAAAAAAAATCAAAAAATTATTGGTGTGCAAATAAATTTTTGCTTGCGGATAGCCAATCCTCAAAATGATGTTTGCGATTAACCGTTAGTGCGGATAGCCAAAATTGTAGTGCTAATATCAGCGCCCTACTTTAAAGAATTAAACTAGCAATAGTTTACACGTGTGCAAATAAATAAATAAAATCGATCCCCCTCAAACGGTATTTTGTGCCCGAATCCAAATAAATTTTTACGTACGTGTGTAACGCATGGTTATCTAAGGGCGAAAATAAACAGGTCATCTTTTTGCGGGACCCACACCAATCAACCCGCTCACCCTCGAATATTATTTCCGCCTAGAAAGCAGAGGGAGCGAAAGCGAAAACCGCAAAAACCCCATGCGGCGCTCGAATCCATCCTCTCCTGATGAGCCGCACCTCCCCCTCCTTCGCCGAAGACCTCCCTGTTCTATACTGAGGCGAAAGAGATACGCGCTATGGTCTTCTTCGTCGTCTGTGAGAACTGGCCTGAAAAGCCCTAAAGAAGTCAGAGGAATGACAATGGCAATGACCTAGCTCGAATTCATCCTCTCCGGATGAGTCACACCTCCCCCTCATGCGCCGAAGACCTCCCTGTTCTTTGCTGAAACGATGCCCTAGCTCGTAAACCATAAAGAAGTCGATCGGAGGATGATAATGACGATGACCTAGCTCGAGCTTCCACCATCTGCAATTATTCTGGCAGTTCATTGTGCAATACGACCGTATTGTATGGAATATGATTGGTTGTTCGATAAGTACGGTCTATTTCTACAGAAACTTGTAGATCTACAACTATACAGATTGGAAGGAGATATGCGCAATGGTCTTCTTCGTCATCTACGGAGCTGGACCGAAAAGTTTCCACATCCGACGGGTAAACGGGGCTTATTAAGCCACTCGTTGAAGGGGTTCTCTCCCCTCCATCATCAACTCCATTATATTCTTTAGGTGGGAGGAAAAAAATATCAAGGCCGAACGCCTACTAAATGGGGTGGGTCCTGCGCAGGGGCGGACCTAGATGGTAGCACGCCCGGGCACGTGCCCGGGTCAGATTTTTGATTTTTTTTCTCTCTTTATAGTACAACTGCCTATGTATTGTTGTTTTTCGGCAGACTCCAAAAACTAGATTTAGGCTTAAAAACTTGTTTTTCTGGTCCCAGCTTTAAAGAAAGCTCTAGGCCAGTCTCGTCAATACCTCTTTGACCTCCCCCCCACCCCCCCCCCCCCCCCCCCCCCCACACACACACAAGTCAAGAGCTTTAAAGACTGCAATGGAGTTCCTGGAATATCTCGCAGTCTCCGGAAACGAGCTTAGCGGGTGTATACCGCCAGAGATTGGAAATCTCACGCGTCTTCATCAGTTCTATGTCGGATACTTCAACAGTTACGAATGTGGAATCCCGCCGGAGATTGGGAATCTCACTGAACAAGTGCGGCTCGACATGGCCAACTTTGGCCTTATAGGTGAGATATCGTCTGTGATTGAACAGCCTTACCGGAGAGCTCCCGCCTGACCTTGGTGGGCTCCGTTGCTCAGAAGCCTCAAGTCAATGGACCTCTCCAACAATGGCTTCACTAATGAGAGTCTCATTGTTATGGTTTGAATTTTATTAAATCATCAGTTAGTCTTATTTAAAAAATTAGTGGATCATATCTTAATTAAAATTAGTGACTGATGTCTTAGATTGTCTCAATGTTAGTTTATTTGTTAATAAACTAGATTGTCTAGTCTTTATATTTGTTTGTTTTTTTTCAATTTTTGCTTATGAATCATGCATAGTGTTCAAAATCAGTTTGTGAGTAGATTATCAAAAATCTAAATCTACTAATTGGTGCCCGAATTTGACTAAAATCCTGAGTCCGCCACTTCTCCTG
Organism: Dactylorhiza incarnata; assembly: GCA_033032865.1. Taxonomy (NCBI): domain Eukaryota; kingdom Viridiplantae; phylum Streptophyta; class Magnoliopsida; order Asparagales; family Orchidaceae; genus Dactylorhiza; species Dactylorhiza incarnata. Next base: position 6,667,636 of record JAWHQI010000104.1, on the reverse strand, counting down.
CGAAAAGGACATTTATTTCCGCACATAGATAACCATGTGTTATAGGCCCGTAAAAATTGAGTAATTTTTCTGTACGTTTACGCACCCCACTGTTCACGTGCGGGTGAAAATCGAGTCTTCAAAATACACATCAAAAATATTGCTTACAAGATTTAATCCATCAAAAAACGTGCATGAATGATTTGAGAGGAAATGCACGGATGAGTTCTCACACGCACGAGAATAGTGCCGTGCGTAAACTTACGCACAAAATTTCGGTAAAAATTTCCCCAGATTCCAATGGCTGGGATGGTGTTGTACTCAAGAACACTACTTTATTTTCAATCTGCAGTGGCCACCACCCACCCAAACAGGCTTTAATTAATTGGCTTTATGGGCATTAGTTGGGTATAATTAATATTTTCCCTTTTATGTCAAAACATAAAACAGCATCATTTATGCGTGGTGGCTGTTGTAGCCTAAATGGGCCCACTCTCCCGCACACGTGGCCATGTCCATGATGAGTCAGCCGACCGTTGAGTGGTTAGGTATTCGTTTTCGTGGTGTTTATGATAACTCATAATATGCTGTATATTAAAGGTGTTGATATTTATACACTCAATTTGGCTATTTATATCTCCTTATTTCAAAAAATAAGATAGTTTTATAACAACGAAAAAGACCTAAGCGCACTCCACGAATACCGACTCCTCTCTCTGGTTCGAGAAATTTTTAGGCCCGGCCCCGATTATAACGAGGACCAATCTCATAAGAAGCTATGGTTTAAGCGAAATATCTGAGATAAAGGAGGTATATCTAGCATTTTTTCTAAAATATCTGAGATAGAGGAGAACTGTTGTGATTGGTCCCGGTTATAACCGTGATCTTGACCTAAAATTTTGCCTCTCGTTCACTCCTGACTGCCCCCCGCACCGCCTCCATGGCGATTCCAGACGTCAAGGTCCAATTTTCCTCCCGTTTTGATCAATAGCCTTGGTCCTTGCACTCCGGTGATTCCTCTGTTAATATTAATGTAGTGTTAATATTAGAGAGGTGTTACGGTCACACCAATTTCGGCTATGGACACCCTAATTTCTAAGAGTTATTATGCGCCTTTTGAAAATACTCCTTACCCATGCATTTTTAGGAAACGTGTTCAACATGAAAGTTGTAGACCTCGATGAGATCTACAACTTTCTTGTTGAACATTTTTCCTAAAAATGCATGCACAAGACGTATTGCCTCCCTGATTGAAACATGGGCGCAATTATTGGAAGTACGTCTTGTGCGTCCATTTTTAGGAAAAGTGTTCAACACGAAAGTTGTAGATCTCGTCGAGGTCTACAACTTTCATGTAGAACGCGTTTCCTAAAAATACATGGGTAAGGAGTATTTTTAAAAGGCGCATAATAATTTTTAGAAATTGGTGTGTCCATAGCCAAAATTGGTGTGCCCGTAACACCACTCTAATATTATTGTAGTTGTGTATATTCTGTTTAGTCCCACACCGTCTGTGGTGTTTTCGGACTCTTCCCATCCTCTATATGTATGACCCCAAGGGTTCCCTTTTACACTTAATAAAATATATTACTTGATTGCCTCTCAAGTTTAACATGGTATCAAAGCGAGGTTCTGCCTATTTTTTTATTTGCTCGCACTCTTGCTCGCTTTTACTCCGCTGTCCGCTCTGCCCACTGCCCGTCCTGCCCTGCTCGCGCGACCTGGTGCCCTACTCACGCGACTTGCTCGCGCCTTGCGCAATCTGCCGCCCCTGCTAGCTCGCGACCTTTGCCAGTCTGCGCGCTGCAGTCCGCCAGCTCGCCGTTCGCCAGACCGCCAGCTCGCCGACCGCCAGCGACCTATGCCAGTCCGCAGGCGACCTGTCCGCCGACCTCCCGCCGATATGCCCACGCGAGCTGCTCACGCACCTGTCCGCCAGCCTCCTACCCGATCTGCCCTATCCGCCAGCCTCCTGCCCGATCTGCCCTGTCCTCCAGCCTCCTGCCGATCTGCCCGCACAAGCTGATCCCGCGCCTGACCGCCAGCCTCCTGCCCAACCTACCCTCACGACCTGCCCGATCTGCCTTCTACCCGCGCGAGCTGCTCACGCGTCTGTCCGCCAGCCTCCTGCCGGTCTGCCCGCGTGAACTGTCTACGACCTCGCGACCGCCCTGCCAGCGCCCTGACTGCACGAGCTGCCTTCCAGCGCCTCCAGATCGCCTGTCCTCCAGTCCGCCAGATCGGCCGCCAGTCCGCCCAGTCCTCCAAACGCAAGACCGCCCGGGCTCCATGGTTTCTCTGTTGATCACGCCACCTCTGAAGGCCACATCCTTCCAACTCGCCACTGCCAGCGACTGGTCGGACTGGGCTCTAACTGTCGAAGCTGCCCTCTCCTCCCGTGATCTCTAGGATCACATCATTGGTACTCCTCCCACCACCGCTGCAACCTCTACCGCCACTGCCAGCTCTGACAAGACCACCGTGCCTACCACCACACCAGATGACGACACCCTTTGGCGGCGTCGCGATCAAGCCATTCGGGCTTACATCCTGGAGTCTGTTGCTCGTCCGCTCCTCACCTCCATCAGTCGTCTGCCCTCAGCCCGCACCATGTGGGAATATCTTCGGGATCGGTTTGTTCCCCGCGGTGGCGCTCTGCGTCATCGTCTCATCTGCGACTCCCAGTCTGCTCGACAGGAAGGACGATCCATTCAGGACTTTTTCACCATGATGAGCACTCTCTGGCACGACTTGGACTCCATGATCCCCCTACCATGCGGTTTTCCTCGTTCCTTAGAGTTTCAGCGTCACCTCTCTGAGGGCCATCTCCATCAGTTCCTCGCTGCTCTGCGTCCCGAGTTTGCTCCTTTTGCCGCCCAACTCCTTCATCGGGTCCCCCTTCCTAGCTTAGATGAAGCCCTGATTTCCCTTCGTGATGAGGAGACCCGTCTCCGTCCTTCCGTGGTCCTCCCACCTGCTCCTGGGATCGATACTGCTATGGCTATCCGACCACGCGACGGCTCTGTTACCTGCAACTACTGTAAGAAAGCGGGGCACATGAAGTTCGACCGTCCTACTCGTCCCCCTCGTCCCGATGAGCACAGACAGCGTGACAACCGCCGTGACGGCCGTGGTCGGGGACGTGGTCGTAGCCCCGGATCACCTGTCACGCCTCCTCATCCTACAGCTGCTGCTGCTGTAGATCGACTTCAGCGACTAGAAGAATTACTCCTTCATTCTCCTCTGCTTCAGCCGCCACTCCCACCAGCTCTTCTGACGCCACTAGTCTTTCAACCGCCTATGGTACTACTGTTGTTCGGGTTTCACCAACTGCACCTTGGTATTTTGACTCAGGGGCCTCCTGCCATCTAACCTCCGACTCCAGCAACCTCACCAACTGAACCTCCACCCCCACTCACCTTCAGGTCACCACTGCTGATGGGAGTTCTGTCCCGATTGTGCAGTCCGGATCGATCACCCCGACATCTGGCCCTCCCGGTTACCTTACCCTCTCAAACATTCACCATGCACCTCGCCTACACATGAACCTTATTTCTGTCAGTTCTCTTTGTGACCTTGGCCTGACTATTTTATTCTCCTCCTCTGCTTGTGTTGTGCAGGATTCCTTCATCGGCTCACCCTTCCTAGCTTAGATGAAGCCCGGATTGTCCATCGTGATGAGGAGACTCGTCTCCGTCCTCCCGTGGTCCTCCCACCTGCTCCTGGGATCGATACTGCTTTGGCTATCCGACCACGCGACGGTTCTATTACCTGCAACTACTGTAAGAAGGCGGGGCACATGAAGTTCGACCGTCCTACTCGTCCCCTCGTCCCGATGAGCACAAACAACGTGACAACCGCCGTGACGGCCGTGGTAGGGGACATGGTCGTAGCCCCTGATCACCTGTCACGCCTCCTCATCCTATAGTTGCTGCTGCTGCTGCAGATCGACTTCAGCGACTAGAAGAATTACTCCTTCACTCTCCTCTGCTTCAGCCCGCCACTCCCACCAGCTCTTCTGACGCCACTAGCCTGTCAGCCGCCTATGGTACTACTATTGTTTGGGTTTCACCAACTGCGCCTTAGTATTTTGACTTAGTGGCCTCCTGCCATCTAACCTCCGACTCCAGCAACCTCACCAACTGAACCTCCACCCCCACTCAGCTTCAGGTCACCACTACTGATGGGAGTTATGTCCCTATTGTGCAGTCCAGATCGATCACCCTGGCATCTGGCCCTCCCGGATACCTTACCCTCTCAAACATTCACCATGCACCTCGCCTACACATGAACCTTATTTCTGTCAGTTCTCTTTGTGATCTTGGCCTGACTGTTTTATTCTCCTCCTCTGCTTGTGTTGTGCAAGATTCACGGACGACTCAGCGGATTGGACAGGGCCGTAGGACTGGTGGACTGTATTAGATGGAGTACCTTCACGTTCCACCCTCTTCATCTTTGTCAGCTTCTGCTCTCTCTGTTACCTCTAATGCCAACTTGTGGCACAGACGCTTAGGTCATTTGTCTAATGATCGACTCCTAAGTATTATCCATTCAGGAGCTTTGGGTCGTGTCTCCTCTTCCCCCCTCTTTGTTTGTACGGGATGTCATTTGGCAAAACACCTTGCTCTACCATTTTCAAGTAGTGTTTCTCAAACAACAGCCCCTTCGACTTAGTTCACTCTGATATTTGGGGTCCGGCCCCGTTTGTTTCTCATTCTGGCTATTTATATTATGTAAGTTTTATTGATGATTTCTCCCGATGCTCTTGGGTTTATCTTCTCTGACAACGGTCTGAAATACCAACTATTTATCGCATGTTCACGGCAATGCTTCACACTCAGTTCGGGCGTCGAATTAAGATTCTCCGCTCTGATTGTGCTCAAGAGTTTCTCTCCTCCACCATGCGCGAACTCACTCACTCTCATGGCACAATTCATCAGCAGTCTTGCCTGCACACCCATGAACAAAATGGGGTCGCTGAACGAAAATATCGCCACATAATCGAAACTGCTCGCGCTCTTCTCATATCTGCCTCTGCCCCCACTCCTTCTGGGCCGAAGCTGTTCTCACCACTGTTCACCTTATCAACATCACTCCCTCCTCGGTCCTCTCTGGAGTCACTCCTTATGAACGACTATACTCCCGATCTCCAACCTACGCCTCTCTCCGCACGTTTGGGTGCACCTGTTTTGTCCTACTCCCTGTTACTGAACGCACCAAACTCTCTGCTCGCTCGGTTCGATGCATTCACTTAGGCCTCAGTGCTTACCACAAAGGATATCACTGTTACGACCCTGTGACCCGCCGCATCCGCATCTCTTGTCATGTTTCCTTCCTTAAAAATGAGATGTTTTTCTCCTCCACTCCAACTCCTCCAACATTTCCCGCCCAAACCTCCTCTACTCCACCGCTCTCCCTTCCGCTCCTTCCCCCTATCCCCACTCGTCCCCGAACCCAAATTTCCCCACCTATCCCGCTACCAGCTCATCCTCCGACCGAGGATTCTCCGTCCACCTCCGTTACTCTTTCGTCCACCGAACCCCCTTCCACTACAGATGACCCCTCCACTCAAGCTCCTTCTGATACGGTCTTGTCTGACGCTCCTCCGTCCGCCTCTCCGCACGTGGATCCCACACCTCCTTGGTGCAACCCTGCTCGCCACCCGCCTGCTCGCTACGATCACAGTCCTAACAGGTATAAACCTTCTTCTCTCACCACATCTATCTCCTATTCCCCTGCCTTTCAGGCCTTCCTCACCTCTCTACACTCCCACCGGGAGCCCCAGTCATACCGAGAGGCGGTTTCTCATCCTGAATGGCAGGAAGCCATGACCGCTGAACTTCAGGCCTTCCATCGAACTCATACATGGGACCTCATCCCCCGCCCTCCTGGCGTCACTCCTATCAGCTACAAATGGATATTCAAGATCAAGACTCGCCCAGATGGGAACATTGACCGCCACAAAGCCCGTTTAGTTGCCTGTGGGTTCCTGCAGGAGCATGGGATCGACTATGATGAGGCCTTTGCACCAGTTGCTCATATGACATCCGTGCGCACCTTACTTGTAGTTGCTGCTGCCCGCAATTGGCCTCTCCATCAGATGGACTTTACTAATGCTTTTCTTCATGGTGATATTACAAAGGTCGTATACATGACTCCTCCCCCGGGTCTCCCCGTTCCCACTGGCCACGTCTGTCATCTCCGTCGGGCTCTCTATTGTCTCAAACAGGCCCCTCGTGCCTGGTTTGAGCGCTTTCGCACTGTTGTTATCAAGGTCGGCTTTATTGAACGCCAGACTGATCATGCATTGTTCACTCGCACTTCTGGTCAGGGATGCACAATCCTTCTTCTCTATGTAGATGATATGATTATCACTGGCGATGACCATGCAACCATTGCCTCTCTTCAACAACACATCCGCAGCCAGTTCGAGATGAAGGATATGGGGACCCCTTCGATACTTCCTTGGGTTAGAAATATATCGGTCCAAATGTGGTATCCTTGTCTCTCAACAGAAGTATATCTCTGACATCCTCTCAGTTGCGACTCCCACTGACACCCGGATAGTTGATACTCCCATCGAGCTCAATCTAAAACTTCTCCCAACTGACGGTGAACCTCTCCCGGATGTCTCCCACTATCGGCGCCTTGTCGGGATGCTGGTCTATCTTACTATGACTAGGCCTGACATTGCCTATGCCGTCAGTTTTATCAGTCAATTTGTCCAAGCTCCTCGCTCGGCTCATTACGCTGCTGTACTCTGAATTCTCCAATATCTCCGCACATCCGTCAACCGCTCACTGTTTCTCTCTGTTATTTCTCCACTCACCCTCTGAGCATTCTCCGATGCTGACTGGGCGGGGGATGCTGCAGCTCATCGCTCTACCACTAGCTTCTGTATCTTCTTGGGTGACTCTCCTATCTCCTGGCGTAGCAAGAAACAGGAATCCATTGCGCGCTCCAGCACTGAAGCCGAGTATCGTGCCATGGCTTCCACCACAACTGTGATAGTTTGGCTTCGCCGACTACTCCGAGATCTTGGTGTGTCGGTATCTGGACTCACTCCCTTATTCTGTGACAGTCAAAGTGCTATACAAAATGCCTCTAATCCAGTATGTCATGAACGGACAAAACGCATCGAGATTGATTGTCATTTCACTCGTCAGGAGTTCCTCACCAACACTATCTCTCTACCGTTCATTGCTTCTGAAGAACAAATTGCGGACTTCCTCACGAAGCCTCTCACATCTGCAAGATTTCGATATCTCATTAGCAAACTCTCGGTTCATGATCCACCATGAGTTTGAGGGAATGTGTTAATATTAATGTAGTTTTAATATTATTATAGTTGTGTATATTCTGTTTAGTCCTACACCGCCTGTGGTGTTTCCGGACTCTCCCCCTCCTCTATATGTATGACCCCAAGATTCCTCTTTTACACTTAAAACATATTAATTGATTGACTCTCAAGTTTAACACCTCTCTCCATTTTTCTCTCTAATTGATTCTACCCTATAACCCTAGGTTTTGAAATTATATTAATTATTTCAGAATTATATGATATTAAACTAAAAAATTAAATTCAGTCGGTCTTTTATTTGGACTCATGAGATTGTGGCTGACAATAATTTTACGCACGCAAAAATGAACCATCACAAATGACAGAATAACAATAGTATGCAACTTAAAATTTTAAAAATAATATTCAAATGTAATTTATAACAATGAAATAAAAAACGATGGATTTATAATATTATTGCGGTGAAATGATCTATTTTGTTCAAGATAGTGTATATTTTCAGATCGGGCTCCATTTTTATTATTAACAATTTCAAAGGCTTCCACAGGCAGTGCCACAAAGACCCCCTAAGCTTTCAGATCGGGCTCCAATGACAGGAAGTTAACAAAGCATTAATATCATTAAATTCCAAAGATTATACGTAAACTTCATAAAAACTATTGGTAATAACATTAATATCATTAGTAATATTAATAATAAAAATGGTAATACCAATAGCAAAGACATAAAAACTATGGGTAATAACATTAATAATAAAATTTGCATACAGTAGTTGTCACATAAATTGTAACATAAATGCCACAATTATTCTAAAGAGTCTAATATGTTCTTCAGATTTACCCCACAGATTTCTCTATTTCTCACTGCTGCATTCCCACTACTTCATTTTTATTCTCCATTTATCAGCGTCACCGCCGAAACAAACCGGACGGATTACGATTTCGGTAGTCTTAGATGACTAAACTCTTATCTAGAGTTGTCCTCTGCACCATTTTGAATTAATTTTGAATATTTTTAAATTTTAAATAGCGCCAACTAAGATACAACTAATTTCTAGGTTAAAACTTAAAACTGTAAGACTATAAGATAAATAAAAATAAATAAAATAAAATTTTTATTTCTTGTATAAAGTAAGACAATGAGATGAGGTGAAATAATCTATTCAATAGTTAGACAAAGACAATAATATGCGTGTACAATCACTATATGACATTCTAAATTAATTATGAATAAATAAATTCAAATAATTTTTTTAAAAATTTATATCCACGATCATTCTTCTGATATAATGAAGCAAATGGCATGCAGAGAGCAAAATCTCAAAACTAAAATGTTGACCAATTGCTGCATGAATCATCCGTTGACCGTATCCACGGTATAGTTACCGTTGCCCATCGAAACCTTGCAACGGACACATTCCTTCAAAAATATAAAATAAAAAACTTTAAAAAAGCTGCGTCGATTGCAGTTTGTCCGTCAGTTTAAAACACAGCAATCTCATTTCTTCAGAAATGGAGAGGATCTTGAAGCGATCTCATCCACCCCTGCAACTATCATATCCATGGCGGCATCCCTGATCCGTTTTATTATCACCCCGTCCGCCATTGCTCTCCTCACCCTCCTCTTCTCCGCGACAGCAAGCCGAGAGAAGATGACGATCTCAGATGCGAAGATCGTCCTCGACGACGATGATTTCGCCATGATCGCGGTGAACGAGGAGAACAATGTTAATTTGAGAACAAATGCTAAACAATTAAAAGATACACAACAAAACTCAAAACTCATTTTTATTAGCTTTCAACAATAGTTTTTACAAAGCTGCCTTCATGGGCTATTTATAGAGTTTCTAATTACATATTTTGGGCCTTTTCAGGATTTGGCCTTTTTCAGCCACTTGCAGAGATGTCCACAAAAGTCTCTCAAGTATATCTACTTGGTCTTGGACAGAGCTTCTTCTCTATTCTGATTGCTTTCCGATTTTGTTTGTTCTGCTTTACTCACCTGCAGGATTAGGTTAAACATTCACCCCCTTAATCTTGCGGGCTAACAACGCCGAGGTTTCTTCGCAATGTTTCGAAACGATCTCGCGGTAAAGGTTTTGTAAGCAAATCTGCGATTTGTTTCTCAGATCTGCAAAAGGCAAGTTTGATTTCGTTTTTCTCTATCAATTGTCGAAGAAAATGATGGCGAATGTCAATATGCTTGGTCCGACTATGGAAAGCAGGATTATGAGCAATAGCCATGGCTGATTGACTATCGCTATATAATGTGACGGGGTTTTTGTCTTTCTGCTCTTTGATTTCTTCTTTATCTTCTTCATTCTTGTTCCCCTCTTTGTCTATTTCTTTTAGTAGACGTTTTAACCATACTGCTTCAGTAGCAGCATAAGAGATGGCTACATATTCAGCTTCTGCTGAGGAGAGTGCTATAGATTTCTGGCGTTTAGCACTCCATGATATCGGTTTGCAACCCAAGAAAAATACATAACCACTGGTGCTGCTACGATCCTCCAAGTTTCCGCCTCAATCACTATCACAATAACCCTTTAGAGAATTGTCTTCATCTTTCTGATACATGATACCCAGCTCTTTTGTTCCTTTTAAGTAACGTAGAATCCTCTTTGCGGCAGTAAGATGATTTTGAGTTGGGCTATGCATATATCTTGCTACAATTCCAACAGCACTATCAATATCTGGTCTCGATTGTGTTAAATAAATCAACGATCCTACAAGTCGTTGATAGTATTCTTCATTAGCTTTCGGAGAAGTATCAGATGCATATAATTTCTCATATGTTACCATTGGAGTTGATACAGCATGAGCATTTTGCATTGCAAATCTAGTAGGAAGATCATTTATGTATTTGGTCTGATTAACAAATATCCCATTGGATTGCTGAGATATTTGTGTAAGGCCCCCCCCCCCCCCCCCTCCACAGACTGAACCGGGTTCCGGGAGGGGGGATCTTACTGCCCAAAGAAGACCACCTAGCGCTTTCCGGGTGGCGACGTCCCACCCACTCAAGCACTGAGCGGTCTCTTTGTCAGGCACAAGAATCATTACATCACATCAGATCGCACAACGGAAGCAGATATTATAAAGGAAACAAGCACACTGCTTATATTATACATTTAAATATGGCCGGAGCCTATCGTTTTACAAAATATTGCCCGAAGGCTACATAGTCCAAACAACAAGGGTCCCTAGGCTAGTCTTTATTCTCTTGCACTCACATCTCTGAAGATAGGAGGAGAGGCTGGGGTGTCCGATCGGGCCATCTCTAAGGCACGTAACTCATCCTGCGGTGTGGGGGCTCCTTGCTGTCCCGTCTCCTGTGATTGGTTATAAGAAATAACCGTTAGTCACAGAGCTAAGTAGAAAATACATCCCCTCCCCGGATCCATATCCAGGGGGCGGCTACAGAACAGAAATGAAATAGCCGAAGCAGGGAAAAGGGTTAGTAGCAGGTGAATATGTATATATAGACGCATATATATATATAGATAGGGCCGTATACCCTAAGACCCGTTTTTGCGCCGTATAGTAACTACACAATACTATGTCGCGCAGACGCACACCCAGGTATTCAAACCCGTATGCACACAAAAGACCCTGTGTCGACACAGTTTAGACCGCTTTAGTTCAAGCAGGGGAGCTAACCCCGCGGGCCTCACCGATGTGGCCGTCGGTGACAGTGGCCAGTCCTGCCACTTCTGAATGTAGTCGTACCGTAGCATTCAGGCCCTCCTGCACTACTTGGATGTGAGCGACATCCGGCGAGCCGATTTGTAGGCCGACCAGTGGAGGTAAAACTGCAGGCTCGGAGGGTAATAACCCGCTATGCACATCTCCCTGTCGCCATGAGTCGTCAACCCACCCGCACCGGTACGAACGGTCTGCGAGCGTGACCAACCCGCCACTCCCAAACAATCTTCACTTGCTTTACATAAAAACAAGCACATAAGTGTCGTGGCAATTCTACTCGACCGGTTGCACAACCTCTGCCCGGGAGGATTAGCGGTATGAGGGCTCCTTGCTTGGGACTAACCTGGGAGGAGGGACTCAACTCCGGGTTTTCCCCAACTAAGGCCTCGCCGAAGGGAGGATAAGCACCGCATGGTTGCCATGACAGCTCTGCATTAGCAATTAAAATAGGCCGAAAGCAGGGGCCATAATAACAGGAAAGTAGGCCGAAAGCAGAGGCCATGATAACAGGAAAGTAGGCCGAAAGCAGAGGCCATGTTAACAGGAAAGTAGGCCGAAAGCAGAGGCCATGTTAACAGGAAAGTAGGCCGAAAGCAGAGGCCATGATAACAGGACCAGTGCGAGACTGGATTTAAATGGAAGTACAGAAAGTAAATGCGGGGGACCAGTGCGAGACTGGATTTAAAGGGAAGTACAGAAGGTAAATACGGGGGACCAGTGCGAGACTGGATTTAAAGGAAATTACAGTAAGTAAATGCGGGGGACCAGTGCGAGACTGGATTTAAAGGAAATTACAGTAAGTAAATGCAGGGGACCAGTGCGAGACTGGATTTAAAGGAAATTACAGTAAGTAAATACAACATAAGGAGATGGTTAGTAGTCCACTCGCTCTTTTATTATTGCCGCGGCGGGGTTAAATTTCGATGCCGCGCCGCGATTTCGTTCCGATTTTCGCGTCGATATTCTGAGCTTAGTCGATTTCTTCGATAGATACGCATAATTTTTAATAGGTATTTAAAAATATGCGTCGAGGGGACGCCGATTCATTTTGGTGAATTTCGTTCTTTTTGGGGCGTTAATTTTTGCTTGTAAAAGCTTTTGGAGGATCAAAAAAAGAAACCACCCCTCCCAATTTTTATAGTAGTTGTAAAACACCTTTAGTTAGAGCCCCAAATTTTTGGTGATTTTTGTGAATTTATTTGGGTGTTTATTTTCTCAAAATAAACTTTGTAAAGGGTTTTAAAAATAGCAAAACTCCCTCTAAAAATCTCAAAAAAATACAGGAGATTCCCCTTAGGGTGGGGCACATTTTCTATTTAGAAAACTCTTTCTGAAGCTGCCCTATTTTTTTCTCAAAAAATTGGGAAAGGGGAAAGGGGGTTGGGGTGCGGTTAGGAAAAAGGAAGGGGGCGGCTGGGGTGCGATTAGGGAAAGGGAGGGGGGCGCAGGGGTCTTGCACCCTGCGCCTTCCCGCGGCTCCCACAGCGGATCTGCGGCGGATCCGCTGTGGGGGCACACAAGAGGTGGCGGGAGGCGGGAGTTAAGGAAATCGGGGCCGCACGATTTCCTGGGGGAAGATCGTGCGGCTCCCGATTATTATCGGGAGGGAGGGCCGTTGCCGCCGCCGGGCAGCGGCCGGCTGGGGCCGGCGCCGCCCCCGGTCGGTGCGCCGGGGGCCGGCGACCACTCCGGGGGTGGTCCGGCGGGCTGGCGCCGCCGGCCACCGCCGGGGTTAGTGCCGAAAACGACACGGGGGCGGTGGCGGCCTGCATGCAGCGTGCATGCTAGCCGCCGCCGCCTCTGCCAGGGGGGGGGGGTGCGGGGAGTGCCCCCGGTCGGTGCGCCGGGGGCCGGTGACTCCTCCGGGGGTGGTCCGGCGGCCTGGCGCCGCCGGCCACCGCCGGGGGAGGTGATACAAAGGGCGGGAGGCGGGGGCGTGGCCTGCATGGGCCATGCAGGCCCGCTGCGCCGCCACCCTCCTGCCGAGGGGCCACTGGTGCCGCCCCCGGTCGGAGCGCCGGGGGTCGGCGCCTACTCCGGCGGTGGCCCGGCAGCCTGGCGCCGCCGGCCGCTGCCGGGGGAGGGGTTATCTCCCGTACAGGAAACGAGAGCGGAGGGGGGGCGGGGGGCTGGACCATGGGCGCCGTCGGGGCTGCTTCTTCCGGCGGCCCGGCGGCCTCCCCTGCGCCGGCGCCGAGGTCCCCGAGAGGGGACCTACTCCCCCCCCCCCCCCCCCCCCCAGCGCCACCACCGGCGCTGGGGGAGGGGCTTCCACGGTCGAGCCTCCTCCCCGAGCCTTGCAAGGCTCGGGGCGGCGGCTGGCGGCGCTCCGGCGACGGGGAGGGGGTCGGCCTGGTACAGGGGAGTAGGAAGGAGGAGGGGAAGGTCCTTCTACCTGGAGGTGAGGTGGGGCTCGAGTGGTGGGGGCGTGGTGGCCGGCCATGAGGAAGGAGGAGGTGGCGGCTTGGGGTGGGCTTGCTCCGGCAAGGTGGAGGAGGAGGAGGGTTGGCTGGGGGCTGCCGGCAGAGGGGAGCTGAGAGGGAGTGGGGTGGGTTTGAGGGGGGCTGCCCCTTCCTTTTATAGGAAGGGGGAGCTCTCCTCCTTATCCCCCACGTGGGGATAAGGGAGGGGGAGATATTTTCTCCCCCTCCCTTCCCTTCTCTCTCTCTTGCCCAAATAGGGGCTGCCTATTCATGGGCAGCCCCTTTTTTTTCTTGGGGAGGGACTTTCTCTCTCCCCCCCCATTTCCCTTTCATTTCCCAATAAATTTCTAGCCGGGGGGGGGGGGGGGGGGGTTTGACCGAGTCAACCTAGGGTGGGGTCTTCCTTGGCTCCCGGGGCACGATAAGAGTTGCCAGGGCCGATGCCGGGCTCGTGTGCTTTATATCTCGTGCGGTGTACTAAGGCGATCTGCATAGGACTAAAATGGCATACTCTCCATACGACCCTGTATCGAGATGCAACGAGTTCCGTTGTGCTTGTATTGGTCATACGATCCTAACGGAACTGACAGAAGTCAATTCGGGGTTCGTACGGTCACTATTCATAATAATGAGTTAGTGGCGCGCTACGATACCCGAAATGGTCGTTTTCTCCAAACGACCTCGGATCGAAGTGCAACGAATTCCGTTGCGCTCGTATTATCCATACGAGTTCAACGGAACTGACGGAAGTCAATTCGGGGTTCGTACGGTCACTATTCATAATAATGAGGTAGTGGCGCGCTACGATACCCGAAATGGTCGTTTTCTCCAAACGACCCCGGATCGAAGTGCAACGAATTCCGTTGCGCTCGTATTGTCCATACGAGTTCAACGGAACTGACGGAAGTCAATTCGGGGTTCGTACGGTCACTATTCATAATAATGAGGTAGTGGCGCGCTACGATACCCGAAATGGTCGTTTTCTCCGAACGACCTCGGATCGAAGTGCAACGAATTCCGTTGCGCTCGTATTGTCCATACGAGTTCAACGGAACTGACGGAAGTCAATTCGGGGTTCGTACGGTCACTATTCATAATAATGAGGTAGTGGCGCGCTACGATACCCGAAATGGTCGTTTTCTCCAAACGACCCCGGATCGAAGTGCAACGAATTCCGTTGCGCTCGTATTGTCCATACGAGTTCAACGGAACTGACGGAAGTCAATTCGGGGTTCGTACGGTCACTATTCATAATAATGAGGTAGTGGCGCGCTACGATACCCGAAATGGTCGTTTTCTCCAAACGACCTCGGATCGAAGTGCAACGAATTCCGTTGCGCTCGTATTGTCCATACTAGTTCAACGGAACTGACGGAAGTCAATTCGGGGTTCGTACGGTCACTATTCATAATAATGAGGTAGTGGCGCGCTACGATCCCCGAAATGGTCGTTTTCTACTGCTCGGGCCTACTTTTATTGGGCTCACTAGGGTCTAGTGGCCCAATAAAAGTCGGGATGTTACAATCCAATAAAAATAAAGAGATTTTCGTCCCCGAAAATTGGCTAAAGTAGGGGTTTAAAGGATGACATACCTGGGGAAATAGTACCGGGTATCTCTCCCGGACGAGGGCTTCTGGTTCCCAAGTGAACTCTTCGCGTCCTCCGTTTGACCATAAGATCTTGACCATTGTGACGGTTTTGTTCCGCAGCTCTTTGATCTTGGAGTCCACTATCTTCACAGGTTCGAGTCGGACAGATCGGTCGGATTGTACTGACGTTGGTGGTGTGGGAAGGTGCTGTTCGGGTTGGCGAAGTACGCGTCTCAGCGAAGAGACGTGAAACACGTCGTGGAGGTTTCCTAGTTCAGCTGGCAGGGCTAATCTATAGGCTACCGGGCCAACTCTTTCGATGACTGGATACGGGCCTAGATAGCGGGGGTCCAGCTTTTTCTGCCTCTTGATTCGTGATATCCCATGCATAGGCTTAATCTTCAAGAAAACCATATCTCCCACTTGGAATTCCACTTGCCGATGACGTGCGTCGTAATACTTGTCCTGCCGGCTCTGCGCTTCCAGCATGCGTTCCCGGATTAATCTTATCGCGGCGGTGGTATCGTCGATGTAGGTGACTCCCAAGGCTTCGGGGTCCTCATCCTGTGCCCAAGATAGCGGGGTTCGACAGCGTCTTCCGTAGAGGGCTTCGTAAGGTGCCATCTTGATGCTTGCCTGGAAGCTGTTGTTATATGAAAACTCTACCAGCGGTAGTAACTGCTCCCATGGCTCGTTGTGTTCCACTATGCATAATCGGAGAAGATCTTCCATCGTCCGATTCGTTCTTTCCGTCTGCCCATCGGTCTGTGGGTGGAAGGCGGTGCTAAAGGCTAATCTGGTTCCCAGATAAGCTTGCACTCTTCTCCATTCCTTCGATGTAAAGCGCCCGTCGCGGTCCGAGACGATTGATTTAGGTATTCCATGAAATCGGACTACCTGCTCGATAAATAGTCGGGCTAGAATGTCGACACCGTCGCCTTGCCGGTTCGGGATGAATCGGGCTACCTTGGTGAGGCGGTCCACTACTACCCATATGGAGTCGTTACCTGCACGGGATCGGGGTAAGCCATGGACAAAATCCATGGAAATATCCTCGAACTTCCATTCCGGGATGGGCAGGGGTTGTAGTAGGCCTCCTGGGCTTCGACATTCTGCCTTGACCATTTGACAGGTCTGGCAGCGCGCAACATAGTTGGTGACATCCTTCTTCATTCCTGGCCAGTACAAGGTCCTTCGCAGGTCCGTATACATTTTTACTACTCCCGGGTGTATTGAGTACCTGGTCTGGTGCGCTTCGCGGAGGATTTCTTCCCGAATTCCTTCTGTAGCGGGGATGAATATGCGGTGTCTGAACTGCAGGATGCCATCGTACAAGTTGTAATCCTCCTGCGCACCATGTTGCAGGGCTTGAATGATCGGGGCTGCTTCTACGTCAATCTTCTGAGCTTCTCTTATCCTATTCCGGATGTCGCATTGTATTTCCATCCAGTAGAGCTGGGCCTGGTATTCCATCGGATTTCTGCGGGCGATGAGGATAATATCCATTTCCGCCAATGATTTGACTAACTCCTCTGGCACCATTTCTAACCAGCTCCCGGTCCTTGGAGGCTGCCGACTCAAGGCGTCTGCAACCTTATTAGCCTTGCCGGGGTGGTACTGGAGGGCGAAGTCATAATCACAGAGAAAGTCTAACCACCGGCGTTGCCGGAGGTTCAGCTCTTTCTGGGTGAAGACGTATTTGAGGCTTTTATGATCGGAGAAGATTTCGCATCGTACCCCGTAGAGGTAGTGTCTCCAGACTTTTAATGCGAAAACTACCGCCCCCAGCTCCAGATCGTGGGTGGCGTAGTTTAGTTCATGCGGCTTGAGCTGACGTGAGGCGTAGGCAATCACCTTGCCATGTTGCATAAGCACGGACCCCAATCCTTTCAAAGAGGCATCAGCATAGATTTGGAATCCCTCGGTACCGGAGGGGAGGGTTAGGATTGGGGCTGATATCAGCCGGTTCTTCAGTTCGATGAACGCCGCCTCGCATTCGGGAGACCATTGGAAAGTCACATCCTTCTTGGTGAGAGAGGTAAGTGGTAACGCGATTTTGGAGAAACCTTCGACGAACTTATGGTAGTAGCCGGCGAGGCCAAGGAAACTTCGGATGTCTGCTGCTGTCTTCAGTGGCGGCCAATCTCGTACCGCTTGCACCTTGGCTTGGTCCACCGCTACTCCGTTCTTGTTGACGGTGTGCCCCAGAAAACCGACTTCTTCCATCCAGAACTCGCATTTGCTAAACTTGGCGAAGAGCGAGTGTTCTCTTAGCTTAAGTAGTACCATTTGGAGGTGCCTGGAGTGATCGGTTTTGTTCTTTGAGTAGATGAGAATATCATCTATGAAGACTATTACGAAATGGTCCAGGAAGGGTTTGAATACCATATTCATCAAAGCCATGAAGGCGGATGGGGCATTGGTTAACCCAAATGGCATTACCATGAACTCGTATAGTTCGTAGCGAGAGCTGAAGGCGGTCTTGGGAATGTCCTCTTCTCGCACTCTAAGTTGATAGTAGCCGGACCTTAAGTCCATCTTGGAAAAGACGGACGCGCCTTGCAGTTGATCGAACAGTTCATCTATCCGGGGTAGGGGATAGGTATTCCGGACAGTGAGTTTATTCAAACCTCTGTAGTCGATGCAGAGACGCAGCGATCCATCCTTCTTTTTTACAAACAGTACTGGGGCTCCCCAGGGGGAGGTGCTAGGACGTACGAATCCTGCGTCGACTAACTCTTGTAGCTGAATCTTGAGCTCGGCCAGTTCCCTCGGGGCCATCCGGTACGGTGCTCGGGACACTGGTCGGGCTCCTTGAGTAAGTTCGATTTGGAAGTCCACTTCCCGTTGCGGGGGCAACCCGGGGAGTGACTCTGGGAAGATATCTGGGAAGTCCCTGATCACAGGTACTTTAGAGAGTACTTGCGTCGTGTTCTCCATCCCGAAGTAGATTAGGTATATCTCGTCCTTCCGTCGAACTGCCTTGACGGTTTGTGCAGATGTTAAGATAATGCGGGTGACGGAGGGTATACCTGCTAGCGTGATAAATTGTCCATTTGGATTCTTGAGGCGGATTTCTCGAGTCGAACAATTGATTTGGGCGCTGTGCTCGGCCAACCAATCCATCCCCAGAATGATGTCGAATCCGGTTATTGCTAAGATGGTGGCGTTGACTTCGAACTCTATGCCTCCCAGCATTGCTTGGAAGGAACATTTCTCGGTGGAAGTCATGTCTGACCCATCCGGGAGTCGTATTCGGATCGACATCCCGGATGATCTCACCGTGTTCCCTTTGTCAGCGATGAAGTTTTGTGCAACGAAAGAGTGTGTGGCGCCGGTATCGAACAATGTTTTAGCGGGATGACCTTCTACCAAAAGTAGACCTGATAATATATATACTATGATCATAAGCTTTTCACAAATATACATGAGTAGGGATGACATATACAAAAGTCCCAATATATAAAGCTATAACATCTCCTAGGATATCGTACTATCGGAAGTAGATACCTATCACTACGTCAGGAGCAGGACCGTGCTGAAGATCCAACGCGTATGCCTCGAGCGGGGCTGCTCTGCCCTGCCTAGCCGGCTCCCTCCTGCCTGCGGGACGTCCTCTGCGTCCACCTCGTCCTCTCTCCGCCGCTCTCTGTACTGCTCCTAAACCGGGTCCCCCGGTAGCCTGTGGGTAGAAGGCTCGTATATGCCCAGGCTGCTGGCATAGGTAGCAGTTTCCTGCGAAGGGAACATCTCGTCGTGCGGCTGGGACGACCTGAGGTGCTGGGGCTGGGGGTGCTAGTCGGGGCTGGGGTGCTGGTCGAGGCTGGGGTGCCCGCCTATATGGCTGGTGACGCTGGCGCTGTCTCCCGTCTCGGCCCTGCCTGCGAGGACCTACTGCTCTCTCTCGGCCCTGAGTCCGGGGAACACCTACGTGTCCCCTCCGCTGCTAGGCTACCATCCGCTGATCCATCTCTAGAGCGGTGGCATGTGAGGCGATCGTGTGGAAGGATGCCTGGGAAATCATGATCAGGGCCTGACAGAGGTCGTCTCGTAATCCCCGATAAAATCTGGCCGCCCTGTCCCTATCCGTACCTGCTAAGGTCCCGGCGAAGCGGGCCAGGTGAATAAACTCTCTCTGGTAGTCTGGAACCGTCCTATCTCCCTGCCTGATCTGTAGGAACCGCTCCTGGAGTGCCATCCGGTCTGCATCCGAAATGAAATGCTCTAAGAAGGCCTCGGAGAACTCCCCCCCAGAGAATGGTGCTGAGGGGTCGCCCTCTAAAAGTGGAGCGGCTAGCTGCCCTCCACCAGTCCCGGGCATAGCCCTCCAACATGGTCACCACTAGGGATACTGCGGCTACTGCTGGGCACATCATCCCTACAAGAAGCTCCTCTACCCTCTCCACCCACTCCTCGGCCTGGATGACTGACTCTGTACCCCGAAAGGTGGGGGGCCTTAGCCCTCGGAATGTCGTCAGCAGATCGGTGGGTATGGTGGCCTGCTGGGGTGGCCGTAAGGTGGCTGTCTGGAAGGCGGCCAACAGGGCTACCAGGGTCTGCCTGAGCTCTGTCTCTCCGAACGGAACTGTGGCTGGAGCGGTCTGAGCTGGTGGTGGGGTGGTAGGGTGGTACTGGTCTCGGGAGGAGGACCTTCCGTTACTTGACTCCGGTATCTGGAGAAGTAACAAACGAGTGTCAGAACTTGCAAAAATAAGGGAATTTTGCAGGACTGAAAGGAAGCGGAAAACGTGTGGGTGTACTATCGTGCAGTCTCGAGTCCTTAACCTTAAACCTAAAGGGTCTACCAGGCTTCTGCTGCGTGGTTCGTCCCGAACCAAGAAACGGAACCGGGGAAGGGAGGATCGAAAGACTGCCCCATGTGGTCGGATCGTGGTAGCTCTGATCCATTTGTAAGGCCCCCCCCCCCCCCCCCCCCCCTAGACTGAACCGGGTTCCGGGAGGGGGGATCTTACTGCCCAAAGAAGACCACCTAGCGCTTTCCGGGTGGCGACGTCCCACCCACTCAAGCACTGAGCGGTCTCTTTGTCAGGCACAAGAATCATTACATCACATCAGATCGCACAGCGGAAGCAGATATTATAAAGGAAACAAGCACACTGCTTATATTATACATTTAAATATGGCCGGAGCCTATCGTTTTACAAAATATTGCCCGAAGGCTACATAGTCCAAACAACAAGGGTCCCTAGGCTAGTCTTTATTCTCTTGCACTCACGTCTCTGAAGATAGGAGGAGAGGCTGGGGTGTCCGATCGGGCCATCTCTAAGGCTCGTAACTCATCCTGCGGTGTGGGGGCTCCTTGCTGTCCCGTCTCCTGTGATTGGTTATAAGAAATAACCGTTAGTCACAGAGCTAAGTAGAAAATACATCCCCTCCCCGGATCCATATCCAGGGGGCGGCTACAGAACAGAAATGAAATAGCCGAAGCAGGGAAAAGGGTTAGTAGCAGGTGAATATGTATATATAGACGCATATATATATAGATAGGGCCGTATACCCTAAGACCCGTTTTTTGCGCCGTATAGTAACTACACAATACTATGTCGCGCAGACGCACACCCAGGTATTCAAACCCGTATGCACACAAAAGACCCTGTGTCGACACAGTTTAGACCGCTTTAGTTCAAGCAGGGGAGCTAACCCCGCGGGCCTCACCGATGTGGCCGTCGGTGACAGTGGCCAGTCCTGCCACTTCTGAATGTAGTCGTACCGTAGCATTCAGGCCCTCCTGCACTACTTGGATGTGAGCGACATCCGGCGAGCCGATTTGTAGGCCGACCAGTGGAGGTAAAACTGCAGGCTCGGAGGGTAATAACCCGCTATGCACATCTCCCTGTCGCCATGAGTCGTCAACCCACCCGCACCGGTACGAACGGTCTGCGAGCGTGACCAACCCGCCACTCCCAAACAATCTTCACTTGCTTTACATAAAAACAAGCACATAAGTGTCGTGGCAATTCTACTCGACCGGTTGCACAACCTCTGCCCGGGAGGATTAGCGGTATGAGGGCTCCTTACTTGGGACTAACCTGGGAGGAGGGACTCAACTCCGGATTTTCCCCAACTAAGGCCTCGCCGAAGGGAGGATAAGCACCACATGGTTGCCATGACAGCTCTGCATTAGCAATTAAAATAGGCCGAAAGCAGGGGCCATAATAACAGGAAAGTAGGCCGAAAGCAGAGGTCATGATAACAGGAAAGTAGGCCGAAAGCAGAGGCCATGTTAATAGGAAAGTAGGCCGAAAGCAGAGGCCATGTTAACAGGAAAGTAGGCCGAAAGCAGAGGCCATGATAACAGGACCAGTGCGAGACTGGATTTAAATGGAAGTACAGAAAGTAAATGCGGGGGACCAGTGCGAGACTGGATTTAAAGGGAAGTACAGAAGGTAAATACGGGGGACCAGTGCGAGACTGGATTTAAAGGAAATTACAGTAAGTAAATGCGGGGGACCAGTGCGAGACTGGATTTAAAGGAAATTACAGTAAGTAAATGCAGGGGACCAGTGCGAGACTGGATTTAAAGGAAATTACAGTAAGTACATACAGCATAAGGAGATGGTTAGTAGTCCACTCGCTCTTTTATTGTTGCCGCGGCGGGGTTAAATTTCGATGCCGCGCCGCGATTTCGTTCTGATTTTCGCGTCGATATTCCGAGCTTAGTCGATTTCTTCGATAGATACGCATAATTTTTAATAGGTATTTAAAAATATGCGTCGAGGGGACGCCGATTCATTTTGGTGAATTTCGTTCTTTTTGGGGCGTTAATTTTTGCTTGTAAAAGCTTTTGGAGGATCAAAAAAAGAAACCACCCCTCCCAATTTTTATAGTAGTTGTAAAACACCTTTAGTTAGAGCCCCAAATTTTTGGTGATTTTTGTGACTTTATTTGGGTGTTTATTTTCTCAAAATAAACTTTGTAAAGGGTTTTAAAAATAGCAAAACTCCCTCTAAAAATCTCAAAAAAATACAGGAGATTCCCCTTAGGGTGGGGCACATTTTCTATTTAGAAAACTCTTTCTGAAGCTGCCCTATTTTTTTCTCAAAAAATTGGGAAAGGGGGTTGGGGTGCGGTTAGGAAAAAGGAAGGGGCGGCTGGGGTGCGATTAGGGAAAGGGAGGGGGGCGCAGGGGTCTTGCACCCTGCGCCTTCCCGCGGCTCCCACAGCGGATCTGCGGCGGATCCGCTGTGGGGGCACACAAGAGGAGGCGGGAGGCGGGAGTTAAGGAAATCGGGGCCGCACGATTTCCTGGGGGAAGATCGTGCGGCTCCCGATTATTATCAGGAGGGAGGGCCGTTGCCGTCGCCGGGCAGCGGCCGGCTGGGGCCGGCGCCGCCCCCGGTCGGTGCGCCGGGGGCCGGCGACCACTCCGGTGGTGGTCCGGCGGGCTGGCGCCGCCGGCCACCGCCGGGGTTAGTGCCGAAAACGACACGGGGGCGGTGGCGACCTGCATGCAGCGTGCATGCTAGCCGCCGCCGCCTCTGCCAGGGGGGGGGGGGGGTGCGGGGAGTGCCCCCGGTCGGTGCGCCGGGGGCCGGTGACTCCTCCGGGGGTGGTCCGGGGGTGGTCCGGCGGCCTGGCGCCGCCGGCCACCGCCGGGGGAGGTGATACAAAGGGCGGGAGGCGGGGGCGTGGCCTGCATGGGCCATGCAGGCCCGCTGCGCCGCCGCCCTCCTGCTGAGGGGCCGCTGGTGCCGCCCCCGGTCGGAGCGCCGGGGGTCGGCGCCTACTCCGGCGGTGGCCCGGCAGCCTGGCGCCGCCGGCCGCCGCCGGGGGAGGGGTTATCTCCCGTACAGGAAACGAGAGCGGAGGGGGGGGGGGGGGGGGGCTGGACCATGGGCGCCGCCGGGGCTGCTTCTTCCGGCGGCCCGGCCGCCTCCCCTGCGCCGGCGCCGAGGTCCCCGAGAGGGGACCTACTCCCCCCCCCCCCCCCCCCCCCAGCGCCACCACCGGCGCTGGGGGAGGGGCTTCCACGGTCGAGCCTGGTACAGGGGATCGGGGCGGCGGCTGGCGGCGCTCCGGCGACGGGGAGGGGGTCGGCCTGGTACAGGGGAGTAGGAAGGAGGAGGGGAAGGTCCTTCTACCTGGAGGTGAGGTGGGGCTCGAGTGGTGGGGGCGTGGTGGCCGGCCATGAGGAAGGAGGAGGTGGCGGCTTGTGGTGGGCTAGTTCCGGCAAGGTGGAGGAGGAGGAGGGTTGGCTGGGGGCTGCCGGCAGAGGGGAGCTGAGAGGGAGTGGGGTGGGTTTGAGGGGGGCTGCCCCTTCCTTTTATAGGAAGGGGGAGCTCTCCTCCTTATCCCCCACGTGGGGATAAGGGAGGGGGAGATCCCCCTCCCCTCCCTTCTCTCTCTCTTGCCCAAATAGGGGCTGCCTATTCATGGGCAGCCCCTTTTTTTTTTCTTGGGGAGGGACTTTCTCTCTCCCCCCCCCATTTCCCTTTCATTTCCCAATAAATTTCAAGCCGGGGGGGGGGGGGGGGGGGGGGGGGGGGGTTTGACCGAGTCAACCTAGGGTGGTGTCTTCCTTGGCTCCCGGGGCACGATAAGAGTTGCCGGGGCCGATGCCGGGCTCGTGTGCTTTATATCTCGTGCGGTGTACTGAGGCGATCTGCATAGGACTAAAATGGCATACTCTCCATACGACCCTGTATCGAGACGCAACGAGTTCCGTTGTGCTTGTATTGGTCATACGATCCTAACGGAACTGACAGAAGTCAATTCGGGGTTCGTACGGCACTATTCATAATAATGAGGTAGTGGCGCGCTACGATACCCGAAATGGTCGTTTTCTCCAAACGACCTCGGATCGAAGTGCAACGAATTCCGTTGCGCTCGTATTGTCCATACGAGTTCAACGGAACTGACGGAAGTCAATTCGGGGTTCGTACGATCACTATTCATAATAATGAGGTAGTGGCGCGCTACGATACCCGAAATGGTCGTTTTCTCCAAACGACCCCGGATCGAAGTGCAACGAATTCCGTTGCGCTCGTATTGTCCATACGAGTTCAACGGAACTGACGGAAGTCAATTCGGGGTTCGTACGGTCACTATTCATAATAATGAGGTAGTGGCGCGCTACGATACCCGAAATGGTCGTTTTCTCCAAACGACCTCGGATCGAAGTGCAACGAATTCCGTTGCGCTCGTATTGTCCATACGAGTTCAACGGAACTGACGGAAGTCAATTCGGGGTTCGTACGGTCACTATTCATAATAATGAGGTAGTGGCGCGCTACGATACCCGAAATGGTCGTTTTCTCCAAACGACCCCGGATCGAAGTGCAACGAATTCCGTTGCGCTCGTATTGTCCATACGAGTTCAACGGAACTGACGGAAGTCAATTCGGGGTTCGTACGGTCACTATTCATAATAATGAGGTAGTGACGCGCTACGATACCCGAAATGGTCGTTTTCTCCAAACGACCTCGGATCGAAGTGCAACGAATTCCGTTGCGCTCGTATTGTCCATACGAGTTCAACGGAACTGACGGAAGTTAATTCGGGGTTCGTACGGTCACTATTCATAATAATGAGGTAGTGGCGCGCTATGATACCCGAAATGGTCGTTTTCTACTGCTCGGGCCTACTTTTATTGGGCTCACTAGGGTCTAGTGGCCCAATAAAAGTCGGGATGTTACAATTTGTAATCCCAAGAAATAACTCATTTTACCCAAATCTGACATATCATAATTTTGCATCATACTCTCTTTAAACTGCTTTAATCCTTGTATATCAGAACCTATGTAGATGATATCATCTACATATAATGCTAATAGAAGGAATTTCTCTTGGCTGCTTCTTTTGATATATAAAGATGCTTCAGAGGGGGCATGCAACAAAACTTTGTTCTTTTACAAATGTATCTATGTGAGCATTCCATGCACAGGGAGCCTGTCTCAATCCATAGAGAGCTTTGTTTAAGCGATAGACTTTCATTTCTTCTCCGGATACAATATATCGTTCAGGTTGGTTTACATAAACTTCCTCTTTCAAGTTGCCATTTAAGAAAGCTGATTTAATGTCAAGTTGATAGACATGAAGCTGAAGTTGAGCAGCAATTGCAAGTAGTATTATCACTGTTTCCATGCGAGTAACTGGTGCATAAGTTTCTGTGAAATCTTTCCCAGGAATTTGGGCATACCCCTTGGCTACTAGCCTAGCTTTATACTTATTTATCTTACCATTCTCTAGAAACTTAATCTTATATATCCATTTTAACCCAATAAAATTTTTATTGTTGGGTTTGTCAACCAACTTCCAGGTTTTATTTCTCTCTATCATTTTCATTTCTTGATCCATTGCAGCTATCCATTGAGGTTGAGATTGAGCTTCAAGGAAGGTATGAGGTTCTTCTGTAGTGAACAGGGCTAAGTGTTCATCTTGATAAAATTTAGAAAGTTTTCTGTATTTCTTTGGAGGAGATGATGAATCTTCACCAACGGCTATTTGCTTTGATGTGCTTGGTTGAGTTGGGCTGGATAGTAGATTTGGATCTATAGTCTCTTGACAAGTATCCTCTTCTACAACCGCCGGCAACCACCTTCGATTCTGATCCTCAGTTTTAGTCCAACTCCAGGACTTATCTTCTTTAAAGATAACATTTCTAGATGTAATCAATGTTTGAGTTACAGGGTTATAAAGTTTATAACCCTTAGATTCTGAACTATATCCCAACATTATGCACATTTCTGCCTTTTTATCCAGTTTGTCTCTAGCTTCTTTGGTAACAAATGCATAAGCCACACTGCCAAATATTTTCATATGAGACACTTGTGGTTTCCGGCCATAATACATTTCATATGGGGTGCTTACTTTTAGAGCGTTTGTTGGAGAACGATTCAATATGTAGACTGCACAGTTCACAGATTCAGCCCAAAATGTTTTTGGTAAATCTTTGGCATGAAGCATTGTTCTTGCCATTTCAACAATGGTACGATTACGTTTTTCCACAACTCCATTCTGCTGAGGAGTCATTCTTGTGGTTAACTGTCGATGTATCCCTTGATTTAGGCAGAAATTTGTAAACTCTGTGCTCAAGAACTCACCTCCTCTATCACTTCTTATGGCCTTGATTTGATTTCCACTTTGTTTTTCAACCAACAATTTAAAGTACAGAAAATATTGGAAAGCTTCTGATTTCTGTCTCAGAAAATAGACCCACTGCATACGGGAGTAATCATCTACTATTAATAGAAAGTACCTGTTACCTGACACTGATGGTGTAGATAATGGTCCCCATAAGTCCATGTGATCCAATTCCAAAGGTAATGAGGCCCTCCATGTAGATTCTTTGGGGAATGATTGTTGATGATGTTTCCCAAAAATACAATGTTCACATGTATCTGTTATGGGTTTTATCAGAGGCATGCCATGCACTAGAGATTTTGATCTGAGTTCACTAAGATCATGATAATTCAGATGACCATATCTTTGATGCCACAATACAGTTTCTGCTTGCACATTTTCCTTACATATGAGAGCTGAATTGTAATTGATCAGTAGGGGGAAAATCTTGTTTGAAGCCATTGGTATGGAAGATATAATCATCTGGGTTGCCTTTTCAATTATTTGACAATATTTAGCATCAAATACTACTGTATAACCATTGTCAATTAATTGTCCAACACTCAAAAGGTTTTGAGCTAATTGGGGTACATACAAAACATTATGGATCACCTTTGGTAAACCTTGTACTGTAAGAACTGAGATAATACCTTTTCCTTCTATTTTTAAAGATTTCCCATCTCCCATATATACATCTGCTTTCTGAGTTGGATTTAATTCAACAAAACTGTCTCGGTTGTTACTCATGTGATTTGAGCAGCCGCTGTCCACTACCCAGATATCATGTTTTTCATCTTCTGTGGACAGATATGTATGGAAGACCAAATCAGGTTGAGTAACATCTACTGGAGTAAGCTCAGTCAAATTGTTTTGTTGTTTATTTTTGCTCCAGCAATCTCTTTCAAAATGAGTGGGATTTCTACAAGTCTTACATTTGAAAAAACAATCTTTCAGTTCTTGGTTTGTGCGTTTACATAGAACACAATATAGATCTCCTTTTTCCATGTAAGACTGATTTTCTTTAACTCTGCCACCTCTACTTACTCTTCCTCTACCTCTAGTACTGCCTCTCCAATTATTTCTGTTCATTCCTCTGGAATTGCCTCAGAAATTGCCTCTTGATGATGAATGTTCTATCATAGGGGTTTGCTTTAACTTTACTAACTTTAGTTTGTAAGGCTTGCTCTACAGGAGGATTGAACCTTGTCAAGCGTTCTTCATTAGCTTGCAGAGAACTTCTGAGTTCAAGTAAGGAGTAAGTATTGAAGTCCTTTGCTTCTTCAATAGCCATTACAATTTGGTTATATCTTGGAGGTAAATTGCGTAGAACCTTTAACACAATTTGTCTATCTTCTAGTTTATCACCCAATGTTCGGATGTCATTAATTAACACACCTAGTCGTGAAAAGAAGGTAGTGATAGTTTCATTTTCTCTCATCTGGATATTGTCGAATTCTGTCCATGCTGATTGGAGTTTGATAATAATGATTCTGTTAAAGCCTTTGAATTCAGTTTGCAGTGAAGCCCACGCATCTTGGGATGTTTTAGCTACAATAATGCTTGAGAATATACTTCTACTTACTCCCTGCTGAATATAAAGCAGTGCTCTTGCGTCTCTTTTGATGGTTTCTGGATATTCCTTGGAAGCTGTAGCTTCCCATGTATTCAGAGGATGTTTGGTTGTAGGCTTATCAAAGCCGTCTGTTACTATAGACCACAACCCTTGTGACAAAAACAATGTTTTCATTTGTATTTGCCATTGATTATAATTCTCACCGTCAAATATGGGTACTCCATTTTGGGTGAATTGGAAAGTTGCCAAGGGTGTTGTTGAACTAGATGCCATATGATGTAAAGTGATCGGTTAAAGATTACCTTGATGATTAACCAACTGAATCAAGAACAGATTCCACTTATACTGATGGCAGGGTGTAAACCCAACCTCCCTCTGATACCAATGTTAATTTGAGAACAAAGGCTAAACAATTAAAAGATACACAACAAAACTCAAAACTCCTTTTTATTAGCTTTCAACAGTAGTTTTTACAAAGCTGCCTTCATGGGCTATTTATAGAGTTTCTAATTACATATTTTTGGCCTTTTCAGGATTTGGCCTTTTTCAGCCACTTGTAGAGATGTCCACAAAAGTCTCTCAAGTATATCTACTTGGTCTTGGACAGAGCTTCTTCTCTATTCTGATTGCTTCCCGATTTTGTTTGTTCTGCTTTACTCACCTGCAGGATTAGGTTTAACAAACAAAGCTATAACCTTTCACTACGTGTTTGAGTTGATGAAGGTGACGCCGGATTCAGAGTTGCTCAAGTTCAGCAGGTTGGTGAGTTCGAGACATGATGGATCGGGGAATCAAATTCTGGTTATAGCAGCGAAGAAGAAGAAGGGCTGTGGGGCTGAGCAGATTTACCATGCCAATCTCAAGCTTCATCCCTACAGACGTCTCAACTCCTGGACGCCCATTCCTTATGAACACTAAGGCTCTGTTTGACTCGGTTAAAGCAGTGAGAGAAACAGTTGTGGGATACAGTGTTGAGAGAATTAGTTTTTGAGATAAACAATGAAACTTAGTGTTGAGAGAATTAGTTTTTTGCAGAGTGGTGAGAAAAATAGCGAAACTGTCTGAACAGAAAAGCAGACTATATTGTTTGACATAATAGTTGAGGTTTCTAATATTCCTATGAAAAAGTTAATTTCAATCTTCTTTTAAATTACTCTCCCAATTTAAACAATTTTTTTGTAAATAGTCTACTAATAGTCTAATACTCCAATATATGAATAAAAATAGCTTTATTTTAAACTTGGGATGAATTTTAAGGACCAATTTTGTATCTTAAATTATCTTAGAAAAGAATATATGTTGCAACATTAAAGTATAAACTTGTTATTCAAAAATATCCGCTAATATATAATAGTATTGAGTCACTACTTTTTGAAATAATATTTATTAAATAATATCGCTATATTATAGTAATGCTGTCTGTTGAAGTCAAGAAATTCTCGACTCTAAAAATTCGGATCAATGTAGCCAAATATTACTTGTCCAACGATCCGACTCGATGACTTGACAATGACGAAGAGGCTGAAAGAACAACAACATGACCACAAGTGCTACGGCAGGGAGGTTCCACCACATACCCAGAAGCTCAGAAGAAACTTCCCCTCAACAACCAAAGATGGTCGAACAGGGTACGAGGAAGGCACCAACTTGATGAGTATCAAGAGTGACAGCCAAGGATGACGGGTCCATGTATTCGAAAGTGGGGTTCCGAAAGCTCAGCAAAAGGTGCAGTTCCTGCTACCCCTGTTGTCCTATTTATAGGAAAACAAAAGGGGATGGGGGGGGGGGGGGGGGTCTTATTTATAGCCCATCCCAACCCGACGACTATGCGACATTGAAGGGATCTCGCCTGGATTCGGTGAGCATCGCCTATGGTCGCCCACCTGATGAGTATGAGGTGCTGCTCGCACTTGCTCGCCCATACTCGCATAAACCTTCTACTGTTCCTGCTGGTTGAGTTGTCTTTAATCTCTGACTCTTGGCTTCTGCTTTGACCTTTGATTTTGACCTGTGCCTATGTGGTTTATCGGGTCCTACCCTCTAAGAATACGGGTTGTACACAATCCCCGCTCTTTGCGAGCAACGAAGGAGCTCGGCAAGAAACATCCAACCATTATTCGGCCAGCTGCTCCTGACGAGCATCGGACCTACTCGGCATCAACCTTTCTGGCTCCGGGACTCTCTCTATATATAGAGGGGGGGGGGATCTTTTATTGGACTGCCTGTCTGAACTCGCACGAGATGTCGCTCACTGCCGAGGAAGAATTTCGGGCGAGTATGGCCGAGCTGGAGGGTTGGTTGGAGCCATCTACTCGGAAGCGTCCTCGCGAGGGCGATGATGTTGAGGAGTTCCTCGCGCCTAAGAAAAAGAAGAAGAATGCAAAGATGAAGAAGCCGCAACCTGCTCAAGCGGAGAATATTGCTGATCGATCTCTCCGCCGATCATCAGAAGATTCCTGCGAGCACCCATAGACTACTTGACGAGCTGGGTTTGGGTGGTGATGTTGAGCAACTAGCTTCTGATCCTTCCCTTCCTACTACGCAACAGGTCCCTCCTGCGGTGGATCTTTCACGATCCCAGACCCAATCACACCCAAAGCTCGCCTCCTCGCGAGGTCGAGACTTCGTACTCGCTTTGCTAGATTGTCACCATTCCAGCTTTGCTTACGATGATTGACTTTTTTCTCTATTTGTAGACCCGCCGACTACTGGATCTCTGGGCGAGCATCTTGTTGTACCTCCTCAGTGATCTTGATTTCGGCTAGATAAGTGGGGAAAAACCTTTGCCATGCTTTGGAAGGAAATCCCATGCTAAGTGTCATCTTTCTAATAGCCAAATATCATTTCTCAGTTTAGGGATAAGCCACTTGACACTGTCAACAAGGAAGACCATGACACTTTTTGTCAGTATGCAAACGCCGACGGTAACACATACCGTCGGGCGCTAGCTCTTTTCTCGATGATATAGTATCGTCAAGAAGCTAACCCTTCTCGACGACAAAGCAACACTTCTCGACGAAAGAGCTACCACCGGCATTAACACCTACAGCCGACGTTAGCTCTCTTCTCGAAGACATAGTATCATCGAGAAGATAACCTTTCTCGATGATAAAGCAACACTTGTCGACTAAAGAGCTATCATCGGCATTAACACCTAACGTCGGGTGTTAGTTCTCTTCTCGACGACATAGTTTCATCGAGAAGATAACCCTTCTCGACGACAAAGCAACACTTATCTACTAAAGAGCTACCGCCGACGTTAATACCTACCGTCGGGCATTAACTCTCTTCTCGACGACATAGTTTCGTCGAGAAGTTAACCCCTTCTCGACGACAAATCAACACTTATCGACGACAAAGCTACCGCGCGCAGACGTTAACACCAACCGCCAGGTGTTAGCCTTCTACTACCAGTTTTTGCCCTTGATTCCTAACTTTAGGGAGTGGGGTGTTAGGCCCACTATTGTTGATCATGACACATTCATGGTATCATTAGGATCTCTGGACCACTACCTAGTCCAAGCAACTCAAAGTGACACAAAACACTTATGAGGGGTCAAACACGAATTGGGATGTTTCAATAATTCATTCCCAGAGAAATTACATCTCAAAGACACAATTCATTCCCGAAGGAACTACACCTCGGAGGCATAATTCATTCCCAAAAGAATTACATCTCAGAGGCACAATTCCTGAGGGAATTCTATCTCAGAGGCACAACTTATTCCTATAGGAATTACATCTCGGAGACATAATTCATTTCCGGAGGAATTACATCTCGAAGGCACAATTCATTCCCAAAGAAATTACATCTCGGAGGCACAATTTATTCCCAAAGGAACTACATCTCGGAGGCACAATTCATTCCCGAAGGAATTACATCTCAGAGGCACAATTCATTTATGAAGGAATTACTTCTCAGATGCACAATTCATTCCCGAAAGAACTACATCTCGGAGGCACATTTCATTCTCGAAGGAATTACATCTCGGAGGGACAATTCATTCCCGAGGGAATTACATCTCAGAGGCACAACTCATTTTCGAAAAAATTACACTTCGGAGACACAATTCGTTACTAAAGGGATTACATCTTGGAGGCAATTTTGAAATAAATGTTAAAACTTCGATCTGTCCGCTCTACTGATCAAGAGTAGCGACAAGTTCCGTACTATTTAGTGTTGACCTCTAAGGAACACCTCATCTCCAAGTCAACGCTAAATTAGTAGGTAAATCTGAATTATAAGTCAGAACCTTGATCTGTCCGCTCTACTCGAGAGTGACATTCAGTTAGGTACTATTTAGGGCTGACCTCCAAGGACACCCCATGTAACATCCCAACTTTAAAAAGAGGTCTAACCGGTTCAATTGAACCCTTGAAGGAGCTTAGGCCGGGTCAGAGAAAAACCACGACCCGACCTTCGCCACTTAATGGTGGTCATTTAGAGAAATGTCTGTTTTGGGTAGCATGATGCTTCACCACAACACCAAAGTAGTGTATTGAGCATACATGCTCCGAATCGACTTCCGTCAGTTGCGTTAGACTCGTATGATCGATACAAGTGCAACAGAACTCGTTTCGTTCCAATCCAAGGTCATTTGGTGAGAGTGACCGTTTTGAGTACCGTAGCGAGCCACACCGATGCTATTTTTGATTGATGAGCATACAAGAAAAATCTTGATTAACAATTAAAGAGTTAAATTCCTTGTTAATTTTAATTAGCAAAGAATTTAGAAATAAAAAATTTCTAGCTAATATGAGCATAACTAATTTTAGTAAGAAAATTATTTCTTTCTATTGTACAAGAATTTTTACCAAAGTATTTTATTCATTTTAAATTAGCAAGTAATTTCAATTTTTGTTGTTAATGTTTTATTTAATTATTATGTTAAATTAAATTATTTTTATATATAATAAAATTATATTATCATAATGCTATTTGTTGAGATTCAAACAAAAGACCTGGATATAATTATTTGATTGAATACTAAAATCAATGCTAATATATAAATGTTTAAATAGTCTGTATAATTACATAAAATTCTAAATAAATATAATTATTTCATTGGATACTAATAGCCCGTGCTAATTTATAAATATATATATAGCTAAATATATTATTAATTATTCCGTTGGATATAAATAATTTATGTTAATTTATAAATATATATAAACAATAATTCTGTTTTAGGGGAGGAGGGATAAAGGAATCAAAAAATTATGTTTTGTTAAGAAATAGAGATGAATTTTTTTTAATGAAATAATTTTAGGTGATTGTTATGTACAAATCACTTTTGAACACGTGCAGACCAATTTTATGTGCAGATCATAGAATTATAAATGTAGATCAATTTGTTACGTGCAAACCAAAATAAAATCTTTCAATCTTAGCTTGTGTGTTCTCCTTTTCTCCAACTTAGTTTTTGATTTTTTTTCCCACTTCTCAATCTGATTTGCGGTCGATTTTTGTTCTTGATTCCATATGCTTTAATTGTTATTCTATGAACTATTGTCCACAAAAAGATCATCCAATTTTCTTATAGAACTATGAACTATATATATCTAACTTTTTGAAGAATTTTTCAAAAAAGTTTCTTTTTAGTGTTTAACCTCTATATCGAATATAAATGGCAGAAAATTCAAATAGAACGATTCTCAAAAGAAATATAAACGAATGTGCAAAACTACACGCGGCAATACAAAGAACAACTGAAGCCCGAGCTCTGCTCTTTCTTCGATGAGTTCGCTCAGCCTGAAGCGGCCCAGGCTTAATGGTCGCACCAGCTTAAGCCTTAATAGTTGCTTCCTCTCTCTCTACTTTTTTTTTAAATTGGCCATTGACCAAGTCAAAGGCGGCCACTGACCATCTTCTCCAAAATTCTCATACAAGCTCTGTTTTCAAAAGTAGAGTTGACTTTGCTCTTTCCAACAACAACACTTAAGCTCTGTTTGTTTCGGTTGTTGCTGATGGAAAAGAAGTTGATGGAAATTGAGTTTGAAAAAAGTACTGTTTTGGGAAAATTATGTTTGCAGTAAAATCTATTTGTGTAAAATGGAGTTTGCAGAAAGTTGTTCGAAAAACAGCGCATAAAAACCGTTTGTTAAAAACGAAATTTCGTAAAAGATTTTTTTGAACCTGCATTGAACCTATTTCCAAAGTTCAACAAGCCTTTCTATTCCCTGGCCTTTGGCTCAACATTGTTTTAAGCATGAATATTACCAATAATGGTGATTGGCAATACCATTCAACAGATGAAAATTATACTCAAACAACTTATGGTTCGGCAAAACCTTTCAGCACATTCACAAATCCATCAAAGAAATCAACAAGAGTAGAGAAACTAGGGCATAATACCATCCCGTGGAGAAAACACCATTACTACATCTAAAATCAACAAACACGTTATGAAAATCAGTAAATTAGGGCTCTGTTTGAGACAGCTCTAGCGGATGAAAAATCTGTTGATCAAATAGAGCTTTCAGAAAAACACTTATGAGAGAGCTGCAGACTGTTTGAAGAGTTTTTGCATAAGTGTTGATCGAATAGAACTTTTTCATTTAAGCTGTTCGGTAGAACAACTGTTTGAAAACTGTTTCTTAAACAAAAATATTGAAATATAATGATTGTGAAAACTCGCGCCCAGACAAACACGCGCGTCCGGGCAAAAAATGTTTGCTTGGGCGAAAAAACGGCCACCCGGGCAAAAATGGCCGGGTGAAAAACGGCCGACCGGTCGAAAAAAACGGTCGCTCGGGCAAAAAAACGGTCACATGGGCGAAAAACGCACGCCCGGACGAAAAAACACGCCCCGGGCAAAAATGGCCGTCCAAGAGAACAATAGCCGCTCAGGTGAAAAACGCGTGTCCGGGCGAAAAACATCTGCCTGGGCAAAAAACGGCCACACGGTCGAAAAATGCGCGTCCGGGCAAAAAACGCGCTCAGGCAAAAAACACGCGCCCGAGCGAAAAACGCGCATCCTGGCGAAAAATGACCGCCCGGGCGAAAAATGGTCACCAGGGCAAAAAACAGGCGCACGGGCGAAAACGCGCGCACGGCAAAAAACCTTCACCCGGGCGAAAAATGCGTGGCTGAGCGAAATGCGGCCGCGTGGGCGAAATACAGCCGCCCGGGCGAAATACGATCGGCCGGGCGAAAAAAGGCCGCCCGAGCGAAAAACAGCCGTCAGGGGGAAAAACGCGCGCCCGAGCGAAAAATGGCCGCCCGGACAAAAAACGCGCGCCCGAGCAAAAAAACGGCCGCTAGGGCGACAAATATCTGCCCGGGCAAAAAACGCGCGCTCGAGCGAAAAATGGCAGCCCAGACGAAAAACAGCAGATCGGGCGAAAATCTGGCGCCCTCGCGAAAAATGCACGCCCGGGCGAAAAATGACTGCCCGGGCGAAAAATGCACGACCGAGCGAAAAATGCGCGCCCGGGCGAAAATAACGAGATTCCGGGCGAAAATGGCCGCTCGGGCGAAAAACGAGTATCCGGCCGAAAACGAGTGCTCGACCGAAAATGCGAGCTCGGACGAAACTGCTGGAGTGGTATGCAACGGCGTGGAGTTAATAAAAGAGTAAAAGCTAAAAACAGAAAAATCGATTTTTAGAAAGCTATGTTGGATTGGCTTCTCAAAGAGCCACTAAAATAGATTATTTGAAGAATCTCTTTTAAAGAAGCTGGACTAGAGAGCTGTCCCAAACAGTTAAAACCAGCTCTGACGGTTGGAAAATAGATTTTCCATCAGCCAGAGCTGTCCCAAACAGAGCCTAGATAATAAAATCAAATGATAAAGAAGATACAAATTCACTACCAGGAAGATACGAAGAAGTCGCCAAGATAAGAGATGCACGCCATGTTTGAAAGATCACCAAAAATCACCAAAGAGAAAACCAGAAATCGAAGTAAGTGCGGTGGCCAGGAGAGCAGAAGGAATTTGCGGCCGCGACAACGGCGAGGAGCGTAAGTGCGGCGGACAGCGAGAAGAAATCCCGCCTGAAATCCATCTCTCCGCCTCGCTTTAAAAATGGCGGCCAGCGAGAAGAAATCCGGATTCGGAAGCGAATATCGGGATCGGGAGGGGTTGAGGAGAGAAGCGTGGTTGAGACGCGCGAAACGGAGGCCTAACCCGCTGATGATAAATGACCCAGCGCCTGTTTTTTTTTTAAACGCTGTTTTGGAGAAACGTGGCCACAAACATCCCCTAAAATTGAAACGCCGTTTTCGAACAACCGCGCAGGACCTTATTCACCGAAACAAACGAGGCCTTAGATTCAAACGGTCGGACAACTTCTTCTCGAAAACTTATTTTCGGATAGAACCCACTGTTAGAAATACTTAAGCTATCGCCCAACGGTAGCCCAATTTCGGGAAGATTCTCTTTTCCCATATAAATAGAGGTTCTTACCCTTGTCATCAAGTGAGAACAACAGTTTAACAGACAAGTTTGTTGTTAGAAAGTTGCGACTAGAAGAAGAGGTTTGTGAATAACAATTCGCGACTAGCGCCGACGATAAGGCGGTAAGCCCGACGGTAAGGCAGGCGGCAACTCCAGTGACCAGTCTGCGGTTAGCAGAAGGCGGTCAACGATTAACGCCCGACGGTAAGACTAGCGCCCGACGGTAACTACGGTTAAGTTCAAGTGTGCGACATGTGCGGTCAGTGTGAAATATTTAAAGGTCGGAAGAACACGTCAACCAACAAGGGAATAAGGATACCAAGGGATGAACACAAACTTTCACAATTATTAAAGTTTGGCAGCTAGTTACAAATGAACAGGGCTGAAAACAAGTTGTATCCAACTTGATTCACAACAGCTAATAGTAGTAAAAGAAACTGGTCACGGACAATGTCCGCTTCTCCTCCGGAGCACACCACGTAGGTGATACTCGCTACTCGCTACCGCGGGCGCTAGCTCTCAAGCTCGCTACTCACAATCTCCTCTTATCGTCGGCGCTATCTCGCGAGTAAGGAACTCTCTCTAGGTCGCTAGCTGAACTGACTTCGAGTTCGCTGCTCTCCAGGTGTCACTCTGGTATCTCTAACTCGCTCAAAGTTGATGATACTCGCCACTATCTGAATCTATCTTTAGAGGGGGTCTACCCCTCCTATTTATAGGCAAGGGAGGAGGTATTCTAGAAGCTGAGCTAGCGCTGGCGCTAGCTCACTTCAAATCTAACACTCCCCCTTGAAGTGAGCTTCGGGAACAACTCCAAGCAACGAGTGAAGCCTTCGGAACGGCCCCGCAGATATGGGCTTCATGAATATATCTGCAAGGTTGTCTTCACTCCGCACATGCTCCACTGCGATCAAGCCACCCAGCACCTTCTCTCTGATGAAGTGATGCTCGATCTCTATGTGCTTGGTCCTTGCATGACACACTGAGTTGGTTACAAGTTTCAAGGCACTCTCATTGTCCCCGCGAAGCAAAGTAGGTCCGCTGACGTCTTCGTCCACATCCTCCACTAGTCTCCTCAGCCAGACACACTCCTGAGCTGCTAAGGACGACGCCCTGTACTCGGCCTCCGTGGTAGAAAGGGAAATAGTGTCCAACTTCTATCTACACCACGAGATAGCAGCAGCTCCACACAAAAATACGTAACCTGATGTTGACTTGCGATCATCAACGTCACCTCCGTAGTCTGCATCTGTGTACCCATGCAGCTTGAAGTCAGACTTCTCTTTATAGGACAACCTCATCTCAAGGGTTCCCTTCACATACTTCAGAATCCCTTTAGTTGCCTCCAGATGAGGCTTCCGCGGCTCCTGCATATACCGATTAACTCGACCGACAACAAAGGCGATGTCCAGCCTCGTGATAGTCAAGTAGATAAGACTCTCCATCAATGCCCAAAAGATCTTCGGATCAGGAAGAATCCTCCCTTCTTCCTTCCGAAGCTTCAGCCCAGCCTCCAGAAGAGCGGAACTGCTCTTCCCCTCTTTCATGCTGAATCTCTCGATGATCCTCTCGGCATAATCCCTCTGGGAAACGTACAACCCGCCTCTTCTCTTCTCAACTTGAAGGCCAAGAAAATGGTGCAGTTCACAACCTTCATCTCAAAATATATGGAGAGCTGCTGTCTCAGCGTCGCGACCTCCTCAGGGTTATTCCCTGTCATGATCATGTCGTCGACGTACAACAACACCAACACTTGAAGACTTCCACTCTTCTTCACGAACATGCTAGAGTCTGGGTCTGAGGCATCATAACTGCAGAACTGCAGGTACTCCGCAATCTTTCCATACCAGGCTCTCGGCGCATGTTTCAACCCATAGAGGGCCTTCTTCAGCTTGCAGATGTGATGTGGTTGTGACTTGGACACGTATCCAGGTGGTTGCACCATGAATATATCCTTGTCAATTTCTCCGTACAGGAACGCATTCTTCACATTAAGCTACCACAACTTCCAATCTCGGCACGCCGCCAGAGCGATGACCGTCCTCACCGACGTCATCTCCACGACGGGACTATAAATGTCTCCTCGTAGTCCTCTCCGTAGGTTTGTGAGAAGCCCCGAGCGACAAGCCTCGCCTTGTATCGCTATACTTCTCCATCTGTTCTCTTCTTAACTTTGTACACTCATTTGTAGGTGACAGGTTTGATGCCCTCCATCATGGGAACAAGGCTCATGTTTCATTCTTCTCTAGGGCCTCCATCTCCTCAATCATGGCCGCGTCCCACTCCTTGATGCCAGCTGCATCATCAAATCAAGCAGGTTCCTTCTCGTCGAGTGGTCCTACGAAGAAGCAAGAGACCAAACTCAAGAAGTCCCCCTCCTAATTGCGAGCAGGCGGGACGATGGTCCGCTTCGACCTCCTCAAGGCTTGGCCACTATCTACCACTCTAGTAGACTCCTCCGCTTGAGCTCCTCTCTGAACTCCTCTTGAAGTAGTGCTCTCCCAGCTTCTAGAGCTCGAAGCTCCCCCTGAGCCAGAAGCTCCCCCTGAGCCAGAAGCTCTCCCTGAGCCAGAAGATGCTGGGGCACTTAGAGACACCTCCAACTCCACAGTAGAGTCCTCAGTGACTCACTCTTCTCTACTGCTAGAATCTCCACTCTCCGGCAGTACCACAGAAGAGACTCCCTGATACGAGATCAGTTCATCAAACACTACGTCGCGTGAGACGACGAACTTGTGGGTCTGCGGATCCATGCACTTCCAACCCTTCTTCCGCTCATCGTAGCTGATGAAGACACACTTTCTCGCTTTCGGCTCCAACTTGGTTCTCTGAGCGTCCGGGGCGTGCACGAAGCAGGTAGAACCAATGACTTTCATGTGACCCACATTTGGCTTCTCTCCAAACATGACCTGGTGTAGAGACACCATCCTGTTGGGACTCAGTGGTAGCCGATTGATCACATGGGTAGCACACGCCATTCCCTCCGCCCAAAAGACCTTGGGAATGCTCTTGGAATGTAGCCAACTCCTGGTAGTCTCCACTAGATGGCGGATCTTCCTCTCTGCCACCCCATTCTGCTGAGGGGTGTGAGCGCAGGAGAGCTCCCGCCGAATGCCGAACCTTCTGCAGAACGATGCAAACTCATTGGAGGTAAACTCCCCTCCATTGTCGCTTCTCAGCTTCTTCACTCTGCGGTTCAGCCTCCCTTCCACAAGTTCCTTCCACTCTTGGAACTTCTCGAATACTTCTGACTTCTCTCTCAGAAAGTATACCCACGTACAGCGGGTGTAGTCATCCACCAGAACCAACGCATACTTATTGCCTCCATAAGTAAAGGTGGCGCACGGCCCCATAACATCAGCATGTATGCACTCAAGAGGTGCCTTACACCTGGTCTCCGACTTGTCAAATGGAAGTCAATGTGACTTTCCAAATTGGCAGCCATCGCACACATGGCCGTCGCCGTAAGAAGAGAGATGAGGCAGGCCACACACTAAGCCCTTTGCCTCCATCATCTTCAGCTTGTCCATCCCCACATGACCCAGCCTCTCATGCCAGATCACTGCGCTATCGTTTGTCTTTAGCTTGTCCACGTGGGCATTTGCAGACAGAACATACAAATCCCTCACCCTTCTCCCCGGTGAGCATGACGTCAGCATCGACAGACGATAGGTTCTTCAGGAGCTTCACCTCCTTTGGTCCAAACAACACGTGGCATCCAGCATCCACTGCGTTAGTAACCGAGAAGAGGTTCTTCTTCATGCTGTAACGTCCCAAGGCCCTGGACTTACCATCGGGACAACGTCCACCGATAGCCTCGTCTGGCGACCGTTACCGGGCTGCAGCCCAAGCACCCCCAACCCCTCTATAGCCCACAAGCGGGTTGTTGGTGGCCACAACCTCCCTTTGGTGAGAAGTGAACCAGTTAAGCGCCTCTACGGGGCCTTCCCAAGAGGTCACCCATCCCAGTATTGCTCCAATCTAAGCACGCTTAACTATAGAGTTCTTTCACTTCTCATCACAGGGAGGCTGTGGCCACCAACAACCCGCCGGTGGGCTGGAGAGTGGTTCGGGTGCTTGGGCTGCAGCCCGGTAATGGTCACCAGGCGAGGCTGTCGGTGGACGTTGTCCCGATGGTAAGTCCAGGGCCTTGGGACGTTACAATAAAAAGTGCACTTTTTATTGTAACGACCCAGAAGCCGAAGTCCGATCAGGATCATGTCCACCGATCTAGCCTCAACTGGCCTCGTTACCGGGCTGCAGCCCAAGCACCCCAACCCCTCTCCAGCCCTGCTGGCGGGTTGTTGGTGGCCACGGCCTCCCTTTGATGAGGGAAACTCGATAGTCAAGCATGCACCACGGGGACTTCCTAGGAGGTTGAAAGAATATAAGGTTTGTAGTCTAAATCACCTGGGGGGTGAATAGGTCTTTTAAATTTTACTTGATTAGCTTTAGCTGTTTTCAGAGTTAGTTCAAGCAAATCAGCAAACACAGAAAGCACACAATAATTTATAGTGGTTCCCCAAAGACAGTGTGTCTATGGGTAGTCCACTTTCCCCCTCCACCCTTCTAACAATGTGTTAGACAGAGCCAACTTCTCCAATCTCGGCTCAAAGAGCTTACAGCACAAGTTCCTCAGAACTTCTCAGATCAAGAATGATCCTACCTCAGGACACAAGTCCCTACAACTCAGAGCTATCTTCAGCTCCTACCTCAGGCACAGCTGCCCTACAAACTCAGAGGATAACACCTCCTACAGCTCAGACAATAATGTCCTACAACTCAGGCTGTTAAGCCCTACCTCAGATCTGCTCCAGATCCTACAGCTCAGACCTTTCCCAGGTCCTACCACTCAGAGGACTCATCCTCCTACTTCTCAGACCACCTCCTGGTCCTACCTCAGATCTGCTCCAGATCCTACACTCAGGCCTTCAGCCCTACAGCTCAGAACCCTCAGGTTCCTACAATCTCAGACCAAAAGGTCTTACAGCTCAGGCAAAATGCCATACAGAAAAATGATTTAAAATTATTCTACAGTAGAGGTACTCTCCTGTAGATCCTGCACCGTCTGCGCTTCTTGTAGCTGAAGATGTCGATGCCAGCTACTAACTTGATCTTCCTCTTCAACAGAGTGATGGAAGATCACCTTGCTCCTTGCAAAGGAGATAACTTTCTTTCTCTGTTTTCTTCTTCTTGTTCAGTGAGCAGGAGGAAGAAGACGAGAGCTTCAGCCGTCAAAGTAACGGTTGATCTAGATTGCACACCACAGAGAAGAGTTTCAAATGTGCCCTAACTCTTCCTTTTATACATCTCTGATTTTCAACGGCTCTTAGCTGATCTGTTGAGAAGTATGGGAGAAGCTGGTGGACCCAACACAACTTTTCTGCAACTAGTCCTAGCCGCAGTTCCTGCCGCCCTACTTTTCCATAGAGAAGGACTGCGCTCGACGAACGTGGAACACTCTGCGTTCGACGAACCAGTTGTCCCCTGCATTCAACGATCTTGCTAGCTCAGCGGCTCCTTCTTTGATCCCGTCTCAGCGGTCGACAAACGACGTTCATCGTTCGACAATCTTGCATTATGTGTCTTCTTAGCGGCTCCTTCTTTGATCCCGTCTCAGCGGTCAACGAACGACGTTCATCGTTCGACAAACAAGCTGATTCTCAGCGTATAATGAACTTATCAGCGGAGGCACCTTCTTCTCAGCGGATACGCTGAGACGGCTCCTCGTCTCAGCGGTTTTGACCCCTCATCTCAGCAGTTCTGCTGAGACTACATCATTTATGGGAGATGATTTCTCCACATCTAAGGGCATGTTTGGCCCTTCCTTTTGAGTCACCTGCACCTGTATATCTTACACAAGTAAAGTTCATCAAATACAATATGTCCTTAGCATTGAGAGTGATGCCTCTTCAAATCAAGGTACTATTGAGGGCAATATACCCAACAATCTCCCCATATTTGAAGAAGGCAGAACATCCCCAATGCTAAGGTACATTAACAATAAAAACCATATCAGAAAAATGATCTGTGTAGCATAGGTCCTATCTCCCTCTTTCTAACATCCTAAGCATAGGTTCTTACTTAGCATTGGCCCTTTCTCCCCCTTTCTGGTTTCTTCAACTATTTATCCCATTAGGGATTGGGAGGCAACATCTATAGATCCCTTTGGATCACTTTATAGGTCAACCTGTACATTCTTGGCATTTGCCATGTCCCCCTCAACCTGAGTAGGGAATTTGCTCCCCCCTTATTTGAGAGCAATTTTCTGTAATAGCTGAACCTGTTCAAATTGAACATCCCATTCTAGCTCCCCCTCAATGTGAGTACTAGTCTACACTCAACATCCCTAGTTCTATCTTGAAAGCATTAAACTTGGCCTCATCCAATGGCTTAGTGAAGATATCAGCTACTTGATTGTCTGTAGGGACATATTCAAGTTTGATATCTTCACACTCTACATGCTCCCTAATAAAATGATACCTAATTTCTATGTGCTTGGTCCTCCTATGGGAAACAGGATTTTTAGCAATAGAAATTGCACTTAATGAGTCACACAGCAGGGGAGAATGTCTTACCTTGATGTTGTAATCCTCCAACTGATGTTGGATCCATAGAATTTGAGCACAGCAGCTACTTGCTGCAATGTACTCTGACTCAGCTGTTCATATGGCCACACTGGTTTGCTTTTTGCTGCTCCATGAGACCAGCCTCCTCCTAGGAATTGACAGGTGCCACTTGTGCTTTTCCTGTCCTCTTTACATCCTGCAAAATCTGCATCTGAATAGCCTATCAGTTCAAAGTCATTGTTCCTAGGGTACCAAAGGCCAAGATTCAGGCTGCCCTTGAGGTATCTTAAAATCCTCTTGACAGAGGTGTAGTGAGATTCCTTAGGACAAGTCTGATACCTAGCACAAACACATGTAGAATACATAATGTCTGGCCTACTAGCAGTTAAGTACAACAGGGATCCAATGATACATCTGTACATGGATTCATCAAAGGCCTTCCCCTTTTCATCCTTGTCTAATGATACATTAGATCCCATGGGTGTTCTCATGGTGGATGCAGACTCCATCCCAAATTTCTTGATGAGCTCCTTGGTGTACTTGGTCTGGGAGATGAAAATTCCATCATCAGACTGTTTCACCTGGAGCCCAAGGAAATATTTGAGCTCACCCATACTGCTCATCTCAAACTCCCCCTTCATTAGATTGGCAAATCTCTTACAGAGGTTATCATCAGTAGACCCAAAGATTATGTCATCAACATAAATTTGGACTAAGAGACACTTGCCCCTTGTTTCCCTAAGAAACAATGTGCTATCTATCTTTCCCCTCATGAACTTGTTCTTGAGAAGAAAGCTAGACAAAGTCTCATACCAAGCTCTTGGAGCTTGCTTAAGACCATACAGGGCTTTCCTAAGAAAATAGACATGAGATTTGAGAGTGGGATGTACAAAACCCGAAGGCTGCTCTACATATACTTCCTCTTTTAGATTTCCATTCAGGAATGCTGATTTGACATCCATCTGGTAGACTTTGAAGCCCTTGTGAGCAGCATCTGCTAGGAATAGTCTTATGGCCTCCAACCTTGCAACTGGGGCAAAGGTTTGGTCAAAGTCTATTCCTTCCTCTTGCCTATATCCTTTTGCAACCAGCCTTGCCTTGTTTTTGATGATTGTCCCATTCTCATCTAACTTATTTCTGAATATCCATTTGGTGCCAATGATGTTTTCTCCTTGTGGTCTTGGCACCAACTTCCATACTTTGCATCTTTTGAATTGCAAAAGTTCTTCTTGCATTGCCTGGATCCAGAATGGATCCATATTGGCCTCTTCAAACTTCTTAGGCTCAACCTGTGATAGAAAACTGAGGAATAGAGCCTCATTATGAGCTCTGCTTCTTGTTGTCACACCTTGGTGGGAATTTCCAATAATCTGTTCCAAGGGATGATCCCTGAGATGTCTTGTAGTTGCAGGTAATCTGTGCTCTACTTGCTGAACTTCTTCCACTGGTTCAGCAGCTTCTTCAGCATCTTCAGCATCTTGCACCTCTGCTTCTTCTTGAACTTCTACATCAGAATTTGCTTTACTTATGCTGGAAGGTTCTTGTATGGATAGTTCTTCCATTGCATCTTCACTTCCTGTCAAAACAGAAGAACTGGGCCAGCCCTTGTAGATTAGGCTGGACTCATCAAATACTATATGCATGGACTCTTCAACAACATGGGTTTTCTTGTTATATACCCTATAGGCTCTACTATGTGAGCTATATCCAACAAGAATCCCCATGTTACACTTTTCAGCAAACTTGGTTAACTGAGCTTTTCCATTGTTTAGAATGTAGCAATTAGACCCAAAGATCCTAAAGTATGAAATTGTAGGTTGTTTTTCTTTCAAAATCTCATAGGGGGTAATTCCATGATCTTTATTGATGGAAGCTCTATTGAGAACATGACAGGCAGTATTGACTGCTTCAGCCCAGAAGTATTTTGGGAGTGAAGAGTCACATAGCAATGTTCTCCCAGCTTCTATCAATGATCTATTCCTCCTCTCAGCCACCCAATTTTGTTGTGGGGTCCTTGGGGAGGAAAATTCTTGAATGATACCTAGTTCTTGACAGAACCTTGTCATGGCTTCAGATTGAAACTCTGTGCCATGATCAGGCCTAGTTCTGACCACAGTACATTGTAAATCATTCTGAATGGCCTTGACATGGCTCATGAAGACATTTAGAGTATCAGATTTCTTCCTAAGGAAAAATACCCATGTATATTTTGAGTGATCATCAACAAAC
Source organism: Dactylorhiza incarnata (assembly GCA_033032865.1). Taxonomy (NCBI): domain Eukaryota; kingdom Viridiplantae; phylum Streptophyta; class Magnoliopsida; order Asparagales; family Orchidaceae; genus Dactylorhiza; species Dactylorhiza incarnata. The sequence continues at coordinate 6,622,789 of JAWHQI010000104.1, read as the reverse complement.
ACTAAGGTATACAACTTCCCTCCTAAGCTTTGAATTGGCATAAGACCAAACAAGTCCATGTGCAATAGATAAAGACATCTCTTAGTATCTTTGGGGCCAATACTTTTAAAAGTGGCCCTTGTTTGCTTACCCATTTGGCAAGCATGACATGAGCCATTTTAACACATTTTAAATTAGGACTATTCCTAACCAAGTTCTTAGAGAATAGTCTATGCATTGTCTTGTAGTTGATGTGGGCAAGTCTCTTGTGCCATTGAACACAAAGGGACTCACTCTCATCAGCTACAAGAGATACATGAGATGAAAAAGATTTATAGAAGAAATCTAAACAGTAAACATTTCCACTCCTAGTGCCTGAAAGGATGACCTCTAAGTCATTAGACTTTTTGATGAGGCACTTATCATTGTGAAATTCAATGACATGGCCAAGATCACACAGTTGGCTTATGCTGACAAGGTTGTGTTGCAACCCTTCAACATAAGCTACTTTTGTGAAAGAGACTATGCCATTAGAGATCATATCGTAACCTCTGGTGACCCCCTTTTCTGATCCCCCAGAGATGACTTTGGGTCCATTCTTCACAGGCTTGTAATCCTGTAGAAGACTCCTAGATCCTGTCATGTGCCTTGAGCACCCACTGTCCAAGTACCATATTTGGTTGAGATTGGTACTTGAACTACCCTGCAAAGAAGGATTTAGTTATCCTTAGGATCCCAATTAGTTTTGGGTCCTAGGTACTTGTTAGTTTGATGAGATGCTCTCACACTAGCTACACTCCTAGCAGGAAAGCTCTTCTTTGCATTAGGTATATTGGGGTTGTACCAACAATCTATGACAAAGTGTCCCACCTTGCCACAGCACCAGCAGTCATGAATATTGTATCTCCTTTTCTGAGCATTCTTCTGAATAGGTACATCACTGTGCACATGTTCAACAGAGGAGACTGCAACATTCATCTTGTTTCTTTCAGCAATAATCTGACTAAAGGATAATTTGTGGACAGTCTTGCTGCTCTTTGTCCTGATGGCCTCAACTTGCATTGGCTTAGCAGTCATACAAGATCTGAGGGAATCGGACACAAAGCAGCAAGCCTTGTCAACAGATTTGACAGTAGTCATGCTTTTTGCTGAGGTAGACTTGAAAGTACTTGCTTCCTTGTTCTTGACTGAAGGTGCAGAAGCACCAAACATAAATGGTTCAGATTGGGCCATTTGTATTTCCTTATGGGGAGATTTCATTGCACTCAAACCCATGCCCTCTCTTTCACTATGGGAAGGTGCATTTCCCTTCCTATAGCAGCTCCCTTTCTTCCAGTGACCATGAATGCCTTCATGGCCATACCTGTTGAGAGGAAGCAACACCTTTTGAGAGGTGGGTTGAGGCTTAGCCTTCTTCTTGCTCTTTACTCCACTCCCTTCTCCTACTTCCATCTTGTTGAATCCAGGTCCTCTCCTATTGGTTTGAGAGGAGAAGGTGTCAATAAGGGGAAGCACAGATTTGGGCTTGGAGAATTGAGCCACCAGGCTCTTCTCCTTCTCAAGTTTTTCCTCAAGGTCCTTAATGACCTTGTTCTTCAGGGAAATAGTGCTTAATTGCACAATAATTAATCCCTGTAAATGACTAATTTGTCTGCTCATCTGAGCCACCAGGGTGGTAGGTTCAGTGTTGACATCCTTGGTCACTTTGAGGGAAACAATTTCCTGGGCTTGCCTCTTGGCAAGCTTCTTGCTCTTCTTTAGAGCCTCCAAGAGAACACCATATTTATCAATCAATTGATTGAGTTCTTCCTCAGCATCCATGCCCCTTCCATCAATTGATGAAGGTGCAATAGATTCTGGACTAGTCTCATAATCAGAAATTGTAGTGGTATGGGACAGTACCTGAGCATTGTCAGAGGCATCCTGACTTCCTTGCTCATCAGTGAAGGCCATGAGGCCTAGCTGAACAATGTCTTCTTCATCCTCATCTTCATCACTGTCTGAATGTGATAGAGGGGCCCTGACTGCAGTCCTGCCAACAACAGTTTCTTCAACAACTACCAGCCCAATGAGGGCTTCTTCCATTTCAGATTCTGATGATCTAGAGTATGATTCATTCCAGCTTTTCTTCTTCTTCTTGGCTAGAAAGGATTTCTCTCCTTTCTTGCTTCTTGATTGATGAGTCTTCTTCTCATCCTTCTCTCTTCTCTTCACAGGGCAGTCAGCAATGACATGCCCAGGCTTGCTGCAGCAATAGCAAATAACTTTGGAAGAATTAGATTTTGAGTTAGACTCATACCTGTCACTTTTGGAGTGATGTTGTCTTCCTTGTTGTGATGTGAGGAGGAAGGCTTGTTCTTCCATAGCTTCCTCCTCAACAACTTTCTGAAGTGCCTTGTAAGAACAACAATTTCTTCATCAGAAGAGGAGCAGCTTGCTGAGCTAGGCTCAGAATCTTCTGGTTCAGCAGATCTTCTGGGAGGAGAGTGTGGCCTTCTCTCTCCCTCTTCTTGAGCAGTCAGCCTTGAAGGCCAGAGAATTTTCTCTGGTATCACCCTTTGCCTTCTGCTCTTCTTCCTTCCTGGCAGACAGCTGCATTTCATAAGAGAGCAGCTTTCTATAAAGAGTTTGGGGAGGAGTTTCAGCCAACTTAGCCACCTCCCTTATGACACAATTTTTTGTGTCCCACTCTCTTGTTAGAGATCTGAGGAACTTATCATTCAGCTCATAATTTGTGAACACTCTCTCATAGGTCCTTAGTTCATTTATTATTCTAAAGAACCTTTCATAACACATGGAGATGCTCTCCTACCCTTGCTGCCTGAAAGCATCATATTCCTGATTGAGGAGTGACTTCCTGTCATTCCTCACATCTTCAGTTCCTTCCATGTACACTATCAGTGTATCCTACATCTCCTTATCAGATATACAGTGCACTAAATTTTGAAATGTTGAGTCATCAATAGCATTGACAATGATATTTTGAGCCCTTTTATCCATAGTAGCCAATGCTATCTCATCCTTGGTCATTTCAGTGTATGGTTTGCCTACATGCCTGGTTGGATCAACAGAAGAGGGTTTTGTGATAGTGAAGGGGCCTTCCTGAACAGTAATGTAAATTCTAGGGTCTGAGGCTTCCATGTACAGCCCAACCCTCTGCTTCCATATGCCAAAGTTGGCTTTGTTACATATGGGCAGTTTCATTGAACTCATTTCCTTCTGCATTACACTGGGGGCCATTGGGTGACGACTTGACTAAACCTTTTAGGATCTGGTCAGACTGTTAAGTCCTTTTTGACCAACCTGCCTCTGATACCACTTGAAAGAATATAAGGTTTGTAGTCTAAATCACCTAGGGGGTGAATAGGTCTTTTAAATTTTGCTTGATTAGCTTTAGCTGTTTTCAGAGTTAGTTCAAGCAAATCAGCAAACATAGAAAGCACACAATAATTTATAGTGGTTCCCCAAAGACAGTGTGTCTATGGTTAGTCCACTTTCCCCCTCCACCCTTCTAACAATGTGTTAGACAGGGCCAACTTCTCCAATCTCGGCTCAAAGAGCTTACAGCACAAGTTCCTCAGAACTTCTCAGATCAAGAATGATCCTACCTCAGGACACAAGTCCCTACAACTCAGAGTTATCTCCAGCTCCTACCTCAGGCACAACTTCCCTACAAACTCAGAGGATAACACCTCCTACAGCTCAGACAATAATGTCCTACAACTCAGGCTGTTAAGCCCTACCTCAGATCTGCTCCAGATCCTACAGCTCAGACCTTTCCAAGGTCCTACTACTCAGAGGACTCCTCCTCCTACTTCTCAGACCACCTCCTGGTCCTACCTCGGATCTGCTCCAGATCCTACACTCAGGCCTTCCGCCCTACAGCTCAGAACCCTCAGGTTCCTACAATCTCAGACCAAAAGGTCTTACAGCTCAGGCAAAGTGCCCTACAGAAAAATGATTTAGAATTATTCTACAGTAGAGGTACTCTCCTGTAGATCCTGCACCGTCTGTGCTTCCTGTAGCTGAAGATGTCGATGGCAGCTACTAACTTGATCTTCCTCTTCGACAGAGTGATGGAAGATCACCTTGCTCCTTCTTGCAAAGGAGCTAACTTTCTTTTTCTGTTTTATTCTTCTTGTTCAGTGAGCAGGAGGAAGAAGACGAGAGCTTCAGCCGTCAAAGTAACGGTTGATCTAGATTGCACACCACGGAGAAGAGTTTCAAATGTACCCTAACTCTTCCTTTTATACATTTCTGATCTTCAACGGCTCTTAGCTGATCTGCTGAGAAGTATGGGAGAAGCTGGTGGACCCCACACAACTTTTCTGCAACTAGTCCTAGACGCAGTTCCCGCCGCCCTACTTTTCCGTAGAGAAGGACTGCGCTCGACGAACGTGGAACACTCTGCGTTCGACGAACCAGCTATCCCCTGCGTTCGGCGATCTTGCCAGCTCAGCGACTCCTTCTTTGATTCCATCTCAGCGGTCGATGAACGGCGTTCAGCGTTCGACGATCTTGCCTTGTGTGTCTTCTCAGCGACTCCTTCTTTGATCCCGTCTCAGCGATCGACGAACGACGTTCATCGTTCGACGAACACGCTGATTCTCAGTGTATAATGAACTTATCAGCGGAGGCACCTTCTTCTCAGCGGATACGCTGAGACGGCTCCTCGTCTCAGCGGTTTTGACCCCTCGTCTCAGCGGTTCTGCTGAGACTACATCATTTATGGGAGATGATTTCTCCACATCTAAGGGCATGTTTGGCCCTTCCTTTTGACTCACCTGCACCTTTATATCTTACACAAGTAAAGTTCATCAAATACAATATGTCCTTAGCATTGAGAGTGATGCCTCTTCAAATCAAGGTACTATTGAGGGCAATATACCCAACAGAGGTCACCCATCCCAGTACTACTCCAACCCGAGCACGCTTAACTATGGAGTTCTTTCACTTCTCATCACCAATTGAGCTGCAGCTCAATTGGTGATGAGAAGTGAAAGAACTCCATAGTTAAGCGTGCTCGGGCTGGAGTAGTATTGGGATGGGTGACCTCCTGGGAAGTCCCCGTAGGGGCGCTTAACTGAATCACTTCTCATCAAAGGGAGGTTGTGGCCACCAACAACCCGCCAGTGGGCTGGAGAGGGGTTGGAGTGCTTGGGCTGCAGCTCGGTAACGGTCGTTAGGCGAGGCTGTCAGTGGATATTGTCCTGATGGACTTTTTATTGTAACGTGCCAAGGCCCCAGACTTACCATCGAGACAATGTCCACCGACAGCCTCGCCTGACGACCTCCTGGGAAGAACTATATAGTTAAGCGTGCTCGGGCTGGAGTAGTACTGGGATGGGTAACCTCCTGGGAAGGCCCCATAGAGGCGCTTAACTGGATCACTTCTCACCAAAGGGAGGTTGTGGCCACCAACAACCCGCCTGTGGGCTGGAGATGGGTTGGGGTGCTTGGGCTACAGCCCTGTAACGGTCGCCAGGCGAGGCTGTCGGCTGCAGACCATGCACCCCAACCCCTCTTTGTCCCACCACAGGGCACAGTGGGTTGTTGGAGACCGCAGTCCCCCTTTGATGAGAATTGAGCCAGTTAAGCGACAGCGCGTGGACTTCCCAGGAGGTCACCCATCCCAGAATTGCTCCAGCCCGAGCATGCTTAACTATGGAGTACTTTCACTTCTCATCACCAATTGAGTTGCAGCTCAATTGTTGATGCAGCTCAATTGGTGATGAGAAGTGAAAGTACTCCATAGTTAAGCGTGCTCGGTTATTGTAACGACCCAGAAGCCGACGTCCGATCGGGACAACGTCCACCGATCTAGCCTCAACTGGCCTTGCTTTTAGGGTTTAGGGTTTAGGGTGAGCATGCTTAACTATGGAGTACATTCACTTCTCATCACCAATTGAGTTGCAGCTCAATTGTTGATGCAGCTCAATTGGTGATGAGAAGTGAAAGTACTCCATAGTTAAGCGTGCTCAGTTATTGTAACGACCCAGAAGACGACGTCCGATCGGAACAACGTCCACCGATCTAGCCTCAACTGGCCTTGCTACCGGGCTGCAGCCCAAGCACCCCATGTAACGACCCAGAAGCCGACGTCCGATCGGGACACCGTCCACCGATCTAGCCTCAACTGGCCTCGTTACCGGGCTGCAGCCCAAGCACCCCAACCCCTCTCCATCCACAGGCGGGTTGTTAGTGGCCACAACCTCTCTTTGATGAGGCAAACTCGATAGTCAAGCATGCACCACGGGGACTTCCCAGGAGGTTACCCATCCCAGGATAGTCAAGCATGCACTACTCCAGCCTGAGCACGCTTAACTATGGAGTTCTTTCACTTCTCATCACCAATTGAGCTGCACTTTTTATTGTAACGACCTAGATGCCGGCGTCCGATCGGGACAACGTCCACCGATCTAGCCTCAACTGGCCTCGCTATCGGGCTGCAGCCCAAGCACCCCAACCCCTCTCCAGCCCACTAGCGGGTTGTTGGTGGCCACAACCTCCGTTTGATGAGGTAAACTCGATAGTCAAGCATGCACCACGGGGACTTTCCCAGGAGGTCACCCATCCCAGTACTACTCCAGCCCGAGCACGCTTAACTATGGAGTTCTTTCACTTCTCATCACCAATAGAGCTGCAGCTCAATTGGTGATGAGAAGTGGAAGAACTCCATAGTTAAGCGTGCTCGTGCTGGAGAAATTCTGGGATGGGTGACCTCTTGGGAAGTCCCCGTGGTGCATGCTTAACTATCGAGTTTACCTCATCAAAGGGGGACTACGGTCTCCAACAACCCACTGTGCCCTATGGTGGGACAGAGAGGGGTTGGGGTGCTTGGGCTGCAGTCCGGTACCGAGGCTAGTTGAGGCTAGATCGGTGGACGTTGTCCCGATCGGACGTCGGCTTCTGGGTCGTTACAATGTCCACCGATCTAGCCTCAACTGGCCTCGCTACCGGGCTGCAGCCCAAGCACCCAATCCCCTCTCCAGCCCACTAGCGGGTTGTTGGTGGCCACAACCTCCCTTCTATGAGGCAAACTCGATAGTCAAGCATGCACCACGGGGACTTCCCAGGAGGTCACCCATCCCAGTACTACTCCAGCTGCAGCTCAGTTGGTGATGAGAAGTGAAATAACTCCATCGTTAAGCGTGCTCAGGCTAGAGTAGTACTGGGATGGGTGACCCCCTGGGAAGTCCCCGTGGTGCATGCTTGACTATCGAGTTTGCCTCATCGAATGGAGGCTGTGGCCACCAACAACCCGCCAGTGGGCTGGAGAGGGGTTGGGGTGCTTGGGTTGCAGCCCGGGTAGCGAGGCCAGTTGAGGCTAGATCGGTGGACGTTGTCCCGATCGGACGTCGGATTCTGGGTCGTTACACATGTCAGGCACGTGATACACACTCTTCAGTGTCACGGGCTCCTCTTCACTTCCAAGGGATACCTTCCCTTCTCTCTCCACTGGATGTACCGTATCATCCACAGTGATGATAACATCCATTCCTTCATATGCTTCCAAGGAGTCAAACTTCGACATATCTCCAGTGAGATGATGCCCGCAACCGGAATCCACTATCCAGTTGTTCTAGAAGTTGATGGAGCTTAAGACATCGAATGACGTTGCCGTCATCTCTGCCAAGAAATAGTTGTCTCCCCTCTCACAGCCCTGGTGACCTCCACCTCTTCCTCCACCTCTCTGATGGTCTCCACCTCTCTGGTGATCTCCCTCCTTGTTAGCAACATGATCGGCCTTCAGATTGGACCGGCAGTCCTTTGTCATGTGCCCGTACTTCTTACAGGCATAGAAAAGGGATCTCCCCATCTCATCGCGCAGGGAGGAACTTCATCCCATCTCCCTGAGAGGACGTTGAAGGTCCATCTCCAGAGTTCTTCTTTCTCTTGTCCCAGGACCTCCTCTTTCCTGAGAACAAAGCTTCGCCATCTCCCCTTGAGATGGATACTCCCGCCATCTGCTTCGCCAAGCTCTCCTGTGACGACAGCAGGTTCTCTAGCTCCAATAAGGAGGGCTGAGTAGCCCATCCTTGCATAGAAGTAATGAAGGGGACATACTCCTTCCTCAAGCCTCGGAGTATGTGCCGCTTCAACTTCGCCTCTGAGATCGGCTCTTCAGAGTCTAAGGCCGAGATCTCCCCACACAAGTTCTTCACCTTCAGGAAGAAGATGGATATCGCCATCTCTCCTTGAGTGGACCTCGCCAACTCATTCTCCAGGAATTGTAGCCGCGCTACATTCTTCTTGTTAAATAGCCCGTCGAGGGCTTTCCAGATCTCAGACGCTGACTTGCAACCTATGATGTGGTCGAACAAGTTAGGTGAAATTGCTCTCTTCAGAGTGAACTCCGCTTTGGCGTTAGTCTTCCTCCAAGCTCTCACAGTTGGACCATTTTCACCGGCAGCTACTACTTCCTCTTGCTCCCCACCACCAACGACCTCCCAGAGGTCCTCTCCAAGAAGGTAGCTCTCCATACACGACTTCCACTTCTTGTAGTTGGTTTGAGTAAGCAGCTCAATGCCAAGTCCCCTAGCATACCCTCCTCCGCCGTCCATCTTAGTTTCTCAGTCCTTTTTCCTACTATCGCTCTGATACCATGTGAAATATTTAAAGGTCAGAAGAACACGTCAACACACAAGGGAATAAGGACACCAATGGATGAACACAAACTTTCACAATTAATAAAGCTTGGCAGCTAGTTACAAATGAATAGGGCTGAAAACAAGTTGCATCCAACTTGATTCACAACAACCAATAGTAGTAAAAGAAACTGGTCACGGACAGTATCCGCTTCTCCTCCGGAGCACACCACGTAGGTGATACTCGCTACTGCAGGCGCTAGCTCTCAAGCTCGCCACTCGCAATCTCCTCTTCTCGCTACCGCAGGCGCTATCCACTATCGTCGGCGCTATCTCCCAAGCTCGCTACTCGCAAGCTCGTTGCTCACACTCGCAACTTCCTTCTCTTCTCGCTACCGTAGGCGCTATCCACTATCATCGGCAATATCTCGCGAGTAAGGACCTCTCTCTAGGTCGCTAGCCGAACTGACTCTGAGTTCGCTGCTCTCCAGGTGGCACTCTGGTATCTCAAACTCGCTCAAAGTTGATGATACTTGATAGTACATTATTTATTGTTATTTTTATATAATATTTTAGTAGTAATTAATTAGTTTTTATATAATTTTAGTTTAATATATGTCTAATTCACTTTGTTTTGTGTTTTCAGGTAATCTGAGGCTGTTAATAGCAATTTCAAGCTCATAAGAGTAATCAGGAGAATTTTTGGAGAATTTCAGCCGAAATCGCAAAGTACACGGCCTTGGTCACGGGCGTGACCAAGGGCGTGACTTTATGTCATGGCCGTGAACCAGCCCCGCGTATTCAAGTTGAAGAAGTTAGACGCCACGTCAGATTAAAATTACACGCCCTCTGACACGGGCGTGACAAAGGGCGTGACCTCAATGTCACGGGCGTGACTTGCCCGAAATGCATTCATTTCAGCCAGCAATCAATTCCCGCCGTTTCTAGCTTACACGCCCTCGGTCACGGGCGTGACAGAGGCCGTGACTCTTCTGCAACCGCCAGATTAACTCCAGATCGCAGCGTTTCCCGCCGTTTCCAGACCCGTTCAAGACACGCCCTTGGTCACGGGCGTGACCGAGGCCGTGACCCGCCATGCAATTGATTTTTGGCGGTTTCTCTTCCCCAACGTTCCTGGGCTTTCAATACGCAGTTACACAGCTTACACGCCCTTGGTCACGGGCGTGACCAAGGGCGTGACTCACCAATTTTCTGCCTATAAAAGCCAGCTGCTGCCAAAGTGATGGACATCCAGTCCATGCTTCGATTGGATCATTTCTAGTATAGTTTTCCTGCATTTTTAGTGTAACTTTATTTTATGTCTTGTCCTTTTATTTCCTATTTTAGATTTACTTTCCCAGCAATTGTAATTCTTCTTTCTTAGTTATAAAATGTTCTTTTTCTTTAATCATGAGTAGTTAATTTTGTAGCATTTGATCGGATGAATTCCTAAGCTTTTATATTTCATAATCTTTTATTCATTGTTTGGATTTTGAAAACTAAGATTTACCGTTGATTTGCAATTTTTGGTTTCATATTTCTAGGGTATGATAATCAAGTTTGATCCATATTTTAGTGTATCGAGAGATCCTTAAATACGGTAGATCGCTCATCGGTAGAAAGAATTGTTCGCACTCCTCGAGAGAGGGTGTCGCAAATCTTCCGGATTGGAGTCAAATCCAATAGTGGGGCTCACATCATAAAGCAAGCTTAGGGGTTTCGACTGGCCGAGGGGTCTTAATCGATCAACCTAAGGTTAGGTGGTAGTTCTCTCGAGAGAGGTTCTATCATATTTTGGGAACCTCCACGGTCAAGTTTGTCTGAATTGATTTCTTCCGAATTCTAGATTTATGAAATATTTTACTTAAGAAGGATTCCCGATCAAATGTTTTTCTTCTTTTAATTATTTACAAAACTCTATTTTACTTTCGATAAAATAATATTAATTTGCGTAAGTAGAAGTAATCAACAGACCCGTGGAATACGACACTTGATATTTATTTGTTTTAAATATCCTATGCTATGACCGATAGGTGCTCTTGCCTATAGTTCGTAGAATTTGGAGAATATTATTTACATCCTAAATTTTACCTATCAATACTCGCCACTATCTGAATCTATCTTTAGAGGGGGTCTACCCCTCTTATTTATAGGCAAGGGAGGATGTCTTCTAGAAGCTGAGCTAGCGCTGGCACTAGCTCACTTCAAATCTAACAGTCAGAAGTGTTTGTGTGAAGTTGTAACACCCAAGTGTGGGTAGTTTGTATGTATTGAATTGTATATGGTTGTGAAGTTGGTTTGTTACCTCTGTAATCTCTTAGTGAGTTATAAAAGAACTTGTATGCCTCTTCTATTGTTTGTGTTTTGTGCCCACTGATTTTGTTTCCAACAGTGGTATCAGAGCCAGGTTGCGAGCCTTGGAAGTAACTCTGAAGAGTTGAAGAGGTTGAACAAATGGAGGTGGAAAATGTTCTTCATTCTCATGTTCCCAAGTTGACTAAAACAAACTATGGGAACTGGAGTATCCAGATGAGAGTGTTGCTAGCATCAAATGAGTTGTGGAGATAGTAGAAGATGGCTATGAAGAGCCAACAACTGAAGCAGAGGCGACGTTGACTAACGCGCAGGTGGTGACACTAAGAGAGGCAAGGAAGAGAGACAAAAAAGCTATCTTCTTGTTATATCAAGGGGTTGACGAAGCAAGCTTCAGACGCCAGAACATCAAAAGAAGCATTGGAGACCTTGCAATGCTCCATGCAAGGTGTTGACAAGACAAATAAGGTGAAATTGCAATCTCTCGGAGCTGAGTTCGAAGTTCTGAAGATGTAGAACTTAGAGAAGGTTGGCGACTAAGTAACTCATCTGCGGACGATTGTAAATGAGATAAATCGCAGCATAGAGACACTTGATGATATGAGGATCATGGCAAAACTTCTGCGATCAATTTCAAGGAAGTTCAACTATGTGGTTGTGGCGATAGATGAATCAAAAGATCTTACTCAGATCTCTATCGATGGACTCGTGGGCTCTCTGCAAGCTCATGTATATCAGATGTTACAGGATGAAGGGTCAAGTGGCTTGGAGCAAACATTGCAAACTCAATTGAACTTTGGAGAGTGTTCTAGACGAGGAGGTGGCCATTGAGGCTGAGGTTATCAAGGAAGAGGTAGAAAAAGAAGAGGAGGAAGGATCAAGGGAGAAATCATTATGTTCAGAGAGATGCGGAGCATGCACATGCAAGGGAGAAAGTAAGAAGAGGAAGAGGTCGTGGTGGAATGTCCCAAGTCCAGTGTTACAACTGTAACAGGTTCGGACACATGAGTTTTGACTGCATACGTCTAAGGAGGATAGAGGAGACCAACCATTATGCGGAAGCACACAACACTGGTGGCGGTCCAATTATGTTCTTGACTTACAGCGAAACTGAATATGGCAATAATGAAGTCTGGTACTTGGATACAGGAGCTAGCAACCACATGTGTGGTGAGAAGGAGTTATTCACTAATCTTGAACCAAGTGTTAGTGAAGTTTGTTTTGGTGATGCGTCAAAGATCTCAGTAGAAGGCAAAGGAGTGATTGTGGGCACTTTAAATGGTGAGAAGGTGCGAATTGGGGATGTCTTCTATGTTCCAGAGTTAAAGAGTAACACATTAAGACTTGGACAACTTGCGGAAAAAAGTTATTGCATCCAAATGAAGGATGGAATGTTGGTTATGTGGAACCAACTAGGAAGATAGGTATTGAAGGTGAAGATGACTAGAGCTGTCACGGTTTCGGTTCGGTTTCGGTTCTACTAAAACCGTGAACCGAACCGCTAAGGTAACAGTTCTTCAAATTAGAACCAAAATCGTATTTGGTTTGACCGGTTCCGGTTCCGGTTCCGGTTTCGGTTCCAGCATAATTTTTGGAACCGTGGTTTTAACGGTTCCGGTTACGATTCAACAAGAACCAAAACCAAACCGGCCACTAACGGTTCGGTCCAATTCTATGCGGTTCGGTCCGGTTCCAATCGGTTCCAATCGTGTAATGCGGATGCAATAATGTTCATATTGTTGAAGACCACGACTCAACATAGGGTACAGAACTTTAAATTTTTGCTCTTGAAATCTTATTTTACAATTAAAATTTTGTTTGAAGAATATATTAGTTAATTCAATTTGACTAATTTATTAACTACAATTAGATTTGTCTTCGTGATTACTATTAAATAACAGTTGTATATCCTCTATATTTTTAAAACAAAATATTTCAAAAAAATGTGAGAAAAATTAAAAATACATTATATATGACTGTATAAAACTGAAAGTACACCACAAAAACCGACTTCAAATCAGACCAATGTCAAACTACACATCACGGTTTTGGTGCGGTATGATTTTGTTCAGTTCAAAACCGTTCCTCTTTGTTGCGATTGCGATTTGGGTTCAAACCGCATTTGTTTCGCCCATAATAATAAGTATAGATATTATAGATATATTATAAAAAAATAACAATATTACAATAATATTAATAATAATAATAAATGCATTGCGGTTCGGTTCTGCTTCAGTCCTGTTCGGATCGGTTCTAAGAATCTTGAAACCGCTTGAGAATTGTATATTGCGGTTCCGGTTCCGGTCCGGATAATAAAATGAAAGAACCACACCCAGACCATTATTGTTCACGTTTCCAAAATTCAAACCGGAACCCAAATAATTTGCGAACAGTTCGGTTCGGTTCTTTGCGATTCTGGTTTGATTCCGGTTCGGTTTACGGTTTTCGGTTTTAAGTGACAGCTACGACGAATCGTCTCTTTACGTTGAGGATGGATGCCAAGGAGATGGCGTGTCTAGCAACAACATAAGAAGAAGAAGCTTGGCTTAAATGGTCTGAAGCTCCTATCACACGCAAAGATGGTGGAAGGTCTACCAAAGATCTTACCGCCACAGAAGATCCGTGAAGCATGTACAAAAGGGAAGCAGAAGAGACAGACGTTTGAAGGGGGTAAGTCTCAAAGAGCAAGGAGACAACTTGAGCTGGTTCATTCGGACATTGCTGGTTCGTTTGGCATTTCCTCGGTTGGCAGAAGCAGATACTATATCACTTTCACTAATGACTTCAGTCGGAAGTGTTGCATGGGTATACTTCTTGAAGGATAAGTCTGAGGCCCTTGACAAGCTCAAGGAGTTCAAGATGATGGCAGAGAAGGGAGTGGACAGTCACTGAAGGTGCTCAGGTCTGATTGAGGTGGAGAGTACACCTCAAAGTTATTTGATGCTTTCTAGAAAGAACATGGGATTGCCCATCAATTGACACCACCATACTCACCTTAGCAGAACGGTGTCGCAAAGAGAAAGAAATTGACAATTATGAACATGATAGGGAGTATGGTAAAGGGCAAGAAGTTGCCAAAGATGTTCTAGGCTGAGGCAGTACAATGTGATGTGTACTTGTTGAACAGATGTCTTACCAAGAGTGTGAAGTTCAAGACTCCATTTGAGGCATGGAGTGGATGGAAACCAAGTGTTAAACACTTGAGAGTATTTGGGTGTGTAGCATATGCTCACATCTCTGACCAGAAGAGGAAGAAGCTGGATGATAAAAGTGAGAAGTGTATATTTGTGGGCTATGCTCCGATGAGCAAGACTTACAAGTTATACAATCTAGTGACGAAGAAGGCAGTCATCTCAAGAGATGTCTTATTCGAAGAAGACATCCAGTTGGAGCTGGGATGAGAATGAGAGAAGTGGCAAAGTGATGTTCTTTGATGAAGAGGATGATGGTGGTGGTCATGAAGTTGAAGCTGAGAATGGTGGAGCTGAGCCACCATCAACACCTAGCAGAGATTCAGGGGGAGATTCTACCCTTACTCTAATGGAGTAAGCACCGATAGGAGCAGTACCAGTGGAGCAAGCACTAGTAGGAGCATTTCTGAGAGACGTTAACCTAATATGAGAAGGTTGAAGGAGATCTACGAGGAGACTGAGTCGACTCATGCTAACTTTTCTTTGCATTGCCTTTTAGCAGATAACGAGACGTACTCATATGAAGAAGCTGCTCAGGAGAAGACCTAGAGGAAGGCTTTGGATGAAGAGATGACATCCATCAAGCAGAATGAATCTTGGGAGTTGGTCACTCTGCTGGCAGATCACAAGCCTATAGATATGAAGTGGGTGTACAGAGTGAAGACCAACAAGGAAGGAGAAGTGGAGAAGCACAAGGCAAGACTCATCGCGAAAGGAAACAAACAAGTCCAAGGTGTGGACTAGGATGAGGTCTTTGCACCAGTAGCTCAGATTGACACCATCAGGCTGATCATCGCACTAGCAACTCAGTATATATAAGTGGAAGATCTATCAGATGGACGTCAAATCCGCCTTTCTGAATGACTACTTGGAAGAAGAGGTATATGTCCAGCAACCTCCTGGATATGTTGTGACATGATAAGAGAAGAATGTCTACAAGTTGAAGAAGGCACTGTACGGGTTGAATCAGGCGCCTTGAGTGTGGAATGAGAGGATAGATGCATACTTTCAGCAGAATGGGTACATGAAGAGCCTGTATGAGTATGCACTCTACACAAAGATGGAGAAGAACGGAGATATCATGGTTGTATGTCTGTACGTTGACGACATGATATTCACTGGCAACAACCATCTTATGTTCGAGAAGTTCAAGAAGACAATGAAGAAGGAGTTCGAGATGACTGATCTGGGCAAACTCAACTACTTCTTGGGCATAGAAGCACAACAAAAGAAGAATGAGATCTTCATCTCGCAGATGAAATATGCGGAGGAGATACTGAAAAAGTTTCGGATGGAGAATAACAATGCTATCTCTACTCCTGCAGATTCGGGAGTAAAGCTGAGGAAGGATTCGAAGGATGAAACAGTTGACTCTACGTTATTCAAGAGCCTATTCGGAAGTCTACGCACACTACCTGACTTTCACTAGACCTGATATCATGTATGGTGTTGGAGTGGTCGGCAGACACATGGAGGAGCCGAAGCAAGATCACTTCACAACAGCGAAGAGGATCTTGAGGTATGTTAATGGGACAAGAGATCATTGTCTCATTTACTCTACTAGAGAAGAGTTGAAACTGGTCGGGTACTCTGACAGTGATTACGACGGAGATGTGAATGACCGGAAGAGCACTTCCGGGTATGCTTTTCATATGGAAACAACTGCGTTCTCTTGGAATTTGAAGAAGCAGGCAACAATTGTCTTGTCCACCTGTGAAGCTGAGTACATCGCTGTGGCTGCCTGTACATGCCATGCTATTTGGTTGAGAAATCTCATGCAGGAGTTGCATCACCCGCATGATGTTCCTGTGATGGTGTACAATGACAACATGCCTGCAATTCAATTGGCGAAGAATCCAGTGCTACATGAGCGCAACAAACACATTGAGTCGAAGTATCACTTTCTTCTTGAGCAAGTGCAACAGAAGGTGGTGGAGTTGGTATACTAACCCACAAGAGAGCAGATGGTAGGCATCTTCACCAAGGCGTTGAAAGCAGAGATGTTTCTCAAGTGCAAGAGCAAACTCGACATGAGCTGCCAAGTTTGAGGGGGAGTGTTAGAAATACTGAAGCTACCGCCCCGCAGTAGAGCTACCGCCCTGCGGTAGCCCACATTCTGGAAGATTCTTTTTTCCCTTATAAATAGAGGTCCGTACCCTCATCATCAAGTGGGAACATCAGTTCAGGATACAAGGTTGTAGTTAGAAAGTTGCAACTAGAAGAAGAGGTCTACGAATAGCAATTTACGACTAGCACGAGATGTAAGGTGGTAAGCCTGGCGGAAAGGCAGGCGGAAACTCCAGTGATCAGTATGCAATTAGCAGAAGGCAGTCAGCGACTAGAACCCGACAGTAAGACTAGCCCCTCACGGTAACTGCGGTTAAGTTCAAGTGTGTGACCTGTGCGGTCAGAAGTGTTTGTGTGAAGTTGTAACACCAAAGTGTTGGTAGTTTGTATGTGTTGAGTTGTACATGGTTGTGAAGTTGATTTGTTACCGCTGTAATCTCTTAGTGAGTTATAAAAGAACTTGTTTGCTTCTTCTATTGTTTGTGTTTTGTGCCCACTGATTTCATTTCCAACACCCGGACTCCTCTTCGTCCTCTTCCTCTTCACCGTACTCATACGAGGAAACTTCTTCACAGACAATGATAATGGCTTCATTAGAATCGGGAGAGGGTGTGTCCGTCGGTGAGGATTTTCCGGGAGATTGTGGTAGCATTGATGGTTCAGAGAAGTCAGTGGACGGTAACGGTTCGTCGCAATGGCTTAAGTTTTTGGAATTTGGTGAAACAAACCTACAACGATAAATAGACGGCAGGAGGATCAAACTCCTCGTTTGTGGAAGACATGGATGAGGATTGCTGATCTGTAATCGGAGGACGATTGGAGCAAAAACTGAGAAAGAACAAGTAGAGCACTTAGCAGGAAGGCGGAAGCAGGAAGGCCTAGATGGTTTGCACCTATCTAAAATTAGGCATTTATTTAATAATTTTATAATATTTTTTTATTATTGTTGGGTTCCCCTAAAAGGGTTCGGGTTGAGTCGAACCAAGTGTTTCTCATCACTGCCTCGTTCAGACCCGCATGACAGCCCCAATTTTATGTCCGGTCTTATTCCCGCAGCTAAGCAGCTTCGCTCTTCCACTTGTTCTTTAAGAATCGTTCAAGAGCGCTTCCGCTCGCTCCTGCCCCGTAAGAGTGCTTCTGCTCGCTCCTTCCCCGTAAGAGCGCTTTCGCTCACTCCTGCTCCGTAAGAACGCTTCCGCTCGCTCCTGCAATGCGGGAAGTGCTCTTGCGCTCCCGCTCGCTCCTGCTCCGCAGGAAGCGCTCCCACTCGCTCCTGCTCTGCAGGAAGCGCTTCCGCTCCACGGGAAACGCTTCCGCTCTCGTATGATCCTCAAGAGGCGCCACTATCATCCATCGCAAGCGGCGATCATCGGCCACCACCACCACCACCACCACTACCAGAGAGGCTGCCCGGGCTGCCCAGTGTGAGCGGGGGGCAAACTCGTCATAACTTTGAAATTGGCGATCTGTGTGCCCCGAATCAACCATTCTCATTCGCTCATCCAGAAATCGGCATATCGCAGTTACCAAAATGCCCTCCTCAAAAACTATAAAAGGTTGGTCAGACCTCCATTTGAAGGGACTTTTGGTACTGGGAGAAGAAGAAGCTCTTGTGTTTTCCGGCGAGGACTCTTGAAAGATCTTCGTCGACCTTCGAGCCACCCTCAGAGATCTCCCTCAGCACTCCAGCTTTACTTTAAGAACTTGGGAGGATCTCGGCGGCTTGGATCCAGGCTGCTTCGCAGCGCTCCGCTCTAGGCTGGTCGGCAGCGCTCCGCTCCAGGCTGCTCCGCAGCGCTCTGCTCTTGGCGGCTCCGCAGCGCTCCGCTTCAGGCTGCTCAGCAGCACTCCGCTCCAAACTGCTCAGCAGCGCTCCGCTCCAGCCTGCTCAGCAGCGCTCTGCTCCAGGCTGCTCCGCAGCGCTCCTCTCCAGGCTGCTCCGCAGCGCTCCGCTCCAGGCTTCTCCGCAGCGCTCCGCTCCAGGCTGCTCAGCAGCGCTCCGCTCCAAACTGCTCACTCCAGGCTGCTCCGCTCAAGGCTGTCCCCGAGCACGCTTTACTACGCTCGGCTCCAGAGGACTTGAATGATTTAACAAAATCTTTGTAACGAGCGGTGGCTTGTCACCCTCGAAAAATAATTCTCTTTGTAACTCACAAAACTAGTGGATCGTTCAGAACTGGGCTAGGCCCCGTGGTTTTTTCCCTTTCCGGGTTTTCCACGTAAAAACCTCGATATCTACTGTTGGTTCTCATTTTTGACTGTTTGCGCGTTCGGCCCACTCTCGAGCTAAGGCGGTTCAGCTCGACCGGTCCAAGAGAGCGTTGAACGACCCGTAACAATTATTAAAGTGATTTGCACATATTCAAAATAGGTTTGTACGTAATAATTATTTAATTTTATCCCTTCATAAATATTTTGCCTCAGTGCTATTTTTTCAAAAAAAAATTGCAACATAAAAAATCGTTTCTATTTTTGCAACAAATATTTTGCAACAAAAAATTTCTTTTTATTTTTATAGATAAAGTAAAAAATTTATTATCTAATTAAATTTGATTTTAATTAGAAAAAAACTATCTAGCTTATCAAATTTTTTTACTAAATGAGTTTTTTTTTGTAATGACCGTCAATGCAGGACATATACAGTAACATTGCCTAATAAAATTGAACCTTCAAAACTAAGGCTTCATTTGGCGCGGCGGTGGCGGTCGGAGAAGACGGGTGGAACCGCACGGTCGGACTGGAGGGGACGAGCCCAGGCTCGAAACGCTCCGATTCCGCGGCTTTTCCTCCTTGCTGCGGGCGAAACGCGGCAAACGGAGCCGGCAATCCCTTTGTTTTGCCGCCGTGCGGTTGCGTTTCCTCAAAACGCGCGTGCGAAACGCCGCCCCAAACGAAGCCTAATTTAAGCTAATTATTTCCATTGTGTAAAATTGTATTAAAGATTGTAAATCATGGTAATTAATTAATAATTTGCAATACAAAACAGAAACAAAGAAAAGTTTGCACACTGGAAAAGTTAAATCTTTTTATTTTTGATAATTAATTAAGACGTCGATCTCCGGCTAAAAGTTCTCAGAACTGATCGACTTGCTTTCTGATACTCATTACCTTCTTTCTTTCTCTTGCAGATGCGCAAATGTCGAATATAGAAGACACGCCCATCCATTAAGGACTAATCTTTCTTTCCGTTTTGTAATTTTGTTGCCATTTTACCTCATTTTCTAGCTATATTATGTGGGCAACTCTACGACACACAAAAAAAGTTTAATTGTCAATCACTCTCCCTCCAGAAAAAAAAAACTTATTTAAGAGACTTACAATTTTATGATTTTGCAGGCATACAGCGGCCATGGCATTCCCCAAAATTCTCTTATGCTTCGCCGCCCTCGCGTTCTTCCTCACTGCTAACGCTGCAGATTCCAAATCCGCACGCAGGATGCTTAGCCATGAGGTTCCGGATGCGACGAATAGCAAGAAAATGCAACAACTCGCCAAGTTCGCGGTGAATAAAGCAAACCAAGATTACGCCGACCGCATGCTTCAGAGCTCGGGAATGGTGGTGCCGGAATCAGAAAATATGGTATTCTCTTCGGTGCGGAGCGCCAATTGGTGGCATGCAATGGGCGGCAAAATTTACTTCCTCAATATCGCGGTCACAAAGCGGGAGAATACAATATTGGGGTTGTTTCAGCCCAGAGTGCTCCTCGTCTCAGATACACCTGGTTTATTGTCTTACACTTTCAGAGTTATTGCCTAAACATTGGGCTCTAAGAGGGTCTAATCTTATGCTCATCTTGACACAAATAAATATTGAAAGTTGTAGAGTCGGAAGACGAGAAAAGCAGCAGAGTTGGTCGAAGAAGAGGAAGAAAAGATGCAGAGTTCCTTTACTTTAAAAGGGTCGTTTTAATGTAATTCATGTGCGATGTGTGAACAATTAGTAATGTGTGATGTTAAGTGCATAGAAGCATATATTTAAATGTATGTTCTGTAATACTTTGGAGTAATGAAAACCGCCCAAAACTGCTTCGTCTTCAATTCATTTCCACCACTGCGAATTCTTACTTCTTGCCCAAAACAAAACTTAATCAAGATTCAATTAATTCCTATCAGTATCCACCATGGGAGTTTTTTTATTTATTTTTAGTATATGAAGTTCCATTTAATGTCATGGCTTCCATGCACACAAGTTTATTTTATTGAACTTTTTAAGCATTTTGGCCGATGACAGACTTATTGGCCGACCTCTGTGCAAAATGATTGTTAGATCCTAGACGTTGGAGCTGGATGAAGGTCAAACGATCTAACGCTTAGGCTCTCTTTGGGGAAGCTTACGTTGATGGAAAAGTTCCATTCGAAACGCAAATGCACTTTTATGACTGTTTGCTTGCGCAAGTGTTGGAATAGAGCGTTTCTAAACATGGTGTTTTTAGTGATTTTTGGAAAGTGGAGGGGGAGGATACATTTAGCTATCCAGAAGCATGTTTCGAGTGGAAAAGAAGGCTCTGTTTGGGACAGCTGATGCCGATGAAAAATTGATGATTGAATAGTGCTGATTGAATAGAGCTGTTATAAAATCAATGATTAATAAACTGTAGACTCTTTGGACAACTCGTGCTGATTAATGAACCCGTTCTCAAGGTACCAAACGCTCTGCTAGGGTTTTTACTCTCCCGTTTTCGCGTGTTTCCGCCACTCGCGATTTCTATCGCCTCCGAGAGCTTCTTGGAAGAAACTTCCCCCTGAGAGAATCTGTCACGTTGCTCCTCGAGGGACTTGGCGAGGTTGAGCGCCTCTGAGAGCTTCGAATGCAGAACAGAGTCAGGGCACAGGCATGGCTGCACAACGAACATCCTCGGCGGTCTCTGCGGATTGCTCCCAAATAGGAATACGCCTTGAACAACGCCGTCCTCATCCTTTTCAACTTTCTGCTCCCCGTCAGCCCCCTTCCGCTTACGAGACGACGAGAATGGAGATGTTGTTAGAATGGTGCTTGAAGCATCCGCGCGATTGTCTAGTTTGGAACAGTCTACTCGTTGCCCCTAGCAGAGTATTTATTGGCAAACCTAAAATTCCCGGCGGGTAAGTGGATCCCTATTGAATCCTAACCAACCGCGAAGTATCTGTTAACCCGATATTTAAATATACCTCAACAATCTCCTCCTATATTGTAAATAACGGGGTCACATCACAGATTACTTAAACAAGAGTTAATAACGACAAAGCATGAGTTTCCAGAAACACAAAACATGAGTTTTAGAATACAGATAAATCTAAACTCAAACACATGGTTCCAAACAAAACTAAATAAAACTGAGAAACTCAAAACAGATAATTGATCACTGGTTTATGTAAACAGCAGACCATCATCATCCGGGTCGAAATCAACTTTCTCTCTTCCAGTCTCCATATGATCTACAAACAGACACAATAAGAATGTCATTAGACAAATCTCTATGAATTCTAATATTTGCTAATAAAAGATAAAGTGATTAGTTCTAGCAGTAAAAGAACGTAATACTCTAACCTGGAAGAAAGAATCACATATCAGCATCTCTATCCAATTTACACAAAATTAGACAATTGATTTCTTAGAATCAAACCATGTTCCTTCGATTATTAAGATTATTACTAAACGTTTCACAATTGTGCTATACCATCAAGTTTGGAATGATACAACAAGTTGTGACCAATATATCATCAAGTTTGGAATGATATAAGTAATGATCATAATATCAGGACGCATATCAGCAACTTCAGTATTCTTTTTTTGGAATGATACCCAAATCAGCATTTGAATAAAATAATTGCGTAAGTCATCAAGTTTGGAATGACTGACAACTATTCATCTCTGGCTTTCATCAGATAACATCTGAAATACTTCTGTGTGCTCACTCTAGATGCTCGAATGTAAGCAGACTACGACTCTAAGATTTAAAACATAAGCAGGGTATTAAGTAATACTAAATAAACCTTAATCTCATCTCCTCCGATGTTTTAGTTGTTAGAACCTTACATAAGCTCTTGGTTTATCTTTTGATCTCACGTCCAATAGGGAGATTATCCCCTGACTAGTGAGATAGGTCAACCAGACCTATTTTATCCTTAGTTGTCTTCGCTTTCCATTGAATAACGTATTTGTTGCAATGGTCTTTATGACTTGATTGTCACAATATAACGAAATAGAGTGCATTTTCAGACTCGTCATTGGAATGTCCATTATCAGATCTCCTATCAACTCTGCTTCTTCTCCTGCTAAAGCGAGAGCATAGAGTTCTGATTTCACAGAAAATAGTGCAATGCACGTCTGCCTCTTTGACATCCCAGCTACTGCAACTCCTCCTAGGGTAAACACAAAACCGCTAGTGGATCTACTGTCAGCAATTTCTGAGCACCAGGAGGCGTCAGAATACCCCTCAAGCACAGGAGGATGTCCACTGTAACATAAAGCATACTTCCCAGTGTACTTTAAGTATCGCATTAGCCTTTCTAAGACATTCCTGTGGTCCTTCCCAAGGTTACTTGTAAATCTACTTAACATGCCAACCGTAAAGGGTGTCAGGTCTAGTGCAGATTGTAGCATACATGAGACTACCTATGAGTTTGGAGTAATCCAATTGTCTAATAGATGAACCTTTATTCAGTTTCAGTCTATTGTTATAATCGTATGGAGTCTCACTATTTTTACTATTAACGTAACTCCACTTCTAGTAAATTTCTAATGTAGTGACTCAGACTTAGGGTAATACCTTTTTCAGTGAAGTTCACTTTCATTCCTAGGATGGTTTTCACCACACCTAAGTCAGTCATACTAAATTGTGCCGTCAAGTCAGCTTTCATGTCTTTCACCCCAGACTGATCAGTGCCCAGAATTAACATGTCATCAACATACAAGCATATAATTGCAACTTTATTTGAACTTGTTCGAATGTACAGACATTTATCTGAAAAACTGGATTTAAAACTCATGGCTTTAACATAAGTGTCAAATTTTTCGTGCCATAATTTGGGTGCTTGCTTCAATCTGTATAGTGACTTAATCAACTTACAGACTTTATTTTCTAGACCTTCTACGACAAACCCTTCAGGTTGGTGCATATAAATCTCTTCGGTCAGATTTTCATTAAGAAATGCAGTCTTGACATCGAAGTAAGAAAGAAGAAGAGGAACCCAAAGGCAAGGAGGTGAGCCATTGGCGACCCGAACCAAAGGGGATGAGGGGACAGAGCCTAGAGGAGTAAGGGAGACTATATATAGGCATATAGGCAGGCGACCCCACGGAGACCTGAAGAGGTCGATGAGGACAATCTATGAGCCGACCCTTGCGCACCGCCCTGTCAAGCAAGGGTTCAAGGCAAGGGTCTAGTAATGCGGTTAGGGTAGAGAGACAAGGTTCAAGGCAAGGGTTCGGGTTCAGCCCTGTGCAAGGGTTCGGGTTCAGCCTTGTCAAGGTTCAAGGCAAAGGCTAGGTCTAGCGGTAAGGTTTCGAGCAGAAGGTTCAAGTCAAGGTTCTAGTCAAGCGGTAAGCGAGCAGAAGGTGAGGTTCTATTCCGCCCTGTCAAGGTTCTAGTCAAGCAAAGCGGTCAGGTTCTAGTCAAGCGGTCAGGTGAGATTCTAGTTAGTCAAGCGGTTAGGTTCTAGTCTCTTTCGAGCAGAAGGTTCAAGTCAAGGTGATTCTGTCAGAGTCACGGCGTCAGCAGATTCTGTTCCAAATCCCAAGTTGGCCTTTCCGTTCTTTGAGACAGAAATCCCAGGGGTTGCTCACTCTCTCATCAGACAAGACAACCGGAGTCGTTCTTTGAGATCATGGTCAAGAACAACCTACGGACTCATTGGCTGCACCAGCAACTTCTGCTCGTTCTCATTGCCAGCTTCGCTACCTGACGTAGACCCTCAATCTCTTCCAGCGCAGGAAGAACCTGGATTTCTGAGATTTCTTTCACCCACGGTT
Source organism: Dactylorhiza incarnata (assembly GCA_033032865.1). Lineage (NCBI taxonomy): Eukaryota > Viridiplantae > Streptophyta > Magnoliopsida > Asparagales > Orchidaceae > Dactylorhiza > Dactylorhiza incarnata. The sequence goes on along the minus strand of JAWHQI010000104.1, from coordinate 6,598,700 downwards.
AGGGTCTCGTATAGGATCTAGAGTATCCGGATATAGAAAGAAGCATCACTCCTATGCTCTGAGCAAAGAACTCGTTCAACGCTAGAGAAAAGGAAGAAAAGTCATATGCTAGAGAACTGGCTATGCTAGAGAATATAGAACAGGAGTTCTTCTCGTATCCTCAGCTCCGCCCAGCTAGGCAGGCTTGCTAAACCGGGCAAACAACAGAGAAGAGAGACACCGTTCCCGAGTCAAGTTAGATCTATCTCTAGCTCCCAGTCTTTTTCTTTAGTAGCTCCTTCTTCTTATGAACAGCAAAACAAGAGTCACATATGCTCACTATTGTTGTTTGCACCTATCTAAAATTAGGCATTTATTTAATAATTTTATAATATTTTTTTATTATTGTTGGGTTCCCCTAAAAGGGTTCGGGTTGAGTCGGACCAAGTGTTTCTCATCACTGCCTCGTTCAGACCCGCATGACAGCCCCAATTTTATGTCCGGTCTTATTCCCGCAGCTAAGCAGCTTCGCTCTTCCACTTGTTCTTTAAGAATCGTTCAAGAGCGCTTCCGCTCGCTCCTGCCCCGTAAGAGTGCTTCTGCTCGCTCCTTCCCCGTAAGAGCGCTTTCGCTCACTCCTGCTCCGTAAGAACGCTTCCGCTCGCTCCTGCAATGCGGGAAGTGCTCTTGCGCTCCCGCTCGCTCCTGCTCCGCAGGAAGCGCTCCCACTCGCTCCTGCTCTGCAGGAAGCGCTTCCGCTCCACGGGAAACGCTTCCGCTCTCGTATGATCCTCAAGAGGCGCCACTATCATCCATCGCAAGCGGCGATCATCGGCCACCACCACCACCACCACTACCAGAGAGGCTGCCCGGGCTGCCCAGTGTGAGCGGGGGGCAAACTCGTCATAACTTTGAAATTGGCGATCTGTGTGCCCCGAATCAACCATTCTCATTCGCTCATCCAGAAATCGGCATATCGCAGTTACCAAAATGCCCTCCTCAAAAACTATAAAAGGTTGGTCAGACCTCCATTTGAAGGGACTTTTGGTACTGGGAGAAGAAGAAGCTCTTGTGTTTTCCGGCGAGGACTCTTGAAAGATCTTCGTCGACCTTCGAGCCACCCTCAGAGATCTCCCTCAGCACTCCAGCTTTACTTTAAGAACTTGGGAGGATCTCGGCGGCTTGGATCCAGGCTGCTTCGCAGCGCTCCGCTCTAGGCTGGTCGGCAGCGCTCCGCTCCAGGCTGCTCCGCAGCGCTCTGCTCTTGGCGGCTCCGCAGCGCTCCGCTTCAGGCTGCTCAGCAGCACTCCGCTCCAAACTGCTCAGCAGCGCTCCGCTCCAGCCTGCTCAGCAGCGCTCTGCTCCAGGCTGCTCCGCAGCGCTCCTCTCCAGGCTGCTCCGCAGCGCTCCGCTCCAGGCTTCTCCGCAGCGCTCCGCTCCAGGCTGCTCAGCAGCGCTCCGCTCCAAACTGCTCACTCCAGGCTGCTCCGCTCAAGGCTGTCCCCGAGCACGCTTTACTACGCTCGGCTCCAGAGGACTTGAATGATTTAACAAAATCTTTGTAACGAGCGGTGGCTTGTCACCCTCGAAAAATAATTCTCTTTGTAACTCACAAAACTAGTGGATCGTTCAGAACTGGGCTAGGCCCCGTGGTTTTTTCCCTTTCCGGGTTTTCCACGTAAAAACCTCGATATCTACTGTTGGTTCTCATTTTTGACTGTTTGCGCGTTCGGCCCACTCTCGAGCTAAGGCGGTTCAGCTCGACCGGTCCAAGAGAGCGTTGAACGACCCGTAACAATTATTAAAGTGATTTGCACATATTCAAAATAGGTTTGTACGTAATAATTATTTAATTTTATCCCTTCATAAATATTTTGCCTCAGTGCTATTTTTTCAAAAAAAAAATTGCAACATAAAAAATCGTTTCTATTTTTGCAACAAATATTTTGCAACAAAAAATTTCTTTTTATTTTTATAGATAAAGTAAAAAATTTATTATCTAATTAAATTTGATTTTAATTAGAAAAAAACTATCTAGCTTATCAAATTTTTTTACTAAATGAGTTTTTTTTTGTAATGACCGTCAATGCAGGACATATACAGTAACATTGCCTAATAAAATTGAACCTTCAAAACTAAGGCTTCATTTGGCGCGGCGGTGGCGGTCGGAGAAGACGGGTGGAACCGCACGGTCGGACTGGAGGGGACGAGCCCAGGCTCGAAACGCTCCGATTCCGCGGCTTTTCCTCCTTGCTGCGGGCGAAACGCGGCAAACGGAGCCGGCAATCCCTTTGTTTTGCCGCCGTGCGGTTGCGTTTCCTCAAAACGCGCGTGCGAAACGCCGCCCCAAACGAAGCCTAATTTAAGCTAATTATTTCCATTGTGTAAAATTGTATTAAAGATTGTAAATCATGGTAATTAATTAATAATTTGCAATACAAAACAGAAACAAAGAAAAGTTTGCACACTGGAAAAGTTAAATCTTTTTATTTTTGATAATTAATTAAGACGTCGATCTCCGGCTAAAAGTTCTCAGAACTGATCGACTTGCTTTCTGATACTCATTACCTTCTTTCTTTCTCTTGCAGATGCGCAAATGTCGAATATAGAAGACACGCCCATCCATTAAGGACTAATCTTTCTTTCCGTTTTGTAATTTTGTTGCCATTTTACCTCATTTTCTAGCTATATTATGTGGGCAACTCTACGACACACAAAAAAAGTTTAATTGTCAATCACTCTCCCTCCAGAAAAAAAAAACTTATTTAAGAGACTTACAATTTTATGATTTTGCAGGCATACAGCGGCCATGGCATTCCCCAAAATTCTCTTATGCTTCGCCGCCCTCGCGTTCTTCCTCACTGCTAACGCTGCAGATTCCAAATCCGCACGCAGGATGCTTAGCCATGAGGTTCCGGATGCGACGAATAGCAAGAAAATGCAACAACTCGCCAAGTTCGCGGTGAATAAAGCAAACCAAGATTACGCCGACCGCATGCTTCAGAGCTCGGGAATGGTGGTGCCGGAATCAGAAAATATGGTATTCTCTTCGGTGCGGAGCGCCAATTGGTGGCATGCAATGGGCGGCAAAATTTACTTCCTCAATATCGCGGTCACAAAGCGGGAGAATACAATATTGGGGTTGTTTCAGCCCAGAGTGCTCCTCGTCTCAGATACACCTGGTTTATTGTCTTACACTTTCAGAGTTATTGCCTAAACATTGGGCTCTAAGAGGGTCTAATCTTATGCTCATCTTGACACAAATAAATATTGAAAGTTGTAGAGTCGGAAGACGAGAAAAGCAGCAGAGTTGGTCGAAGAAGAGGAAGAAAAGATGCAGAGTTCCTTTACTTTAAAAGGGTCGTTTTAATGTAATTCATGTGCGATGTGTGAACAATTAGTAATGTGTGATGTTAAGTGCATAGAAGCATATATTTAAATGTATGTTCTGTAATACTTTGGAGTAATGAAAACCGCCCAAAACTGCTTCGTCTTCAATTCATTTCCACCACTGCGAATTCTTACTTCTTGCCCAAAACAAAACTTAATCAAGATTCAATTAATTCCTATCAGTATCCACCATGGGAGTTTTTTTATTTATTTTTAGTATATGAAGTTCCATTTAATGTCATGGCTTCCATGCACACAAGTTTATTTTATTGAACTTTTTAAGCATTTTGGCCGATGACAGACTTATTGGCCGACCTCTGTGCAAAATGATTGTTAGATCCTAGACGTTGGAGCTGGATGAAGGTCAAACGATCTAACGCTTAGGCTCTCTTTGGGGAAGCTTACGTTGATGGAAAAGTTCCATTCGAAACGCAAATGCACTTTTATGACTGTTTGCTTGCGCAAGTGTTGGAATAGAGCGTTTCTAAACATGGTGTTTTTAGTGATTTTTGGAAAGTGGAGGGGGAGGATACATTTAGCTATCCAGAAGCATGTTTCGAGTGGAAAAGAAGGCTCTGTTTGGGACAGCTGATGCCGATGAAAAATTGATGATTGAATAGTGCTGATTGAATAGAGCTGTTATAAAATCAATGATTAATAAACTGTAGACTCTTTGGACAACTCGTGCTGATTAATGAACCCGTTCTCAAGGTACCAAACGCTCTGCTAGGGTTTTTACTCTCCCGTTTTCGCGTGTTTCCGCCACTCGCGATTTCTATCGCCTCCGAGAGCTTCTTGGAAGAAACTTCCCCCTGAGAGAATCTGTCACGTTGCTCCTCGAGGGACTTGGCGAGGTTGAGCGCCTCTGAGAGCTTCGAATGCAGAACAGAGTCAGGGCACAGGCATGGCTGCACAACGAACATCCTCGGCGGTCTCTGCGGATTGCTCCCAAATAGGAATACGCCTTGAACAACGCCGTCCTCATCCTTTTCAACTTTCTGCTCCCCGTCAGCCCCCTTCCGCTTACGAGACGACGAGAATGGAGATGTTGTTAGAATGGTGCTTGAAGCATCCGCGCGATTGTCTAGTTTGGAACAGTCTACTCGTTGCCCCTAGCAGAGTATTTATTGGCAAACCTAAAATTCCCGGCGGGTAAGTGGATCCCTATTGAATCCTAACCAACCGCGAAGTATCTGTTAACCCGATATTTAAATATACCTCAACAATCTCCTCCTATATTGTAAATAACGGGGTCACATCACAGATTACTTAAACAAGAGTTAATAACGACAAAGCATGAGTTTCCAGAAACACAAAACATGAGTTTTAGAATACAGATAAATCTAAACTCAAACACATGGTTCCAAACAAAACTAAATAAAACTGAGAAACTCAAAACAGATAATTGATCACTGGTTTATGTAAACAGCAGACCATCATCATCCGGGTCGAAATCAACTTTCTCTCTTCCAGTCTCCATATGATCTACAAACAGACACAATAAGAATGTCATTAGACAAATCTCTATGAATTCTAATATTTGCTAATAAAAGATAAAGTGATTAGTTCTAGCAGTAAAAGAACGTAATACTCTAACCTGGAAGAAAGAATCACATATCAGCATCTCTATCCAATTTACACAAAATTAGACAATTGATTTCTTAGAATCAAACCATGTTCCTTCGATTATTAAGATTATTACTAAACGTTTCACAATTGTGCTATACCATCAAGTTTGGAATGATACAACAAGTTGTGACCAATATATCATCAAGTTTGGAATGATATAAGTAATGATCATAATATCAGGACGCATATCAGCAACTTCAGTATTCTTTTTTTGGAATGATACCCAAATCAGCATTTGAATAAAATAATTGCGTAAGTCATCAAGTTTGGAATGACTGACAACTATTCATCTCTGGCTTTCATCAGATAACATCTGAAATACTTCTGTGTGCTCACTCTAGATGCTCGAATGTAAGCAGACTACGACTCTAAGATTTAAAACATAAGCAGGGTATTAAGTAATACTAAATAAACCTTAATCTCATCTCCTCCGATGTTTTAGTTGTTAGAACCTTACATAAGCTCTTGGTTTATCTTTTGATCTCACGTCCAATAGGGAGATTATCCCCTGACTAGTGAGATAGGTCAACCAGACCTATTTTATCCTTAGTTGTCTTCGCTTTCCATTGAATAACGTATTTGTTGCAATGGTCTTTATGACTTGATTGTCACAATATAACGAAATAGAGTGCATTTTCAGACTCGTCATTGGAATGTCCATTATCAGATCTCCTATCAACTCTGCTTCTTCTCCTGCTAAAGCGAGAGCATAGAGTTCTGATTTCACAGAAAATAGTGCAATGCACGTCTGCCTCTTTGACATCCCAGCTACTGCAACTCCTCCTAGGGTAAACACAAAACCGCTAGTGGATCTACTGTCAGCAATTTCTGAGCACCAGGAGGCGTCAGAATACCCCTCAAGCACAGGAGGATGTCCACTGTAACATAAAGCATACTTCCCAGTGTACTTTAAGTATCGCATTAGCCTTTCTAAGACATTCCTGTGGTCCTTCCCAAGGTTACTTGTAAATCTACTTAACATGCCAACCGTAAAGGGTGTCAGGTCTAGTGCAGATTGTAGCATACATGAGACTACCTATGAGTTTGGAGTAATCCAATTGTCTAATAGATGAACCTTTATTCAGTTTCAGTCTATTGTTATAATCGTATGGAGTCTCACTATTTTTACTATTAACGTAACTCCACTTCTAGTAAATTTCTAATGTAGTGACTCAGACTTAGGGTAATACCTTTTTCAGTGAAGTTCACTTTCATTCCTAGGATGGTTTTCACCACACCTAAGTCAGTCATACTAAATTGTGCCGTCAAGTCAGCTTTCATGTCTTTCACCCCAGACTGATCAGTGTCCAGAATTAACATGTCATCAACATACAAGCATATAATTGCAACTTTATTTGAACTTGTTCGAATGTACAGACATTTATCTGAAAAACTGGATTTAAAACTCATGGCTTTAACATAAGTGTCAAATTTTTCGTGCCATAATTTGGGTGCTTGCTTCAATCTGTATAGTGACTTAATCAACTTACAGACTTTATTTTCTAGACCTTCTACGACAAACCCTTCAGGTTGGTGCATATAAATCTCTTCGGTCAGATTTTCATTAAGAAATGCAGTCTTGACATCCATCTGATGAACTGTAAAGTGTTCAATAGATGCTATCGCGAGAAGTATCCTAATCGTCGCATAGTGACAAACATGTGAGTATATATCAAAGTAGTATATTCCACTCACTTGAGCGAAGCCTTTTGCAATTAGACGTGCTTTGTATTTTGCAATACTCCCATCAGGATTAAGCTTCTTCTTCAGAACCCATTTGTTTCCAATGGTCTTAGCCCCTTTGGGCAGGTCAACCAATGTCCACGTATTGTTCTGCATGAGAGAGTTCAACTCTTCATCTATGACACTTTCTCTCTACTAGATAGCCTTCTGATATCTAAACCACTCGTGTCTACAGGCTCAGTGTCAGAGTTACGTTGACTTGGCTCAACTAGAGGCTCAGGACTAATGACTGGTAAACCTGGAAGCGTCAGGTTCTTATCCTTAAGGAACTTATCCTCAAAGAAAATAGCGTCTATAGATTCTATTACAAAGTTCGTTGAGAGATCTAGAAACCTGTCTGCAGCACTATCCTCTGCACATCCAAGATAGACACATGTATTTGTCCTAGGTCCAATCTTAGCTCGTCTAAGATTAGGTATCCTAACATAAGCGATACAGCCCCAGGTCTTAAGATTATCAAATCTAGGAGGTCTCTTAAACCAACGCTCATAGGGTGTCTTAGTCAACTTTACATGGGGAACTTTATTAAGAATGCGATTTAACGTGAGGACAGCTTCACCCTAATAGGCCGCAGGCATGCCAACAGTTAACAACATAGAATTCAACATCTCTATTAAAGTTCTATTTTTCCTTTCAGCGATACCGTTGGATTGGGGGGAATAAGGAGCAGTTGTTTCAGGAATTATGCTATTGATGGCAAGGAAATCTCTGAACTCCCCCGAGACGTATTCTCCTCCTCTATCACTCCTTAGCCTTTTGATTTTCATGTCAAGTTGATTCATAACCTTATTTTTGAATATACGAAATTTTTCAAAAGCTTCATCTTTGGTTTTAAGGAGGTAAATGTGACTGAATCTAGAGTAATCATCGATAAAGGTTATCAGATACTTCCGACATCCTCGTGTGACAAAAATTTTGTAGTCACATATGTCGGAATGTATTAACTCTAGCAATTATGTGCTCCTAGAAACCTGACTAAAAAGTGTCCTAGTTATCTTAGTTTGAGCACAAATTTCACATTTGTCGAATTTGGTTTTTGTGTCTAAGGGGATGTCGTGAGTTCTAGCTAGCAGAAGTAGTTTTCTATAATTGATGTGTCCTAGTCTTGCATGTAAAGTCTTAGGATCTATCAAATTAGAGCTAACCTGATTAACTACCTCATTTGCTTGACTCAACCTATACATTCCATTTACGACATACGCACAACCAAAATAATATGAGTGAACCATCAACGTTACTCGACCACCACTAATATTAAATGACATACTAGCATCGCATAACAGGCTAATCGAAATTAAATTAGCAGCTAATGAGGGTATAAATTTAACATTTTTAAAAGTAAGAGTTTTATCTGAGGAGAGCGTCCAGGTAGCATTGCTGACCTTCAGCACGTCAGCTACACCTCCATCTGCAATAATGACAGTCTCTCTGACTACAGTGACATCCTCCAGAAGCTCAGAATTGTTGCAGACGTGACATGTAGCACCTGAGTCTAGCCACCACTCGGTACTGGACTTCCCTTTACCGATCATGACAACAAAGTCGGTAGGCGCAGTCTGATGAACCATATTGGCCCTATTATCAGTCTTTGGTGTGCTAGAGTCACCTCTCTTGGGTTGCTTACACTCGGAAACGCAGTGACCCCACTTGTTACAGTTGTAGCACTTGCCTTTGAATTTCTTCGCCTTTTTGCTTGTGTCCACAACTGCAGGTGCACTAGGCAACGATCTAGTCTTTCCAGGCTTAAACTTACGCTTAGGATGCGTGACCATGTTGGCAGCATATGACTGCTTGCTAACTGTCTCCATAGCGTGTCTAGTCCGGTTCTCATCCTCAATGTAGATGAAGCGCTTGAGGTCTTTTAGACTGACCTGCGTTTTCTTCCGTTACATCTCCGTCTTAAAGGAGTACCACGCCGACGGGAGCTTAAAATGAGGCTCCTGCAACAAAACCATTTGGCAGTGGGATGTTTTCACTGTTCAACTTGTCCACCAGGTTTTCAAAATTGGCGACCTGTGGAAGGATTTCCCTTTCCTCAGTGAAGGTGAAAGCCATGAACTTATCCACCAGGTGCGTCTTGGACATGTTCTCCTCTTCCTTGAACTGCTCCTCCAGAGCATCCCAGATTTCTTTTGTCGTCTTCAGTTTGCTGCACTTCTCGGCAAGCCTGTTGGAGAGACAATTCAGCAGGTAGTCGCGGCAGAAATCTTCATCCTCAACCCATTGGGCCTCGCCATCAGTCCCAAGAACTTCAGCGCGAACAGACTGAACGGAGTAGAACACGTTCAGGTACTTCATGCCGAACCGTGTGTTCCTCTTCTAAGCACAGAACTCAGAGTTGGAGAATTTCTCCAGCTTGATCATTGGAACGGGAGTATTTCCCTTCGACATTGTGTCTCTTTCCAAACAGTAGATTTCCACTAGCAACCTAGATCACAAGCAGAAAAACTAGAAAGAGATCACCTGAAACGCGTGCGGAGACGACGAAATCTTCAGATTCAATCCAAAAAATAAAATTTGTTTTTCACTCATACAGACGACTGAGTCCAGTTCTTCCTGCACTTAGCAACAAAATCTGAAAAACGGTTCTCCACAAGCAGCAGAAAAATCTGCGGACAAAAGTGCACTTGATCGGACAACTGCACTGGAGCACTGGATCACAGGAGCACTGGAACACTGGATCACGGGAGCACTGGAACACTGAATCGTTCCAAGAAAAAAACCTTAACCGGAAAAATGATTCACAACACTGGATATGTTGCTCCTCTTCGATCGACAGGGAGAGGCGCGACTGGAGCTGCGATTCTTTGTCGATCGGGTAGAAGAACCGCGAAACGCCGAGCGGACCGCGAGAGGAAGAACCGAGAGCACTGGAGCGGCTTCTCCGATGATCAGGAGGAAGCGCGACTGGATCTCTTCCTCGATCGGGTAGAACAGAGAAGGAAGCGAGGTTCTCTTCCTCCTTTACAGCGACGAAAGCAGCGCAGATGAAACACCGAGCGGACCGCGAGAGGAAGAACCGTGAATCGATCGAGAACGGAACGCTTCCAGGCGGGATACTCTCTCTCGATCTCTGATATCAACAGAGAGGTCGATCGATCCAGTCGCCAACGATGAAGAAACGCGAGAGGGAGAGAGCGGTTACGGGAAAACGGCTAGGGCACACGAGAATCCTTCAAGAATGTTAGAATGGTGCTTGAAGCATCCGCGTGACTGTCTAGTTTGCAGTCTACTCGTTGCCCCTAGCAGGGTATTTAGAGGCAAACCCTAAATCCCCGCCGGGTAAGTGGATCCCTATTGGATCCTAACCAACCACGAATTATCCGTTAACCCGATATTTAAATATAGCTCAACAGATACGTGGGGCGGAGGCAAGCTTTCCGGAATCGGGGACTGTAGGCAGGACGGTGGAGAAACAACTGATGTAAAAACCATAAGCAATAAGATGAACTTGAGCTGATGAAAAAACAGCTTGTCAACAATTAAAAAAATGATTTTATAATAATTGTAAAATTACGTTTGCGTTTTTAACCGAGATTATCCAAACTGAGCCTTCGAAATCAGCGCTCTTCCTGAAGGCCCTACCCTATTTCCTCTCTTCCTTGCGATGCTCCTCTCTCCGGTCTCCCATCCGTTGCCCTCTCCTTGTATCTCTCCGCCATTACGGCTGCAAATGTTCCGTCGACACTATGACGCTCTGTTCTTCCCATCGCCAAGATCCGGTGCATCACAGAGCTGCGCTTAACCCCTTGCCCGAAAAAAAAACTCTTCCGCTACTACAATGCCCCTCAGCTTAAAAAGGGCTTTCTCACGCCACCACTTCCATAGTGTTGTTCATCTCATCCATCGGATGGCTGTAATGATCACGATGAGTGGAATTCAAGCATCGACTCCTGCGTTCACGTCACCGTCGCCTGTTTCTCGCCGTTCCACCGGTTTCACCCCGGCGAATCGCCGGATTCACGCCTTTAGCTGCAGATGTCGCTAATTCACACTCAAGCTGACATGTCCCAACTGAGCAAACATGGTAATGAAAATGGTCTGCTCGCAGAAGACGCAATTCAATGGTTAGATGCTCGAGCTCAACTATTTCGACGAGCTTCAGATTCCATTCTCCTGTGACTATCTTAAAACGGTTTTGTTTGTTGTTTATCTTTTTGGAGATGATTTATTTATCCGATTGCCGTCTTTCTTTTCATTTCCTGTTGATCCTTGCCAGCAGCATTTACCATTGTTATGGATGTTCCCGATCAAACTTTTTTCTCAGTTCATCACTTCTTTGCCTTCAGCAATGCTAATGATGGTAGCAGAATCATAGAACACGGGTTTTCTCGTATTAAGTTAATATGTCCCTTTGTAATTCTCAACATATAACAAGTTTTTGGTTTTGTCGACTTGTTTGTATGTGTCAAACAGTTAAACATGAAACACTATTTCAAATAACATTAAAAGGTATATTCTCTAAAGAGCCTCTAACTTTCTCATTAGTGCTTTCCTGACAACTCTATTCTCACCACTGGTTTCTCACAACAATATGCTTTCTCATCAACATCAACTACCCTATGTTAGATTATCTAATTTGATTCAACCCGTGTTAGTCTGTTAGGGTGATCAGTATAAGTAGGTGACTCGCTAGGTTCAAGTGTGACAAGTGGTTTAAGTAAGATTGAGGTTTTAGTCCAGATCCTCTGGGTTGCAGGCTATGTATTGGCAGCAGACGGCCGACGCCCGCGCTATTGGAAACTGAAGCAGGCGGTCCAACTACTCCTTAAATGCCTGTTGGAGCCCGATGGGTCTATCTTTATATTACCTATGTTCTGTTTAATTAATGACTAATTAAGTCATTGTGATGTTTCCTATTCCCTGTTATAAGTCTATATAAAGCAGCTGTAACCGTGAGAAGTTTTGAGTATGAATGAATGAATGCATGTTTTTCCCTTTATCCCTTGTCTTAAGTTTCTAACAGTGGTATCAGAGCTAGGTTCTATTCCTCGGACCTGTGCATTTCTGCATCCAACATTCATCATTCATGGGCTCATCATCTACCAGCGGCAGCGGCATTGCATACCCTCCTCAGGGTATTCCTCTGTTCAATGGAGATCTATACGATCATTGGGCTGTCAAAATGGAAACTCTCCTTGAGTCACAAGATCTTTGGGAGATCGTTCAAGATGGGCAAAAACCAGATACAAAGGAAAAGGTAAAAGAAGGAGAGGTAGTTGTAATACCCAAAGGAGAAAAACAAAAGAACTCCTTGGCACTGCTACTCATCCAACAAGCAGTCACAGCCAACGTGTTTCCAAGGATCATGGGAGCCAAAACAGCAAAACTTGCGTGGGACACCCTCAAAGAGATTTACCAAGGTGACAAAAAGGTAATTTCTATCCGAAGAGTGAACATTAAGAAGCAATTTGATGCTCTCTCTATGAGAGAAGATGAAACAATTTTTGTGTTTATGCCTAAATTCACAAATCTAACCAACCAACTGAGCACTCTTGGAGCACCTGTACCTGAAAATGAAGTTGTTCTCAAAATTTTGACAAGCCTACCAAAGACATACAATCACATAGCAACTGCAATTGAGGAAAGTAATGATATAGAAACTATTCCTGTTGGTGCGCTCATAGGAAAAATCCAATCTCATGAGGAACGTCTCAAAAGACATACTCCAACTATATCTCAAGCCCTCCAAACCAAAATGAATTTGGGGAAGTCAAGCAACAATGTAAAAAGAACTGGAAATTCATCTAAAACTAGTAACCAGTGGAAACAATCTCATCAAAATCAACAACCCACAAATCCCTCCACTGCTGGTACTGAAAGTAAGGGTATGTTTTGCTCACTTTGTAAAAAAACCAATCACGACAATGCAAAGTGTTTTTGTCAAATGTAAAAGGTGCAAAAATCCCACTCACTTTGATCGTGATTGTTGGTTTAAGAATAAACAAGATGCTAAATTTATTGAAAAAGAAGAAAAGGAGGAGAAACTTTTCATGGCATCTGGTGAGAATCTTCCTGAGAAGTCATCTAAATGGTACATTGACTCGGGATATTCTAACCATATGGCCAATGACAAGAAAATGTTCACCCACCTAGATGAAACCTCAAAGTCATTGGTTTATCTGGGAGATGGGCATTCCAAAGCTATTGAGGGGATTGAGACAGTTACCATAAAAGACGGAGACGGAAAGAACAAAATCATCACTGATGTGCAATTTGTGCCCTCCTTGGCTCAGAACCTGCTCAGTGTTGGTCAATTGATGACCAAGGGATACACAGTTCTATTCTCTTCCAATTCCTGCACCATTTCTGATGATCTGGGTAAGCAAGTTGTAACTACAGAAATGTCAAAAAATAAAGTCTTCTCCCTTTTACTGGAGTCCCCACAAGCGGCAGCACTTGCCTCGATGGATCATTCTCCAGATGCTCTAACCACTTGGCATCATCGTTTGGGGAATCTCAACTACAGCTCAATGCAGAATTTGTTTGAAAACAAACTTGCTCGTGGGCTCCCTGAGCTTCAGGTTCATCATAGCCAGTGTACAACTTGTGCCATAGGAAAATCTCATCGACTGCCTTTCCAGCAATCTAATCAACGTTGTTCAAAGCCACTGGAACTTCTGCATTGTGATCTATGAGGACCCTCATCCACTCCCACACTTGGTGGAAAAAGATATTTCTTCTTGCTTGTCGACGACTATACCAGGTACATGTGGTTTTTTCTACTGAAACAAAAATCTGAAACTCTTTCCTATTTTGCTGATTTCAGAAGAGAAATCGAAAAGAAATTAGAAAGGAGCATCAAAACCATAAGAAGTGATAATGGGGGGGGGGGGGATTCACCTCTCATGCTTTCAAACATTTCTGCACCATTCATGGCATAAGACATGAATTCACTACCCCCAGAACTCCTCAACAAAATGGGGTAGTTGAACGCAGAAATCGAACTATACTTGAAATGGTTCGATCCATGCTCCTTCACAAAAATATGCCAAAACATTTCTGGGGTGAGGCTGCAAGCACTGCAGTCTGAATCGGGGACTGTAGGCAGGACGGTGGAGAAACAACTGATGTAAAAACCATAAGCAATAAGATGAACTTGAGCTGATGAAAAAACAGCTTGTCAACAATTAAAAAAATGATTTTATAATAATTGTAAAATTACGTTTGCGTTTTTAACCGAGATTATCCAAACTGAGCCTTCGAAATCAGCGCTCTTCCTGAAGGCCCTACCCTATTTCCTCTCTTCCTTGCGATGCTCCTCTCTCCGGTCTCCCATCCGTTGCCCTCTCCTTGTATCTCTCCGCCATTACGGCTGCAAATGTTCCGTCGACACTATGACGCTCTGTTCTTCCCATCGCCAAGATCCGGTGCATCACAGAGCTGCGCTTAACCCCTTGCCCGAAAAAAAAACTCTTCCGCTACTACAATGCCCCTCAGCTTAAAAAGGGCTTTCTCACGCCACCACTTCCATAGTGTTGTTCATCTCATCCATCGGATGGCTGTAATGATCACGATGAGTGGAATTCAAGCATCGACTCCTGCGTTCACGTCACCGTCGCCTGTTTCTCGCCGTTCCACCGGTTTCACCCCGGCGAATCGCCGGATTCACGCCTTTAGCTGCAGATGTCGCTAATTCACACTCAAGCTGACATGTCCCAACTGAGCAAACATGGTAATGAAAATGGTCTGCTCGCAGAAGACGCAATTCAATGGTTAGATGCTCGAGCTCAACTATTTCGACGAGCTTCAGATTCCATTCTCCTGTGACTATCTTAAAACGGTTTTGTTTGTTGTTTATCTTTTTGGAGATGATTTATTTATCCGATTGCCGTCTTTCTTTTCATTTCCTGTTGATCCTTGCCAGCAGCATTTACCATTGTTATGGATGTTCCCGATCAAACTTTTTTCTCAGTTCATCACTTCTTTGCCTTCAGCAATGCTAATGATGGTAGCAGAATCATAGAACACGGGTTTTCTCGTATTAAGTTAATATGTCCCTTTGTAATTCTCAACATATAACAAGTTTTTGGTTTTGTCGACTTGTTTGTATGTGTCAAACAGTTAAACATGAAACACTATTTCAAATAACATTAAAAGGTATATTCTCTAAAGAGCCTCTAACTTTCTCATTAGTGCTTTCCTGACAACTCTATTCTCACCACTGGTTTCTCACAACAATATGCTTTCTCATCAACATCAACTACCCTATGTTAGATTATCTAATTTGATTCAACCCGTGTTAGTCTGTTAGGGTGATCAGTATAAGTAGGTGACTCGCTAGGTTCAAGTGTGACAAGTGGTTTAAGTAAGATTGAGGTTTTAGTCCAGATCCTCTGGGTTGCAGGCTATGTATTGGCAGCAGACGGCCGACGCCCGCGCTATTGGAAACTGAAGCAGGCGGTCCAACTACTCCTTAAATGCCTGTTGGAGCCCGATGGGTCTATCTTTATATTACCTATGTTCTGTTTAATTAATGACTAATTAAGTCATTGTGATGTTTCCTATTCCCTGTTATAAGTCTATATAAAGCAGCTGTAACCGTGAGAAGTTTTGAGTATGAATGAATGAATGCATGTTTTTC
Organism: Dactylorhiza incarnata; assembly: GCA_033032865.1. Lineage (NCBI taxonomy): Eukaryota > Viridiplantae > Streptophyta > Magnoliopsida > Asparagales > Orchidaceae > Dactylorhiza > Dactylorhiza incarnata. The sequence goes on along the minus strand of JAWHQI010000104.1, from coordinate 6,583,375 downwards.
CCTTTATCCCTTGTCTTAAGTTTCTAACAGTGGTATCAGAGCTAGGTTCTATTCCTCGGACCTGTGCATTTCTGCATCCAACATTCATCATTCATGGGCTCATCATCTACCAGCGGCAGCGGCATTGCATACCCTCCTCAGGGTATTCCTCTGTTCAATGGAGATCTATACGATCATTGGGCTGTCAAAATGGAAACTCTCCTTGAGTCACAAGATCTTTGGGAGATCGTTCAAGATGGGCAAAAACCAGATACAAAGGAAAAGGTAAAAGAAGGAGAGGTAGTTGTAATACCCAAAGGAGAAAAACAAAAGAACTCCTTGGCACTGCTACTCATCCAACAAGCAGTCACAGCCAACGTGTTTCCAAGGATCATGGGAGCCAAAACAGCAAAACTTGCGTGGGACACCCTCAAAGAGATTTACCAAGGTGACAAAAAGGTAATTTCTATCCGAAGAGTGAACATTAAGAAGCAATTTGATGCTCTCTCTATGAGAGAAGATGAAACAATTTTTGTGTTTATGCCTAAATTCACAAATCTAACCAACCAACTGAGCACTCTTGGAGCACCTGTACCTGAAAATGAAGTTGTTCTCAAAATTTTGACAAGCCTACCAAAGACATACAATCACATAGCAACTGCAATTGAGGAAAGTAATGATATAGAAACTATTCCTGTTGGTGCGCTCATAGGAAAAATCCAATCTCATGAGGAACGTCTCAAAAGACATACTCCAACTATATCTCAAGCCCTCCAAACCAAAATGAATTTGGGGAAGTCAAGCAACAATGTAAAAAGAACTGGAAATTCATCTAAAACTAGTAACCAGTGGAAACAATCTCATCAAAATCAACAACCCACAAATCCCTCCACTGCTGGTACTGAAAGTAAGGGTATGTTTTGCTCACTTTGTAAAAAAACCAATCACGACAATGCAAAGTGTTTTTGTCAAATGTAAAAGGTGCAAAAATCCCACTCACTTTGATCGTGATTGTTGGTTTAAGAATAAACAAGATGCTAAATTTATTGAAAAAGAAGAAAAGGAGGAGAAACTTTTCATGGCATCTGGTGAGAATCTTCCTGAGAAGTCATCTAAATGGTACATTGACTCGGGATATTCTAACCATATGGCCAATGACAAGAAAATGTTCACCCACCTAGATGAAACCTCAAAGTCATTGGTTTATCTGGGAGATGGGCATTCCAAAGCTATTGAGGGGATTGAGACAGTTACCATAAAAGACGGAGACGGAAAGAACAAAATCATCACTGATGTGCAATTTGTGCCCTCCTTGGCTCAGAACCTGCTCAGTGTTGGTCAATTGATGACCAAGGGATACACAGTTCTATTCTCTTCCAATTCCTGCACCATTTCTGATGATCTGGGTAAGCAAGTTGTAACTACAGAAATGTCAAAAAATAAAGTCTTCTCCCTTTTACTGGAGTCCCCACAAGCGGCAGCACTTGCCTCGATGGATCATTCTCCAGATGCTCTAACCACTTGGCATCATCGTTTGGGGAATCTCAACTACAGCTCAATGCAGAATTTGTTTGAAAACAAACTTGCTCGTGGGCTCCCTGAGCTTCAGGTTCATCATAGCCAGTGTACAACTTGTGCCATAGGAAAATCTCATCGACTGCCTTTCCAGCAATCTAATCAACGTTGTTCAAAGCCACTGGAACTTCTGCATTGTGATCTATGAGGACCCTCATCCACTCCCACACTTGGTGGAAAAAGATATTTCTTCTTGCTTGTCGACGACTATACCAGGTACATGTGGTTTTTTCTACTGAAACAAAAATCTGAAACTCTTTCCTATTTTGCTGATTTCAGAAGAGAAATCGAAAAGAAATTAGAAAGGAGCATCAAAACCATAAGAAGTGATAATGGGGGGGGGGGGGGGGGGGGGGATTCACCTCTCATGCTTTCAAACATTTCTGCACCATTCATGGCATAAGACATGAATTCACTACCCCCAGAACTCCTCAACAAAATGGGGTAGTTGAACGCAGAAATCGAACTATACTTGAAATGGTTCGATCCATGCTCCTTCACAAAAATATGCCAAAACATTTCTGGGGTGAGGCTGCAAGCACTGCAGTCTACATTTTGAACAGGGTCCCAACCAAGGCAATCAAGAAATCAACTCCCTATGAAATGTTAAACAACAAAAAACCTGAAATGAAGCACCTCAAGACTTTTGGGTGCATTGCATATGCACATGTTCTTAAAGAAAAGAGAGACAAATTTGACCAGACCAACGTCAAGTGCGTTTTCTTGGGCTACAGTGAGACAAGAAAAGGCTAAAGGCTGCTTGGCCCAGCCTCACAAAACTTACTCATCTCAAGAGATGTTATATTCCATGAAGAAGAAGAAATAAATTGGGCATCAGACACAGAATTTCAACAATCCCCTGGCTTCACAGTTGAGCTCAAATTGAGCCCCCTCCAAGTGGCTCAGGGAGATTCAAACAAAGAAGAAGCAGAACTCCCTATCAATGAAGAGGCAGATCTGCCCCTTAATGAAGAAGCAGGTCATCCTCTCACTCCCGACTGTTCTGAGTCATCATTGCCCCCCCAAGACAAGATCTCTCCAAGAGTTATATGAAAGTACTAATGTTGTCATGATGCATCTCTCTCCAACCTGCTACAAGGAAGCTGCTAGAGATGAGGCATGGAGGAAAGCTATGGAAGAAGAAATGAATCTTGTTGAAAAGAATAACACCTGACAATTAACTCCAAGACCCATAGACAAACCAGTAATTGGTTTAAAGTGGATCTACAAACTAAATGAGATTCAATCTCTCTAGTAGGCATTTCAGGCCCTCAAGAGGGCCATGGCACGACTACTAGAGAGATTGAGAGAGAGGAAGATCTAGAGAAAGAGAGGAGGAATTAGGTCTAAAAGGGAGAAGAAGACTAACCTTGATAATCTCTTGCATAACCCCAAAAGGGGGGCTGCCCGGGTATATAAATACCCGGGCAAGGAGGGAGCCGGCCGGCCCCTCCAAGGAGGGCTGAACCCGTCTGGTTCAGCCCTCGGCCGGCCGGTTTACTGCATGGGGGCTGAACCGGATGGTTCAGCCCCGTTGTTCAGCGCGCCGTTGCACCTTCGTACGTAATGACGCCCCGCAAAGCGTAACGGGGGCGTAACATTCCCCTCCCCATCGAGAACCAACTTGTCCCCAAGGTGGTAGTCGGGGTAGAGCTCCTTGAAGTCGAAGAAGTCCACCCACGAATTGTGTGCCGGCGACAGGTTCTTCCATTTGACCAACAGCTCGGGCCGGTATTCCGCGCCCCGATTCTTCCACTTGAGCATCAAAATATCTTCAGGAAGCGGTCGCAATTCACCCGCCGAAGTGACCTCTGGCAACAAGGTGCTCGGTTGCACATGCGGACCAACCTTCCGCTTGAGTAAAGAGACATGGAACGTAGGATGGATACGCGAACCCTCCGGTAAAGCCAGCGTATAAGCTACCGGTCCCACCCTGTTGACAATCTGAAAGGGACCATAGTAGCGTGGGGACAACTTCTGATTGCCGCGACGAGCAACAGACAATTGCCGGTATGGCTGGAGCTTGAGAAACACTTCATCACCCACGGCGAACTCCCGCTCAGTGCGGTGCTTGTCCGCCTGGGTCTTCATACGATCCTGGGCTAGACGGAGATTCTCCCGAAGTGTGACCAACATGCGATCCCGGTCCCGCAGAGCGCGATCCACCGCGGGAAGAGCGGTGCTCCCAGCCTCATAGCTGCCCAGAGTAGGAGGAGGTCGGCCGTAAACCACCTCGAATGGAGTCATCTTGCTGGCGGAGTGGTATGCCGTGTTATAACAGTACTCGGCCCAATGCAACCAGTCCGGCCAGCTGCGCGGCTCATCCATCACAAAGCAACGCAGATAAGTCTCGACCCCACGATTAAGCACCTCCGTCTGACCATCCGACTGCGGGTGGTTGGCCGTGCTGAAATGTAAGCGAGTGCCCTGCAGCCGGAACAGCTCCTTCCAGAACCCGCTGACGAAGGTAGGGTCCCGATCAGAAATAATGGCGCGTGGAAGGCCATGCAGCCGGACAATCTCCCGAGCAAAGAGAGCAGCCACAGACTCCCCGGTGTACGGATGGCTGAGCGCCAGAAAATGACCATACTTGGACAGCTTGTCCACCACCACGAGAATGACAGACTTCCCCTTAGACTTTGGCAGGCCATCAATGAAGTCCATGGACACCGTGTCCCAAATCAGCTGCGGAATCTCCAACGGTACAAGCAGTCCTGCCGGAGAAGAGGTTTCATATTTCTGCCGCTGGCAGATCTCGCAGTGCCGAACGAACTGCTGAATGTCCCGTCGCATGCCCGACCAAAAGACGTTTGCCCTCGCCCGCTGAAGGGTCCGGAGCACCCCAGCATGCCCTCCTGTGGGTGACGAGTGGAACTCATGCATCAACACGGTCTTCCAAGCTGAATCAACGGGCACGACCACACGGCCCCGATAGTAAAGCCGGCCATTACACAAGTGATAGCCAGCTGTGACGGTCTCTCCTCGCTGTAAAGCCTCCACCAATGGACGCAGTGCATCTGATCGCCGGACCTCTTCCTGAATATCTTCCACGGAATCAACCAACGGCCCTGAAATATGAGCGAGAGTAGCTTCTGGCAGGCGAGAGAGAGCATCGGCGACCACATTCTCTTTACCCCGGCGATACACAATCTCGTAGTCGTAACCGAGGAGTTTAGTCACCCATTTCTGCTGTAGCGGCGAGGAGACCCGTTGGTCTAGGAAATGTTTCAAGCTCTGGTGGTCCGTCCGGATCTTAAAGTGTCGGCCCAGTAGATATGGTCGCCAAACAGCCACTGCCTGAATAATCGCCAACATCTCCTTCTCGTAAGCTGAGAGGCCCAAAGTACGAGGGGCCAAGGCCTTGCTGTAAAAGGCTAGCGGCCGCCCTGCCTGCATCAAAACCGCCCCGATGCCGACTCCTGAGGCATCCGTCTCCAGAACGAACTCCTGTGTGAAGTCCGGTAAGGCCAAAACTGGTGTGGTGGTCATGGCCCTCTTGAGGGCCTGAAATGCCTCCTCCGCCTCCTCACTCCAGGAAAAGGAGTCCTTCTGCAGCAGCTGAGTCAGTGGCCGAGCTATCTTGCCATAGTCCTGGACAAACCGCCGGTAATACCCAGTGAGCCCCAAAAAACCCCGCAAGGCGCGGACTGTAACCGGCCGTGGCCAAGACTGCATACTCTGAATCTTTCTTGGGTCGGCCCGGACGCCTTGACCGGAGACCAAATGGCCCAAGTACTCCACCTCCTCCTGACCAAAGGAGCACTTAGAACGGTTGGCATAGAGATGGTGTTGTCGAAGTCGGGCAAGAACCTGTTCCACGTGACCCACATGGTCCTCCCAGTTCGCGCTGTAGATGAGTATATCATCAAAGAATATCAGAACAAACACCCGCAGAAAATCTCTAAATATCTCGTTCATGTTGGCCTGGAATGTCGCGGGCCCTCCAGTAAGCCCATTTGCCATAACCAAGAACTCGTAATGGCCGTCATGCGTCCGGAAGGCCGTCTTGTGGACGTCCTCCTGAGCCATCAAAATCTGATAATATCCGGAGCGAAGATCCAACTTGGTGAACCGTTGCGCCCCATGCAGCTCGTCCAGTAACTCTTCTATGTGAGGAATAGGAAAGTTATCCTTGACAGTAGCGCCGTTTAAGGCACGGTAATCCACACAAAATCTCCAGGAACCGTCTTTTTTCTTGACCAGGATAATGGGAGCCGAGAAGGAACTCGTACTCGGCCGAATGATGCCGGCTTCCAGCATCTCGCGGACACTGCGCTCGATCTCCGCCTTCTGGATGTGTGGGTAGCGATACGGTCGAACATTGGTAGGCGCAGCGCCCACCTTGAGCGGAATACGGTGATCGCGGAATCTTGCCGGAGGTAAAGTACGCGGCTCCTGAAAAACATCATCATAAGCGGTCAGAAGAAACTGTAACTGAACCGGTACCTCAGAAGGCGTGGAGCCGCCGGTGTGGACCTCCCGCAGGACAGCCATCATCTGTCCATCCCCGCTCAACCGTTGCATGCTGCGCAGAGAAACCTCCTTAATAGGAGAAGACTTGAGACCTTGCAAGCAGAACTGCTTGTCCCCGTGCACAAACTCCATAGTCATGTGGTCCCAGTCGAAAGTCACCCGCTGTAACTGGCGCAACCACTGAACTCCCAGTACCATGTCGGAGCCCCGAATAGGTAATAGGTAGACGTCGGTCTGCCCCACATAGTCGTGCAGCCGCAACTCCACTCCCTTCAGCACCCCTTCGCATCGCAGCTTGCTCCCATCCGCCACCATAACATGAAAGGCAGCCCCTTTGTCAATCACATGCCCAACTCGTCGTGCCACGTCGGGGTGTATGAAGTTGTGGGTACTCCCACTATCCACCAGTATAGTAACCTTCTCTTGGGCGATCCGGCCCGCCAGCCGCATAGTAAGCGGGGGAGCGCAACCCTCAAGAGCATGAAGGAAAACCCCGAACTCCCCCTCGTCCAAGTCCACCTCCAACTCCGCATCCGGAGCCGGCTCATCGTCCCCATCCTGCTGTAACATGAAGACCTGTAGCTTCTGGCATTTATGGCCGGGCACAAACTTCTCGTCGCAATTAAAGCATAGCCCTTTCTCCTTTCGAGCCGCCAACTCGCCCCACGATAACCGAGTCACGGTCGGTTTGTTGCCGGTGGCCTGTTCCCGTCGTGCTGGTGTGGCGGTAGTCGTAGTCGGCCTACTCGTGATGCGGGTTCGCTGTCTGTTGAACCGCTCCTCCTGAATGCGAGCCAAGGTAATGGCGTGGTTCAACGAACGAGGCATGAGAGCCTGGACCTCGTCCCGAATGTGCTCCTTGAGCCCCGATATGAAACAGCTGTAGAGAGTCCTTTCCGACCACTGGACTCGGTTCGCCAACTTCTCGAACTCGGTGCGGTACTCTGTCACGGACCCCTTCTGACGAAGTTTCTGAAGGAGGGCCTCGAAGTTCTCGTACTCCAGTGGCCCAAATCTGGCCGCAAAACCGTCCACAAACTCGCCCCACGGTACGTAATCTCGTCCCCTCAAGACCCCTTGCGTCCATTGGTAAGCGTCGTCCTTCAAGTGGAAGGCCGCCAACTGCACCCACTGCCCTTCCGGCACCTCGTGATATTGGAAGAAGAGTTCCGCCTTCTGAATCCATTCCAAGGCGTCGCCGCCCTCGAATTCCGGAAAGTACATGCGAGTTAATCCGGGGGTCAAGCGTTGTGCCCCATGACCTCCTTCCCGTCTAGCCGGCTCACCTTGCTCGAATCCATAACCTTGATGTTGACCGTTTCCCCAAAGAGGGGGTTGTTGTTGTCCGCCCCATGCTTGGCCAAATCCACCCATACCTGGCGGCCCAAACCCACGGGGAGGAGGGAGAAGCCCTCCCCCTTGATATCCTGCAGGGTCTGGAGGTCGCCTAAGCCCAACCGGCTCCTCCCAGCCTCGACGAACCCCAGCCGGGTCCTCCCAGCCCCGACGAGCCCCAGCCGGGTCCTCCCAGCCCCGACGAGCCCCAGCCGGGTCCTCCCAGCCCCGACGAGCCCCTCCCGGCTCCTGCCAGCCCTGCCGGCGCACCCCTTGGCCCGCGCCGAAATCGGGAAAAGCTCCTGCTGCAAGCCCCGGCCCTGTCGGACCTGCCGAAGCCCCATATGCGGCCCCAGATGCCGCCGCTGCTCCGTAAGGTGCCGCCGACCCTCCTGTTGCCCCGTGCGCGCCGCCGGTGGGCCCTCCCGTGCCCTGCCAGCCGCCGCTGGGCCCTCCCGTGCCCTGCCAGCCCCCTCCAGGCGGGATCCAGCCGGTGCCTGGCGGAAGAGAGGTCGCCCGTGCGCGATCGTCGTCCGAGAGACGCACGATGCCGACTCCTCCTTGCGCGCCGTTTGCCGCCAAGTCCGCCCCCGATCCGGTCGAATCCTCACCGGTTGTGGCTTTCCCTTTCAGCAAAGCCTTAATTTCCTCCATACGAGCGTCGATCCGCCCTTCCATGGCCGCCATAGAGTCGGTGAGGCCAACCATGTTCTCCTCTAGGGTTTCAATCCGTGAGGACTCTTCTTGATTGCGAGTGGTCACCATGTCCGAGAGAAGGAAGAGCTTTGATACCAAATGTTAGGGCACGACTACTAGAGAGATTGAGAGAGAGGAAGATCTAGAGAAAGAGAGGAGGAATTAGGTCTAAAAGGGAGAAGAAGACTAACCTTGATAATCTCTTGCATAACCCCAAAAGGGGGGCTGCCCGGGTATATAAATACCCGGGCAAGGAGGGAGCCGGCCGGCCCCTCCAAGGAGGGCTGAACCCGTCTGGTTCAGCCCTCGGCCGGCCGGTTTACTGCATGGGGGCTGAACCGGATGGTTCAGCCCCGTTGTTCAGCGCGCCGTTGCACCTTCGTACGTAATGACGCCCCGCAAAGCGTAACGGGGGCGTAACAGAAAGGTAATCAAGCATAAAGCAAGAATTGTGGCTAAAGGATATGCACAGCAGTTTGGTAGAGACTATGAGGAGACTTTTGCTCCTGTTGCCCGACTTGATTCAGTAAGGCTTCTTCTTGCTCTAGCTGCAAACAAGAACTATCCCATTTATCAATTAGATGTAAACTCGGCTTTTTTGAATGAAGTTCTTCATGAGGAGGTATATGTTGAACAACCTGAGGGTTTTCAAAAACCAGGGAAGGATGAATCTGTCTACAGACTTCATAAGGCTTTGTATGGCTTAAAGCAAGCTCCCCGGGCATGGCACTCAAACATTACTACCTACTTCAATCAAGAAGGTCTCAAGGCAAGTAAATCTGAGCCATCTCTCTTTATCAAAACCAATCAAAACAATCAAAAGCTCATCGTCTGCCTTTATGTTGATGATCTCCTTATTACGGGAGACTCAACAAATGAGATACTGAAATTTAAAGAGAAGATGAAAAGAAACTATGAAATGACAGATTTAGGACACCTTAAATTCTTTCTTGGCATGCATGTGAAACACCATCTGGGCTCATTCTTTCTCTCTCAAGAACTATATGCAATGGAGGTTCTAAAGAAATTCAAAATGTGGGAGTGCAATCCATGCCAAACACCAATGTGCACAAATATTAAGTTAAGAAAGTGGAAAGAGGGAGACGAGAAAGCTGATGAAGCTGCTTATAGAAGTTTGATTGGGTCCTTGATCTATCTAACCAACACCCGACCAGACCTGGAGCAGTCGGTAAACTTACTGTCCAGATATGTCAGCTCACCATCAAAACAGCACATGGAGGCTGCCAAGAGGTCCTTCGATACATAAAAGGAACTGAAAGAAATCGTTGTCTACCTAAATCACCTAGGGGGGGGGGGGGGGGGGGGTGAATAGGTGATCTCTACTGCGATTGCGGAATAAAAATTTAGCACACACACAACAATAAATATCACAACACAGAGACACAAGATTTATAGAGGTTCCCCAAAGGTGGGTACTCCTCTCTCCCGCTCCGCCTATCTAGCACTTCGGGCTAGCGTCGGCAACTTCACCAAAACTCAGATTTATCAACAAATCCTACACTCGGAGACAACGGCTCCTACAAACTCGGAGAACAACCTCTCCTACAAACTCAGAGTAAACAACTCTTACAACTCGGAGTAAACAACTCCTACAACTCGGAGTAAACAACTCCTACAAAATAACTCGGAGTAAAAACTCCTACAGGAATTAAATAAAGTTTGAAATGAAACTTCTCTTGAATCTCAATTGAGATTAACTTCAGATCTGGAGAGACTGAATCTTCTTCTTCCTTTAGAGTGAAAGCTTGGATCTTCAAGGATTAGGAAGAGTAAAGAATCGGCAAACCTGATCTGAGTAGGCCCTTTGATTAATTTGAAAAGATCTTCAATAAGGAGAGCAGCAACTAGATCAAAGGCCTTCTTATCTGAGAAATCTCTAGCAACACTGAAGAACGAATCTTGAGCGGCGCAGATCTTAGATCTCAGAAACTTGTTCAACAAATGAGAAAGAAACGGCTGGCTTCTTTTTTAACAATCGGGAGATTTCTACTTCTTGCCCTAAAAATAAGAGATTATTTATAGGGAGACCTCCAACTGCTCGGGCGACAAACAAGGAGAGATCACCACGTGTACTGTACATGACGGCCAACCCTAAATTTCAAAAACAAAACGTAAATTTGAAATCCGTATGTCCGTCATTCGTCGAGACTTTACGTGAACATTCGACGAATTGACTTAGCCATTGAAAAATACTGAACAAAGCTTGAAAACTGTCTTCTGTTTTCATTCGTCGGAATTCGTCAGGAGTTCTCGAGAACATTCGACGAATTGACTTAGCCGCACATTTTCCTTCACAAGTCTGCCTTTTTGACTTCTGTCTGCGTTCGTCGATATTCGTCGGGAGTTCATGAGAACATTCGACGAATAGACTTAGCCGCAGAAATTTCTTCTTTAAACTAGAAATTTGGCTTCTGTCTGGATTCGTCAAGATTCATCGGAACTTCACGAGACATCTCGACGAATTGACTTAGCAAAAATTTCTTTTCTCCTGAAAACCTGCTCCACTCCTCAAACTTGAACACTTTCAATTATGAGTATATGAAGTACACCCCAATAGAGAGATTACACATGGACCAACACTTTGTTCTACACAATGAGGGATTACATTGTCTAGAACTGTGTTTGGTGATCTATTGCAACCTGACTTTGGTGTGCACTTAGCATTAAGACCTGTCATAGCACATCTAAACAGAAATCATCAAATACATCATCAATTCAATTTAGTTCACTAGGGGACATCTTCAAATCCAGGTAATTGTGGATACAATACCCAACAGGAACCATAGCCTATGGCATTCTCTTCACCAAGGATCTCAACCCAGCGCTCACTGGGTATTGTGACTCTGACTGGGGAGGCTCACAGGATGATAGAAGAAGTACCGAGGGTTACCTGTTCTTTTATGGTTCGAATCTGATCTCCTGGTGTTCGAGGAAACAGGCCACAGTGGCGTTGTCAACCACTGAGGCATAGTATATGATCATTACTTCTGCAATTTGCGAAGGCATATGGTTGAAGAGGATGATAGATGAGATTACTACTGAAGAGAGGGGGCCGATACTGCTGAAGTGTGATAATACCTCTGCAATAGCATTATCAAAAAACCCAGTATTTCATAATCGAAGCAAACACATAGAAATCAAGTATCATTTCATCCGTGAAAAGATCGAGAATGAAGAAGCTAAGCTGGAACATTGCGCATCGGAAGACCAACTCGCCGACATCTTCACAAAACCGCTCAGCCGAGCTCGCTTCGCTGAGCTCAGAGATAACCTAAAAGTGATTGGACCGTCAGTTCATGGGATTGGAAACTGAAGCAGCCGGTCCAACTACTCCTTAAATGCCTGTTGGAGCCCGATGGGTCTATCTTTATATTACCTATGTTCTGTTTAATTAATGACTAATTAAGTCATTGTGATGTTTCCTATTCCCTGTTATAAGTCTATATAAAGCAGCTGTAACCGTGAGAAGTTTTGAATATGAATGAATGAATGCATGTTTTTCCCTTTATCCCTTGTCTTAAGTTTCTAACACGCGCCACCATTAACACCCATCCGCCGTTGAACACCATTGATCCCCTCTCCCCCGAAGCGATCCAGTTGTGGTGAGAAGACGATGAGACTTCCGGTAAAAGCAGCAGAACTTGGAAAATCCAAATTTATTATTACTAATAAGATGGCCTTACTAGTACATAAAAAAGTTAAATCATTAAGAATTAACACAACAAATGCTTTTATTATAATAATAATAATTTGATTATTTAGTTTGCAAAGTTTATAAAGAAAAATAAAATATAATAACAATTCTCATTAATATAGTTGACGGTAGAGAAAATGTAAAAAAAAAGAGTGGTGTTATAGGCACACCTATAATGGATATAGGCAGCCAAAATATAAATGCAGCCCAAATTCATATATTTGCATACCGGACGTATAATGGCACACAAAAACTAATTTTTAAAATTGAAATTAGCTTTTACAAATTATCTATGGGCACCCTCTTTGCTTTTAAGGTTTTCTTACTTGAACATGTAATTAACTTATGATAAATTTCAGGTTTTTGAGCACAATAAAACTTCATTCAAGACAAAATCAAAACTTATAAAATTAGTTCCAACCAAAAATAAGTAATATATAAGTTTTAAAAGTCCATTACAAACCACTTAAATACATTCCCCTCCCTCCAAAAAAAATCTCATTTCTTTTCTAAAAAAATCATCCCTAGCCGCTCCCCATTTCCCATGTTCTCCCGATACCCCTTCCGAATCCCGCCTCCCGTGCGCACGCCAAGCTCGCCCGACGGCCAATGTCGACCGAATAATCGCTGGCGACCACTCCAGGGAGCTTCTGCAAAGCCGACGACCAGCCCTCTTCCGACGATGGTGATGGAAGCAGTCTCCTGGACGACGGCGACCTATGCGATTCAACCCAGTTTTCTCTTGATTTCTCTTCAGGTTCTTATCCAAGGCCCGCTTCTCAACTATTCATTTCCAACACGGTGTTAGGAACTCTACGATGAACCTTCGAGTTTGAGGGTTCATACACTTTCAACCCTTCTTACACTCATCGTAGCATATGAAAACACACTTTATGGCTTTGGCTTCAAGCTTTTTCTTTCGTGCATCCGGAACATGGACATTGCAAACCGCTCCAAACACCGGCAAATGCTTCACGCTCGGTATCTCCTAAGACATAATTAGTTCATGTGGTGAATTCTGGTTGTTTGTGCTCAATGACATCCTATTGATCACATGTGTTGTACATGTCATTTCCTCTGCTCATAATGTCTTGGGAAAGCCCTTGGCTAGCAACAAACATCTGCAAGTCTCACAAAGGTGTCAGATCTTCCTTTCGACAACTTCATTCTACTGCGGTGTATAAGCACAAGATAACTCTCTCCTGGTTTCATGCTTCATACAGAAGGAAGAGAACTCAACGGATGAAAATTCCCCTCTGTTGTCAATTCACAGCTTCTTGATTTTCTGCCCAAACACACATTCCACAGTCTCCTTGAATTCTAAGGATTTGTCAATACCTCTGACTTCTCCTTTAAAAAAAATACACTTACGTGTAACGTGAGTCATGCACGAACAACATGTGTCTGTTTCTTGGATAAGTTGGGGGTGGCACTTGGCCCTATCACAACGCTGTGAATGCACTCCAGTGACATCTTGTATCTCGAGAGAGTCGTATCAAATGGAAGGCGATGTGTATTTCCAAATTGACATCCCCCACATACATGCATGTCGTCGAAGGAAGACAAGACTGGTAAGTCCCAGACTAGACTCTTCGCCACCATCGCTTTCAACTTCTCCATTCCTACATGCCCCGACCTTTCATGCCAAATCACAACAATATCATTTGTCTTCATCTTTTGTCCATATATGATGCCGCGGAAAGATCAAGCAGATCACAAACATGTCTTCTAGTGTGAGTTACCTCTGCCATCTGTCTAGCCAATCTCTCCTGAGATGCCAAGAGATTCTCCAATTCCATCAGAGACGGTTGAGTAACTCATTCCTCTACCGCAGTAACAAAGATAGATACTCCTTCTGTAACCCTTAATAATGTGTCTCTTCAATTTTGCCTTGGAAATTGGCTCTTCCGATCCAACGCGGTAATCTCAACACAAAGATTCTTCATCTTCAGAAAATAAACTGAGATGGAAAACACTCCTTAATTTTCCTTCGCCAACTCATTTTCCCGGAACTTAATTCTTGCCGCATTGTTATTGTTGAACAAACCATCAAGGGCTGCCCAAATCGCAGTTGTCGATTGGCCACCCTATGATGTGGTCGAACAAGTCCAGTGAGACAGTTCTTTTAAGAGTGAACTCTGCTTTCTCACTCATCTTCTTACATGTCTTAACTTCCCGAGCATTCGTCCCAGTTGGCACTACCTTTATTTGTGCATCTTCACCAAAGATATCTTACAGATCTTCTCCCAACAAGTAACTCTCCAAGCATGACATCTATTTCTTGAAGTTTGTGTGCATGAGTATATCAATCCTCAAACCACGGGAACTATCACTGTCTTCCATTGATGAGAAATCAGGATAATAGCAAACCGAAATAACTTAGCCTCGATAAAACTTCCGAAGCTCTGACACCATGTAAAAATTCACGTGTCTAGGATCACTTTGTCTAATCCGATTTCAATCGCAATGAGAATCAACAACGATAAATCCAACCAGGATAAACTTCACAAAAAACAATTAGATATTAATGTTTTGAAGTATTCTTACAACCGGAGAGAAATCCAGATAGAAAACTGAGAGAAAAGCACGAGACGAGGCAAACTTCGAACTCGAAAAGAAGAAAATATAAGACTTCAACGTCTTCTACGACTTAGTGGAAGAGAAGATCAGAGCCACTGAACACCCAATGACGTACTCTGTGGTTGCGGCTACAACGTGAAAGCAACAATGACGAGAAACGGAGACGGCAACAACGGTGAAAATTAGAGAGAAGTTTCTTCATTTAGAGAGAGAAATATCAAGAGCCTCATTGTTTCTTTTTTCTTCGGGAAGAGCAGTTTTTTTAATAACTCATCTTGATTTTTTTAATACTTCTTACCCTGCCCCCTATCTTGGCCATTCTTCCTCTGTTTCCTCTTGTTTCGTCTACTTCATGCCCCTCATGTTCATCTTCGTTACCACTTGTGCGCCCCTTTTCCGGCTTTCCTCCGTTCATATGATCCCAACACGATATTAAGATTATGATAAGTTTGATGCTATCATACCAAAACACGAAAGTTTTATCGTAATTTATCAGTCAGCTGAGAACAAGATTAAGATTACAATTACCAAGTAAAATACAATAAAGTAGAAAACTGAACGAAACAGACGCAATACATTCACAAGAATATAAAAAAGCCAAAGAAAAAACTTACAAATAACAAAGCCGAAGAAAAAACTTACAACACACAACTTCAAACATGGATAAGCCGACAACATCGAAGATTTCTTTTTAATTATACCTCCCAGGGAAGAGGATAGAATGACTCTATGTAAAATGATGAATCCACATCGACAACAACATTGACATAGTATTTCCGGCGTCTAAACCCGGCCCTTTTCCCATTCATGGAAGCATCGATAACCAGAAAATACTTAATTGCCCCGTTCTTCCTCAACCATCTCTTCGCAAGCACCACTCTCTCGAACATGAGGATCCGGTCGGCCGGCACTTCGTGCTGATTCATTACCAATGTGTAGTGTACCCAAGTTGTTAAGTTTTCTCGTTCCACCGCCATCCTGCCGATGTTGTTAATCTCAGCGTCCCAATTTGAGGTGTCCATCTGCTGTTGATCATCACCGCTTGCTGAAACAATCGCACCATCAAAATTATTTGAGAAGAAGAGGAAGAGGAGAGTAATGGCGGAGGACACGGGAAGGAAACGGAGGGAAGCCATTAATATTGTATATTAATTGCTATCTAAGTGCACAAGTGGCTAACCATTGTTGAATTCACAACTTGATGAAAGGAAACCTTTTATAATGATGCGAGGCGGTTGACGAGGTGAAAGGGTATTATTAGAACTGTATAGAAAGTTAGAAACGAATATATAAATCAACTCATATATATATATTCCCAATAGATCCTTAAAAGTATTTTGTGGCCATTACAAAATTTGTAAATATATATGTAACATTTTGCAGCCTCTTGCAAAAATGCAGGGTAAGGTTTGCCTACATTTCACCCTTGTGGTGGGACCCTTCCCCGGACCCACGCTGCGATAATTTCCTTCGGGGTCGTGTTTTCTTCGCAGTGATCTCCTCGTTTGATTCATTATTCTTCAGATTAATTATACTGGCGAGGAAGACGATGGCGCTGAAGGAGATCGCTGCGAGGAAGACTTCGCAGCGGAAGGGGGGAGATTGATGCGAAGAAGACGACGGCACCGACCATGGATGAAGTAAAAAAATTGGTAATTTGATAAAAAAAATTATCAGAAATAAAAAAATCTATCCAGCTCAACATTCATTTGCCATTTGGCATTTGCTTTAAAAAAGTGGTTGAAATGGCGCCAAAATAATATAGATGATGAAGTTTGGAGACTGATTTGATAAAGCAAAATGTTTAGAAACAGATTTTTTTAGAGACATAAAAACTTAGGAACTGATTTCGTAAAGTAAAAAATAAAAAATTTAGGGACTAATTTCCTAAATACATGAGAACTTAGGGACTGATCTGAATTTTAACCAATATATATATATATCAGGAGTCATTAATGGATACATATTCATTTAATAGCCTGAAGCCGTCCACAGTGATAATGTTTGACCCCCCCTTTTTTTATAACCCATAATGTTTCTCCTATTTTATGCGTTCAATGACACCTGTAAAATAAGATATGTTGGAACTAGTAGGCTTTCCAATGAGAAGAGACAAAAGGGTGAGACTAATTAAACTCCAAAACGCCCGTTTGGATCATAAACTGTGTTTTAAAATCAGCTGATGTTAGCGGAAACTCCAGCCGCAACCATTTGCTCCAGTTCAACCGCACCGCATCAGCGCTCCCGATTCCCTGCGCTCCGGGCCTTCGGCTCTGTTTAGCGTAATCTCCCCATCGCGCATGCAGGTCTATCACCTGCGCTCTCCCCGAACCCTAGGATCGATTGCTCGATTCCTCCACATCTCGATCGATCTTAGGGCTGCTGCGTTTTCTCGACCCTCATCTCTCCTCCTCCTCGGCGAAGACAAGCAGCCTCCCTCCTACAGAAATCCATCCATCTTCTCTCTTCTCCTGATCGGTAAGCCCCAAGCATCATCTCTCCAGTTTTGCGACTTTCTACAATAGGTCTAGATGGGTATTTACATAGCAGGTTGTCACGGACTAGTCCCCTTGACTATGTCGCGCGCGGCCTTAGCTCCTCTTGCCACCCCTCACAGCTAGCTAAGTAAGCCTCACTCTAAGAAAACTGTGGTGGAAATGAGAACGAGAACAAGAACACAAGAGCACAAAATGCACAAGAGAAGAAGTAAGTAAGAGAATTCGAATGCTTTATCCACACTTGGATGGTTACAAATGAGGGGGCCTTCCCTTTTATAGGCCCCAAAGAAGTTTCCCTCCAAATCAAAGAATATTCTAGATCCCTATTATTCTAGAGCATTCTATACAATTCCGGTATATACAAGAGTCATGGACTCTCTAGATTGTTCTACCTCCTTCCTATGTTCCAGACTCCAGATTTTTCTAGAATCTTCCCATCTGTTAACCTCAAAAGTGAGGAGATCGTAACATTCTCCCCCACCTATCCCGGCGTCGTCCTCATCGCCTCATACTGCTGAATGAAGTCCTTGAACTGCCACAAGTCTCCCAAGTAGCCTCGGATTCTGGCAATCCTTTCCACTTGACTAAGTATTGAATACTTGGCGGGACTACGCGTCGCCGTACCACCCTTTGAGATAGCACCCGATCAATCTCCTTCTCGAATGATTTGGTCATGATCGGAGGTGCTCTATGTGATTCTCCTCGCCTTGGGTCTTTCTGGTCTTCATGATAAGGCTTCAACATACTTACATGGAAGACCGGATGAATCTTCAACGAGTTGGGTAGATCAAGGCGATATGGCACCTTTCCTACCTTGCCGATCACCTCAAACGGTCCTTCATAACTCCTTATCAACCCCTTGTGCATGCTCCACAACACTTTGAATTGTTGGGGTAGGAGCTTCACCATCACCTTATCTCCTAGGCCAAACTCATGCGGCCTTCTCTTCACGTCCGCCCATTTCTTCATGCGCTTCCTTGCTTTCTCTAGGCAGACTTTGGCCAAGTCATTATGCTCCTCCCAAGACTTAGCTATTTGAACTGCTCCTGGGCTTTTCCCTTCTCCTGGGTTGATGGCCAATAATGCATGCGGTGTGAGTGGTTGACGCCCGGTCGCCAGCTCGAAGGGACTCCTTCCCTTAGACTCGCTCCTCTGCAAGTTGTAGGAAAATTGAGCAACATCCAAGATCTTTGTCCAGTCCCGCTGGTTAGCACTCACAAAGTGCCGCAAGTAGCACTCCAATAAGCCATTTACCCTCTCAGTCTGCCCATCGGACTGCAGGTGGAAACTTGTGGAGAAGTTTAGTTGTGATCCCATCATTCTGAACAACTTCGTCCAAAGTTTCCACGTGAAGCGAGGATCCCGATCGCTCACAATATTTTGTGGAAGTCCCCAATGCTTTTCCACTTGCTTGAAGAATGCTTGGGCCGCTTCCTCCGCTGTGCAATCTTTTGTGCATGGGATGGATGTCCCATACTTTGAGAATCTGTCTAAAGCCACCATGATCGATCCAAATCCTTCTGATTTGGGGAGAGCGCTGATGAAGTCCAACGTCACGGTGTGCCATGGATGATCTGGAACTGGAAGAGGCTCTAGCAATCCTGCTGGTTGCCGATTCTCCACTTTGTCTTGTTGGCACACAAGACATGTCTTCACATACACGTCCACGCTTTCCTTCATCTTCGGCCAATAGTACAAGATCTCCACTAGCGTCATGGTCCTCCTTTGGTCAGGATGTCACGCCCATCGAGTGTCATGACACTCCTTGATCAATTCCCTCCGTAGGTTGTCCCACTTTGGGATGTATAGTCTCTGCCCCTTGGTGTAAAGGAGTTCATCCTCTACCCAAAATTGTTTGGTCTTCCCTTCCCTTGCCGCCTTCATTAGCTAGATTGCCAACGGATCTTGTTGCAACCCCTCTTTGATCCTGGTTAGCAACTCCCCTTTCACCGTGGACATAGCGGCAAGTTCAGCCTTGCGGCTAAAGGCATCCGCAACAACATTCTCTTTCCCGGGCTTGTATTCCATATAATAGTCGAACTCTGCCAGAAAATCTTGCCACCTCGCTTGCTTGGAAGACAGCTTCTTTTGCGTTTGGAAGTAACTCGTGGCCACATTGTCCGTCTTGACCACGAACTTCGCCCCGAGCAAGTAGTGTCTCCACACCCATAAGCAATGTATGATAGCAGTCATTTCCTTCTCCTGGGCGGTGTACCGCCGCTCCGTCTCGTTCTGCTTTCGACTTTCATAGGCAATGAGATGCCCATCCTGTATCAAGACTCCGCCAATGGAAAAGTCGGAGAACCCGTCTGTACTTCGAACTCCCTTCCAAAGTCCGGCAATGATAACACCGACTCAGTGCTTGCTTTAGATATTCGAAGGCTTGTTGGCATCCATTATCCCAAGCCCACGATCTATCCTTCTTCAATAGATCCGTCAATGGAGTCGCTCTCCTTGAGTAGCTCTGGATAAACCGCTGATAGTAATTTGCAAGTCCAAGAAAAGATCTTAGCTCAGTTACCTTAGTAGGTGGCTCCCAATCTATGATCACTTGGATCTTGGCTGCATCCATCTTCAGCTGGCCATGTCCATTGACATGTCCAAGAAATGAGACCTCCTCCGTGCCAAACGTACACTTTGACTTCTTCACATATAACTCGTTCTCCCACAAAACTTGAAAGATAGTGCTAAGATGTTCTGCATGCTCCTCCATAGAATTGCTGTAGATCACGATGTCATCTAGATAAACCACCACAAATTGATCTAGGTAGGGATGGAATATCATGTTCATCAAAGTGCAGAACGTGGTCGGTGCATTGGTCAAGCCAAATGGCATGACCAACCACTCGTAAGACCCATAACGAGTGATGCACGTCGTCTTTGGTTCATCTCCTTCAGCAATTCGGACTTGATAATAGCCCTTCTACAAGTCCATCTTGGTGTAGACTTTGGTTTTCCCCATCCCATCAAACAAGTCAGCGATCAAAGGAATATGATACTTATTCTTGACCGTTACCTTGTTGAGTACACGATAGTCCCCACACATCCACAAAGATACATCCTTCTTCTTCTGAAAGAGCACTGATACGCCATATGGTGCTTTCGATGGACGAATCTTCCCCGTGTCAAGTAGCCCCTTCAGCTGCTTGCAGAGTTCCTCCAATTCGGGTGGAGCCATGCGATATGCCTCCATCGCAGGTGGTTTCGCCTCTTGTTCTAACTCAATCTCAAGATCCACCTCCCTCCGAGGTGGTAGCCTGTTAGGAAGCTTGGTTGGCATAACGTCTTGATTCTCCTCCAAGGCTTGCTTAATGAAAGGATGTACCTCCTCATCCTTTTACGCAACTTCTTCCTTCAAGGTGGATAAGTAAGTCACCTCTCCTTTCTTGATGCCTTTGGCTATTTGCATAGCCGATAGCTGCTTTCCCTTTGTTGGTGGCCCTTCCACCGCTGGGATCATGCATGGAAACCCTTTCTCCATAATGCACATGGATCTACAAAAAGGCATAGTGATAGATCGTACCTTCTCGAAGAAATCCATCCCAAGCACAACTTGAAAATCATCCATCGGCGCAATGGAGAAGTCCACTTGTCCCTTCCAAGTTCCCAACTGCAGCTCCACTCCGCGTGAATGTCCTTGCAGCGGTCTCGCCTTCCCATTCACCGTTTTCAACCATCCTTCACTTTTAGAGACATGAAGACCAAGTCTCTTGGCTTCCTCCTCGGTCATTAAGTTATGCGTTGCTCCGGTGTCAAACAAGGCCTTGCTGGCCTTCCCGTTCGCATACGCCTCCACGAACATCAATCTTTTTGGTTATGCGGCTGGAGCAGGTCTAACATTCAAAACATTAAGTAATTGTAATGATCCCATTTGAGCAGAAGTACCTTCTCCTGAATTCGCCGCATCGTTGCCTTCCCTGATCGCTGAAAGCATTCCCATCTTTGGACAGCTGCTCATTGCATGCGGTCCCTTGCATAAGAAGCATCCCTCTTTCAGAATGAAGGCCTTCTTCTTCTCTTCATACTCCTTCTGAGTGTCATGCCGCTGGAAGAGGGGCTTCTTGCCATCCCGCTTCTCTCCCCCACCTTTCCAGTAATCCTTGTCTTTCTTTAGCTTTGCTGCATCTAAGTGCCGTTGGTACTCAATAAGGGACTCAGTTGTGGCAATAGCTTCATCCAACGCCTTGACATCTCGTCTTTGTAATTCCGGCTTAGCCCAATGTTGAAGACCATCCACGAAGAAGAATAGCAAGTCTTCATCCGACATGTTAGGAATTTGCAGCATCAAGGTGACAAATTCTTTGACATACTCCGCAATGCTCCCCTTGTGCTTCAACTCTGTAAGCTTCTTCTTAGCTTCGTAAACGACATTTTCTGGATAGAAATGCCGTTTGAGTTCACGCTGGAACTCCTCCTATGTATCAATACGATACAAGCCTTTCTCGATGTTGGTCTGCTTTCTTCGCCACCAAAGAGAAGCTACATCCGATAAGTAATAAGAGGCTTGTCGTACCTTAGCAGCTTCGTCGACGAGGTTATAATTACTGCTTTCCAGTTCAGTATTTCAGTTATTGCACTTTTATTTCAGTATTGCCTATAATTTATATTTGACGTGAAGATAAGACATTCCTTCAGGGTCAACCCTAAATAGTTCCGAACTGGTCGCCACTATTGAAGCAGAGTTGACAGATCGATGTTTTTGCTTTTTATTTCAGTATTACAATAATTTAGAGTTGAGGTGAAGATGAGACATTCCTTCAGGGTCAACCCTAAATAGTGTCGAACTGACCGATGCACTTGAAGCAGAGCAGACAGATCGATGTTTTAACTTTTTATTTAAGTATTCCTTATAATTTAGAATTAACGTGAAGATGAGGCATTCCATCAAAGTCAACACTAAATAGTGTCGAACTAGCCGCCGCTCTTGAAGCAAAGCAGACAGATCGATGTTTTGATTTTTTATTTCAGGATTGCCTATAATTTATAGTTAACGTGAAGAAGAGACATTTCTTCAGAATCAACCCTAAATAGTGTCGAACTAGCCGCCACTCTTGGAGCAAAGTGGACAGATCGATGTTTTGACTTTTTTATTTCAGTATTTCCTATAATTTAGAGTTGACGTGAAGAAGGAACATTCTTTCAGGGTCAACCCTAAATAGTGCCGAACTGGCCACCGCTCTTGAAGCAGAGCAGACAGGTCGATATTTTACCTTTTTATTTCAGTATTGTCTATAATTTAGAGTTGAAGTGAAGATGAGACATTCCTTCAGGGTCAACCCTAAATAGTGTCGAACTGGCCGCTGCTCTTGAAGCAGAGCGGACAGATCGATGTTTTGACTTTTTATTTCAGTATTGACTATAATTTAGAGTTGACGTGAAGATGAGACATTCCTTCAGGGTCAACGTTAAATAGTGTCGAACTGGCCGCCGCTCTTGAAGCAGAGAGGACAAATCAATGTTTTGGCTTTTTATTTCAGTATTGCCTATAATTTAGAGTTGACGTGAAGATGAGATATTCCTTCAGGGTCAACCCTAAATAGTGCCGAACTGGTAGCAGCTCTTGAAGCAGAGCGGACAGATCGATGTTTTGGCTTTTTATTTCAGTATTGTCTATAATTTAGAGTTGTCTTGAAGATGAGACATTCCTTCAGGTTCAACCCTAAATAGTGGTGAACTGGTTGCCGCTCTTGGAGCAGAGCGGACAGATCGATGTTTTGGCCTTTTATTTCAGTATTGCTATAATTTAGAGTTGACGTGAAGATGAGACATTCCTTCAGGGTCAACCCTAAATAATGCTGAACTGGCCGCCGCTCTTAAAATAGAGCAGACAGATCAATGTTTTGGCTTTTAATACGCCAAAATGGATTTACGTTTTAACGCAAGTGCTCGTGTTGAATCAAGTAATATAAAGTGAGAAAAAATCGTTCCCTCGGAGAAGTGATTAATTTAGTGCTCGCAAGTACTAACTCTACCTCTTCTTTAAATTCAAGTGGGATAATTAGATTGATATTTTAATAATGAAAATTTAACAATGACAACAAAACTAAACAACGCTTACTTAAGATTACTCTTATCAACTTAATTGGAGAAATATCAGTTTGAGAAATAATCTTGTATATTGATTTCCTTTGCTTATTGTGATGATTTTTATGAAAGAATTTTTATGAAATGTTTGATTAACTATCTTGCAACGATTTGAAAGTGGATGTCATCATCTCTCGATCTCTGAAATCCATTACCTTAATTCCCCTAGTTATCTCTAACTTAGGTGGACAAGACTAACACAAGCACACAATCGAATTTGATAGCAAAAGACGAAATCTTTTTCTACATTTATGCTCTATTGAAATTCATGATATACTTTCACCGCTCCTCTCTCGAATCTCGCGGTGCAGTATAAAAGCAGAAACTTTGGTGAAATATTTACGCGTCACCTCTCTCGAATCTTGCCGCGCAATATAAAGCAATCATCTAGCCTGACTCCTCTCTCGAATCTTGCCAAACAAATTTTAAAGATGAACTTGAGCCAAACTTTCCAAGAACAAAATCATAAATTCGATAAAGATAAGATTTCAAACATCCATATGAGAATTAGAATCTAAACATCACAACAAATCAAAGTACTCGCAACATACAAGATCTAGGAAATTAGTTCATGGTGGAGGGATAAAACCAAATAAGAAAGATCTTACTAGACATGCTTAAGAGAGTCAAATGATGCAGGAAATTCCACTCAAAGATGTGCACAATCCGTTGAAGATCCAGTCCGGTCTCCATCTTCTCCACTAGAGTTTTTTCGCCAACCCTAGTTCTCCTTTTCTCCAAAACTCCTTTCTCCCTCTGAAATTTCGTGGGGCTCTGATGGTTATTTTCTTCCCTTAAAAATGAGCAGCAGCCTCCCAAGAGATGTGTCCTTCCATATTTGAAAATGGTGCAAATTTGAAATTTTGAATTTAAAATCCGTCCAGAAGTTGTTATAACATCCAAAATTGGATGTTATAACAACTTTGCGCAGGCCAAAATATTCCAGTCAAGCTTTTCTTCTCCGAGTAAATTTCTTCAGTGTTTCTAATAAGAAAATATATGATTTTAATCAAATGATCCATAATTGAAATAAACATGAATTTATTTATATTTTATATTCATTTAGATCCTTTTTTTGGTTTATGATAAAATAATTAGTCAAAATAAATAACTAGATAACTTCTTTTTTGGAAGTTATCACACCCCCACACTTAAACTTTTGTTAGTCCCTAGCAAAGATCATTCAGATTACTGGCTTGAATGAAGAACTAATAACATAATATAAATTCAAAAATGATCTTTCATTCTTGTAAGAAAATTAATCAAAGCGTGCTATAGAAATTCGTTTAACTCAATTGATAAGCTTACAATCAACAAAAGATCAATCATTCATACCCCATTAGCTTGATAAAAGATCAGCTCAAATAAGAATTTTAGTGCGGCGAGTACTAAAAAAGAATTTACTCACATGCAATATTTTTTATTGAACCTCTGCATTTATTGGAAAGGATAAGAATATGCTAAGCTATTGATTTTAGTCTCCACATGAGTTAGTAGTTCAATTGAATATCATAATGACTTTGGCTTGGTTCGAAATTTATGGGTAACTTTGATAGTGGAATGACATTCCCTAGTTAGTAATCTTAACAAGTTTACCATAATATGAGGTTTATCAACATATTTTTTTTTCTTTTCATAGTAGAGATAATTCCAAGTACAAGCGTACATACCTAGGACACATATCACTATGATGCTCTTTTTTTAAATATATATCATAGTTGGGATCATTCCAAGTATGTATACCAATACCTAGGTCACATATCACTATGAAATTTAACCATTTTTTTAATTTAGTTAAATTCCCATAAAGGGCTAACTTACTAGGATACAACTAGTAGGAACATCGGGAATTTAAGCATAGAATGGTGTATATCAAAGTGGTAAGGATAAGACTCAAAGTATTTAGTGGATGCTCAAAATGGATTAACTTCCTAAACTCAAGTCTTGACTTACATCGTTAACTCGGTTCTTGCTCACCCTTCCTGGTATTTGTAGAAGTTAATATCAAAAATTGCCTTGGTCGTAAACAAAAATTTTATGCCCCCATGTTACTACCACTTTCACACTTTATTCATGAATTGAACTCCTAAGATTGATACGCCATACAAATTAATTATCACTGAATACTAAAGTAAATTATTGATTAATTAAAACAAGAATTAAGTTCATTCAACTCATAATTGGTTAATCTGGTCTTCACTCAAGTGGTAGGTGTTATATTACCCCCACCTCCACACTTAGGCTTTGCTAGTCCCTAGCAAAGAAACTATATCATGAAGATAGTGAAACAGAGCAATACACAATTATAAGGAGAAGTCAAAAATTGAAATAGGAAACTCCCTTGAATTGAATGTGATGGAAAGGATGTTCAAGACTTCTTATTTATGCCCCCATGTTACTACCACCTCCACACTTAATCATAATAATCAGGTCTGCATACTTATAATTTCTAGAATGGATAGGTATTAAAGCATGAGATATAATTATAGATCATCAATAGAAACACAAATATCATTAATCATAATAACATGTGAGCAACAATCCTTAAGCAGCACCTCGGAATAAAATCATGATAATAAATATCATTACTCATAAATCATAATAATCAGGCCTCGGGACTCACCAAAGTGCATCAATCATTAATAAGCATCTAATAATAAACAGTAGTATAAGAGAGTGCTATGCAAGTAAGAATAAAACCAACACCAACAAAAATGCATCACGGCTAACATCATAGATGAAATCAAAGAAAATATCACACTAAGAAGCATTCAAGTTAGTCTAGCCGATTAGATAATAGCAGCAATATAGTTCATGCCATGTAATCAAGTAGGCAATATCAAAATATAACCATGTTTGTAAATAAAATAAAATAAAAAGAGATGATTCGACTAGTCCTCCTCATCATCGCCTTCTTCTTCTTCGTCGTCGGCATCATCCTCGTCGTCTTCATCTTCGTCGTCTTCCTCGTACTCTTCACCATCTTCTTCTTCTTCTTCATGTTCAGATTCTGTTTCCACGTCGCCCTTTTTCAACCATTGCGGCGGATCCAACCTAAGTCGGTCCTTCGTCATCAAGAAACCCCTGCGATCCCATTGGGTTGACATTTTTAGATTCGGATATGAAATTGGAAGTTTAGCTTTCATCATCAAGGTAACTTGTTGGCCCGAATATCTTGCAATTACGACTCAAAATAAAGATGCTGGCATCTTTGATATTCTTTAATGCATTCTAAATTTCGCACAGTAATCTCTGTGGCCTTGCCCAAATCTGCTAAGGGTAGTCCAATGTTCGCAAGCTCGGCTGATGGTGGCTTGGTGGATTTATCCTTCCCCATACTTTTTGCTGCCTTAACATTCACTTCTATAACGCTCTTGGTGATATGGTGTTTCACTTGTGTGATCAAATCATCAACATGCTCCACTACCCCGGTATTTCGACCTAGGTCGGTGATAAGAGTTGGGAACCACAAGTGCTTAGGCTTCTCTTGATCAATCTTTTGCCGCAGTTGTAAGCTGATAATTTTTCCTAGATCAAACTGCATCCCCGTCATGATTCCAAAGAGCAGAGCAAACCTATCCATAGTGACACTATTGGAATGGCGAGTGGGCATGATGCTTGCATTCATAAAGAGTAATCAAATATTTGCTTCCCGCTTGAAACAAGTAGCCTTAACTGCTTTTCTTGCTCGGCTGACCCTGGTTGTGGTGTGCAACAAACTATCCTTACCATCTCCTGTAGACTGACGTTGGTCAGAATTTCAGTATAATCAGGGAAATCCTGATCTTCAAGGCTGAACATGGCACTTATGGAGGCCACAGAAAAATTTATCTCTTTCCCTCTTACGGTTACGATTTCCCCACCCGTACTCTTCACATTTGCATAAAATTCATATACCAATGGAAGTTTAGCTTCTGACCTAGGATGACAAAAAGACTCCCATCTTAGTGTTTCAATTTGGTCGGCGTAAATCATGCTCCATGCCTTCTTCTCTAATTTAAAACCTCTCTCATACATGCAAGGTAGTTCCTTCAGAATTTAGAACCATTTCTTAGCCGATGGAGTAGAAAAATTTTCAGCTTGCTTGGCTACCTTCTTTCCCTTGGCTCTCTGATTTTGGCCTTTAGAAGAATCGGCCTAAATCAAAATATGATGCTAAGAAGAAACCGGCCTAGAACAAATTATACTACTCACCATGAGGGAGAAGGCTAAGGTATTACCTCCATTCGCGCTCCAGAAATTTCATCGTTCCCGTATGGAGACGCCTGCTAGGCTCGATGCTCCCCTCGCTCAACTGCCTGCCTCTGCTTCGATGATGTCCTCCGCCGCAGCTTTGCGAGAATGGCTGCCGCTACTCGTGAAATCGCCCTTCCGCTCCTCGAAATCGCCCTTCTGCTCCTTGTGAAATCGCACGTTCTAAACCTAGCCGACGGTTCGTGAATTGAGGGATATATTAGGGAGATTTGATTATATTAGGAATAGGGTATTTAGGTTAATATGGTAGGTTAATTATTATTAATTTGGATGAAGCTTATAATAATAATACAAATGAAAGCTTGGGTTAATCGCATAAGCGCCGGTTCAGTTAAACCGGGGTTAAAACGCCGAGTTGCGGAATTCCTGAAGAAACGTGTAGAGCTGGTATTGTTATAACAATTATTTTAAGTTGTTGTAACATTCAACTTAGACAACTGATGAAACGTGCAGAGCGGGAAATGTTATAACAATTATTTTAAGATGTTGCAACATTCAACTTAGAAAAAATTTCAATCTCCAAAACGCTGAATTGCGGAATTTTTGGAGAAAAGAGCAGAGCGATGAATGTCATAACAATTATTTTTAGATGTTGCAACATTCAACTTTATTTTCTTTTCTTCAATTTTTTGGCTGAATTGCTCTAGCCGAATTGTTCTTCTATACCATGTCAGTCATCATCAAGTGGCTTCCTTCCCTCCACTCACATATCTTTTACTAAACTAAAATCATACAAATCTTATATATTTCATATTAGATGGGTTGCCTCCCACTAAGCTTATAAATTATTGCAGGAATAAAAAAAATACAGGAAAATTAAAACACAAAATGCAGCAAACGAAAGATAACTACTGGGTTTATTGTCTCTCCATCATTACTTATTCAGGCCTTAAAAATATTCTAGATTATTGACCTGTGAAAGATAAAGTGAACAGGTAACTTCCTTAATATCCGTTGAGGTAACGGGTACCTATACGGAGATAATGCAGTTACTCCCTCTCCTGAATAATAATACATGAACTTCATAGGTAAGGGAAATAGAAAGTAAGAGGAGCAGAGCATCTGCACCTCACTCATCTCATCAACATGCATATGCTTAGATGGAGGAAGAGGTTTAGGAAATAAATTAGAAGAAAGACATAAATAATTAAAAAGTGGGAGAGTGGTCTTGGTCTCACTCTCAACAGGCTCCAAATCTTGTACACCACTGTCGACATCCAAAGCAGGGCAAGAGACATCAGAAGGTATAAGAATCACGCAAGCAAAATGGACATCATCAACAAGTGAGGAAGTGGATACTTCCTCAACTAATGAGATGACATCATCAAACTCTTGCGATCGACTCGACTACAATCTCTGTAACCTCGCACTGCTGGATGGCTAAAGCAGGAGCAGTGAAAATGAGTGTAGAAAGTTTATGCAAAGGAGGAACTGCGTCAATCGCAATATCAGAGAACATGTGGATTGGTTCCTCGTGGGGTGAATCCAAAAGAGATAATGATTGCGTGTGTAGAGGAGGCACAAACATGTCATTGCACAAATCATCGAAAGGAAAATCCGCAATACTCCCCCGTAGACAAGGTGGTACTGTGTATGGATCATCAGAGGTAGAAGGAACGTCATGTGTACGGAGAGAATCCACAATAGCCCCCCGTAGACAAGGTGGATAATCAGATAGACTAATTTCAATATACGGTTCATTCTCCTCCTCCCTTTTACGTTGAAATGCAACACACTCTTTTAATACGTGGTCGGTGCTATGACAGAATATGCATTGTTCCCCACTTCTTTGCGGCCTTTGAGGGGTCGTGCTGTAATAAGGGAACGATACTTGTTGTGAAGGTGCGTAATTATAAAAATTAGGCTCAACATATGACATATCATATGATATTGGTGCTCCATAAGGTGAGTCATATGACATATAACCATGGTCTCCTATATAACAATCATCACTATTATGATTATAAGACCCACACCATCGACATAGAGAGTAAGAAAACATGATGTTGCATGAGTGGATTCACAAATTGAAATTATGCATAAATTAGCTGTACAAATACAAAACCACTTTGGAGACACGTTTAGAAATTTTAAAATAACAATAAAAAGAGAATTAAAAAGAAGACAACTTCACAATTAATTGCTCAAATAGAACAACAAAAACTTGAGCTCTAAATACTCAGGATATACTAATTATATTGCAAGAAGAGAATCACTAAATAGTTGCACATCCCCGGCAACGGCGCCAAAAACTTGATACGCCCAAAAAGGATTTACGTTTTAACGCAAGTGCACGTGTCGAATCAAGTAATATAAAGTGAGAAAAAATCGTTCCCTCGGAGAAGTGATTAATTTAGTGCTCGCAAGTACTAGCTCTACCTTTTCTTTAAATTCAAGTGGGATAATTAGATTGATATTTTAATAATGAAAATTTAACAATGACAACAAAACTAACCAACGCTTACTTAAGATTACTCTTATCAACTTAATTGGAAAAATATCAGTTTGAGAAATAATCTTGTATATTGATTTCCTTTGCTTATTGTGATGATTTTTATGAAAGAATCTTTATGAAATGTTTGATTAACTATCTTGCAACGATTTGAAAGTGGATGTTATCATCTCTCGATCTCTGAAATCCATTACCTTAATTCCCATAGTTACTCTAACTTAGGTGGACAAAACTAACACAAGAACACAATCGATTTTGCTAGCAAAAGACGAAATCTCTTTCTACCTTTATGCTATATTGAGATTCATGATATACTTTCACCGCTCCTCTCTCGAATCTCGCAGTGCAGTATAAAAACGGAAACTTCGGTGAAATATTTACGCGACTCCTGTCTCGAATCTTGCCGCGCAATATAAAGCAATCATCTAGCCTGACTCCTCTCTCGAATCTTGCCAAACAAATTTTAAAGATGAACTTGAGCCAAAATTTCCAAGAACAAAATCATAAATTCGATAAAGATAATATTTCAAACATCCATATGAGAATTAGAATCTAAACATCACAACAAATCAAAGTACTCGCAACATACAAGATCTAGGAAATTAGTTCATGGTGGAGGGATGAAACCAAATAAGAAAGATCCTACTATACATGCTTAAGAGAGTTAAATGATGTAGGAAATTTCACTTAAATGTGCACAATCCGTTGAAGATCCAGTCTGGTCTCCTTCTTCTCCACTAGAGTTTTTTCGCCAACCCTAGTTCTCCTTCTCTCCAAAACTCCTTTCTCCCTCTGAAATTTCGTGGGGCTCTGTTGGTTATTTTCTTCCCTTAAAAACGAGCAGCAGTCTCCCAAGAGATGTGTCCTTCCATATTTGAAAATGGTGCAAATTTGAAATTTTGAATTTAAAATACGTCCAGAAGTTGTTATAACAACTTTTGTCCAGCTTTTCTTCTCTGAGTCGATTTCTTCGGCGTTTCTAATAAGAAAATATATGATTTTAATCAAGTGATCCATAATTGAAATAAACATGAATTTATTTATATTTTATATTCATTTAGATCCTTTTTTTGGTTTATGATAAAAAAATTAGTCAAAATAATTAAATAGCTAGATAACTTGTTTTTAGGAAGTTATCAGTTTTTTATTTCAGTATTACCTATAATTTAGAGTTGACGTGAAGAAGAGACATTCTTTCAGGGTCAACCATTAATAGTGTCGAACTGACCTCCACTTTTGAAGCAGAGTGGACAGATCAATATTTTGGCTTGTTATTTCAGTATTGCCTATAATTTAGAGTTGACGTGAAGATGAGACATTCCTTCATGGTCAACCCTAAATAGTGCCGAACTAGCCGCCGCTCTTGAAGCAGAGCGGACAGATCGATGTTTTGGTTTTTTATTTTTGTATTGCCTATAATTTAGAGTTGACGTGAAGATGAGACATTCCTTCAGGGTCAACCCTAAATAGTGCCAAACTGGCCACCGCTCTAGATGTAAGATCTCTTTTTCCAAAACCCATTCGGGTACTTGAAAACTCTAACCTCTCCTGTATCGCACGGTCAAGGTGGATCTTCGCCCAGAATTGCTGCCTTGCGGTGTCACCAACACTCGGGTTAGTCAACACCGCTCAGCACCGACTATGCCGGCTATACAATCATAAGTAAAATATGCCAAAGTGAAGTACAGAAATAAGATCTTGTCCACAAGTCACAACATCATATATAATGAAACAGAAAGTCCAAAAAGAGAAGTACAGGTAAAAAGGGCTTAAGCCTGATACATATCCAAAATAAGTACTATCTCTCTCTCTCTACAACATGCGGAAACTACAACCAAACTCTCAAATGCAGAAATCTAACTATCTAATCATCGACCTGTGGCGTCGTGGTAGTACGCTCCATCCACTGCTCAGGTCCTGCCATCTCGTCCTGCTGCGCGCGGGACAACTCCGTTTCCTCGGACTCCTGCGGTCACACCGACCGTTAGTCATAAAGACTAAGTCGTTTTGTCCTCGCCTCCCTCCACGACTCCTAGGTACCGAGCGGGAGGAAGAAGCGGAGGACAACAAGGGGTAACCAAAGGAAGAGGTGACATGACACTAATCTAGCAGGTATATGTAAAACAGTAAAACTAGCTAGCAGTATAGTGCAGGTAAATGACAGTAAGGTAGAGCATAGAGTAAAGCAGTAATAGAAAGAAAATGCGGTGCAGTAAGTAAATCTAAACTACCATCACAGATTCGTACCTTAACTTATATGAACGCCCATACGACATATAAGTTAAGATGTCCAGGTAACCCATCATATAAAAGAGCCCATACTAATTTATATGATGGGGGTATGCTAATGTGTGTTATGCTATGCTATGTTTATGATGTGTATTATGCAGCCATGCAATGCAACTCACCCACACGACTCTATGCGCACAGACCTTTATAGTTCCCATTTTGTTAGAAAGGAAGCCAACCTTTCGGGTACCGACCGCCGTGGCTCACGATGGTAGTGGATCAGGCACTCCACATCCTAGGAGGGTATGGTCACTACCAAGCCTAGACCTTACGTACACCTCAACGCTAAGAACACAACAACGGAGCTCCTGCGTACTCTTGCTGGAATCCACTAGACTTTAAGGTCGGGGTGGGTTATTAGGGATTGTCTTCCAGACCGCGGTACTCAAACTTACCGGCCCTCTACACCTCAACCTCACCTGAGTCAACGCACTACCGTCGGTGACACGACTAGCCTAGTACCGAAGACTCACCACTATTTGATTAAGTAACAGGTGTTTAACATGTCCACCCGAGCTTCCGGCTCAGGGACTAACACACAAGCTGATCCAACCCATCTCCTTCCCGGAGGGGATCCATACCAGTTTGCAGACCTACTTAGGCTACTCTTGCCTACAATTTAGTTAGTGTTATATTTAGGGTGAATCTTGGACTTCCCGCGGTGTACTCCGTAAGGGGCCCCTAACGGTACTACATCAATGGGCTCAACCCCACAATCCTCCTCAAGACAATTACTTTAGTTGGTGATTAACGTTTGGTTCACCCCTCATCATTTCATATAGTTAATGTGACTTAGCTCATTTCCCGTCCCACCCAATCGGGATGGACGTGCCTCCCCACCTCATACTCTAACCCTAACTCAACCTCACAACCAACCCTAGGATTGACCCTCCTTGAATCATGGTGTGCTATAACTCAATTACTGATTGGCTATAACTTCTAATCACTACTTAGGGGTCTGATTTGTCTAAAACTCAAAATTCTGTTTTTACTAAACGCAGACCACTAAGTTGAACTATCCATCAACCCCATATGGGAATCCTTCTAAAAACTCATCAGCAGGGTCTGGTATAATTATACTAGGCTCCCACTGACCTTAATAAGGTATGCTCCATTTTCCATAATTTTCCATATTAATTTGGTATTTATTATAATTTAAAGTAGTTAAGGCCTTAAGTCCAATTACACATGAACTACCCTCAAAATGATTCTACAAGCTACATGAAAATTATAAGTAAGGTAATATCCCATAT
Source organism: Dactylorhiza incarnata (assembly GCA_033032865.1). Taxonomy (NCBI): domain Eukaryota; kingdom Viridiplantae; phylum Streptophyta; class Magnoliopsida; order Asparagales; family Orchidaceae; genus Dactylorhiza; species Dactylorhiza incarnata. Next base: position 6,550,192 of record JAWHQI010000104.1, on the reverse strand, counting down.
CAAGGTGGTTCACTGAGTTCCATAACCCTAGGGTGTGATTTGGCCTACTAAATCATCATAGTTGTATAATTACCAAATGCCACTATAATTAGGAAAAATAGTAATTCACTTCTGAAAATTCTCCAAAAATTACGAAGTGTCCAAATGGGGACCTAGAGTCCTCTTCCAAATGATTGTATCATTACCATGTGATTTGACATTTTAAAATGATTTAACACCCAAATATTATAAATTCCAATTTCTACACGAAGTACATGAAAAACAATTCTACAAGCTTACAAACAATTATCATGGGCATATATTAACCTAAAATTATAGATCACCAAGTATCATAATTTTACCCAATGATTTGACATTTTTCATAATTAAATTCCTCTAAGCTAGTATGCACTTTAAAATTCCTACACAAGGTATAATACTTCAATAAATCATAGCAAAATTACTATAGTTCATTCTCATCCCTATTCAGCCACTGATAATGTTTCAAAGCCATACAAGGTCATATCACCATGTATTTTATTTTTTTAAGGAAAAAGGGTGGCAATCTCATTACTTAGGAGAAAAATACTTAAATGCCTCTAAAAATTCCAATTAAATTATCTAAGACATTTTATCCCCTTACAAACATGTCTACAAAGTTCTGAGCCAAGGCAAAGACATTTGGTCATATGTCCTTCACAAATCCCTACTTGCATCCTTAAGGGTTTACCCTTAGGGTTTTAGGTCACACCACCCTAATGGCTCCAATTGGCCTATTAGGGTGTGTCACAAGCATTTGTATATCTATACCTACATAACCAACATGGTGGGAGGAGGCTAACACACTCAACTCCTCATATGGCTTAAACCCTAATTGGACCCTTGACGACACTCATTAGGGTTTCCCATTTGCCATAACAAATTAACTCCAAATGGAGTGAAAATTTAGGCAGGCACTACACATGTACTAAAGAGCATGCCAGCAAACTTTGGTGTCATTTGGACATCATATGCTCCAAAAATCAACCTAATTTAAATATCCTAATTACCACAAAAACCCTAGGTAAAATTGTCCACCAAAGGCTGTCCTTTGGGAAGGGGGTGCCCCTAGGGTATACCAACCCTTGGTTAAAAGCACAGCTCCAAAGCTTGAAGGGTTTGGCCTAGGTAATTATTTTATTGGGCTGACCAAGTGTAAGACCAGTCCTAGTGAAACAGCTCCCTAGGGAGCTGTGGGTCACCAAATGGCTTGAACTCAAGCCCTAATGAAAATTAATACCAAGACCTACAACTCTCATGTTGGGCACTTTTTCTAATTCTGCTATTAAGAGGCCCTAATTTTCATTTGAAGTGGACTGATTAAATGAAGGCATAATAGCTAATATATTGAATTAAAATTAATTAAAGAAATAATCTAGCACAGATCTTAAAGCACATCCAGCGGCAGTGGCTAATCTTCCTCCTCCAGCCAACGGCTGGGATTGAACCGCGCTGGGCCGACTTACTCCTCCATTTCCCGGCCACCTGGTGGCCACCACGGCCGGCCACCACCTCCACCACCTTCGTGGTTGTCGGGGCTACAACTTCCCGACGATATGGCGGCCGGAGGAGGCGTTTTCCGGCGATCCCGGGTGTCCCGATTTGAGCCGAAATCCATGGATTTTGGAGGTGGATCCGGGCTCAATTGAGCCCGATCCTTCAGCGTTTTGTGATGGGAAGCTAGCATGGGGGGAGGGGAGGAGAAACGAACAGTTATTGGTGCGTGGCGGTGGCTCCGGCGACGGTTGGCCATGGATTTGCCTTGCCCGGTGACCCTGCTCCCGAACTCGTTTCTCCAGCAAAAGCTTTGCTCCACGTGTCGTTCTCGACTGCTCTCTACCTCCTGAAGGTGATGGTGTGGTTCGATTGGAGTGGGGAGGCCTCTATAGGTTGTTTTGAACTTAGGCCTCCTCGGTTATGCCCCTTGTTGCCACCCTCCTGTAGCTGCCGGCCTCCTGCTTCCACCTGGGTCAAGCTCAGACCCCCAGTAATCAGGGAAGGCCCCTAGGTTGATTAGAGGTGGAGTGTAGAGGGGGGGGGGGGGGGGGGGGGAATGTTTGCTTTTGCTTTTGCTTTATGCCTTTTAATCACCTTTTTGTCCCCCTCTCATTTGGCTAATCAAACTCAATGCTAGGGTTCAGTCTAGGGCTGATATGGGCAAGGCCTAAGTCCATGAGTAATGGTTAATTGATTGGTGTTGGGGTTCCATTCAATTTAGGCTTGAAATTCACCTTAAAGGGCTAGGCTGACCATGGTTGACTTTGGTCAACCAAGGTGGGTGGGTTGACCCCACTTGGGGGTCATGGGTCCCTTAACATCACCCAACCTTGGTTGGTCCATGGTGGGGCCCCAATTGGGCTAATTTAGCCTTAAGGTGTGATTTTGACCTAAATTAAGCTAGAGTTGACTTTAGTCAAATTGGTCAATTGGTTGACCAAGTGATGAGGCTTTTAGGTCCAATGAGTTCCTTAAAGTGTTTAGAGTGTGATGGAAAGGTTAATTTGAACATTTGGAGTCAATTGAACCCTAATTGACTTAGTTTGGTTAATGTTGACTTATTGTTGACTTTGGTCAATTTCATGCAATTGGGTCCCACCCAAGTGCAATTCTCAAGGTAATGGTCTTCCTTAGCGGTTAGGGTGGTACGGGGGAGGTCAATTTGGTGAATTGAGGATCAATTGGCCTAAGGGAGTGGTATTGGGCTATGTTGATTTTGTGCCCATGGTGTGCACTTAGCACACTCCACTTGGTCCAAGGGCCTTAGTGGCCACTCAGCACACCACCCATGCCCTAATGCCAACTGGGGGTCTAGAAGGATTGGGGATGTTACAAATCCCAATAAACAAAAGAAATATTTCGTCCTCGAAATTTAGGTTCGGGTCTACGGGTTGCAAGTACTTATATGAGTAAAGGATTTCAAAGACATTTAAATTGTACCTGGGGTGATGAGTTCCGGGAAACGTTGTTGCATGAAGTCCAAGGGCACCCAGCTGTGCTCCTCTTGCCCATGATTGAACTGTAATAAATGGACATCAGAATCTCCTTCCATGGAAGAGCTCGGACCTCCGCTATATGAGAACTCAAACTGGAGCAACAGTCCTTACCAAGATTTCTCATTGCACTTCTACTATTCCTTGCTAAGATTGTCGGCAATATTCCTACTAAGGGCTAATTGAAGGTTTAACCCGCCGCTTAGACCATCGTGCCATTAATCACAATGCGGGTTCTACTTGCTCCATCCCGGTAATAAATAGGAAGTAGACACTTCAAAAATCAAAACAAGTTAACCAGGCGTGGGTGTTATCAAAATCACTACATCCCATGGAGGAGGATCTACCTGTAATACATAAGATCCTACCGAGTTAATTTATACTATCATGTCGCGCTAGATGGCACCGAAGTTCTTCTAGTTCAACTTAACTTCATAAGGTTATATTCACGAACCATGATTACATAATACTCTGCTCATAAACCGATTGGCCAGGACGTGATCATTTAGCCAACTGACATTGTCTATTCTGATTCTTCACTGTATGATTCCTTACACGTAGGTGTTCACCACCACCTACACCAAGAGACCTTATCCCTTGACATATGGGGTCTCTGCTGATAAACCGTTTCCGACTCCGCCGATACAAGGCCAGGTTTATCGGCTACAAAATAATAACATAAACTTTGATTACACTTGGGCCAGAGTCTCTTATGTCCTACGAACGTTACATGAGGTTAACGCTTCCTCCCGTTAAATAAATGTAAATAACCTCCATGCTTTCCTTGAGGAACATAACGTCTGTAGTTTAAAATTGATGTTCGTGAAATGACTCCCATCTACTTTCCATATCCATTTGGTTCATAACTCACGAGGGTAAAACCCTTTTTATCATGACATGATTTGACACAAATTGATTTCAACATGAAGGGTGTCTCATAAAAGCCCATTAATCCTCGAGAGGTTTCATCATTTATATCTGGAAATCAAACATGTCTCCCTTATTTTTGAATCTTCCTAACTGGGATTATAATTCTTGGAGAAATTGTAAATTCTGGTTCTTAAGATCGGAGGATTGTATGTAAATTATATATCTTCAATATATCATTCGTCAACTTTCGCTTTAGATTTCCAATATCGAGTGGGCTAAACTTTCAAAGCAAAGTAGTCTCATCTCACTTGAGCTATAAATTATGGATTAAAGGATTCATCATAACGACCCTTCTCTTAGTTGTGTCGTCCAAAATTACATCGGTAAATCTCATTAAGTAATCTTAATAATTTCAAGCGGGAGTTGATGGTAACAACAACTAACCGTTTAATTCAACTCTCAAATTCTCAACATTTTAGTACATGATGGTTGTTGTCATTTTTCCCGAGATCCGAACATAGTAAGATTCTCCATCTTAGCCCTAAGTAGTTTATACCATCATATTACAAGATCCAAAGAGTCACCTTCCTAAGCTCTCTGGTTGTGCAAAAACCAACTCTAAGAGTAAAAAGATCTTAACTAAATTTTTCACCAAGGAGAGGGCTTGAATTTTAATTAAAAATACTATCTGAAAATTACCTTTGAGAGCCCTGAAGTGTAAGAAACTCTAGTTATACTTTTACTTGCGAAAACTTGATTCCAATCCTCAAAATTTTACGATGTGACACATTTATCCCAAGCTTTTAAACCTGGTATTCTTCTTATTTACAGTACTTGACTAAAACGAGGCATTTGATCGGACGTCAATGTTTATTAATTGTTCCGGTAACTCTACAAATCGATGTCTCGAGGTTAAGAAGGTGTATTTAAAACAATACACTAACAAGTTTGTTACGATAAACTGATTATTTCTTATGGTCATGAGAACTTATAGCCCAGTCTTGCTTCTATCCAATCTAAATCTTACTTGGTCCTGCACTGAATTTGCCGCTTATGACATCCTTCCCTTGTGATCGGTAAGAGCTTGATGACCAAACGTCCTTATAAAAGACAAGACGACATTGCTTGGATCAGGAAGTTAGTGAAATTCCCTAAATTCTTAACCTGACTTTCTTGATTCCGAGAGTCTTATGCCCATACACTGGACAACCTTTTACGTATAACCAAATGATTAACAAGTTGATCACTTTTGTCGACTTAGATTCAGCCTTGGAGCAATAAGATGAGTACACACTCACGTTTGAAGTGCACTATTCGCCTAACTTGCCAGTAAAACTACAGCAGTCCCAACTTGGTATAGACAATCCCCGCTATTTAAGGTGAAGTAATTCTACAAGGGCCTCAAAATTCTAAGGAGGGTTGGTCTACAAACCAAAAGTGTATGAATGAGATCTCGTCATCACCCGAGTATTATTAATACTCCAAACCTCGAGCTTACTACGTAAATGTCACAACATTTTCTAAATAAAGTCTAGGAGGCAATCCAAGTCGGTATTTTATTGGCCCAATAAACAAAAGGATAAGCCCCTACCAATTTGGGCTAAGTCTCTTCAATTCTTCTATGGTCTGTTCATCTTACATACGTACATAAACTTTAGGGCATATAATCTCTGACTTGGTGTTCGACCCTGAGACATAATGTTATGATAAGACTTAGGCTCCCAATGTTATAAGTTATGCTTCCTTTTTCCGAGTTCCCTATGTGATTAACTAGGAAAGGTGCCTTATAAAAAAAAATTCCACTTCTAATTCGACCACTGGTATTTTATGGTGGTTGCCTCAACGTACTGTAATGGGAAGTATCAAGTTATGGTAAGGGGTTATGCTTATGGGTCTTCTATTACTCTAAAGAAGCCTACAGAAACCCAATCTCCTCGAGATGGTCCTACCACTTGGTAGTAAAGCGTAACCTTTAGCGTTAAAGTCTCAACGTCAAGACTTATACTAACTTCTTCCCTTAGCTACGTTGGGTATCCTTAACCTTCAACCAAATCTAGACCCGAGGTCGCTCTTTAGACTAGGATGCGTCACTAAATTGTCTAAGTAAGTCAGAATTTGACCTAACTTGTTGCTTAGTGGACTGTTTTATGTGATTTCATACATGGGCACACCACAGCTTCCGCTGCATAGTTTGTCCGCAAACTACACTCGAGCGGGGTGACCCAGTATGTTGTGGACTGTTCTCTTATGATTGTTCGTCCTTTGATACCATTTGTAAGATCTCTTTTTCCAAAACCCGTTCGGGTACTTGAAAACTCGAACCTCTCCCGTATCGCACGATCAAGGTGGATCTTCGCCCAGAATTGCTGCCTTGCGGTGTCACCAACACTCGGGTTAGTCAACACCGCTCAGCACCGACACTGCCGGCTATACAATCATAAGTAAAATATGCCAAAGTGAAGTACAAAAATAAGGGCATGTCCACAAGTCACAACATCATATATAATGAAACAAAAGTCCAAAAAGAGAAGTACAAGTAAAAAGGGCTTAAGCAAGATATATATAAAAATAAGTACTCTCTCTCTCTCTCTCTACAACATGCGGAAACTACAACCAAACTCTCAAATGCGGAAATCTAACTATCTAATCATCGACCTGTGGCGTCGTGGTAGTACGCTGCATCCGCTGCTCAGGTCCTGCCATCTCGTCCTGCTGCGCGCGGGACAACTCCGTCTCCTCGAACTCCTGCGGTCACACCGACCGTTAGTCATAAAGACTAAATCGTTTTGTCCTCGCCTCCCTCCACGACTCCTAGGTACCGAGCGGGAGGAAGAAGCGGAGGACAACAAGGGGTAACCAAAGGAAGAGGCCGGTGACATGACACTAATCTAGCAGGTATATGTAAAATAGTAAAACTAGCTAGCAGTATAGTGCAGGTAAATGACAATAAGGTAGAGCATAAAGTAAAGCAGTAATAGAAAGAAAATGCGGTGCAGTAAGTAAATCTAAACTACCATCACAGATTCGTACCTTAACTTATATGAACGCCCATACGACATATAAGTTAAGATGTCTAGGTAACCCATCATATAAAAGAGCCCATACTAATTTATATGATGGGGGTATGCTAATGTGTGTTATGCTATGCTATTTTTATGATGTGTATTATGCAGCCATGCAATGCAACTCACCCACACGACTCTATGCGCACAGACCTTTATAGTTCCCATTTTGTTAGAAAGGAAGCCAACCTTTCGGGTACCGACCTTCGTGGCTCACGGTGGTAGTGGATCAGACACTCCACATCCTAGGCGGGTATAGTCACTACCAAGCCTAGACCTCACGTACGCCTCAACGCTAAGAACACAACAGCGGAGCTCCTGCATACTCTTGCTGGAATCCACCAGACTTTAAGGTTGGGGTGGGTTATTAGGGATTGTCTTCCAGACCGCGGTACTCAAACTTACCGACCCTCTACACCTCACCCTCACCTGAGTCAACGTACTACCGTCGGTGACACGACTAGCCTAGTACCGAAGACTCGCCACTATTTGATTAAGTAACAAGTGTTTAACATGTCCACCCGAGCTTCCGGCCCAGGGACTAACACACAAGCTGATCCAACCCATCTCCTTCCCGGAGGGGATCCATACCAGTTTGCAGACCTACTTAGGCTACTCTTGCCTACAATTTAGTTAGTGTTATATTTAGGGTGAATCTTAGACTTCTCGCGGTGTACTCCGTAAGGGGCCCCTAACGGTACTACAGATCAATGGGCTCAACCCCACCATCCTCCTCAAGACAATTACTTTAGTTGGTGATTAACGTTTGGTTCACCCCTCATTATTTCATATAGTTAATGTGACTTAGCTCATCTCCCGTCCCACCCAATCGGGATGGACGTGCCTCCCCACCTCATACTCTAACCCTAACTCAACCTCACAACCAACCCTAGGATTGACCCTCCTTGAATCATGGTGTGATATAACTCAATTACTGATTGGCTATAACTTCTAATCACTACTTAGGGGTCTGATTTGTCTAAAACTCAAAATTTTGTTTTTACTAAACGCAGACCACTAAGTTGAACTATCCATCAACCCCATAAGTGAATCCTTCTAAAAACTCATCACCAGGGTCTGGTATAATTATCCTAGGCTCCCAATGACCTTAATAAGGTATGATCCAATTTCCATAATTTTCCATATTAATTTGGTATTAATTATAATTTAAAGTAGTTAAGGCCTTAAGTCCAATTACACATGAACTACCCTCAAAATGATTCTACAAGCTACATGAAAATTATTAGTAAGGTAATATCCCATATCAAGGTGGTTCACTGAGTTCCATGACCCTAGGGTGTGATTTGGCCTACTAAATCATCATAGTTGTATAATTACGAAATGCCACTATAATTAGGAAAAATAGTAATTCACTTTTAAAAATTCTCCAAAAATTACCAAGTGTCTATCTGGGGACCTAGAGTCCTCTGCCAAATGATTGTATCATTACCATATGATTTGACATTTTAAAATGATTTAATACCCAAATGTTGTAAATTCCAATTTCTACATGAAGTACATGAATTACAATTCTACAAGCTTCTAAACAATTATCATGGGCATATATTAACCTAAAATTACAGATCACCAAGTATCATAATTTTACCCAATGATTTGACATTTTTCATAATTAAATTCCTCTAAGCTAGTATGCACTTTAAAATTCCTACACAAGGTATAATACTTCAATAAATTATAGCAAAATTACTATAGTTCATTCTCATCACTATTCAGCCACTGATAAAGTTTCAAAGCCATACAAGGTCATATGACCATGTATTTTATTTATTTAAGGAAAAATGGTGGCAATCTCATTATTTAGGAGAAAAATACTTAAATGCCTCTAAAAATTCCCATTAAAATATCTAAGACATTTTATCCCCTTACAAACATGTCTACAAAGTTCTGAGCCAAGGCAAGGACATTTGGTCATATGTCCTTCACAAATCCCTACTTGCATCCTTAAGGGTTTACCCTTAGGGTTTTAGGTCACACCACCCTAATGGCTCCAAATGCTCCATTAGGGTATGTCACAAGCATTTGTATATCCATACCTACATAAGCAACATGGGGGGAGGAGGTTAACACACTCAACTCCTCATATGGCTTAAACCCTAATTTGACCCTTGACGGCCCTCATTAGGGTTTCCCATTTTACATAACAAATAAACTCCAAATGGAGTGAAAATTTAGGAGGGCACTACTCATGTACTAAAGAGCATGCCAGCAAAATTTGGTGTCATTTGGACATCATATGCTCCAAAATCAACCTAATTTAAATATACTAATTACCACAAAAACCCTAGGTAAAATTGTCCACCAAGGGCTGTCCTTTGGGCAGGGGGTGCCCCTAGGGTATACCAACCCATGGTTAAAAGCACAGCTCCAAAGCTTGAAGGGTTTGGCCTAGGTAATTATTTTAATGGACTGACCTAGTGTAGGACCAGTCCTAGTAAAACAGCTCTCTAGGGAGCTGTGGGTCACCAAATGGCTTGAGCTCAAGCCCTAATGAAAGTTAAGACCAAGGCCTACAACTCTCATGTTGGGCACTTTTTCTAATTCAGCCATTAAGAGGCCCTAATTTTCATTTGAAGTGGTCTAATTAAATGAAGGCAGAATAACTAATATATTGAATTAAAATTAATTAAAGAAATGATCTAGCACAGATCTTAAAGCACATCTAACGGCAGCGGCTCATCTTCCTCCTCCAGCCAACGGCTGGGATTGAACCGCACTGGGCCGACTTACTCCTCCATTTCCCGGCCACCTGGTGGCCACCACGGCCGGCCACCACCTCCACCACCTTCGTGGTGGTCGGGGCTACAACTTCCCGACGACATGGCGGCCGGAGGAGGAGTTTTTCGGCAATCCCGGGTGTCTCGATTTGAGCCGAAATCCATGGATTTCAGAGGTGGATCCGTGCTCAATTGAGCCCGATCCTTCAGCATTTTGTGATGGGAAGCTAGCATGGGGGGAGGGGAGGAGAAACGAACAGTTATTGGTGCGTGGCGGCGGCTCCGGCGACGGTTGGCCATGGATTTGCCTTACTCCGGCGACCCTGCTCCCGAACTCGTTTCTCCAGCAAAATCTTTGCTCCAGGTATCGTTCTCGACTGCTCTCTACCTCCTGAAGGTGATGGTGTGGTTCGATTGGAGTGGGGAGGCCTCTATATGTTGTTTTGAACTTAGGCCTCCTCGGTTATGCCCCTTGCTGCCACCCTCCTGTAGCTGCCGGCCTCCTGCTTCCACCTGGGTCAAGCTCAGACCCCCAGCAATCAGGGAAGGCCCCTAGGTTGATTGGAGGTGGAGTGTAGAGGGGGGAATGTTTGCTTTTGCTTTTGCGTTATGGCTTTTAATCACCTTTTTGTCCCCCTCTCATTTGGCTAATCAAACTCAATGCTAGGGTTCAGTCTAGGGCTGATATGGGCAAGGCCTAAGTCCATGAGTAATGGTTAATTGATTGGTGTTGGGGTTCCATTCAATTTAGGCTTGAAATTCACCTTAAAGGGCTACGCTGACCATGGTTGACTTTGGTCAACCAAGGTGGGTGGGTTGACCCCACTTGGAGGTCATGGGTCCCTTAACATCACCCAACCTTGGTTGGTCCATGGTGGGGCCCCAATTGGGCTAATTTAGTCTTACGGTGTGATTTTGACCTAAATTAAGCTAGAGTTGACTTTGGTCAAATTGGTCAATTGGTTGACCAAGTGATGGGGCTTTTAGGTCCAATGAGTTCCTTAAAGTGTTTGGAGTGTGGTGGAAAGGTTAATTTGAACATTTGGAGTCAATTGAACCCTAATTGACTTAGTTTGGTTAATGTTGACTTATTGTTGACTTTGGTCAATTTCATGCAATTGGGTCCCACCCAAGTGCAATTCTCAAGATAATGGTCTTCCTTAGTGGTTAGGGTGGTACGGGGGAGGTCAATTTGGTGAATTGAGGATCAATTGGCCTAAGGGAGTGGTATTGGGCTATGTTGATTTTGTGCCCTTGGTGTGCACTTAGCACACTCCACTTGGTCCAAGGGTCTGAGTGGCCACTCAGCACACCACCCATGCCCTAATACCAACTAGGGGTCTAGAAGGATTGGGGATGTTACACTTGAAGCAGAGCGGACAGATCGATGTTTTGGCTTTTTATTTCAGTATTGCCTATAATTTAGAGTTAACGTGAAGATCGAACATTCCTTTATGGTCAACCATAAATAGTGCCGAACTGGTCACCGCTCTTAAAGCAGAGCGGACAGATCGATGTTTTGGCTTTTTATTTCAGTATTGCTGATAATTTAGAGTTGATGTGAAGATGTGACATTCCTTTCGGGTCAACCCTAAATAGTGTCGAACTGGCCGCCGCTCTCGGAGCAGAGTGGACAGATCAATGTTTTAGTTTTTATTTCAGTATTCCTTATAATTTAGAATTGACGTGAAGATGAGGCCTTCCATCAAAGTCAACCCTAAATAGTGTGGAACTTATTTGACTCTCTTAATAAGAAAGCATACGGTTGAGTTCAGTACCGCAACCACTGGCTTACTTATTCAAAAGTTGCTAAATGGTAAGTGATCATTTTAAGCGCAAGACTCACCCTCGTATCCAAAAGTTCTGGGGTGGGAGTAATTACGATAGCTGTTATTGTGAACAAATCAGTTCGTAACCCAAGAGACCATGATACGTAGTGTCAGGTCGATCCAGGGACTGGGGCTTACCAAAATTACGTCACTATAATTAGGAATATATTATGCCTTGGAGAATTATTCCTACTGGAATACATTGTGCCTTGGAGAATTTTTCATAAGGGAATATATTGTGCCTTCGAGAATTATTCATACGGGAATATATTGTGCCTTGGAGAATTATTCCTACGGGAATATAGTATGCCTTCGAGAATTATTATTATATTCCTACGGGAATATAGTGTGCCTTCGAGAATTATTCCGACGGGAATACATTGTGCCTTGGAGAATTATTACTAAGGGAATATATTGTGCATTCGAGAAGTATTCCTACAGGAATACGTTGTGCCTTGGAGAATTATTCCTACGGGAATATATTGTGCCTTCGAGAATTATTCCTACGGGAATACATTGTGCTTTGGAGAATTATTCCTACGGGAATATATTGAGCCTTCGAGAATTATTTATACGGGAATACATTGTGCCTTGGAGAATTATTCCTACGGGAATACATTGTGCCTTGGAGAATTATTCTTACGGGAATATACTGTGCCTTTGAGAATTATTCTTACAGGAATACATTGTGCCTTGGAGAATTATCTCTATAGGAGTATAGGGGTGTGGTTAGCCCGCACCCCATTAAGGTAGACTACTTCGGTCATATGGGCTCCGAGAACCACTCCTAATTCGGCCATGGGAGAAAATCCTTTCAAGCTCTCCCATGGTTCCGAAGCTCTAATCCCTATGGAGTTCGAAGTCAGAAGTCCAAGAGTAGTTGCGGCAGGGGAGGGAAATGAAGAATGACGGATAGAAAATGAAGAGGCTAAAAAGCTATCTCTCGACTACATCAAAGAGCTACGAGACTTAGCCTCAGCTAAGCAAGAAGAAATCAAGAGACGAATGATGAAATATTTTGACAAGCACGTCCATCTCAAGCACTTCCAAGCAGATGACCTCATCCTAAAGAAGGTGGACGTAGTGGGACGATCAACCACTGTCGGGAAGCTTAATCCATGTTGGGAAGGACCCTTCATCATCCACGAGTCATTGGCGACTGGCGGATACCGTCTGCAGAATCATGAAGGGGAGCTACTTGGGAATACATGGAGCGGCGATGACCTAAAAAGGTTCTACCCCTCGTGGGAGTGTGTATATCCCCCTTCTGTGAAGTTACTTCACTTTAATAAATTTCTTTCCTCTGAAACATGGGTCGCGAGAGTTCTTGTTCTATTCTAGAAGTTCTTTTCAAAGTAGGTAAAATCGATCTCCACGACCGGTTTAGGGGACAATCCTCCAACACAATTATCGTAAAAATCCAAGTCGGGTGGTGGGACAGTGCCTCAGGAGTGAGTTCTCCTAAGACCAAGCCTCTGCATTGACGGTCGAGATCAGCCACCCCCTTGCATGTTGGCCGAGTTACCCCGTGATTACACTTCTCATCCGACTGGAGAAGTTATCAGAGGAGAGTCTAGACACCATCCCCTCAACTCGACGAAGAGATGACCGATTTGACCGACCAGAAGAACCTTGAATAAAGGCGATGTTTACCCTTAAAGGGTTAAAAGCTCGCAACAAAGCATAATTTCTCTGCATTTATTCTGATCATATGAGTAGGTGTGATTAATCCTCTCTGATTGTTGAGTACCAGGAGAAAGATCTTCATCAGCATTCAGTAACGCAGTAGGATGGAGGCCTCGGGATGGCGTGTCCCCTTGGAACTTCCCGACTGTCATTCCCTACTCGTCAACATTCAACAATGCAGTAGGATGGAGGTCTCAGCATGGTGTGTCCCCTTGGACCTTCCCGACTGCATTCCCTACTCGTCAGCATTTAGCAATGCAGTAGGATGGAGGCCTCAGGATGGTGTGTCCCCTTAGACCTCCCCGACTGTCATTCCCTACTCATCAGCATTCATCAACGTAGTATGATGGAGGCCTCGGGATGGTGTGTCCCCTTGGACCTCCCCGACTGTCATTCCCAACTCGTCATCATCCAGCATTCAAGAAGGATGGAAGCCTCGGGAGGATATGTCCCCTTGGACCTTCCCGACTGTCATTTCCTGCTTACCCTACCTATTCCTGTTACTACTATTGTGACATCTTAAAAAAACTCTTAACAGGTGAAAGTAGAAGCCTTGAGAGTGTGCATCCTGCGGGACCCCTCGAGTGCCCTTCACAGCTCAAGCATCATCAAAAACTCTGAAGTAGGTAAAAATGCCTATAGGCGAGTATCTACAAGTGCGAGAATGCAGGTGCAAGTATACCATAAGCGAGTAAGGTATGATCCTAGGTCAGGGAGAGGGGGTCTTACTTCCCAAGATGACCACTTAGCGCTTTTCGGGTGGCAACGGCCCACCCTCTGAAGCACTGAGTGGTCGCCTTGTCAGGCACAACAATCATCACATCACATCAGAGTTACATTGCGGAAGCAGAAGTAAGGAAGTCTAACAAGACAACAGATATATATATAAGCAAAAGGCCATGAACTACTGTTTACATGAACGACCCTGTGGGCTAAAAGTAACTACTACAACTTATACACTCCTTATTTAACCCTATACTCTAGGACTCACGTCACGGAAGACAGGGGTGAGGCTGAAGTATCCGATCGGGCAATCTCGAGAGTTGGTAAGTCATCCAGTGGTGCGGGGCTTCACGCTGTCCCATCTCTTGTGAATGGTCATAAAAACAACCGTTAGTCACAAAGCTAAGTGGAAAACAAATCCCCTCCCCGGATCCGTATCCTGGGGACAGACTTAAACACTAAAAATAGATAGCCGAAGCAAGAAGGGTTAGCAACATGTATATATCGGTCCTCCTATTCAAACTAACAATTATAATTGGGAGATGCGCAATTTATAACTACAATAATATTAATAATAAAATCTTGCTCACGCACACAGCGGGTGTTCAAACCCATACACAAAACCCTGTGTCGACACAGTTCGGACCGCTTTCCTTCCAGCAGGGTAGCGAGACCTTCGAGCCTCACCGATGTGGCCGTCAGTGACAGTTGTCAGTCCTGCCACTTCTGAGCGTAGTCGTACCGTATCACCCAGGCCATCCCATACAACTTGGTGTACTACTTGGATGTGAGCGACATCCGGCGATTCCGAAATTTAGGCCGACCAGTGAAGGCAAATCAGCGGGTTTGAAGTGGTGATAACCCACAGTGCACATCTCCCTGTCTCCATGAGTTGTCAACCCTCCCGCACCGGTACGAACGGTCTGCGGGTGTGGCCGACCCGCCACTTTTACAGCAAGCAATTCACAAACATTTTAAAGAAAGGGACAACTACTTCAGGTCTACCGCGACTTTCTTGACTCGATCGGTTACCCAACTCTTGGCCGGGAGAAGCAACAGATGTGGGGGCACATTATTTGGGGCTAACTCTGGAGGAGATACTCAACTCGCAATTATCCCCAACTAAGGCCTCACCACCAGGAAAATCGTCTGCTAGAGCCAAACCTGATTTAGCACCGTGGGTATAAGTATGATAATTCTGGTGCAAAATAAACAGCGGTGCTGAGTAATAAAGCATTTTACAGAAAGGAAGGCCGAAAGCAAGGGGTCGGAATAACTGGACCAGTACGAGACTGGAGTAGCGAGCAATAAATAGCTGACCAGTGCGGGACTGGAGTATCGACAAGAAAAAACAGAAAGCAGTAAATAGTTGACCAGTGCGAGACTGGAATATCGAACAAGATAAACAAAATAGTAAATAACTGACCAGTGCGAAACTTGAGTATTGAAAAGAATAGACAGAAAGCAGTAAATAGTTGACCAGTGCGAAACTTGAGTATTGGAAAGAATAAACAGAAAGCAGTAAATAGCTGACCAGTGCAAAACTGGAGTATTGGAAAGAATAGACAGAAAGCAGTAAATAGTTGACTAGTGCAAAACTAGAGTATTGGAAAGAATAGACAGAAAGCAGTAAATAGTTGACTAGTGCAAAACTGGAGTATTCAAAAGAATAGACAGAACACAGTAAATACGGGACCAGTATGAGACTGGAGAACATGAATAAATAAACATGTTAGTAGTCCAATCACTTCATAATCAGGCGGCTTCAGTTCCATCTCCATTCATAGAAGGAAAGTTCTGTTCTTTCTTCATTCAAAGGAGTTTCTTCTCAATTTCGTCTATCATAGCTATAGTCCGGGAATTTTCTTAAACGCAGTTCAATGTTTTCATAAAACTCCACATGTTTGTGAGCCTTGAGTTTACACCTTTATTGATCGAGTTGTTGTTTATTCGTAATATCGTCCCACGATTGTGACCCGATTGCGTGTTACGATGTCTTATTGTTTTCTTAAAAAATTGACGAGCCTGCCGTTTATTTGCAAATGATCAACATATTTTAGAGTATATTCCCAATAATGTGTTAGGGGCCCATAAATTATTCCCATATTTTTCGACCCATTTTGAGGGTTTATTTTTCCTGAAGAAAACCTATTTAGGCTCTCAAAATTATCAAAATACTTTGTAAAAATCTCAAACTTTGATAACACCTCCAAGAGGCCCCAAACATAAGCCCATAATTTTCCAAGAATTTTCCAAGGTAAATAGGGCACTCATTTTGTTCAAATGATTTTTGTAGAGGCCTTTAAAAACAATAAATTACTTCCAAAAATTCCCAAAAAATTACATGAGTTAGACCTCTGAATAAGGAACATTTTTCATTTTCAACACTTTTTCCCTAGGAGTCTAGATTTTCCTAAAAAAATAAGGAAGGATAGAGGAGGGTGGGGTGCGGATAGAGGAATCCAGGCCAAGGGGAGAAGCCGGACAGCGCGCTCTCCTCTGGCCCCCACAACGGATCTGGGGCCGATCCGCTGTGGGGGGCACGTGCGATCTTATCATGGAGATCGGAAGGCCGCCGCTCCTGCCGGTATTAAACGCAGTGGCAGCGGCAGCTGCTGCCACTGCCGGGCAGCGGCCGACACAGACCGGTGTTGGAACATGGTCTTCCGCATCTCCTAGGTTTGAGAATAACAAATCCTATGTGTATTTGATCTTGTGTGTTTAAGTGTGCAGGATAACAAAGTCCACATGACTCAAGGATTACATAAGAAGGTTGCCCCCAAGTTTGAGCCATCAAATTCAAATCTCCTACTAGCGTTGGCGGTAGTACTAGTGCAGGCGCTAGCTGTCGTTCGACGAACTCTTAGCGGCGCTCGACGAAATGCCCATAACTGCGTTCGATGAAATTTCGATCGACGAACTCTTAACTGCGTTCGACGAAATTTCGTTCGACGAAATGATTGCTTAAGCGAAATTGCCGGGAGAACTTATAGAAGGAGATAGCGCCAGGCGGTATCCAATACCGCAGGCGATAGCGAGGAGCACAGTAGGCAAGGGAGAATTGTTTCCTCGGATTGAAGATTCTGCCGCGCAGAATGTGTCCTAATATGGGATAGCGTCGGCGGTACCGCTAGCGCAGGCGCTAGCGTTAAGTCTATAAAAAGGACATCTTGGCTCCGTATTGATAATCCTCTTGAGATCCAGAATTCCAGAGCTTCGTGCCACAACATTGAGAGGAAGTTTCAGAGAGATACTCCCACAAATCCATAAAGACTAAAAGAGATCAGTGGAGAAGATTTCAACACGCGTCATCATCATGACGAAAGACCGCATCGACTACGATCATACTCTGCGTCTTCGTCTACTTCTCCAAGAGATCCGCATAGAGGGAGTTTTACATTATTGTCTTTTTATTTCACATCTTTTCTGTAATCGTTTAGTAAATTCGCCTCGTGTTGGCGACTAGGTCTCGGGTGTAGGTCTAGGGGGTGCTCGAGGCCATATCCGGGGATGGGTTGGCTAGAGTGGCTTGAGGCCGTATCCGGGGAAGGATCGGCTAAAGCCAACCAGTTCGTGGGGATACGAGGCGGTATAGAAAACTAAAAGAGTCTTTCTATTAGCTTTGATTTCTAGCTTCGATAAGAGATCAAGTTTTGTAATCATGCTTCTCAAGTTAATAAAATCATGTCTTTACTTTTACTTCACTTGATTTGTCTTGATCTTCTCTAGTTTAATAATCAAAGCTTTTTCAAAGTTATTCAAAATATATTATAAGTTTTTAAAACTCTTATTCACCCCCCTCTAAGGGCGCCTACCGATCCAACAAGTGGTATAAAAGCCAGGTTATTCCAAATCGGCTTAACAACCGGGAATAATGACGTCTCATGATCTCGCTTCTACTAGTGGGGTAAATTTTTATGAAGAAGAAAAATCTCCTAAACCACCTTTATTCGAAGGGAGAAAGTATAAAGGGTGGAAATTATTAATGGAAAAAATTATTAAAAGTTTAGATATCTATGCATGGGATATAGCAATAGTTAGACCAGCGGACGAATCAAATAAACAAGAGCGTCACCTAAATGCAAAAGCTATGCATTATATTTTTTGTGCTTTATCTCAAGATATTTTCAAATTAATATATTGTTTTTCTAGTGCATACAAAGTATGGAAATTTCTTGAAGAAATGTATGATTCTCCTTCTACAGGTATGGAACAATCGCAAGAACCGGAGAATAAGCAAGCTTGCACAAGTCTTCAAGAATGCTCCTCTCATGACGGATCAATGGAGCACACATCAAATGGAAAAGAAGAAGAAGTACTGTCTTCGGAAGAGGAGTGCCAAAAAGATGTAAAAGAAACCATATGTTCAAATCATGCCTCTCCCGAAAGCAAAGTAAGGAAATCAAATCCCATCTTTTGTACTTCTATTTCTATATTACAATTGCTTCAAACTACAAAGCGCAAAATTAAGAAATTAAAAAATGCTAATAAACATTTGCGCTTAGAAAATAAAAATTTTAAGGCAAAAATTAATGAAGAATCAAATTCTAATTTATCTAGTTCTACACATGGCTCCTTAGTTAAGAACACCACAACTTCTGTAGAATATTATGAATTAAAAGAAAAGCACAAGAAACTTGAAAAGGATTTTATTTTAGTAAAAGAACAAAATGAAAAATTATGTTTAGAAAATTCATCTTTGATTAATGATTGTGCTAAGTGCAAAGACTATAAAATTGAAATTAAAGAGATGGATGAAACATTTGATGAATATAGAAATAACTATCAAGATCATATAGATTCAATTGTTTCAACTCTTAAAAATAGCACAATCACTTATAATAAAGCTAGACATAATTTAGAGATTAAAAATGATGAATTAAAATCAAAAATCAACTTGCTTATGAAAATTGTAAATACAAATTCACAATATCAAAGAATATCTAAAAACAAGTTGAATATGAATATGAACATCTTACCTAAGTTTAAAAATGGGAGTAAGGAACATAAAAGATTTGTAAATCAAAATAAAAATCTCCATAATTTACAATATGATGTTTCTCCCAACCTAAAATTAAATGCAAACAAATTTCCTTCAAATTATAAATTCAAAAACCTTTTTGATCCAAATATTCAAGTTAATGATTATGGAAATTTGAAAACTAAAAATAATGTTTTGCAAAATCATCATGGAAATTTGACAAATAGAAATAATATTAAACCAAGGTTTGAATGGAAGCCCAAAATTAAAGATGAAACACTAACTCCACTCAAAAGGGTCCATTCGTACTTGTCTCCCCCAAAGCCATCTCGCTATATTTGGGTACCCAAAGGAACCATCCCACATGGTCCCCTTTGGATACCTAAAACTCTTATTCATTAGGTATCATCAATTGCATGAAGTAGAATCCTTTCAAAATGAAATATACAAAGTTCTACTTCATGATATGCTTTCATGTCTTTTAATTTTTCTTGTTTTCCTTTTGAACTATCATGTCATGGTCATCCTATATAGTATTAAAAATATGATCCTATCTCTTAAAAGCTTAATATGTTTATAAAATCAAATTGATCAAAATTCAAAAGTCATATCTAATTTTGATGACCTATCGATATCTCTCATATTCATTATCTATAAATATCTTTTATTATTCATATAAATTAAATTCTAAATTTGCTATAAGATATTTTTAAAATTAAATCAAGTCATTAGGCTATTAAGCTTTTTAGTTAGAGAAATAACATAATATACAAGAAAGTTCAAGATCTAAATGAAAGCTCAACTTTCAATATGGTTATCTTTGATCGCAAAAAAAATTATATTGTGCTCACTCCTTAATGTCAAACATGATTTAAACTATCACTATTGTTCACCTATCAAAAATCACATATATATATTCAAAATTCTTAATTAGTTAAAATGAAAATCACTGAAATGTATTGAAAGAATTTACCCTCATAATGAATATTGAATTCACAAACACCACTATGATCTATTGATGTCCTTTGCTAAAATTCTCTAACATCATAAGTCATATCAAAAGTCTTCTAAAAATAATTATTTCTATCACATTTATGTGCATTATAATTGATATATTAACTGATGACAATTGATATTATAATGGTTGGTGTATATTGTGATTTATTTCTAGTGTAGACCTTTGAATCATCTTGATATCAAATCAAATAGATTCGTCACTCCATTCTAGGTCTATAAGTTGAAACACTATCAAACCTTGGTATAACATAAATCTCAACCTTATCATTTTGGCATTGCCACCTAAATAATATTCGTGTCTATGTTAGGCTTTATGTGTTTACCAAGATATACAGGCTGGGTATTCTCATCTAGGGCTTATCCAAGATATTCTTATGCATGAACATTATTTTTAATCACTAAAATCATGCATATTTGATTTGTTCATTCGTGTCTTCTCGTGCTTACATTTCCTATCATTGTCAAACTACATTAGATTGATAAATACAAGCCTTAGAAAAATTAAAATGGAGATATAATAATTTATATCTCATGCAAAGTTTATCTGATAAAGTCATATACAAAATCGCTAATGTTTCATGAAATTTGCACTATCTAGACATTTCTTAAAAATCTGAAATTTCAGCATAAAACTACTATTAAGACACTTAATCAAGATCAACAATTAAAAATTTTAAAATCATCAAAAATCGTGTACTGTTTCCCGCGCGAGCGCTAACGCCGACGCTAGCACACCTATGTGTATTTCTGTATTTTTAAAATTTTGAAAAATCCCTAAAAAAAATATTAATCTATGTGTACTATTCATTTCTGCACTTTTGCTTTTATTACATTTTTGAAAAATCAAATACAAAAATACAAAAGCCAAATTACAAAAAATATGTTTTGCTTTTTTGGTTTGTTTGTCATTTGTTTAAATTCTATTTCTAAAAGCAAAAATCAAATACAAAAATATAAAACAAAAAAATTATATCAAAATTTATTATTTTGAACTTAACTTTTTTATTTACATGTATCTTGCGAAAGGGTGATTTGGGCTATCATCCCATCACATCACCTAGTACCGGGCGAACCTCTCACAGGATAGTCCTCGGGAAGTCCAAGATCAATTTTAAGAGTTCAAACTTTAAAAAATTATATCAAAAATACTGTATGGACTTTATTGAGAAAATCAAGCATGATTTAATTTATTATTTAGAACTTCTATAATGTTGCAATTTATCTTTTCAAACTACTTTGAACATTGCTTTCATCATGCTTTGATATATCTATTAATATGTGCATCAATTATATTGAAAAAGTTGTGTAGAACTATGCGTAGCATGCCTCTAAGTATGAGTAAATGTTTTATGTTTGATAATGATCGCTATTCACTCACTTATTTTGGCATTGTCTACTTATGTGTTTAATCTAAGAATGTTTGTGTATGTTTTGTAATAGTACAATGAATTAAAATTGCACATGTATCTTACCTACACAACCTTTGTTTGCACTTTTAAAAGTTAAGAAAAGTGGTTATGTTTTTATAAATTATATTGGTTTGTAAAACAAGTGTATTCGGAGAACTTTGTACAAAAACAAAAATCATAAAATAAAGTGACAAAGATAACTCCACCAAGCACTACTTGAACCTCCTGATAAGTCTTAATAAGCGTTGTGAGGTTGAGCACCTTGGAAAGAATAGTAAAGTATCTTGTGCAAACCATAACTTTCTTTCAAAATAAAAACCACTTATTCTTAAGTACACCGGATCACTAGTCTCAACATTAAAAATAAAATATGTGATCCCCCAAGCACTACTTTGCACCCTGATAAGTCTTAATGAGCATTGCGTGTGCAAAGCATCTTGGTAGTTGTACATTTTTTGTGTGCATTGAAGTGCGTGGAAGTAAAATTATTTTTGTTTTATTGTGCTCTTACTGTACATATTTCTTGTATTTTTTATTAAAACATTTGTTTACTCTATTCAAAATACACTTATGTGCACATCATTATCTTCCATAGCACTTCTTCTCATGAGTATTGAATCCTAATGCAAATTATATACTACTCTTTACTTATGAAATGCACTAGATAACCTAGCATGCTTTCTACAATGTTTGGTATGTTTTGAAATTATGAATTAAAATAACATTGTAGTAATCTTTTGATAACATTATTTTATGCTTGGTTACATTATTGAAGATTTTAATTGAACAATGATTTACAAAAACATCTTCTTTATGAAATTTAACTCATATATCTTTTTATGGATCATCATTGATTACAATAAGATGTTCTTGTATTTCGATAAGTCTTCCGCATCATAACCATATAGTTGTTTTATCTTGCGCTTTCATGCTTACTTAAAGTCTTTTATTTTGTGTGCATCATCACTTGAATCTTCAAATTCCTTTCTTGCAACAAGTAGTAGACTTGCTTGGTAAACTCTATATTGGTTGCTTTTAACATGGATTTTTATTTGCTATAAAACTTTGATTTATTTTTAATGAAAATATTGTTATATTAAAAACTCTGATTCATTAATGGATTTCAAAATAACTATGTGAGTGTTTTCATAAATTCAAATAAAAATATAAACTCATAGGCTATGAACTTATCACTAAATTTAAAACGCTTAAATGTTTCCAATAATTATTATCCATGTCTTCATTTCTCACCATAGCGGGGGCGTAGGGTTGTAGACATTAGATAACCTTATCTCTAGTCATGTCTTGTCCTTAACCGGGGAGGGTTCCAGTGGGGCCTTGCGAGGCACTGGGGGGAAAGAGTGTTAGGTTGAGTTGTGTCTAGTGTTTGCATATGGGACTAACACCCCAACCTACGGCTTGTATGCAGCTCCTCATGCCCATCCGTCACTTAGTACGGGGCTAGGGTATAGACATATTGTCTGGGTAGTTTAGTTACTTGGAAATCATTACATTTTGTTTATGCTACAAACTCTGATTTATGAAAATGTTTTAATACTCAAACTCTGATCTATTTAAATGAAAAGTATTCTAAAACTCCTTATCATTTCCTTCTCTACAAGCTCGATCATGCTTTATCTTATTATCAATTTTTAAGTGGTGTCTCCTTGCCCGCTTTTGCTAATGACAAAAGGGGGAGAACTAACATGATAAATATAATCTGTTATCAAAATATAATGCTTAATTAAGATGATAGCTTACATATTAGCAGAGCATTCACTTAGGGGGAGCATGTATTTAGGGGGAACAATTCTATATGCTAAAATTGATAATTATCCTAAGTCATCACTCTCACACACACACAAGTATGTTTCTTCATGCTTATATATTAATGCTCTGATTTATCATTAATGGATTTGTTATTATAAAAAGGGGGAGTTTGTTGGAACATGATCTTCCGCATCTCCTAGGTTTGAGAATAACAAATCCTATGTGTATTTGATCTTGTGTGTTTAAGTGTGCAGGAAAACAAAGTCCACATGACTCAAGGATTACATAAGAAGGTTGCCCCCAAGTTTGAGCCATCAAATTCAAATCTCCTACTAGCGTTGGCGGTAGTACTAGCGCAGGCGATAGCTGTCGTTCGACGAACTCTTAGCGGCGCTCGACGAAATGCCCATAACTGCGTTCGACGAAATTTCAATCGACGAACTCTTAGTTGCGTTCGACGAAATTTCGTTCGACGAAATGATTGCTTAAGCGAAATTGCCGGGAGAACTTATTGAAGGAGATAGCTCCAGTCGGTATTCGATAGCGCAGGCGATAGCGAGGAGCACAGTAGGCAAGGGAGAATTGTTTCCTCGGATTGAAGATTCTGCCGCGCAGAATGTGTCCTAATATGGGATAGCGTCGGCGGTACCGCTAGCGCAGGCGCTAGCGCTAAGTCTATAAAAAGGACATCTTGGCTCCGTCTTGATAATCCTCTTGAGATACAGAGTTCCATAGCTTCGTGCCACAGCATTGAGAGGAAGTTTCAGAGAGATACTCCCACAAATCCATAAAGACTAAAGGAGATCCGTGGAGAAGATTTCAACACGCGTCATCATCGTGACGAAAGACCGCATCGACTACGATCATACTCTGTGTCTTCGTCTACTTCTCCAAGAGATCCACATAGAGGGAGTTTTACATTATTGTCTTTTTATTTCACATCGTTTCTGTAATCGTTTAGTAAATTCGCCTCGTGTTGGCGACTAGGTCTGGGTAGGACTTAGGGCTGAAATTCGCCTCGTGTTGTCGACTAGGTCTCGGGTGTAGGTCTAGGGGGTGCTCGAGGCCATATCCAGGGAAGGGTTGGCTAGAGCGGCTTGAGGCCGTATCCGGGGAAGGATCGGCTAAAGCCAACCGGTTCATGGGGATACGAGTCGGTATAGAAAAAAAAGAGTCTTTCTATTAGCTTTGATTTCTAGCTTCGATAAGAGATTAAGTTTTGTAATCATGCTTCTCAAGTTAATAAAATCATGTCTTTACTTTTACTTCACTTGATTTGTCTTGATCTTCTCTTGTTTAATAATCAAAGCTTTTTCAAAGTTATTCAAAATATATTATAAGTTTTTAAAACCCTTATTCACCCCCCTCTAAGGGCGCCTACCGATCCAACAACCGGCACCGCCTCCGGTTGATGCGTCGGGGGCCGGCGAGCAATCTGGCGGTGGTCCAGTGGTCTGGCGCTGCCGGCCACCGTCGGATTTCAACGAGGAGTAGGGTCGGGTAGCGCGGCCTGCATGGGCCATGTTGGCCGGTGCCGCGCTGCCCCTTCCTCCCAACGAGCCTCCCACCGTCCCCGGCCGGGTCACCATAGGTGGGGCATATCTCCGGCAGTGGTCTGGCGGCCAGCCGCCGCCGACCACCGCCAGAAATGGCCGCCAAAGCAGTACAGGAAAAGAAGCAGGGGAGGAGGCTTGCGGGCACCGCCGGAGGCGCATTCTCCGGCGGCCCTGCCGCCTCCCTTCGCCGAGGCGAGGGTCCCCGAGTGGGGCCCTACTCCCCCAGCGCCACCACCGACGCTGGGGTGAGGCCCTTGTGCCTGAGCCACCACCCGAGCCTGGGCATGGCTCGGGTGGTGCTGGGTGGTGCTCCGACGACGGGAGGTGGTGCGCAGGTTGCTGGGGGAGTGGGAAAGAGGAGGGAGAGGTCATCCACCTGAGGGAGGGGGGCTCGGGAGGTGGTGGGCTGAGAGGCCATGGGGGGGGGGTGGCAGTGGTGGTGGCTTGGGGAGGGCTCTCCTGGGAGGGGGGGGGGGGGGGGGGGGGGGGGGTTCAGGCAGGGGGAGGTCTGGCTGGTTGGGGGTGTGTCCAGAGAGTGGAGGGGGCTTGTAATGGCCTGCAGTCCACCACAATCAATCGTAATATTGTAACATGAATCTATATAACTGTAAGTGAGCAATAACATAATCTTAAACATTCACAATGAGTATGTACATACTTGCCAAGCCAAACTATAGATATACCAGGGCATTTTCACCTTTATCAGGAGTTTAAACTACTTTACACAAAACATGATTTATTTAAAAATTCTACATAAGCCATGTTTAAACATGGGGGTAAACTACACAACTACACAAGTAGATGTACATCCGCCAAAAGTATTGTACATGCCTTCATGTACACCAAACATAGCCCTAGCGCTGCCCTGCGTTTGATTTTCCTTTACCTAAAAATTTACAGTTGGAAACCATTAGTCTTTAATAAAGACTAAAAGAAACTTTACCTTTTGAACCTGCGGTACATGCAAACAAGAGAAGTTATGTGTAACAATATGCATATTAGATATTTTCTAAGCAGATGAACAGTCCAAAACAACAATTCTATACTAGTATTTTGATAAAGCATAGATTACAATGTTCTAACATTCGTAAAGACATATCAACATATTTCTATAACAGCATGAGCATTCATTAAGAGCTATGTATACAAGTTCAGTAACATATTATATATTTTTATGCGAGTTTCAATCATTAGGAAATATGAAGGGCAAGTGAATCTCTTTACAGTTTCATATTTCATTCTTTGGGCCAGACCCCTTAGGGTCATTAATATCCAAAACCAGTACGTTCAACACGCGTCTATGCCTTTCGGCCGACTGGTTTGGCAAATCATCTGTATTGTTTCATTCATGTGCATGCAATTCAATTCGCCCTTCATACAACCATGTGTCGACACATTTACATAACAGTGAGTTATTTATTTTTATAATCCCCTCAGACTTTCGTTCGCTTGTTTGCCTTTTTCCAAGGCCATACATCATAGCGAGAAATATTTTTAGTGATAGATACCATATTCATGATGTCACATACCATAAAATTCCCATTTTTCATACTTTAAAAGCAATGCAAATAAGTAAAAATACTTGAAATAAACATAAGTTCAAGAGATAGGTTTCACCGTTAATTTCTCCTTCCCAGTGTCACGCCCCACATCATCGCCATGTCTATTGTGAGATGTCATCCTTCGCGATATCTGTTTAGAAATCATATTAATAAAAGGCATAGTTATCGGGGTTGCATCACAGAATAACTATAACGTTGATCCCTGGGTTTGATGTAAACCTATTAGGAATTTCTATGGAGCGAACACTTGAATTGAAACTTTAACCTAAGTCAATTAACCCTTTACTGAGCTTTACTAATAGCAGCTCACATAATAATCGGCCAATATTAGTCCCTCATAACATAAGTATGAAAAGTAACTGGGCAATTCATAGTAAGCATATGGATCCTTCTGACAATCATAGCAATAGTTGGTCCATAACCACAACCAGGAACAGAATACATTAAGGATAGAGCTTACTAATAGCAACAGCCGGTCCATAACCATAGCCAGGAACAGAAGATAGGAAGAAATCCGACAACATCACAACATAACCCAGCTAGGGTAAACCCCAACAAACCAACTTCCTAATCACTCATAAAAAGAAACTGAGTAGTAGCCGCCGGCCTTTCCCCAAAATATGCCAAAAATTGGACAGAACCACCACGTCAAATTCATGACAATCTTAAAATAGAAAACCCCATTTGCCACAAATTGAAATCCGACTCAAATCAAGAGGACCTAGGGAGTACGAAGGGGCAAGAATGGCTTGTAGTGAATTTGTAATAGAAGAACCAAATCGCAGATTCAGCACAACCCACTCAAGTCCCGCAAGCTCAGTCCTGTATAAATCTTGAGAGATTTCTTGAACAGGGATGTGGGAGAGAGGAGAAGAGATGAGAAGAAGGAGCTCCGAACTAGGAGCTCTAGCTGCGATTATGGATGAAACTAATTGAGCGTCGGTCGTGGCAGTAGAAAAGAGAAAACTAAAGGGAAAATATGCCACGCCACTTTATTTCTTCCAACCCCCACAACCTCTATTAATCCATTTAGAAAAAACAAAATAACTTAATATACCTGCTCTATATACCAGATAACTACATCCAAGCTACAAACTCTTGTACTCCAATTCTCATACAATATACATTATAACTTCATATCACCCACACACCATTAATACAAAGATAATAAACTAACTCTTTCACACAAAAAAAACTAATTGCGTGCCGCAGAACATCAACATTGCGAACTCAAGGAGATAATAAATCGTCACTGATTTTTATATTTCATCATAGGGGATATTTAACCATTTTAAATTATGCGGATTTAACGTACCTGAAAATAACGAGTGTCACAAGGGGGATGGGTTCCCTTTATAGAGAGGGAGGGGGCTCTCCCTCCCTTTTTCCTGATGTGGGACTAAAGGGAGGGAGGGTGGGGGAAGATATTTCTCCCCTCCCTCCACTACCCTAAAGTGGGCTGTCCACCCATGGGGCAGCCCTCTCATGGTGGGGAGGTAGGTGAGAGCTCCCCCCTAGAAAAAATTCCAAAATAAATGAGCTTAGTAGGGGGGATTTGGCCAAGGTCAACCCTAGGGTGGGTCCCCCATGCGGGTCAAGGCCCAAGGGGTCCAACTTATCGGGTTAACATAAGGGTGCCAAATCAATATGCGTGTGTGCACGCTTTTCGATGTGACCTGAAGCTTGATTTGACTGTGGGTTGATTTTTCGACGTCGGAATTGGTTACAACAAACTTTGTTGGTCTCGTTTTGACTTTAGGAGTCCACTGAGACTTACTGAAGTTGATTCCGAGTTCGTGTGCTTAGTATTTCGAAAATTATGTCGTGGCGGCCCGCAAACCTAAAATGGACATATTCCTCGTATGACCTCGAATTGATGTGCAACAAATTCCGTTGCGCTCGTATTGGTTATACGAGTCTAACGGAACTGACAGAAGTCAATTTATAGTACGTTTGATCACCGTACCCCAACGACTTAGTTGTGACGCACAACGATACTCAAAACGGTCATTTTCTCCAAACAACCTCGCATTGGAACATAACGAATTTCGTTGCACTCATATTGTTTATACGAGTCTAACGGAAGTCAATTTGTAGTACGTTTGGTCACCGTACCTCAATGACTTAGTTGCGACGCACAACGATACTCAAAACGGTCGTTTTCTTCAAACGACCTCGGATTGGAACTGATCGAATTCTGTTGCGCTCGTATTGTTTATACGAGTCTAACGAAACTGGCGGAAGTCAATTCAGAGTTTCCCAGCCCAATATCCCCTAATCGGATCACTTTCTACCTTTTGGGGTTACTTTTATTGTGTCCACTAGGGTCTAGTGACCCAATAAAAGTCGGGATGTTACAATCCTCGCCTCCATCGTCGTCTTCATCCTCGCCGTCAATATTGACGTCCTGCTCGCCCTCTTCGTCCTCATCCTCGTCTCCTTCATTCTCGGCATCACTGGGCCTCGGGGAGGGAGCTCTCAGTGGAGTGGTAGACTCCTCGACGAGTAGCGCTGGGATGATGTCCATCACAGTCAAGTTCATCGCCTCCGGCACCAGATAGCCTTCAGCTCGCAACATGCTCAGGACAACCTTCCTAGTTGCTTGCGCGATCTCCTGACGGATCTGTGGCATCTCGTCGCCATGGATCCTTATCTTCTTGCCCACCCGGGAAGGACCTGCTGAGGAAGGCTGTTGCTCGACGGGGCGAATTTTCAACTCGACAATCCTAACTTGGGAGGCTTTAAGGTGCCCCGGGTGTCCTCCAGCTCCTTCTCGAGCTGCGACATCTTCTTGGCCGCCACGATCTCATCCTCCTGCGAGCAAAATAGATAATCGTTAACATGATTGTCAGCAAAGACGAGTAGTGATGAAACAAGAATACTTCAAGCCAAAAGCGCGAATACATTGTACTTCTCCAGTTGAAGTTCGTGCGAGATGGCAGTCTGGCCCAGCGAAGAGCAAGTTCCTCGCCATCTGATGACTTACTCCACCGATCGCAGGAGCGAGCACGAGGTCTGGTGAGCCATGTACTCGGTCGAGACCTCCTGCAGTGACTCGGCATCGACGCGACCATATGCAAAGCGAACTTGATGGTGAATGCCTCGCCCTTATCCTCCTAATCCTCCGACCAGGCTGAGAGGTTGGTTCTCAGAGTCACCTCGTGGGCGCTCTCCGCCCATGTCACCAGCGGGCGACCATAGGCATCCTCGCTTCAGAGGCCTTCATTGTAGTTTGGATGGTTGTGAGGCTCGCCAGCCTTGGATGGGTCCTCCATCGCGCCAAGGTCCCTGGTCGCGACCTGCTTCTTCTTCCTCGCGGGCTCCTGGACCTTGCCCTTGCTCTTCCTTTTCTTCAACGACACGACCTCCTCGCTGGCGACCATCGGGTCATCAGCGACCTGCGACAAATCGATGGGGGAGGTTGAAAATCCCGCATCCGCCTGAAGAGGAACCGCCTCCTTCGCCACGGGGAGAGGCTCACGCGTCAGAACGTGAGTAGCTGCAAAAGACGGAAGACAAAGATTAGTCGCCATTCAAAGTCAAAGGGCGAGTGCAGCAGAAACTCGCTTAGTGATTTACCTTCACCCGGATAGATCTCGGCGAGTACGTCTACTCGCCTCCGCCAGAAGACCACGTCGAAGCGGTGACCTCTGAAGGAGTCGAGGAGCTTCTCGCAAGGTCCATCCAAGAAGGGAGTGAATATCCTCGAAGTTGCCGTTGATGACAACTAGTTGCTTGCCCCAATGATGATTCTTGTTCGCCATGCCGACCAGGGTGCAGTCGTGGCTGCAGAAGAAGATGACGCCCTCGTCGGCCGTAATGAAGTGGAAGATCCTTCGGAAGACAGAAAGATCAAAGGCGATTTTCTCTTCTCGCAAGAAATAGAGGAAAACCATGATCATCGCCATGCCGTTGGGATTGAGATGGGTGGGGACTATCGCGAAGTAGTGCAGAATTTAGCATAATTCTAGCCACAACGGTAGTCGCAGGCCGACCTCAAAATGGTGGATAGGGCAGACGAGCTCGCCCTCCACAAAGCTGTTCAGCCGCTCGCTCTGGCGAGGAAGCCTGGCCGAGTATCCCGGGGACAGGTACTTCTCCAAGAAATCGTCTAAGTCTTTTTGGCGCGAGGTGGACTTCTTGAACGTTGTCGCCGCAAAATTCCTTGCATGGTTGGCGCGCCGAACGGTGGCCTCGCCAGCCATCTCGATGTAAAGAGAGAAGAGAAGGTTAGCGAGTAGTAAAGGCGAGAAGGAGGGAATACTCGCGCGAAGAGAGATAATGTCGCTGATAGCGTAATAAATACTTACCCACCCCCTATTTATAGATAAAGGTAAGGTATGGGAGATTGGCTACCCCGCCGCGACTAGAAATTAGGGGCTAATGAGTAGCATGAGAAGTCTCCATGTTCGTGATACGCATCAAAGTCGTCGACCTCCAGCACGCGAGAGCCTGATCCAGAGCAACTCTCCAAATATACACGACAATCAAGCAACGAATACTCGCAGAAATAAAGAAGAAAGAAAACCAAGCAACAAATCAAAGGCGAGATTTAATGCTTGCCAAATAATATTACAAAATCAAATTATTTTTACAAGTCGTCAAAGGCGTTCTACTCAACATACAAGTGATAAGCAAAAGAAGGAAGCAATTACTGTGGTCCTTGGGTATTCGCCTGAGGATCGAGAGGTTGAGGATGTCGCCGGACCCAGCCCATGCTGCGCGTGCGCTTGAAATGCTCCAGAGCCAGCGACATCACATCCTTGCCTTGGCTCAGCTGATCTTCAATCCTCGCCAGCCGGCCGACCGAGCCCATGCTCGCCCGCATTCCGACCAGCTCGTCATGATGAAGCTGCTGGAGATGCTCGGTCCTCGCGATCCGGCGCTCCAGTTCATGGATGGATTGGAAGCGAGACTTCGTGCCAGCTAGCCGAGTCTTAAACTCTTCCATCCTGGTGACCCGCACCTCCAGCTCGGTAAGGCGGCGATGAGGCTTGCTGATCGCCAGGCGTTCGACCTTTGCCTCTAGCTCAAGGTACGCACGAGCGACCTTTTCTTAATACTCACGGGGTGAGAGCCTGATAGCGTCGATCAAAGCCTCCCCCCCGGTGTAGTAGCGCGAGCTGCAATTAGAGGCAGAAACAACAGAGTCAGCGACAAGACCAGCAAAGAAGTAGTGACTATCAGAAAGGCGACGATCACCAGGCCGAGGCGCTTCGCTCCTCGCATCGTGACGAGGGTTGCAAGATCGTCCCCGGCGAGGAGTCCTAACTCGGGGCGGAGAAGGGCTGCGATGATCCCGTCGAGCCGCAGAAGAACCGCCGAGGTGATCCCTGCTCAGTGGCACATTTCCCCGACCGCGACCATCCCCTGATCGCCCTCCCCCTCTCGGGGCGAAGAAGCTCGAAGGCGCCGCGAAGAAGCTCGAAGGCGACTGAGGAGGAAGTGCGCTGATTGCCTGAAGTGTTGGCTGGAGGCGACAGAGGAGGCGGTGGCGGAAGACCACCCGCGGGCAGCTGCGAAGGGAACCGATGGGGGTGGAGGTAGACTGCTCGCAAGAGGGGCCCCATGCTCGCTCCCCGGAGGTCGCGAGGTCTCGTCCTCAGGAGGCCTCTAACCTATAGGCGCCAGAGGCGAGCTATATAGCATCCGCACCGAGCGACCCGATCGCGGACCCGACCGGATTTCCGGCGCGACCATTGGCGATGATCGCTGAGGGAGGATGTCTAGATGCTCGCCTGGAGCTCTAGTAGTTGGCAGGTCTGCTAATAGAGGAAAGAGCCTCACAATCTCGCCGGCAACAACAGGATAGCGACAAATCTGGCAACATGGTAAAGTGTCTTCTACCTCGCGATGGATCGGGGTCAGGATGAATCTGGGTCCGGGACCTAGTAGTACTCGCCCCAAGGGTGACCTTGGGCGCGGAAGGATAGGAAGCGGGTTGCTCGCCATCATCGCACATGCCCAGATCGTCGAGCACCTGTTGAATGCTCGCGGAGGTATAGGCCTTTACTGGGGTGCGGTTAGCCCGCGCCCCCTTAAGGGGTGCAGCCGCACCACCCATGGTTGGGTGCGACCAAGCCACACCCCACCTTGGTGGCGTGCGACAAAACCACACCCCTCATCATGTGGGGGGGGGGAGATCAACCCCCCCTACCATGGTGGGGTGCAGCCAAACCGCACCCCCATGTTGGGGTGCGGCATAGCCACACTCCTCATGATGGGGTGCAACCAAGCCCCCCCCCCCCCCCCCCCCCCCCCCCCCCCGGGCCTTGCGGGGGATGCAGCCAAAACCAAACCCCCCTCGGCGGGTGCGGTCGGAGCCCGTTTTCTCCTTAGGGGGTGCGAATTCCCATTTCCAGAATGATGCGACCTTCGGAGGGCGCATCCTCTTTTTCATAACTGTGCTCCGACGGCGCTCGTCTGTTCCCTTGGTTCACCGTTCGCTCAGAATGCTCTCATGTTCATTGCACGCTTAGAACGCTCTCGTGTTCGTTGCGCGCTCAGAACGCTCTCGTGTTCGTTGCGTGCTCAGAACACTCTCGTGTTTGTTGCGCGCTCAGAAAGTTTTCGTGTTCGTTGCTCGCTCAGAACACATTCACGTTCCCGACGCGCGTGACAGTTAAGTTTTCTTAATTTCCCAGATTTTAGATCATGTTCACTGCGCTCAACGCAATCAACGAAGATATCCAAATTGACCAAATCGCCCGAAGGGCGAGACGGTCATTTACGAAAAATGGCGATCAGTGTGCTCCAAATCGACAAACATGAAATTACCGGGCTACCCCTGCCCAAGGCTATAAAAGGAGTTCAGTGCCTTCATTTCAAGGGACCTGACATTGAAAGCCCGAGAGAGCTCCGCTGAAGATTTCCTCCGAGTTCTCGCTCGACGCTTGAAGATCTCCTTCGGCCTTCGAAGATCTCCTTCGAGGCTTCGAAGATCACTTTCGAGTCCTTGAAGATTTCCTCTGCTCCGGGAAACAATCTTCCTAAGCAATTTGGGAATCCTCCAGGTCCAGAAAGGCAACACGGTAATCTCACTTTTGTTCCCAGAAGAAGTACTCAGTTCTCCGAGAGGTGATCTGTCACCCTCAGAGCTCTCTCTCTCCTACCGTTGTAACGAGTCGCGGTCTGTCGCGCTCGATTTCTTAGCTTCCAATTGTAACGCACTAGTGGATAGTAAAGTTTGGCCGGCACAGCCCCGACCACGTGGTTTTTCACCCTTTCCGGATTTTCACGTTAAAAGTTCTCGTGTCATTTACTAAATTCTTCATTGACTGTTTGTGCGCTCGGTTCTCTCCCGAGCTAAGGTGGTTCAATTCGACGGTTCTACCAGAGCAATGAGCGACCCGCAACAAAATTATTTTTCACTTAATAATTTTTTAGATTATTATAATAAAATTAATTGAACTTATAAAATATAATTTAATTAGGAAAATGAGTAACGGGAACAAGTATTGATGTGCGTGAGTATGAGGGGGCGTGAGAACAAGTCTGGTTGGAACGAGCTTAAAGAAGATGGGCATTTAGAAAGATTTGGTTTTTGGAGGTTTTTATTAGTGTGTTAATAACAAATATTGGTGTGTGTGTGTGTGTGTGTGTGTGTGTGTGTGTGAGTAATGAATAATGATGTGCTTTTAATACCACTTATTTTGGAGAATAATTTGATGTTTATTGGTGTACGAATAAAGAATATTGATGTTAATTGAAAATTTTAATTCGTTGTTATTTAGGAATTATTTAAATATCGCTATCTCACATAATATTTAAAATATTTTATACAACAATATTGCAAAAATTAATTATATTAATAAAATAAAATTTAAAATGTCTTGGTGGGAATTGAAACCATGACTAAGAAGCTAAAATATATCCGCTCAACCAACTAAGCTAACAACAATATATTGTTAATTTTATTTAGGATGTAATATATGCGATAAGTAACAAGTTCACATAACAAAGAACTCATTTTTATTCATCGAAATATACTTTTTTAAAGACGATTGTTATCGACACTACAGTTTTGGCTATCCACACTTTTTGTATGAGTTATTACGCGTCTTTTGGAAATACGTCTTGTGCGTGCATGTTTAGGAAAAATGGTCAACACGAAAGTTGTAGATCTCATCGAGGTCTACAACTTTTGTGTTGAACACTTTTCCTAAGCATGCACACACAAGACATATTGCCGCCCTGATTGAACCATGTGCGTAACTATAGTGAATTTTTGGAAATACGACTTGTACATGCATCTTTAGGAAACGTGTTCTACACTAAAGTTGTAGATCTCGACGAGATCTACAACTTTCGTCTAGAACATGTTTCCTAAAAATGCATGTACAAGGCGTATTTCCAAAAGACGCGTAATAACTCATACAAAAGAGTGTGTATAGCCAAAACTATAGTGCATATAACAATCGCCTTTTAAAAACTTAGTGTGGGCGGCCGCCCACGCTCGCCATATGTGGGTCCGCTCCTGGCCCGAAGACATCATCCAGCTGCGTCCTTCGAGCCCAGAGCTCCGCCGACGCATCCATCATTCCAGATTGCTTTCGGGCATGCTCCTCAGAACTCCACTCCAAGCGATCTCCACGTCCAGAAGAATCATTGTAACGAGCGGTGGTCTGTCACCCTCGGGATATAACTTTTGTAACACTTCAAAGAATAGTAGAATTTGGCTGCTGACACGGTTCTGCCCCATGGTTTTTTACCTTTTTCGGGTTTTCCACGTTAAAATCTTTTTGTCAGCTGTTAATCTTCTTTGTGACTGTTTGCACAATCAACTGACTCTCGAGTTGAGACAGTGCAATTCGACCGGACTGTAAGAGGTTCGAGCAACCCGCAACACACACACAGATATATATATATACACGCGAGTGCCCGACACGGGGCTCCGCCCCTACGGCCAAGCGCAACAGTACCTGGTCGACGACGGCGGGATGCTGTCGGGTGGCTTTCGGCTGAATCCAGGCGATCTTCGCCCATGCTTGGTGCGTCTGCGGGCTGCGCAACATATACATATGAGTACTCGAAATGACCGTAAAAAAATATACATCAATATTACAATATTTATTTTGTAAAAAAATACGTATATATATACTTAAAAAATTATTTTTCTCTCCCTCTCTCTCTCTCTTTCCCTCTCCACCGCACTCTCTTCTCTCTCCTCTCTTTTTCTCTCTCTCTCTCCCTCTCTCTCCTCTCTTTAAAAATAATATTTTTTATTGAGAGATCCAACGGTGGAGAATAAAAGCACGGTAAGAGCACGAAGAATGCTGTATTTTCTTATATGATAAAGATATATATAACAATTTTCAAAAGCACCTGATAAGTTAAGATATTTTTTTTTTGAGAATTATTATTAATTAAGTCATCTCCAAGTCTCCAACGACGAGGTCTCATGTCAACTTGCTTTCAGATATTCATTGCCTTCTTTCTTTCACCTGCAGATGCACAAATGTTGAATGTAGAAAATGTCCGGCCATTAAGGCTCCGTTTGGGGGGACTTATTTTCTCCGGTCAAGCGGTTACGACCGCATGAACCGGACCTTAATTAAGGTCCGGTTCATGCGGTCGTAACCGCTTGACCGGAGAAAATAAGTCCCCCCAAACGGAGCCTAAATTTCAATCTATTGTATGCGGATTTAGTGGCCATTTCACTGTGTATGCATGAGTATGGAAGAAGAAGAAGACGAAGAAGTCCACAAAAATTAAAGGATAGGTTCTAAGAAAAACAAAGTATTTAAGAGCCTTCCAGTTCTAGGGTTTAGCAGCAGCTAGATTAAAAAGGCACTCTTTGTGACTCGGGTCGCAGCTGGGAAGGGAGACGAACGCGGACGGAGAAGGCAGGTAATTAAACAAACGGTTCCGACAGACGGCGGTGGCGTTTGCTACAACCGCATCGGAGGGAAATCGGTTTCCCAAACAGAGCCTAAGAAGAAGACCGGCCGCCATGGCATTCCACAAAACACTCTTCTTCTTCGTCTTCTTCGCACTCGCTCTCATCCTCACTGCTAACGCTCATGTCGATCCCTCCAAAAGCCAATCGCAATCGTCATACGAACGAAGGATGCTTACCCATGTGATTCGGGACGCAAAAAACAACAAGAAAATGCAAGAACTCGCAAAGTTCGCTGTGAATAAAGCAAACGAAGAATACGCGGAGCGCACGCTTAAGTGGGGATCAGTTCTTCCAAAATCAGAATATATGATATTCCTTGTGGTGCAGGGAGCCAAGTGGTGGCCGCAAATGGGCGGCAAAATGTACTTCCTCACTATCGGGGTTACAAAGCGGGAGAATACAATAGTGGGGTTGCTTAAGGCGAAAGTGCTCGACGTCTCCGATACACTCACTTTAATGCCCGATTGGGTCTTCTAAGGCATACATGGCTAATTGAGCTCTGAGACATTCTAATCCCATGTTCATCTTGAGGGAATTAAATAAATATTGAGCAAAATTAAGTGTAATAATTATATCCTGTATGAGAGTTTTTATTAAATAAATTGGTCTTTTCTTCTGACTTTTTTAGTTTTTATTACACAAATTACTCTCTCTAGCCATTTCTAGTTGCATATAGTTCTTGAACAAGACTCGAGTTCATGGTCATCTACAAGTGGAAGAGGTCGATGTTACAAACAAACCGGTTGATGTTACAACTGGAAGAGTTCATGTTGGGAACACCTTCTCACAGACGGCGTCACCTTGTTGCGGCCAACTCGAGTCTCCTACAAACCGGTCTAGATTACACCGTCTTAGCCCGGGAGCGATCGAGCGCGCAAACAGTCAATGAAAATGAGACAGCTGACAGGAATTTTTTTTAACGTGGAACACCCTAAAAAGGGGTGAAAAACCACTGCACGTGGTCGGAGCTGTGCCAACCAAACTTCACTATTTGGTGGTTTTGTACAGAGTTTTTTAAGAGAAAGCGAGGCGACAGGCCGCTCATCTTTACAATTGCTGGAAGAGGGAGAGAGATGTGCTCGGTGGGTGACAGGCCACCGCTTGCGGAGCTAAGTTTTTTCTTGCTGCAGTGGGGAGCACTGCACTCTGACTGCTCTGGAATCTTCTGTTGATGATCAGCAGTTGGAGAAGTGCGCTTTGCGCGATCTGGAGTCTGCAAGGAGCGTTGGGAAGCGGGACTGGCACGCGTAGCGCGATCTGGAGTCTGCGGCTTGTCTCTGGTTGAGAGCGGAGGGGAGTCTGGAGCCGTGGACTTATTGTCGACTAGAGGGCTTCCAACTGAGCTGAGGGCTCTGTGAGGGCCGAGCGCATTGAGCGCGTAATGATTATTGCGGTGCTCGTCGGGCGTTTACTGCGGTGTGCGCGGGGCGTGCTCTGCTCTTGGCGGAGTACGTGACGAGTGCGTAGCAAAATGCACGCAAGGTGTAACGTGCGCAGGGTGGACTGTGTGCTGGCCGGAATGTGCGCGGGGTGTAACACGCGCAAGGTGCAATGTGCGTAAGGTGCAATGTGCACGAGATGTATGTGGAAGGCGCAGTGTTCGCGAGACGCAATGTGCGTGAGCTGTGCGCAAGGCACGGTGTGCGCTAGACGCAATGTGCGCGAGGTATGCGCAAGACGCAGTGTGCACGAGGCGCAATGTGCATGCGGTGTGCGCAAGACGCAGTGTGCGCGAGGCGCAATATGCGCGTGGTGTGCGCAAGGCGCACTGTGCGCGTGGTGTGCGTAAGGCACAATGTACGTGTGGTGTGCGCAAGGTGCAATGTGCGCGTGGTGTGCGCAAGGCACAATGTGCGCCGGGTGTGCGCGCAACTCGCAATGTGCATGGGGTGTGCGAGCGTCGAGGAATCCCCGCGTGCGCTTAAAGGGGGCTCAAAGATCTTCGAAGACGCTCGAAGATCTTCGAAGACGCTCGAAGATCTTCGAAGGATTTTTCGAAGGCGAAGGAGATCTTCGAAGGTGTCTTCGAGGATCTCTCTTGCTCGAACGAGGAAAGGCGAGATGAGAGAAAGATGGAATGGAAGGAGGGCCCTGAGGTCCTATTTATAGGCCCCAATGGTGGTTATGGTGGTTCCATGGTTATCTGCATGCCATAACCACTATTTTTACTATTTGTAGACCGGTTTAATATAGACTAATACGTATATTTCATAATAATTTACTATACGCATGCCGATGTAATTTCAGATATTTACACACTCATAATGGGTTGTTACTTTGGTTATGGTGGTTATGCGGCTACCCACACATCATAACCAATTTATATGTTATTCGCACACCCATTTGTATAGTTTTGTGGTGATATGTACTCATATGACGGATATGGTTATGCACACACCATAACCATATTATTTTCTATACACAACAGTGTTAGAGGATTTTACTATTTTATCCCACGATATGAGATTTTACTATTTGCATCCCACGATATGCGATTTTACTATTTGCACCTCCATGTTGGAGGATTTTACTATTTATTTCCCCATGTTGGAGGATTTTACTATCTGCACCCTCATGATGGGGGATCTTACTATTTGCACCCCATGATTGAGGATTTTACTATTTGCATCACACGATATGAGATTTTACTATTTGCATCTTATGATATTGGAATTTACTATTTGCACCTCATGTTGGAGGATTTTACTATTTACACCATATTTTGGAGGATTTTACTATTTACACCCACATGTTGGAGGATTTTACTATTTCTACTCCCATGATGAATGATTTTTTCTGATCTTGCTCCCTTCATGAAAGTTACATGTAGGATTCAGGTAGCGTTTGGGGCAGCTTATGAGCTCCGGTGCGGCAGGTAAAAAACGGCGTTTTGATCATAAGCTGCGTTTGGCTATCAAAAGCCGGGAAACGGCGTTTTTAAATATAAGCCGTTTATATTACGAGTTCGACCGCGCCTTCCTTCTCCAGTTCGACCGCGCCACTATCGTCGCGTTTCTTTTCCGCCCTAATATCGCGAAGCCCTCTTCCTCCGCTCCCGATCTCACAGGCGGCGATTGTTCTTCCGACAGCAACACCCCCGCCTCCGCTTCCAATTCTTCTTCCCTCTTGATCTCCGACGGCCACGCCTCCGCCGACTCGCTCATTTCTGCACACGTTCTCCGACGGCCACGACTCCCCTGCTAGCTAGTTTCTGACGTTGTTTTTCCTCCATCGACAGCCACGAATTCCTCCAGTTTTGTTCCAGATCCTAGCCTCTTCCAGATCCAAAGTCAGGTATAATATTCCCTGCTTGTTCTCCTTAAGGCCTCAATTTCCCTTTTCGTTTCTATGTTTAAAATTTTTTTGGTATGATTTTTTTTTGTTTGATTGGTATTGTGGGTATGAAAAAACTTCAGATGTATATATGTATGTGTGTGTGTGTCCTGTTTTTATGTGTGTGTGTGTGATGTATATAATTTTGTGTGTGATGTATATAATTTTGTGTGTGTGTGCTGTGTATATATGTATGTGTGTGTGTGTCCTGTTTGTATATGAAATGATTGTGTGCTGTGTATATATATGTGTGTGTGTGTGTGTGTTGTATATATGTATGATTGTGTGTGTGCGCTTGATTGTGTGTGTGTGTGCGCGCGCTGTATATATGTATGATTGTGTGTGTGCGCTTGATTGTGTGTGTGTGTGTGCGCGCGCGCTTGATTGTGTGTTGTGTATATATTCTTGTATTTGTGTGTGTGTGTGTGTGTGTGTGCTGTGTATATATGTA
This sequence comes from Dactylorhiza incarnata, assembly GCA_033032865.1. Taxonomy (NCBI): domain Eukaryota; kingdom Viridiplantae; phylum Streptophyta; class Magnoliopsida; order Asparagales; family Orchidaceae; genus Dactylorhiza; species Dactylorhiza incarnata. Next base: position 6,510,299 of record JAWHQI010000104.1, on the reverse strand, counting down.
GGTGTGTGTGTGTGTGTGTGTGTGTGTGTGTGTGTGTGTGTATGTGTGTGTGTGTATAGGTGTGTGTGTTTGTGTGGGCTGTGTATATATATATATATATGTATTTGTGTGTGTGTGTGTGCTGTGTATATATATGTAGGTGTGTGTGTGTATATCTATACTATAAAGGGAATATAGCATTCTCCGCTAACACCATGGAATCAATCTGAGCCGTCCGATCAAAGCTTGATCAAAATCTGGCCGTCCGATTCAAGGGGGAGGCAAGGGGGGAGGACTGCTAATAGCCGATTCCTACAAAAATCCTCTTCTGGCAATATCAGAAATCCCGATATTTTCATCCCCCCGCCCGTGCCTCACGACCGCCGCCGCCGGAGCCGCCTGCTGCCTGACCGGAACCCACCTGGACCTTCGCCGGCCTCCGACGAACTCGCCGCCGGTTGTCCGGCGGCGAGCGGGCAGGGCCCCCGCCGGCGGCGGCCCTGCCCGTCAGCCCCAGTTTTAGGGCTCACGGGCAGGGCCACCGCCGGCGGTGGCCCTGCCCGCTCGCCGTAGGAACACCGTCGGCGAGTTCGTCGGAGGCCGGCGAAGCTCCAGGTGGGTTCCGGTCAGGCAGCAGGCGGCTCCGGCGGCGGCGGTCGTGAGGCACAGGTGAAGCCTCAGGCGGAAGCGGAAGCGGAGGGAGCACTGTTCACGGGAATTGTTTTTTTTTTCGTTTTTTTAATTTCGAGTTTTTTATTTCCTGATTTTATTAAATATTTTAATAAATATATTTTTCAATTCTTAAAATTTAAATAACTGCTACGGCCGAATTACGCAAAAATGTTTTGCACTTCGTGTTAAAGTTTTTTAAAATAAAAAACATAACTTTGTTTCAACTTATATTTTCAGTGTTTTTAATCAAAAAAATTTGTGGGCGGGGCGGGGTGAAGCCGCCGGGAGGCGGGCGAAGCCCGCCGCAAGCAGCTGGGTACTGCCGTAGGAGTTTAGGGTTACAGTTTTTATTTAAAATGTTACATAGGTGACGGGGGCGAAGATCGACGAGGGGCGGCCGACTACCGGCGAGGGCGGGCGAAGCCCGCCAGCGCCGAGGGGGCGAGCGAGGCCCGCCTTGAATGACAAGCGGGCGAAGCCCGCTTGGTTGCGGGCGAAGCCCGCATTGATGCGGCCGAAGGCCGCCCGAGAGCATCGAGCACGGGCGTAGCCCGTGCGAAGATGCTCGTATATATATATATATATATATATATATATATATATATATATATATATGAATGTTTGTGTGTGTATATGAATGTGTGTGTGTGCTGTGTATATATATAGGTGTGTGTGCTGTGTGTGTGCTGTGTGTGTGTGTGTGAATATATATATATATATGTATTTGTGTGTGTGTGTGTGTGTGTGTGTGTGTGTATATAGGTGTGTGTGTTTGTGTGGGCTGTGTATATATATATATATATATATATATATATATATGTATTTGTGTGTGTGTGTGTGTGCTGTGTATATATATGTAGGTGTGTGTATATATATGTAGGTGTGTGTGTGTGTGGTTGAGCTCAAAAGAGGGGAAACAGGTCTAGGTTGGAATTCCTCCAGACAAACAGTCGATGCTTCAGATGAATGGTGGGATGAGAGGTTGAAGGTAAACTATTAAATAAAAATGGCGTTATATTTAATTAATTTTTTATATTAGGTTGTTTTTTAATTAAATTCTTGTATTAGGTTGTTCCTACCACGAATAAGTTTAGGTATGGAGGAATAACACCGGAGCTCGAGGAAAAATTGAACATAATGTTCAGTGCAGTTGTGGCCACTGGAGTTCATGCATGTACCGCTAACACTATGTCCCAAGCACGTGAGTCTATTGATGAGCGTGATATGTCTGAGGATGACCATATTCCGGTTGAGATCAGCGAGAATGCAGAGAGTATTGATCCATCCGTTGCATCTGAATCTTGTAAACGACGGAGGAAGGGGAAAAAGAAGGCAGCTTATCAAAAAGTAACAAAACAAAGAATTTAAATTAATTAGAAAAAATTAAACAAAGAATTTTTACAAAACAAAGAATTTAAATTAATTAGAAAAAATTAACCTAAAAAAACTCCATTTCTGCCAAACAGTTTTTACAAAACAGCTTATCAAAAGCTCGGCAAACTCCATTTCACACAAATAATTTTTTAACAAAACTCTGTTTTCCAGAAACAGCACTTTTCCTATCAGCAACAGCTCATCAGCAGCTTTCCATCTGCAACATGCCCTCAATATTATTTTCTAGGCACCTTTTTTGAATTTTATAGGACCACCCGGTTGGTTGTATCTATGATCATTAATGGTTGCTAATTAAATTTGCCCCATTTTCATTAGTTTAATTATTTAACGACCTTCTTATGGTCAAATTGAGTAGGCTTCTAAATGAAAAAGGTGGCTACAAGTCTATTTAATGGAATTTTGGGAGGATAAGTAAAAAGGTTATATTAATTAATCAAATGGTTGTTAATATTCTATGCTAAAACAGTGAATAGTTTTATTAGGGTCTGTTCGTTTGAACGGAATTGGTTTTTAGGAATTGGCTTTTTGGAATTAGCTTTTCGACGAAAATCAATATCTACATAAATTAGTTTTGTTCAGAATTCCAGTTTTGTTGTTCGGCGGTAAGATTGAATTCAGCCAACAGAATTATAAATGTGGCACAAAAGTTGTTCGGCTAAATGATAGAATTGGTATTGGAATTGACATTATATAATATTTTTATAAAACTCAAAATAGACGTCAGGGCCGAACGCATTAAATTGCATAATATGTTTTAAGACGCGCATTTTTCGCCCAAACACAATTTTTTCACCTATGTGCGCATTTTTTCCTGGGCGCACATTTTTCTCCAGGACGCGTGTTTTTCGCGAAAGAGTGTTTTTTTAACACATGACCACATTTTTCGCCCGATCGGGAGTTCTTCGGGTGAGAGTGCATTTTTTGGCACGAAAACACACTCTTTGTCGGCCCAAGTGTGCGTTTTGCGGCCGGGGAAAAAAATGCGTGGTTAGAAGAAAAATGCGCACCCGAGCAAAAACGAGCGCCCGAGCCGAAAAAATGCGGTTTGGCAAAAAATGTGCGCTGGGCAAAAAACATGTTCCCGTACGAAAAACGTGCTTCAGGGCGAATATCGCGCGCCCCACAAAAACGCGCGCCCGGGCGAAAAACTCGCGCCCGGGTGAAAAATGCGCGCACGGGCAAAAATGCGTGCCCGGGCGAAAAAACGCGCGCCCGGGAGATAAACCCGCGCCCGGGAGAAAAACATGCGCCCGGGCGAAAAATGAGCGCCCGGGCGAAAAACGCGCGCTTGTGAGAAAAACGCGCATCCGGTTGAAAAATGCGCGCCCGGCGAAAAAAGGGGCGCCCGGCGAAAAACGCGAGCCCAGGCGAAATAGAATAGTTGTTAATATTCTACGCTAAAACAGTGAGTAGTTTTATTAGGGTTGGTTCGTTTGAACGGAATTGACTTTTTGGAATTGGCTTTTCGACGAAAACCAATATCTACATGAATTGGCTTTGTTCAGAATTCCAATTTTGTTGTTCGGCGGTAGGATTGAATTCAGTCAACAGAATTACAATTGAGGCACAAAAGTTGTTCGGCTGAATGATGGAATTGGTATTGGAATTGACATTATACAATATTTTTATAAAATTCAAATTAGGCGTCAGCGCCGAACGCATTAAATTGCATAATATGTTTTAAGACGCGCGTTTTTCGCCCAAGCGCAATTTTTTCGCCTAGGTGCGCATTTTTTCCCGGGCGCGCATTTTTCTCCAGGACGTGTGTTTTCTTAACCCATGACCACATTTTCACCCGATCGCGAGTTCTTCGGTTGGGAGTGCATTTTTTGGCACGGAAACACACTTTTTGTCTGGACGCGCATTATTTTCACTGGAACGCATTTTCGACCGAGCAGGTGTTTTTCGGCCCAGGTGTGCGTTTTGCGGTCCGGGCAAAAAATGCGCGGTTAGGAGAAAAATGCGCGCCCGAGCAAAAAACGAGCGCCCGAGCCGAAAAAATGCGGTTTGGCAAAAAATGTGCGCCTGGGCAAAAAACATGATCCCGTACGAAAAACGTGCTTCAGGATGAATATCGCACGCCCCATAAAAACGCGCGCCCGTGCAAAAAACCCGCGCCCTGGAGAAAAATGCGTGCCCGGGCGAAAAAGGCGCATCTGGGCGAAAAACAAGCGCCCGGGTGAAAAACAATTGCCCGGGCGAAAAACCCACGCCCGGATGGAAAAATTTGCGTCCGGCTGAAAAATGTGCGCCCGGGCGGAAAAACGTACGCCCGAACGAAAAAAATTAGCGTTGGTCAAAAAATGTGTCCCCAGGTCGAAAAACGCGCGCCCGACCGAAAACGCACGCTCGGGTGTAAAACGCGCGCCCGAGAAAAAAAAGAGCGCCATGGCGAAAAATGCCCGACAAGCCGAAAAAACACCCGGTCGGCCGAAAAAACGCCCGCCCGGGAGAAAAATACGCGTCCGGGTGAAAACGCGCGCTCGAGCGTAAAATCGCGCTCTCGGTCAAAAAACGTCCGCCTAGGAGAAAATGAATGTCCGGTCGAAAAGCACGCGCTCGATTGAAAAACTCGTGCCCTGCCGAAAAACACACCCTGTAGGAAAACGCACGCTCGGGCAAAAAATGCGTGTGTAGGTTGAAAAACTCTAGCGAAAATATTCGATTATGCGGAAAACTCATGGGTGGAGGTAAGAATTGGCTATTTGACTTTTTAGTTCATAGTCAAAATCATGAGTTTTCACAGAAAACACAATATTCACTTAAATTCCGTTGCGCCGAACATTAGAATTGAATTTCTAATCTCTAATGCCAATTCCAGAAAGTCAATTCCGTTCAAACGAACGAACCCTTAGGGTTTGTTGTGGATGGAATTGAAGAGCTGGAATTATAATCGGAAATCATTTTTAATTGAATTTAACCTCCAATTTTAATTTTAAAGCCTCAATTCGACACAACCAAATGTTGCTTGGGAATTTTATTTGAGAACGACCCTATGATTTTCGAAATGGTCTGGAGCCACTGGACTGATCTAGCTTCTATAAGTTTTGGTGATATTTTGAGCAAACTTTTAATTGTCAAAATTACTCAAATGCTCGATTTAATTTTATCTTATGATAAATATTGAGCAACTCTTTCAATATTTTATTTGAAGCACCAAGAGCGTCCAAAATGGACCGAGTCCTACAAAGAAATTGTAGCCAGTTAAGTGATAGTTTCAATAAATTTATGTGAATTTTGGAGGTTGAAATGAGGGTCAATTTCGATGTCGTTTGGCGCAGGGGAATATCGTGGCGCGGACCTGGATTAGCACGGTCGCGACCACCGCCTGTTTGACGAGTCTGCAGGGCCGGATCCGCCTTTTGCAAAAAATCCATGGATTTCCATGGGTCGTGAGCACAGCTCAGGGCTGCGATCATAGTCGCGTGACAACAGATTTGCTCCATGTCAAATCCAGCACGCTGAACCCGTCCTTAATAACCCAAGTTTGGATAAAATACATGTGAAAACCAAGAAAAATCCTCTCATTAAATTAATGAGTAACATTGTAGACCTCAATATAACTTAGACCAAGACGAAAAATGTTTTTGTTGACATGATGTGTCTTATAAATTTGGGATTTTTTGGAGGACGTTTGAATCCATGATTTTTAAATCTAAAGTTAGGTGTAAATAAGTACGAGTAACCTTGCGAATGCTAGGCAAGCTCCCTAGCCCAAATTGAGCCAACTAATTTTGTTTCGAGGCTGGTTTTTGAATGATGTGCAAGGCAAATTGAATATAATTGAATTGAGGATGTGTATGTGTATTTTGTTTGCTTTTGCGACAAATTATTTGATCCTATCAAAATGCACGCTCCGAAGGGTATAAAAGTTAACTCTTACCCATGTTAGTTTCATTATGGTGATAATATTGTACGCCCTAACTTAGAATCTTGTTTGCATGGTGTTAGTCATCCTTGATATCCAATTTGAATTATATATACCTTATTTATACCTCTATATATACATGTATAGTTGAAATAGAATTTGAGTTAGTACATGCCTCATGTTGTACATTAAGGCATAGGGACGAGGTGTGTGATTACCTCCATAGAAGTGGAGATTATTTTAATCCACTGGCTAAGCCTTGACCATGATGTGTTGGGTCTTTGAGTTTTGCTACCTCTTGAATTGAACATGGGTTACTGTAATATGTCCACTTAAAAAGTACATAAATGATAATGAATAAATATGAATATGATATACATGTTGTTTGTAGCTTATAACTCTGGCGAGTTTGAAGAGTGCATCGTCACTTACACACGTGATCACAGATGCGTGTGTTTGTGAACACTGCTAGAGCAGCGTAGCATCAAAAATAGTTCTTCCTTGCATTATTTATTGTTCATTGCTTATTGCCCTTCTCATACTGCACTCTATCATAAATTGTCATACATATGCACTAGTATTGTGAAAAAACACTTACTACATGACAATTTTAGTTTGCCTCCTTTGAGCATTATTTTAGGGGCTCGAGAAGAGGCGAAACCGCTTAAACTTCTCGATTAACTCCTCATCTTGTTTCCACCTTTAGGAGTGTAAAACCCAGTGTTCGCCAAGGGGGTAAAAAGGAAAATCGACTACAGGCGGGTCAAAGAGTACTCGCCAACTCGCGGCGAGCATCCGGTCAAGGCGAAGCGAGGCGAATCAGAAAGCCGATCTCACAAGTAATGCATGACGAGGCGAGACAGCCTGGCATCGCCATGGGGCGCATTTAGCCGGAGCGAGCCAAGCGAGGTCTCGCAGGTCCTGTCTGGCGAAGGCGAGTGGGGGCTCGCCTCCACTCGCAAAAGGGGATCTCGCGAGCCCAGCTCGCAGGGAAAAAGGCGAGTAGCGCCTTCACGGGCCACTCGCCCGGCAAGGGTCTACATGTGAATTTACCCTGATACTTTGGGCTGCCAATAGCCCCCAGGACAGCGGAGTTTGTCTGTCAGCAGACCAATTTACTGTGTGTATAGTAAAGCAAAAGGCGGAATTGTGCTATCAGCAGACCGGTGAAGAAAAGATATAAATAGACCCTGAAGGGCACCTTTGGAGAGCATTCCAGATCTTTGCTTCTCCTTAGGACGCCTTTGGTTAGCTCCTTCAGCTCTCCAAGGTGCCCGACTTCAGTTTTGGCTTAGGAGGGGAAGCGCTTAAAAGATCTTTCAGGTGTGTGGTGGGACCTCCACGCTGTCGCCAAGGGTTGGTTTTTTAGCTCTAAGTCTTCGGTCAGGTTCCTCCATGGGATCAGTAAGTGCTAGCTGCCCCCTTTCAGGGGTCCAAACTCCTCGTTGGTCCGATTCTCTGTTCCAACATTTTTGGTGCGGTGAGCGTGGATTCCAGCTGGTACAAGAAATTCCAAAGGAGGTAACATTGCTGGAGAGGGTGAGCGAGAGTCCGATTTCGGCAGTTCGCTGCCATCTGGTCCGCCGGTGATAGCAGGGATGCTAGCGGATCTCCAGAGGGAGGTGCTCGAGACCATCAACCTTGCCTTCGTTGCGGCGCGAAGCCAGCTCGCAACTCCAGCACCTCAGGTCGTCCTGCTGCCGGGGGTCGGCGAGAACGCCCCGGGGCAGAGAGCGTTAAAGAGGTGGCCGACGAGGCGCCTGGGCGAGACCTCGCTGGGCGAGAGCTTTTCCCAAGCCCGGCGAGCGCCAGCCCGACGAGTGCCATCCCGTCTAGCGCTAGTCCGACGAGCTTCGTCCCCGCGAGCGCGGGCCCGGTCAGGGAGCTCGTAGGGCGAGTCGAGCAGGCAAGAGTGGCGAGTGGAGGAAGCCCGTTCTGCAAGTTGGTGCTCTCTGCACCACTCCCGGAGGGGTTCAGGGAGTCGGACATGATGTACTACACCGGCAAGGATGACCCCGTCCAGCACCTACAGTGGATCGAGGATATGGTCTCCCCCAGACCCATGTCGGACGCCTTCAATTGTCGACTCTTTGCAACCACCTTGAAGGAGAAGGCAAGGGACTGGTTTCACCAGCTCCCGATAGGGTCGATCTATGCGTTCGAAGATCTGCGTGGTAGCTTCCTGCTTCGCTTCTCGACCTTAAAGAAGAGGAAGAAGGATGTTGAGGCGCTCTTCAAGATCAGGCAGGGGCTAGGAGAGTCGTTGGCTCACTATGTGGACCGTTTCCAAAAGGAGGTCCTCCTCATCCAGGAGGTACCAGGATTCACCCTCCAGCTTGCCTTCACGGTGGGACTGCGGGAGGGGTTCTTCAAGATAGGTTTGAAGCGGAAGGCCCCCTTGCCCTTCAAAGATTTGATGGAGAGGGCGGCGGAGGAAATTGAGAGAGAAGCAGCCAACCCGGAGTTCACGAGAAGGTTGGTGAGGCTGAGTGAGCCGGAAGTCAGACAGCAGGAGATTAGGAGAAGAGAGGAACCGAGAGCCCCGGAGTTGGGGTGGAGGCAGCAGGAAGGAGGTGTGCAGGGCCCGGGGAGAGGCTTTGACCAAGGAGGAATTAACTTCCAAGGAGGTCAAGGGAGACCTCATCAGTTAGGATGGAGGCAGGGTCTGAGGCCGATGCCTCCCCCGCCTCAACAAGCTATGGAGATCGGGCGCGAAAGAGGAGGAAGAGGAGCCGGAGTGGGAGTAAGGAGGAGGAATAGGGTCGCGGAGGCCGGAAGAAGGTGGTGGCGTTGCCCTACTGTAACTTCCACCAGAAGGAGGGTCACGCGACGGCCACCTGCCCAGAGTTCTTGGAGCTGAGGGGGGCAAGTGTTCCGGCGCAGCAGCAGCAGCGGCGGCCGGTAAGGATCGAGGAAGTTCTACACCGAGAGGGGGAGTAGGAAATATGCGAAGATCGGACCGACGTGGGGAGTCGGGGAGGGATCAGAGTGATCCATAGGGGGGGGTAGGGATCGAGGCAACCCGGAAGGCGAGCCTCCACACCATGTACCGACGGAGCGTAGCTTCGACTTTTCAATCCCCACCCCCAGTAGAAAGGATCACTTTCTCTCAAAAGGATATGCTGGGTCATGAGGACCCATTCTGCGATGCGCTGGTTATCCAGACGGCCATCGAGAACTTCACTATCGCTCGGATCCTCATGGATAATGGGAGATCGATTAGCGTCATCTTTAAGAAGGCGTTCTACGAGATGAAGGTGGAGGCAAGAAGGGTGCAAGCCTCGGACGGACCCTTGTTTGGGTTCTCAGGAGAGAGGAAGGAGGTGGAGGGAGGAGTAGGACTCCACGTGAGCTTGGGGCCGGGACAGTCTTGTAATTGCCAGTTCGTCATCATTGACGCTCCGAGAAGCTACAATGATATCTTCAGGCGGCCCCTCATTAGTGCATTCTGATGCATTCCCTCCTCGTTCCATCAGTGCCTGAAGTTCAGAGTGGGCGGAATCCAAGTCCGGGTGAGGGGGGACCCAAAGGTGGTAATGCAGTGCTACGTCACCGTGGTTAACGCCTCCACCTGGCAGGCTGAGGCAGAGGAGATGAACTAGGAGCTGGAGAGGCAGAGTGCAGAGGAAGGTGCCACGTAAGGGCCCAAAGCGGTGGAGATGGGAGAAGAAGGGGAAGAAGGAGGTCGAGCCCAGGAGGAAGGGGTGAGGGAGCTGTGGGAAATCCGAGAGGAGAAGATGGAAGAGGAAGAGACCGAAGCTTTCAGTTGTGAAGGAGAGAAGGAAGGTCGTTGGGGGGCAATCCAGGCTGGAGGTCGTGGAGAGAATCGTGGAGCTGGAAGTCGTCTCCCGGGGGGAGCTATAGAAAAGGTGAAGATCAGTGGGGAGCTCAGCCCCGAGGACCAGAGGAGAATCCTAGCATGCGTCCAAGAGAATGTGGACGTCTTCGCTTGGAGTGCGACAGAAATGCCAGGGATCGATGCGGATGTGGCGTGCCACCATCTCAACCTTGACCCTGACACTCGCCCCATCCGGCAAAAGAAGAGGTCCATCGCCGACAAGTTGGAGGTGCCCATCCGGGAGGAGGTGAGCAAGCTCCTCGAGAAAGGTTTTGTATCTGAGATCCAGTATCCAGGCTGGGTCTCCAATGTGGTGATGGTAAATAAGGGGGCGGCAGGTGAAGGATGTGTGTCAACTTTTCTTTATTGAATAAATCATGCCCCAAGGATTTCTACCATTTGCCTCGAATCGACGCGCTGGTTGACTCAGACGTCAATTTTTCTCTAATGAGTTTTCTAGATGCTTTTTCAGGTTACCATCAGATTCGCATGCATCCACCCGGCATCAAGGATTTTTCGTTCATTACAGGGGATGGATGCTACTGCTATAAAATGATGCCCTTCGGGCTGAAGAATGCAAGGGCAACATACCAATGGATGATGGACTAGGTCTTTAGAGAACAGAAGGAAAAGAACCTAGAAGTGTACTTGGATGATCTCATGATCAAAAGTTGGGACCTCGAGTCCCACCTTTGAGATCTCGAAGAAACTTTTAGGACCTTGCGAAAGTTCAAGATGAGGCTCAACCATCATAAATGCATCTTCGGGGCAAGTCGGGGAAAATTCTTAGGCCACTTACTCACCCCGGCCGAGGTGGAGCCCAACCCCGACAAGGTGAAGGCAATTTTAGAGCTAGGGTCGCCGAGGAACGCAAAGGAGGTCCAGCGCCTCACAGGAAAACTGGTCGGACTAAGCAGGTTCCTCATTAAGGCAGGAGAGAAGTGCTCACCTTTCTTCAAGGTACTACGAGGAAACCAGAAATTCGAATGGAATCTCGAGTGCGAAGGGGCGTTCCAGGCGCTAAAGGAGCAACTGACCCAGACCCCGCTGCTCCAGGGACCGAGGCAGGAGGAGGATCTATCCTTGTACCTCGGGGTAGGGGCCGAGGAGGTAAGCTCTATGTTGGTCCGGGAGGAAGGTAAAAAGTAACTCCCAATATATTACGTCAGCAGGGTGTTGAGGAAGGCAAATCTCAGATACCCCATCTTGGAGAAGCTAGCCTTCGCCCTGGTGGTGTCGGCCCGAAAGCTTCGAACCTACTTCCAGGCACTCTACTTCAAGGTGGTGATCGACCATCCCCTTCGCAACATTATGGAAGGGGTGGATCATTTAGGTAGGCTGGCCAAGTGGTCGGTGGAGATGAGCGAGTTTGACATCTCGTTTGTTCCAAGGTTGTCTATCAAGGCGCAATCGGTAGCAGATTTTCTGGCCAACTACGTGACCGAGGTGGAGGAGCTCGCACCACCTCCCTCGGTGGCATGGAAGATGTTGGTTGACGGTGCATCCGGGAATCATTCCTTCAGGGGGGAGTAATCCTAGTAAGGCCCCATGGAACAAGGATTGAGCAAGCGAATAACATTCGCTTCCCCTGTTGAAGCCAGGAAAATCATAGGCTCCAAAATTCGGACCAATGCAGCCGGAGGCTACTCGCCCAGTAGTCCAACGAGATGACTTGGTTGGCAACGAAGAAGAAGCTAGAAGAGCAACAAATAGGACCCCAGGTGCTGCGACAGGGAGGTCCCATCACGTACTCGGAAGCTCAAGGGAGTCTTCCCCTCCAAAACCAAAAATGGCCGAGCTTGGTACAAGGAAGGAAGGGACCTGGCGAGTATCTCGCCTGAGGGGATCAACCTCGTCCAAAAAAAGTACTTTTTTCTTGTACCCCTGGGGGTCTATTTATAGACAAATCCTGGGGGGGGGGGGGTAGTTACCTGACCATACTCACTCATACTCGCCTCTGCTCGCCCAAGATCTCCCCTTGCTCGCCAAGCTCGCCCCTTGCTCGCTAAGCTCGCCCCTTGATCGCCCCTGCTCGCCCCTTGCTCGCCCATGCTCGCCCAGCGAGGTCTGCGAATAGGCGTCTCCTTAGGCCTTTCTGATCTCGACGAATTTCGGGTGGTACATCCCCCTCACCAACAACCAGGCTAAGTATAAGGTGGTGATAACGGGGCTTCGTCTGGCCCGGGAGCTGGGTGTGCAGGACGTGGAGGTCTCGACGGACTCCATGGTGGTGGCATCTCAAATCAGAGGAGAGTTTGAGGCAAAGGAACCAACCCTCCTGTGGTACTTGGAAAAGGTCAAGGGGATAATTGGACAATTCAACACTTTCTCAATTCAACATGTGCCGAGTGAGGAGAGCTTCCCGGCGGATCTCCTGGCCAAGTTCGGTCCCAAGAAAGGGGGAACAGTGTCGGAACTCTTTCGATTGTCCATCGAAGAAGGCGAGTTGATGGAAGTGGACCAGCGAGCCTCGTGGATGGACCCCTTAATCACCTTCCTTACCTCGGGACAGTTCCCGGAAGGAGATAGGGAAAGCGGCGGTTCAGGTATAAATCGACATATTATTCTTTGCATGCAGGAGGATTGTACTGAAAGACTCTCTCGGGGCTCTTGGACCATTGTGTGTCGGAAGAAGAGGCCCCGAGGGTTCTGGAGAAGATTCACTCTGGTGAGTGTGGTAGCCACTTCGGGAGCAGGACCTTGGAAGGAAGGGTGTTGAGGCAAGGTTACTTTTGTCCTACCCTTAGCAAGGATGTGACAGAGTTTGCGAAGGGGTTATCCAAGTGCCAGCTATATTATCCCCTCCAACTACTTCCGGCCCAAATGCTTCGGACCATCACAGCTCCATGGTCGTTTGCAATATGGGGGTTGGACTTGGTGGGTCCATTCCCCCAGGCCAGCAGTCAAAAGAAGTTCCTGCTGGTTATGATTGACTATTTCTTCAAGTGGCTGGAGGTGAAGGAGCTGGATAAGGTAACTTCTCAAGTGGTGAGAAATTTTGTGTGGGGGGAAATAATTTGCCGACATGGGCTCCCGTTAGCCATCGTCACGGACAATGGGTCACAGTTCGCCAGCGATGAGTTCGTCAATTTCTGCAGTCAGCTGGTTATAGACCTTCGCTTTGCGTCGGTCCACCATCCAAGGAGCAATAGGCAGGTGGAGGCCGCAAACAAGGTGATCGTGAATTTGCTAAAAAAGAAGGTCGAGAACCTAAGAGGTAGCTGGGTGGAACAGCTGCCCTCGGTCCTATGGGCCCTAAGAACAACGCCAAACACCGCCACAGGGGAGACCCCTTTCAAACTCTCCCATGGGTCCGAGGTCATGCTTCCCATAGAGTTAGAGGTAAAATCACCCAGGGTGGTCAGCGCGAGTGAGGGGGATGAGGAATGAAGAGTGGAAAATGAATAGGAACAGAGACTGTCTTTGGACTTGGTAGAAGAACTCCGGGACCTAGCAGCCGTTCGGCAAGAGGAGGTCAAGCGGCGGATGGCCCGATACTTCGACAAACACATCCGGGTGAATCAGTTCGATAAGGGGGACTTGGTCTGAAAAAGGTCGACGCGGCCGGAAGAGGAGTCGCAGTAGGAAAGCTCAATCCCAACTGAGAAGGTCCTTATGTTGTAAAAGAGGCGCTCCAGTCGGGGGGGGGGGGGGGTATCACCTACAGGATGTAGACGGGATGCCCCTCAGTCGAACTTGGAGCAGGGACGATTTGAATCATTTCTACCCTTGAATTTATTTATTAACTTATTCTGTGGTGAAAATTTATCTTTTCTCGTGATGGGTCCAGACAAGGTTTCTTAAGGTGCTGGAGTGGCCCAGATCAATTCCGCTGCTGGGCTCTCAATAGCCGATGGGTTCAGGTTAATCTCTGAAGAGTCTGGCAAGGTCTCTTGAGGTGCTAGAGTGCCCCAAATCGATTCTGCTGCCGGGCTCTCATTAGCCGGTGGGTTCAGGTTGATCTCTGGAGAGGCTGACAAGGTTTCTTGAGGTGTTGGAGTGCCCCAGATCGATTCCGTTGTTGGGCTCTCACTAGTTGGTGGGTTCAGGTTGATCTCTAGAGAGGCTGACGAGGTTTCTTGAGGTGCTGGAGTGACCCAGATCGATTCCGCTGTCGGGCTCTTACTAGCCGGTGGGTTCAGGTTGATCTCTAGAAAGGCTGACAAGGTCTCTTGAGGTGCTGGAGTGCCCCAGATCGATTCTTCTCTCACTAGCCGGTGGGTTCAGGTTGATCTCTGGAGAGGCTGACAAGGTTTCTTGAGGTGCTAGAGTGCCCCAGATCGATTCCAATGTCGGGCTATCACTAGTCGGTGGGTTCAGGTTGCTCTCTGGAGAGGCTGACAAAGTTTCTTAAGGTGTTGGTGTGCCCCAGATCGACTCCATTATCGGGCTCTCACTAGCCGGTGGGTTTAGATTGACTCTGGAGAGGCTGACAAGATTTCTTAAGGTGCTGGAGTGCTCCAGATCGATTCCACTGCCGGGCTCTCACTAGCCGGTGGGTTCAGGTTGATCTCTGGAGAGGCTGGAAAGATTTCTTAAAACGCTCGACTTCCCCAGGTCGACTTCGCTGATAGGCTCTCACTAGCCAGTGGGTCGGGTTGATTCCTGAATGGGGGAGGCATGTGAAAGTGTATGAGTTAGATCGGCTCAAACGGGTCCCTCGACTAGGCTCTCACTTAGCTGGTAGGGCTCTTGGTCAGTATATGCGAGTGGGCCTACCGAAATAGGCACTCGCTCGGCGAGAACACCCAGGAGAGAACCTATCGGAAAGAATGCAAGGAAAAAATTTTGCAAGTCTCTCGGCCGAGGTCTACGAGTAGGGTGGAAAGGCTTTGGCCATCGCCCAAGACTTAACACCGAGGCTACGCACCCAGAAGAGGCGCGAGCACGCGAGCGCTCATGCGCACGAGTGCGAGTACACGAGTACGTGAATGCGCGAGTGCTCGAGCAAAGCGCGGATGCACGTGTGATGCGTGTCGACGAAGCGCGAGCACGCAAGCGAGTGCTTGAGAATGCGGAGGCGCGATCACGCAAGCGAGTGGCAATAAGAAAAACACAATGAAAGAAAGGAGACTTCAAGAGAAAAGAAACATATTCATTATATTTTCAAAAGGTTTACACAAAAGGGGTGATTCCCGCCTTACAAAAATTTTGAAATAGAAGAAAGGTTTAGTTTACATCGGAGACTCGCCGACGGATTGCTCGCTCTCGCTGTCTTCGCTGAGAGGTATTGGCTCGAACAGCTCCGGGACCACCTCCTCGACGGTGAGCTGCGCCGCGTCGGCGGAACGTAGCTCGGCCCCCTTGAGAGTGGTGAAGATGTGCCTCGCCGCACTGATCGCGTTGTGCCGCATTGCCTCCTCCTCCACGCGCTTCTCGCTCCTCTGAATCCGGGGGCTTCGAGCAGGCGGAGGGAGGGCGGCCCAAACCAACTCTTGGTTCTGGGCCTTCAGCACCGCGACCTCCTTCTCTAACTCCTTCTTGCGGGCGAGCAGCTGGTTCGCGGTCTCAGGGTCCTGCACAAAGCGAATGGGTTAAGAAGACATGTCGCGAAAAGTAGTGGAC
Organism: Dactylorhiza incarnata; assembly: GCA_033032865.1. Lineage (NCBI taxonomy): Eukaryota > Viridiplantae > Streptophyta > Magnoliopsida > Asparagales > Orchidaceae > Dactylorhiza > Dactylorhiza incarnata. Next base: position 6,494,982 of record JAWHQI010000104.1, on the reverse strand, counting down.
AATTTCTCGGCCAGCTTACCATCTCATCCTTGAGACTAGCAAGGAGGCGATCGTAGACCACTTGTTTCTCCTTCTGTTGGCCAGCTCCTCGAACGTCTCCTTCAGCTCGCACTTCAGGCCCTCAGAGTTCCTCTCCACCTGGAGGCAGCGGCGACCGGTCATGTGGGCGAGCTCCAGAGCGCGAAGCTGGGCTCGCGCGCTCTCATGTGAAATCGCCCGGGAGGTGAGGGCATCGAAGTCGTCGGCATCCTCCCGGCCGTAGAGACCGAAGGACAGGGCGAAGGCCTGCCCTCCGATGGTCTCCTGCTCCACCCAGGAGGGTAGAAGGGTGGAGACAGTTTCTTGGAGGCGGCGGAGGTGTTGGGGGTCTCCAGACATGCAGCAGCAGCGGCGGAGGCGAGCCGGAGGCCGGAGGCCGGGGGAGATGTCTCGGCCCTCGCAAAAGGAGGGTGGAGCGAAAGATCTCGTTCCCCTGCAAGGGATGACAATCAAGGTTAGAAAAAGAAAAGGCGGCATGAGAGATAGGAATTAAAAGCGAGTCGAACCTGCTCCGGGCGGCACGCGGAGAAGCGAGTCGACGTTCCTTCGGAGGTAGGCAACCTCGAAGTTGGTGGACATGTATTTGAAGAGTGCGGCTTCGTGGCCGCCGAGCACCGGAGGGCGGTGGGTAGGTTTATCGCGCTGAAGTGGCGAGAAGGGGATGTTGTCGAAGGGCCCCTTCACAAACACAAACTTCTGCGGCCAATAGTGGATTTTATTGACCGTCACGCAGACTTTCGTGTGTTGGCTCGCGAAGATGGCGGTCCCGTCCTTGTTCGCCCAGAAGGAGAATAGCTTGCGGAAGACCTTCAAGCTGAACTCGATCCGCTTCTCGCGCAGGTAGCAGTCAAACCCCACCATGACCGCGATGGAGTTGGGGGTCATCTGACCCGGGATCACGCCGTAGTATTTGAGCAGCTGACGGGTTCGCAGAAAGCTGTTAGAAAGAAATCGCCGGCGAATGCGAGAAAGGAGAAAGAGCAGTAAGCGAGTACCTGGTTGATCTCTGGCCAGAAGGGGAGCCGGAGACCCACCTCGAAGTGGGCCACAGGGATGGTGAGCTCTTTCGAGTGAAGGTTATTGATGGCCTCGGTCTTCGACGGGTGGCGAGCTGAGAACCCCGACAAGATGTAATTGGCTACGACGGAATGGTACTCGCTCTCTGTAAGCGAGCAGTTGAACAAGGAGTGGTCGCAGAACGTCCAAGAATACTTCGCTTGTCCTTCCGCGTCGCCTCCATCGCCACCCATGGTTCTGAAAAAAAAAGGTTGGAGCGCGAGAACGAGAAACAAAATAAGGTTAGAGCGAGAAGGAGCGAGAATGAAAATTGCAGGGGTCGAGAGCGATAAATGTTGTGGTTAGCTTTGGTAATGAGGCCTATTTATAAGAAAATTAAAGGTGGCGGGGAGGAATCGAGGCTTCAGGGGCGCGGTTAGCAGGATCTCAGGGCGATGCGCCTCGGTACTTAAACCAACCCACTCACCACGCACTCCCTGAGACGCAGCAGGGGCAGTTCGATGTCAGGCGAGGCGAGTCCCAGGAAAGCCGCAAGAAAAAAGCATTAAATAAAAGTACTAGCGAGTGCAATACAGACAACAGTTATATAGAGCGAGTAATAACAAAGAAAGAAAGATCCCGCAATAAGTCGGGGACATCAAATTAGCGGCATAGTTCGCAGATTGCCAGGAAAGGAAAAGCAAATAAATGAAAAGGAACTGTTACATGGTTCGCAAGGCGGGTACGAGCCTGAGAAGGATCAATACTGGATCCATCTCCTTCGGCCTTGCCCTCGCACCCCCGAGCTCGGCGGTACGCGCGGATAATGATACGCGCGGACCAAGCAGAGCTCGTGCTGCAGCAGATGGACTTGGTCCTCCGCCAGTGAGAGGTGCACCCCGGGAGAAGTGACCTCGCGGCGGGCGTCCGTCTGCAGCTCGGCGAGATGTCTTGCCAGTTCATCATCGATCGCGGTGAACCGCTCCTCGAAAGCCGCCATGTCCTCTCGCGCTTGGTCGTATAGGTCCCGCAACATATGCCCGTATTTCTGGAGCATCTTGATGGTCTGCTGCTTCATCACTTCGGGGTCCAGGGGATCGCCAAGGAAGTCGGCAATCTTGTCTGGTGAGGGCGGGGGAGACATCTCCTCCTCACCAAGGTCCAGCTCGGCGGACTCCTGGACACCTGCGAGATTGAGTATAGCGAAGAAAGCGAGACGCAATCTATTAAGAATAATTTACCAAACCTGACAGGGCCATGACCGCTTTACCAGGGCGCTGGCGAGAGGAGCTAGGCTGCCCCTGGAAGGCCTCGGTGTAGGACATCATGATGGACTTCCCTAGGCCTGGGGGTTGGGGAACGTTGCTCGCGATCCATGCATCGGCGATGAGCGAGCCGCCGGGGCTTTGATGGCCCAGAAGATTGAACCCGGGGACGAAGATGGCCGCGTCTGGAGGGGGCTATGAGCCCGATGGGGGCTGCGAGCCCGGAGGGGCCGGCGAACCCGATGGAGTGGCGCGCCGCGCCGACGTTGCGAAGTGGGCCTCTACAAGCATCATCATGAAGAATTTAGTTGGGGAATTAGTAAACAAGAGAGCACATGGATCTTACCAGGCTGCGGAGAACGACACAGGTCGATGATGCCCAGGTTAGCGGTCGCCGATTCGTTTCTTCTAGGAGAGGGGAGGCGGTCACCATCCAGGTTCCCGCTCGCAAGGGATCCCGTCAAGGGCACACTCTGAAAAAGGACATGTTAGCTCAAAAAGAGGGGGGAATGGCCTGCGAATTCAAATACATGCTCAGTGGGGGGAGGGTCAAGCGACGGGTCTTTGAGAAAGGACCCTCCCTCCCTGAGTTGTCGCCGCACGGTCTTCGCCTTCTTCAATTTGGGAAAGGGCGGAGGAGTCTGCCGGGTGGCCCAAGGGGAGAGCCGGGTCGTGACGGATTGCTGGTCCGCCCGGGACGCGTCCAGACGGGCTTGAGCTTCTTCCGAGAGGGGCATTTTGGGGGGCGTGCAGTAGCGAGTGGTGGAGGAAAATGAAGAAAGAAGGGGTCACCCATCACCCAGAGACGTTTGTATTTATAGCACTGGGGATGGGGATCACCGAAGATTCCTGCCAGCTCAGCAGCCGTCCAGGCGAACACAGAGGGTTGGATGTTTCTTTTCGAGCTTAGGGTAATCACACAAAGAGCGGAGATTGTGTACAAACCAGTTTCCGCCAAGGGGGTGAAAAGGAAAATCGACTACAGGCAGGTCAAAGAGTACTCGCCAACTCGCGGCGAGCATCCGGTCAAGGCGAAGCGAGGCGAATCAGAAAGCCGATCTCGCGAGTAGCACATGACGAGGCGAGATAGACTGACATCGCCCTGGGGTGCATTTAGCCGGAGCGAGTGAAGCGAGGTCTCGCAGGTCCAGTCTGGCGAAGGCGAGTGGGGGCTCGCCTCCACTCGCAAAAGGGCATCTCGCGAGCCCAGCTCGCAGGGAAAAAGGCGAGTGGCGCCTTCACGGGCCACTCGCCCGACAAGGGTCTACAGGTGAATTTACCCTGATACCCTTGGTGGGCTGCCAATGGCCCCCAGAACAGCAGAGTTTGGTTGTTAGCAGACCAGTTTGGTGTGCGTATAGTAAAATCAAAAGGCGGAATTGCGCTATCAACAGATCGATGAAAAAGGCTATAAACAGACCCTGAAGGGCACCTTTGGAGAGCATTCCAGATCTTTGTTTCTCCTTAGGACGCCTTTGGTTAGCTCCTTCAGCTCTCCAAGGTGCCCGACTTCAGTTTTGGCTTAGGAGGGGAAGCGCTCAAGAGATCTTCCAGGTGTGTGGTGGGACCTCCACGCTGTCGCCAAGGGTCGGTTTTTTTAGCTCTAAGTCTTCGGTCAGGTTCCTCCGTGAGATCAGTAAGTGCTAGCTGCCCCCTTTCAGGTGTCCGAACTCCTCGTTGGGCCGATTCTCGGTTCCAACAAGGAGATCTATCACATGAGTCAACACTTTGCACTGGAGGATGAGGAAATTGATGTACCAGTCTGTTCTGAGAAGCATACTCTTGTTGTGGATGTGAGAGTGGATTAGTTAGCTGTACTTATTTACTTGTTAATATGTAATGATCCATTGTTGGTACATTGATGACAATGAATTTTGGAGTTTGTATTGTATAGGTCTACGTGCCTTGTTTATTCTTGTTATATTTCTTTTATTTATCCTTTACATATTGTCTATACAGTGGTGATGTGTTTTATGTTTTTCACATATTATCTTTACTTCGGGTTAAAACCTTATGTTTGGATGTGAAATATTGATTATTTGTTTAAGATCATTACTAATTTATATTGCTGAAGTGTACGACGGGAAGAAGGTAAGATGGTCATGCCTCCGCCCTTTTGTTAGCCACTTTGAGGTGCCATTTTGAGTGGTGTGCGATAAATGATCCGTTAGTGCTTACTTCCGAGGGGATCTTCTGAGGGGGTCTTACGTGAGGCACCATGACGTGGTATATATGGTGCATCCAAAAATCTTAACTAGACTTGTTTAGGGTCCGACTAAGTGATTGGGCAACCCAATTTGGGTGCACCTAGCCCAATTTGGCTTTAACCATGAATTTGGGTCATTATTGGGGTTTGGACATTGGAGGGCCAGACTAATTAATTTGTCTTATGACTAATTTACACATACATGTCTAGCAAGTTCATGTCATTAGATCAACCAAATTTTAAGTAGATGGTAGATCTTAATCAGACATAGATCCAGGGGGTACATGTCTCTGATGTGACCCTAATAGGGATTTGGACACCAAATTAGCTTACCCGAGCAATATGGGTTCAGGTTGGGTTGGGTTGGCTTAGTTGACAAAAGGGTTGTTTACCTTGCATGAATTAAATTAATCATGCATTACTAACCTCAATTAGAGTCTTACCGGAGATTTTTGACTCTATCAATGGCCTCCATTTTATTTGGAACCCTACATAGTGAAATTTCACCCATTTATATGCATCCTATTTGGGCACTTTTCAATTTGGACTCGATTTGGGCCACTTGAACCCAAACCTAAGTTACTCTTACCACTTGGGGCTTGGATAGAGCTTATGGTTGGGTCAATATTTAGAACTTGTGGATCCAACAATGTGCCATAGTAATGAAAGTTGACCTAATAATTGTGAATTGGACACAATCTATATCCCCTAGGTGTCATCACACCATTCTTATAAGTAAAAGTTTAGATTTTGATCCAGGTGTAGGCCCAATCATCTAGATTTGACATGTATTGAGATGTTTCCAGAATTGTCGGTATGTGGTTAAGCTACTATGGAAAATGAGTCATGTCGGATCCTTGAATGCCTAATGTTGACCTGAGTAGACTTTGATCTGTGTCAAAGCCCAAATTGCAGAACTATTTAAACATCTCTTCTTAATGACAACTTTCAAAAGAATAGTTTCCATTTTTTTTCTTTTTTTAAATAGAATGTCTAATGCAAAAGGCAAATTACAGGTAGATATGATATTCACTTGCTCAACGTATTTGAACGGATAATTTTCAAATAAAATAAAAAATAAGACACAAGTAAAGATACAAAATAGAATAATTTTTTTTTTGGACTTAAACAACTATCAAAATAGTTCTAAGAGAGAAAAAATATATATGTTTTATCTTTCATCTATGCTCGATCACTATTCCAAAAAAATTCTAATTCACAAAAGGTTACCGCAGCTCGCGGTATTTGCCAGTTCATTGCAGGCAGGATATGACCTTCTCCCAGGTGGAGCTAGTGTTGGCACAAATAAAGTGGAGTGATGAAAAGTCTTCTCGGTCAAAAGCCCGATTAGACCTCGTTCAAATCCTCATATTACTGCTAGGCCAAGTCAAATTGGGCAGCCCCCACCTCTTAACCTTTAGTTGTTAGCCGGCATGCAACGTCCAAAAAATACTCAGAAGTAGAAACATTCATTCAGACTAATTATATGAAGAAAAACAAAATTTTGAGTTCTCAATTTCCTTCTTTCATGTATCATTTCTTTCTTAGGCCATTAAAAATCTTCTATTTTTTTTCTTAATAAGGGGATGAAATTCTCTTTGTTAAGGGTGATGAAGATGCATACCACAAATAAAGGTGTAGATTGATGTATGATAATTCTCAATAGTGCAAAATATTACACTCAAATGTTTCATTAAACACTTAATGTTACCATTAGAATACAACATACAATCAACATCTCCCACACTCTCCTAAATTGTTGTAATATTATTATTCAAATTTTCATTTATGAGATTGAATTTTTTTTTTTTGCATCTAAACAATAAAATTATAAATTGTAATTTTTAATATTAAGCAGTGGTGGGACTAAGATTTTGCATCAACCCGGCACCTAGCAAAAATTAAAATTTTGTGGTCTGATTTAGCTCAAGAGAATCTGGTGCACATTCATTATATATATAGGTATATATATATAATATCAATACTTGTCCTATTTTTTAAATCTAATGTTATCAAGTTTTTTTTATTAATTTCAAAATAGTTTAAAATATAATGTCCATCTACGTAACTATTCTCTCAAAAAAGGTTAAAAAAAAGTGTCAAAATCTTGTTATCACAAACAAGTTCTCAAAATCAAATTTTCAAATTGTTGTATTTATTATATTAAATAATCATGATTGTTAAAACATATAAATAAATGTGACTGAAAGGAAAAGAGAAAAAAAGTAGAAAAGAGAGAAGAAAGAGAGAGAGGTATACATTTGCATGACATTTGTTTTGAGATTGTACGGATGCATTTGAAAGTGCGGTAAGAGCGAAAAGATTGTTATATTGTCTTATATATATATAATACCTTATAAAGAAATACCGTGACATGAAATTTAAAAATAATTGAGAAAATCAGATCCGTCAATGATGGCATGATTAATACAGACCGTATGATTACTTACAGCTTCTTTTATTAGAGCTCCTACAGCTACTATGATATGGTGTCTTAGGCTTATAATAAGGTGTAGGATACCCTATACCATAAAATTATGATATTACCCTTAAATTTATTAAAAAATGAGTCATATGACTCAACTTTTAATCTCACAAAAATTGTCAATGATGAGAATTGAACTCAGGTAACCACTATATTAAGCAGAGGTGACAACCATCACACCATAAGGTTTTTGTTAAACAACATTTAATTATGTTTATATATACTGATATAAATATGAACCGCCACCGCCTAATTTTGTCACCCCCGCAGAATGTTGCCGCCCGCACGGGGGCCGTGCCATGTATATATATGTGTGTGTGTGTATAAATATGTATTTTTGCAGCTAAACAATAAAATTATAAATTATAATATTTAATATTCAGCAGTGGCGGGACTAAGATTTTTGCCGTAGCCCGAGCACCTAGTAAAAACTAAAATTTTGTGGTCTGATTTAGCTCAAGAGAATCTCGTGCACTTTCATTATATATGTTGAAACCATAGAACTGGCTTCGACGTCGCAACATGTATGCAGCTAACCCTTACTTCACCTGAGCTAGAACACATGACTGATCGCTAAGAGCCGAAGGACCTTGCACCTACGAAGACCTGAACAGACCCCTTAAGCTGCAGCGAGGAGATCCCACCACAAACCCGGAAGATCAAAAAGAGCTTTCCCTCCCAAGCCAATGCTGAGTTTGGGCACCCTGGAGAGCACTACGAAGACCTCGCAGCCAACTAGATGGACAGCGGGCGGGGGATGCATGCTCACAAGTAACACGTGAGGAAGAGGAGAAGACTTGAGGTGTCCTCTCCCAAGGTGCCCATGAGGTTCTATTTATAGACTTCTTGAAATTGGGCTGCGGATAGCCACTTCAAAACACTACTCGAACCCCTCGAAACCAGAGATACGGGTGAGTGGGGACGCTACCTCCACTCACCCGCAAGAGGAGGGAGGGGCGAGTGGGGGCCTTCCCCCACTTGCCAGCGAGAAGGGAGAGTAGGGGGCGCTTCCCCCACTCGCCCGCAAGGAGGGGCGAGTGGGGGGGGGGGGGGTCGCTTCCCCCACTCGCCTCCAGGAGGGGAGAGTGAGGGGCGCTACTCCCACTAACCCGCAAGGAGGGGGCGAGTGGGGGAGCTGCCCCCACTCGCCCGCATGGAGGGGCGAGTGGGGGTGCTGCCCACACTCGCCCGCAAGAAGGGGCGAGGGGGGAGCTGCCCCCACTCGCCCTCAAGGAGTGGGGAGTGGGGGAGTTTCTCCCACTCGCCCGCAAGGAGGGGCGAATGGGGTGATTCCCCCACTCGCCAGCTAGCAAGGAGGGGGTGAGTGGGGGAGCTTCCCCCACTCGCCCTACTACTCCTTTATTTCCTCCCCTAAGCCCTCCTTTTGCCTTGGGTGGCTTCGGACGCCTCCAATAGGTCGATTCGTCAGTCACGACCATCTTCACTACCCACCTTGGTCTCGACGAATTACTGGTTATACACAATCCCCACTTTTTGGGGGTTCGACACGAGCCCAAAAAATTAATGGATCACCCGTGCTTCGGAGAGACGGGCAAAAACGCAACGGTCGAACTACTCAAAGGTGGTTCATTCCAAACTGAACATAAGAGCGACAGACCTTTCTCCACTTACCAACCCTCCCGTGAACTGAGCTCAACAGGAGGTGGAGAAAGCTCAACACCTCTAGTCGAGCTGAACTCGACCCGAGGTGGAGGAAGACTCAACATCTCTAGTCGAGCCGAGTTCAACTAGAGATGGAAGGCGAATCTTTCTCCACTTAATAACCCTCCCGTGAACTGAGCTCAACAGGAGGTGGAGAAAGCTCAACACCTCTAGTCGAGCTAAACTCGACCCGAGGTGGAGGAAGACTCAACATCTCTAGTCGAGCCGAGCTCAACTAGAGATGGAAGGCGAACCTTTCTCCACTTAACAACCCTCTCGTGAACCGAGCTCAACAGGAGGTGGAAAAAGCTCAACACTTCTAGTCGAGCTGAACTCAACCCGAGGTGAAGGAAAACTCAACATCTCTAGTCGAGACGAGCTCAACTGGAGATGGAAGATGAACCTTTCTCCACTTAATAACCCTCCCGTAAACCGAGCTCAACAGGAGGTGGAAAAAGCTCAACACCTCTAGCCGAGCTGAACTCGACCCGAGGTGGAGGAAAAATCAGCATCTCTAGTCGAGCCAAGCTCAACTGGAGATGGAATGCGAACCTTTCTCCACTTAACAACCCTCCTGTGAACTGAGCTCAACAGGAGGTGGAGAAAGCTCAACACCTCTAGTCGAGCAGAACTCGAACCAAGGTGGAGGAAGACTCAACATCTCTAGTCAAGCCGAGCTCAACTGGATATGGAAGGAGAACCTTTCTCCACTTAACAACCGTCCCGTGAATCGAGCTCAACAGGAGGTGGAGAAAGCTCAACACCTCTAGTCGAGCTGAACTCGACCCTAGGTGGAGGAAACTCAACACCTCTAGTCAAGCCGAACTCAACCTGAGATGGAGGGAACTCAACACCTCTAGTCGAGCCAAACTTAACCTAAAATTGAGGGGACTCAACACCTCTAGCCGAGCCAAACTCAACCTGAGATGGAGGGAACTCAACATCTCTAGTCGGTCTGAACTCAACCTGAGATGGAGGGAACTCAACATATCTAGTCGAGCTGAACTCAACCTGAGATGGAGGGAACTCAACACCTCTAGTCGAGCTGAACTCAACCTGAGACGGAGGGAACTCAACATATCCCCAGATTAACTGGAGGTGGAGAACTTCAACACTTCCTGGGAGCTCAGTTCACCTGGAGGCAGAGGAACTCAACATATACCCAGACTAACTGGAGGTGGAGAACTTTAACACTTTTTGGGAGCTCAGCTCACCTGGAGACGGAGGAACTCAACACATCCCCAGACCAACTGGAGGTGGAGAACTTCAACACTTCCTAGGAGCTCAGCTCACCTGGAGGCGGAGGAACTCAACGCATCCCCAGACCAACTGGAGGTGGATAACTTCAACACTTCCTGGGAGCTCTGCTCACCTGGAGGCGAAGGAACTCAACACATCCCCAGATCGGCTGGAGGTGGAGAACTTCAACACTTCCTAGGAGCTCAGTGTTATGCCCAAAACTGGTATATGTATCACACGCAAGTGCACGTGCCAGATCAAGTAATAATGAGTGAGTAAAGTTCATTTCCACTGAGAGGTGGTGAATTTAGTGCTTGTAATTACCAGTTGTGCTCTTTCCTTAAATCCAAGTCAAATAAAACGGTGGTTTATAGAACATTAAAATTAGGAATAATAAAAACTACTAATTAAGATAAACTATGGATCGTAGAGAAAATTACTTGGTTATCAGTTATAAAAGGTAATCTTCTAAGGTGATTTCCTAAGCATAGTGTGATGAATTTATAAAAGAAACTTTATGAAATGCATGGTGGAACGTCTTGCAACGATTTTAAGGTAGTAGATTCGTACCTCTCGATATCGGAAATCCCTAGCCTCTATTTCCCCCTTGGGAGAGACAAGTACCGCATAAAGATTTAAAACCATAGTTGCTTATATCAAGGGGAAATCTCTTTTTTCCCTTCAAATACTATAACGGGTCTATAACACACTTACGCAACTCCTCTCTTGAATTATAGAGCGTAGTAAAAAGACAAAACTGTTGAAATTATTGAAGTGGAAGTGGAGGAGGCTTTTGGACCTGAGCGGTCTGGGAAGAGACCGGGCGGTCTGGCGTGACCGCACGGTCTGGCGGTCTGACAATGGCAATCTGTTCTATTGGTCAGCTGCGGCTTCCAGGGTTGACCGCTGGTCTGGTCCAAGGGCTGCTGGAGGTGGAGGTCGTGCGGTCTGGCTGTGACCGCATGACGGGTGATCTTCCTCAGGGTCGCGCGGTCTGTCTCTGACCGCGTGACAAGTTGTTCTCTTCAAGGACGTGCCGGTCTGGCGTGACCGCACGGGTTGGCTCTTGAATCCAGTCTGGTGGCTTTCCAGAGGGTTCTGAAGGAGTTCGCGGACTAAGTTATTCTTAGTCGCGCGGTCTCAGTTCGCCGTCTCAGGAGGAGACTGGTATGCGGGCTGGTTGCTGTTCGCGGTCTCAGGAGGAGATCGACATACGGACAGGAGTTCGCGGGTTGATGGCGGACTGGCTGTGTTCGCGGTCTCGGGCGAACACAGGTGGTGGGTGACTTCTAGGCGGTCTGGCGATCTCCGTGTGGAGTCGTGTTCAGACCAAGGGAGTAGCGATCTCCCGCGGTCTGGTGTGAAGTCGGCGCTCACCAAAATGAAGCAGGAGGGTTGCAGTGATTGCGCGGGTTGACCGGTAAGGTCGCGCGATCTGATGGGTGGTGACTCTATCTCATAGGGTGGTGACTGGATCAGGTCTCACGCCTATAAATAGGGAGCCACTGTAGCAGCAAAAGAAGAACACACCAAGTGTAAGCCGAGTTTGCCTAGTTCCTGCGGTCTGTGTTTCTGACCGAGCGGTCTCTGATTGAATTCTTTCTTGTGCAGCTTCTGCGGATAGTGTGGGCGGCAGCGATCACCTCTTCCTCTGAAAGTGTTCGGGCGGTCTGCGGCTTGGAGTTGTGGTGCTGGAGTTCGGGAATCAGGAGATCGGCAAAGGAGCGGTCTGGTGCAGCGGTCTGGTGGTGTTTCGAGATCGGGAGCGGTTGCGGTCAGGCAGCAGCGGTCTGGCGAGCTTCTGAGTTCGGCAAGAGACCGTGCGGTCTCAGTTATCTTCAGTTTCTGTCCTTTCTCTTTGAAGTTTTGTGCTGACGAAATCATGTCTCGTCGAGCATGTCTTGCCCTGTAATTGAAGTATTGCTATCAATAAAGATCGTTTTGTTCGCCTAAGATTGTCTTTGGTTGTTTGGCTTGTATCTCTAGTTGTTATTCCTGCTTGCTCTCACAAGGTCCGGAAAATTTTCACATGGTATCAGAGCTAGGTTGGAGTTGAAAGAGCAGTGAATAACTTAGAGTAGCCATCGCCTTTGTGAAGAAGGAACCAGAGGAAGAGCAATGGAAGGTGGGTTTGCAAGAGGTCTTGGTATTGAGATGCTTACGTCGACTAACTTCAAGAAGTGGAAGTCGTGTATGCAGAGCTATCTTCTGGGTGAGGACCTCTGGGAGGTGGTAGGAGGAGATGAAACAGAAGAGGTGAAGGCAGTAGAAGGAGGTGATAATGGACCGGCCGTGAGGGCATGGAGGAAGACCAACGCCAAGGCCGAGTTCACCTTGAAGCGTGCCATTTCACCTGATCTCTTTGATCACATCTTGGGGTGTGGATCAGCTGCTGAGATCTGGAGAGCCCTGGATGGGCTGTTTAACAAAAAGAATATAGCAAGACTACAGTTCTTAGAGAATGAGCTGGCAAGGTCAGCTCAAGGTGATCTTTCTATCTCGAACTTCTTTTTGAAGATGAAGAATCTCTGCGCTGAGATATCAGCACTGGATCCTGATGAGCCAATTTCTGAGGCGAAGCTGAAGAGGCACATCATCCGCGGCTTGCGGAAGGAATATGTGGCCTTTGTGACGTCGGTACAGGGATGGGCAAATCAGCCGTCTCTGCTAGAGCTGGAGAATCTGCTAGCTTCGCAGGAAAGTCTGGCAAGGCAGATGGCGGGGGTGTCAGTGACTGGGGGAGATGGCGAGGTTCTCTTCTCAGGGAAGAAGAAGTGGGAGAAGAAGAAGAAGACCACGGAAGGCCATGGGCCTTCAACTTCTGGGCAGCAGGAAAGGGGGTATGCTCCCAAGGCTGACGGGAAGAAGAAGAAGGAAGGTCTCAAATGCTTCAAGTGCGGAAAGGTTTGGCACTTTAGGAAGGACTGCAGGCTGAATACTCAGCCAGGGCATGCTGTTGAGAAGGAGGAAGCACCAGCCAGGCACTTTGATGGAGGATGGGGAGGAGCCTTCTCGGCTTCTATTGGAGCCTCGGCTCCTATCAACTATCAGGAGGACTGGATCGTGGACTCGGGGTGTGGTCATCACCTCACCGGGGACGAGTCGAAGCTTTCTTCAGCAGAGCCGTACACAGGTAACAATGCTATTATCACTGCAGATAATACTGTGCATGCAGTCGAGAAGGTGGGGGTTATTTCTTTGGGCAGTGATAGAGGGCCACTTACCTTGAAGAGTGTCTATCATGTGCCCGGAATGAAGAAAAACCTCTTCTCCGTGACCAACGCTGTTGACGCTGGGTATCACGTTCTGTTCGGCCCGACAGAAGTGAAATTTCTACGAAATGTAGAGGCCGTGAAGGCCGAGGTCGTCCATGTCGGGAGACGGGCAAAGGACTTGTTTGTTTTATCAACAAGTTCCTACGTCGACAAGATGAAGACGAATGATGGTGCCGTTATATGGCATGAGAGGTTGGGGCACGTAGGGATGGACAAGCTGAAAGCTATGGCGGTGAGAGGTCTGGTCAAGGGCCTGCCAAGTCTGTCTTCCTACGGAGAAGGTCATGTTTGCGCAGGATGTCAGTTCGGCAAGTCTCATCGACTACCGTTTGACAAATCGCAGACAAGGTGTAGTGTGCCGTTGGAGTGCATCCACGGTGACTTGATGGGACCTACTGCTACCCCAAGCCTCGGAGGCAGCAGGTATATGCTGGTGTTGATCGATGATTACACCAGGTATGTCTGGGTATTTTTCCTGAAGGAGAAGGCGGAGGCATTTGCCAAGTTTGTGGAGTTCAAGGAGCTCGTGGAGGGTTGGCTGAATCTGCGGATCAAGAAGCTGAGGACGGACAACGGAGGAGAGTTCACCTCTGCTGAGTTCTCCAATTTTTGCAAGAAGGCAGGCATCCGGAGGGAGCTCACTTGTGCTCATACTCCACAACAGAACGGAGTTGCAGAACGGAAGATCCGTCATCTGACGGAGACCTGCAAGTGTTGGCTGCATGCCAAGAGTATCCCAAAGTCCTTCTGGGCGGAGGGAATGTCTTGTGCTGCCTACGTCATCAACAGGATGCCTCTGAGCCCCATCAACATGCTGACTCCACATGAAATGATGTTCAAGGAGAAGCCAAGTGTGGCACACCTTAGGGTGTTTGGTTCCACCTGCTACGTGCATATTCCAGATGCTCTTCGGACGAAGCTAGATGCGAAAGCAAGGAAGCTAGTCTTCGTGGGATACGATGAGCGGAAGAAAGGGTGGAAGTGCATGGACCCGGAGACGCGGAGATTTGTTGTATCTCGCGATGTCGTGTTCGATGAGGTGACATCTTACAAGGGGTCTTCTGATGTGGAGTTACCAGAAAGCAGGGTGGAAGTGCCGGAGAAAGCTGTGGAGAATCTTCAGGTGGAGCTACCTGTGTCACCAGGTGGTCCATCTCCTTCTAGTTCCGAGACGGGGGCTTCTGGTTCAGGGAGCAGGGGGAGCAATGCTCCTAGCACATCTGGAAGGGGAGCTAGGGAAGAAGCAGCGGATGACATTGCAGCTCAAGGGAAGGAGCTGAGGAGGTCGAAGCGAGCGATCATCGCCCCTGATCGCTATACAGGAGGAAACGCAGTGAGCTTCGTCTCATGTTTCTTCGCTGGTCCCTTGGATGAGAGGGAGCCGTCGAGCTTTGAGAAGGCCCAAGGCGTGAAGGAGTGGGATGTTGCGATGCAAGAAGAGATGGCAGCTCTTGAGAAGAATGAGACCTGGTCTCTTGTGCCCAAGCCGAAGGGCATCGCTCCTGTGACATGCAAGTGGGTCTACAAGCTGAAGAAGAAAGCTGACGGCAGTATCGAGCGTTACAAGGCTCGTCTTGTAGCTCGGGGGTTCTCGCAGCAATACGGTGAAGATTATGATGAGACATTTAGTCCGGTGGCAAAAATGACTTCAGTTCGGTTCATCATTGCCTTGGCGGCGTTCAGTGGATGGAAAATTTGGCAGCTCGACGTCAAGAACGCTTTCTTGTACGGCGAGATTGACAAGGACATCTTCATGGTTCAGCCACCAGGTTTTGTGTCTGAAGATTTTCCGGAGCATGTCTGCAAGCTGAAGAAGGCCCTGTATGGGTTGAAGCAAGCGCCGAGGGCGTGGTACGGGAAGATCGCAGAATATCTCCTATTCTGTGGATTTGTTGCTTCAGACTCGGACTCGAGTTTGTTCGTTAAGAAGAGCGGGGAGCTTCAGGTCATCGTGCTGCTATACGTTGACGATATGATCGTGACGGGGAACTCGAAGGAGGAGGTAGCACAGCTTCGGGCCGAGCTGGCCATCAGGTTCGAGATGAAGGACTTAGGTGAGCTTCACCATTTCCTTGGACTTGAGGTGCAGAGGAAGGAAGGTGGAGTGCTGGTGACTCAAGCCGGATATGCGGAGCGGATCGTGGAGCGGTTCGGCATGAAGGAAGGGAAGTGCACTTCCACACCTCTGGAGAAGGCTATGAAGCTTCAGAAGGATGAGGGAAGGATCATGCAAGATCCGTTGGTGTTCCGAGCTCTGGTTGGGAGCTTAATCTATCTGACGATCACGAGGCCGGACATTGCATATGCAGTGGGCAGGGTGAGTCGGTTTATGGCGGAACCACGAGTACCTCATCTGCTAGCGGCCAAGAACATTCTGAAGTATGTCAAGGCGACCTCGGACATGGGTCTCCTATACAGGAAGGATGCGGGCTTCGAGGTGCATGGATACATGGATGCTGATTACGGGGGAGATTCGGATGATCGGAAGTCGACATCTGGATTCGTCTTCATGGCGGGCCCTACGGCTATATCATGGTGCAGCAAGAAGCAGGATTCCGTATCGGTCTCTACCACGGAAGCGGAATACAAGGCTTCGGCCTTGGCAGCTCAGGAAGCCATCTGGCTTAGGAGGTTGGTAGGAGACGTCCACAAGGAGGTTCGGGAGCCGACTCTGCTACGCGGTGACAACGAGAGTGCTCTCAAACTGGTGACCAATCCAGTTTGTCACGCGAGGACCAAGCATATTGAGATCGAGCATCACTTCATACGGGAGAAGGTGCTGGAGGGATCTCTTTCGGTCGAGCATGTGCGGAGTGCGGACAATGTCGCAGACATCTTCACCAAGGCGCTGGCAAAGGGGCCGTTCACACGGCTAAGGGAACTACTTGGGCTAGTTTCCACTTCCCACTTCAAGGGGGAGTGTTGAAATTATTGAAGTGGAAGTGGAGGAGGCTTTTGGACCTGAGCGGTCTGGGAAGAGACCGGGCGGTCTGGCGTGACCGCACGGTCTGGCGGTCTGACAATGGCAATCTGTTCTATTGGTCAGCTGCGGCTTCCAGGGTTGACCGCTGGTCTGGTCCAAGGGCTGCTGGAGGTGGAGGTCGTGCGGTCTGGCTGTGACCGCATGACGGGTGATCTTCCTCAGGGTCGCGCGGTCTGTCTCTGACCGCGTGACAAGTTGTTCTCTTCAAGGACGTGCCGGTCTGGCGTGACCGCACGGGTTGGCTCTTGAATCCAGTCTGGTGGCTTTCCAGAGGGTTCTGAAGGAGTTCGCGGACTAAGTTATTCTTAGTCGCGCGGTCTCAGTTCGCCGTCTCAGGAGGAGACTGGTATGCGGGCTGGTTGCTGTTCGCGGTCTCAGGAGGAGATCGACATACGGACAGGAGTTCGCGGGTTGATGGCGGACTGGCTGTGTTCGCGGTCTCGGGCGAACACAGGTGGTGGGTGACTTCTAGGCGGTCTGGCGATCTCCGTGTGGAGTCGTGTTCAGACCAAGGGAGTAGCGATCTCCCGCGGTCTGGTGTGAAGTCGGCGTTCACCAAAATGAAGCAGGAGGGTTGCAGTGATTGCGCGGGTTGACCGGTAAGGTCGCGCGATCTGATGGGTGGTGACTCTATCTCATAGGGTGGTGACTGGATCAGGTCTCACGCCTATAAATAGGGAGCCATTGTAGCAGCAAAAGAAGAACACACCAAGTGTAAGCCGAGTTTGCCTAGTTCCTGCGGTCTGTGTTTCTGACCGAGCGGTCTCTGATTGAATTCTTTCTTGTGCAGCTTCTGCGGATAGTGTGGGCGGCAGCGATCACCTCTTCCTCTGAAAGTGTTCGGGCGGTCTGCGGCTTGGAGTTGTGGTGCTGGAGTTCGGGAATCAGGAGATCGGCAAAGGAGCGGTCTGGTGCAGCGGTCTGGTGGTGTTTCGAGATCGGGAGCGGTTGCGGTCAGGCAGCAGCGGTCTGGCGAGCTTCTGAGTTCGGCAAGAGACCGTGCGGTCTCAGTTATCTTCAGTTTCTGTCCTTTCTCTTTGAAGTTTTGTGCTGACGAAATCATGTCTCGTCGAGCATGTCTTGCCCTGTAATTGAAGTATTGCTATCAATAAAGATCGTTTTGTTCGCCTAAGATTGTCTTTGGTTGCTTGGCTTGTATCTCTAGTTGTTATTCCTGCTTGCTCTCACAGGGTCCGGAAAATTTTCACAAAAACTTTGGCCAAAAGTTTCAAATAAAGATTATATATTCAATAAAGATATCCATCAAACATTCTTAAAGCAAAATTCAAGCGTTCATCATCTCAAAAGACAAAGTATTCTCACAATACAAGATTAAAAGTAATTAGTTCATGGAGGCGGAGTGAACACACAAAATGAAAGTGCACATTGTGCCTCTGAGAATTCTCTAGAGGGGTGGTTAATAGAGATTTAAATTTATTTCTAACATAACTGTACAAGTACAATAAAACCTACCTAAGTGTTATGCTCCAACAAATACTTATTCAGAATAAAACAAAGCTGAAATATAAAGCAGGAAAACAGTAAAGTAATCTAAGCTATGAAGGACAGCACAAAAAATAAATAATCCAGAAGACACATAGATTTTTATAGAGGTTCCCCAAAATGTGGGTACTCCCTTCTTCTACCACCTGGTAGGAATGCACCAACTGTGTCTGAGTCTTTTGGTAAGGAGACTCTTAGAACCACTGATCTTTTGACAAGGAGATCATGAACCACCAGATCTTTTGATAAGAAGATCTTGAACCACCAGATCTTTTGATAAGGGGATCTTGAACCACTGAATCCTTTGGAAGAGGGATTCTCAAAACTCTGTACAGTTGGGAATGAGAAGGAGAAAGGAAGAAGGGGAGAAGAGTAAGAATTCTGTTTTCAAAATTCTTATGAAGGTTGTATGAAGTACAGCTTCATGAATCTTTCACTAGATCTACTCTTGATTAACTCATGCTTATGATAGTGTTGTATTGCAGGAGCTTATGAATGTCAGATCCTTTCTATTTCTACTTTCTGATTGAACTTTTGGCTGTTATAAGATTGTGATGATGAGCAGCCTTGTTCTGTTCTGTTCTAAGAGAGGGAGAGAGCAGCAATTATTTCTTCTCTGTATTTTCTCTATTAGGGTTCCTGAGAGAGGAACAAGAAGAAGAGAAAAAACTCCAATAGAATAGTATAGCCGATAGTGATGAATGATCTGCCCTTCTCTTTCTTCTCTTGCCTTTTATTGTCCCACTGCATTTTTGAATTTGTTTCCCTTTCTAGTAAGACCTAAAAAGGTATTCTGCTCTGGACAATCTCTTTCTTTCCTTCTTTAATTCTCGACCCGTTCACCAACATTAAGCATGTTTCCAAGAAAGCTTTTTGTCCTCTTTTAGTTCTTCTTTCTATTTGAGGCAATTAATGAGCCGTTTGAGAACAGTCTTGCGTGAGGTGGTCCATGAGAGAAGGTCCAAAATGACAGTTGAAAAGGTTTCCCTTCTCAGATTGTATTCGACGTAGCATCGTGTTCTCTTCCTTTCTTATCGACGCACCTTCGAGTTCTTGTAGGAGCAGCTTCGAATTCATCCTTGCTCTGACTGAACTCTGCTAGTCGACGTTGCATTGATACCTTATCGACGTAAACGTCGAGTTGATGACATGGCTCTGAACTTCATTATCTGCGTCGAGATGAAGTCGACGTTGTGTCGACTTTAAATGGCTTCGACAGATACTTCCTTCTGCGCTGAGTTGAAGTAGAAGCTGCATCGACTTCTCAAAGTACTTCGATAGGTCCATGGCCTCTACGGAGATATCTATTTAACGTAACGTCGACTTGAATTACTTCGACAGAAGGGTTAACCACTTGGACTTCTAGTCAGAGTAGCGTCGACAATAACTTGACGTTGCGTCGAATTCTATTTGACGCAAATGTTAACTTTGTCCAAATTATTCTTCTCTTGAACTGGCCTTGACACCCTAGGTTGAGTATGACATCTTAAGACATCTAATGACCAGATTACCCTCACTATATAATGGGTAACTCAATCCTAAAAGATAAAATCACTTTTTAGGCAATTTGTTATGTTAAATCAAAGGGGGGTTTCCCAACAATCTCCCCCTATTTATCTTAACAAATTGAATAAAATGATTTTATACATTTCTTGTATATAATCAAGAATACATTCAAGACAATATATATAAGAAGATAACATACTGAAAACAAAAGCAATATCATTCAATTGTCAAGAAGTATATAGGTCTCCACAGCTGTTTCCCAGGAAGAATAATTTGTTGCAGAATACCTGAGCTTCATTACTCCTTCTCAGGAGTTCTTCTTTTTCTGCAAAACACTTTTGGGGCAACTTTCCTTGGATCAATCTGCAAGGGATCATCCTCTCCATCTTCATTAGTAATGTCTTTGGGAAGCTCCCCCTGAGAGAGTGCATTCACTTCAGCCTGTTGGGCAGCTTCCTGAGCAATCTTAGCTACTTGATCTAGCACTGTTTCAATCTGAGGCTCATCCTGAATTACTGTTGTGCTCACATCTGCCATTTCTATATCCAAGTTCCTTTGAACATCTGAGGAAGGCTCCCCCTGAATTACTGGAAGCTCCCCCTGATCTGCTGCTTCTACTCTTTCTTCCTCATTCTACTTTTTTGGTGCAGACTCTCCCTGATCTCCAGGCTCCCCTTGGATTTGTGCATGTTGGAAGAGAGTAGTCTTGTCAGGAGCTTCATTAGCATCACCTTTATCCTGTCCACTCAAATCTAGGACAGGTCTTTCTTCCTCCAATAAGTTCTCCCACTTCTTAACCTTGTTGGCTAGAGAGGTTAAGAATTCCTTTGTAACCATGGAGGAAGATACAAAATCCTTGAGGCTCTGGAGAGTTATTTTAAAATTTAATAGCTCAACCTCCATTTGTGAGTATTTTCTGTCAAAACTTCTTGCCTGAGAGGCCACCTAGTCTGCAAATGTAGAGGAGGCAATCCCAACTGCCTTGGAGATAATTTGCTCTAGATCAATTGTGGGGATGGAGGAGGTAGATGGAGGAGGAGATGGAGGTGGATTTTCAGGGATTGGGGAGAGTGGTTGATAAAACTCTGGTGAGACATGAATAGGTGGATGAGGTGGAGCAAATATGGATGGTAACTGATGAGGAATTTGAGGAGATGGCTCTGGGGCTGAAGAGGATTGTTGTTGTTATTATTGTTGAGGGGAAAGTTGAGCTAGAGCACCATCCTGATGGAGATCTGGAACAGTGTCCATAGGAGGTGGAGAGAGAGGAGGAGGGATATTATCCCTTGGAGGGTCTGGTATTTGCTTTTCTGGCTCTTGAGGAGAAGGAGAGGGAGGAGGTGAAGATGGAGCTTGACCAGGCTTTAAGATTTGCCTAGTCCACTTAGAGAATATTCCTATGTTTATTCTCTTTCCAGGAGGAATAGACACTCCTTTGGACTTACATACACCAGGATAGTGGTGAAGCATAACCTGACACTTGATTCTCATGAAAGCATTTTTCTTGTTGGAGTACTTGTGAGCAATCAGCTTTAGGAGACATCTCCCCCAGTTAATCTTCTTTTGCAGAATTATAACTCCCATAATTTACAACTGCTGCCTGGGAATAGCATCATGAGCTGAAATTTTACATAACATAACTTTACCAACAATGTCAGCTAAAAATCTGTACTCTTCTGCCACATCAATCTTTTGAGATTAATTGGCTTCTCCTTCCTGAACTGCATTATTTCCAGGACATTCTTTACTTCCTCTCCTGACAGTTCATCTGAGTCATTCCTAGTGGGCAGATCAAATATTTGGGAGAGAATCTCCTCAAATATGCTGATGTCTTGACCAGAGATTGTCACTTGGAGAGAATTACCATCTTCTACTGAAACAGTATCCTTGAATTCTGTAAGTTCTACATCTAAAATCTTACACCTTGTGGATATAAGCTTTGTTAAACCAATAGAATGAAATAGATCAAGGATGGCCTTGAAGCTTTCTGCAGCAGCATTGAACGAATCAATGTCCACATCAAATCCAGAGTTAACTCCTGGTGGAGCCATCAGAACAATGGTACCTGCAAAGACAAAGAGAAAACGAGAGAGGCACGAGAGAGCTGGAGAACGAGAGAGCAAGAAGAGGAAAATTTGAAAGCGTAAATGTTTCGATGCAGTAATTGCTTAAAAGCAGATGAATCGTCGCAACTTAGGTTTTAGGTCGACGCACCGTCAATAAAACTTATTATTTGGCACGCAAAGCTATGCCGAGATTGCCTTCTATAAGAAATTCTCCGCGCGCTGTTATATCGACGTTGCGTCGACTAGTACTCGATGTAACTTCGAGACAGTTCAGCAGACCTTAAGTCGACGTAGTCCTGTCGATGTAACTTCGAATTTAATCAGCATTCGATAAGACGACGTATGCGTCGATATGAACTTGACATTGTGTCGAATTCTATTCGAATTGTCCACTCTGAGTGCTTCTTGAGGCTAGCGTCGAGTAGAAGTCGATGGTACGTTGACTTCTATTCGACGTACCTCTGAATGAACAGATCTATTCTCTTTGGAAAATTCTTGCTGTTTTCCCCAGCAATTATATTTATTGAAAATAGATTATAATATCGTTTTAATAACCATTAGGTAGGATGCAAGGCAGAGATTACTCCCTTGAATAAATCGTGTTCCTTAATCAAAACCTACATCTTTCTTCCCACTCCATTTTCTCCTCAGTGGGACCCTACCTAACCCTGCACAGGTAATTCAAATATTAGAAAGGACCCAGGTTACCTTGGGCCCTTTGTTTTTACCATTGTAGGGTTCTATGAAAGAATAGAAGGGTCTTTCATGATACCCTTTGGGATGATAAGGAATGAGTTTCCCAAACCTATGTTTGTTATTCTAATATTTGAAATGTGTATGTAGAATGTATCTAGGTATAACAAATTAGCAGAATATTTTATTATCCTAGGTTTTCTTTAGCCTTTTGGTTGCTGTTATTTGACTTCTCTACATTGTTCTTACCTAGGGGTCTTTCTTTCCTATTTAGATTTACTTGATTAGGTTTATCTATCTTATCTGGATGACTATTAACCTTACTCTTGGATGATGCACTGTTCTTATATGGTTGGTACTCACTAGGTCTAACAAATGACACTGGATTTTTCCAGGCAGGTTTCCTAGGTGCTTCTGTGCTAGTGGAGGGCTCTGCTCCTAACCTTAAGTGATTAAATCTCATAGAGAGATTTTCTGTGATATCTTTGAGCTTCTGACTCCTCCAATTGAGTGAGTCCTCAAAGGCCTTTGCCTTTGCTTGCTCTTCTTGTAGATTTGTGTTTTCCTCTCTAAGTTTAATCAATTCTAACTCTTTGTTATTAATTTCATTTGTTAGGTTTTGATTTATTAGGTGCATTTCATCTTTATTATGGTTCTCTAATTCAGTTCTAGTTATGTCTAATTCTTTTTCTACCCTAAGATGATCAATGCATACATCTTTAAAACATGATTTAAAATCATCAGAGCTGAAATCAAATTCATCAAAAACAGATACCTGATCACCTTCATCATCTGATGACATCCCTAGTGCCATCATGCAGGCTGCCTCTGTTGCTGCTTCATCATCACTTTCAGATGATGAGGAGCTTAATTCTGCTTCAGAATCACTCCATTTTTGAGCAATGAAGCCCTTGGCTTTCTTCTTGTCCTTTCCTCTGAAGGAATTCTTCTTCTTCTCCTCTTTGTTGTTGTTTCTTTCCCTTTGCTCTTGTGGGAACTCAGGAGCAATGTGCCCTGGTTTGTTGCAGGTATAACAGATAATCTCCTTCTTTGGAGTTTTATCATACCTGTGACTTGAATCTCTTTCTCTCCTCCTTGAGTCTTCTTCCTTGACCCATTTCTTGAATATCCTTACTAGGAGATTGAACGTCTCATTTTTAGGAGTAGAAGGCTCTCCCTCAGCAGCTTTCAGAGCAAGACTCCTTTGGATAGGAGCTGGAGTAATTTCCCTTTCTTCTGATTCAGCCCTATTCTTCAGCAACATCGCATAAGACTTAAGCTTTCCTAGAAAAGCTTTAGTTGAGATCTCTCTGTGGCACCTGGACTCTCTGATTGCTCAGATTCTGGAATCCCATGAGCTATGGAAGCACATGAGAATTTTATCATTAATTTCAGTCAAGGATATCTCCTTATCTAAGCCTCTGAGCTCATTAATAATAATGTTGAATCTATCATACATACAGCAACAGATTCTTCAGCTTTCTTTTGAAAGTTCTCATACTGGGATATGAGAAGGGACTTTATGTTCTTTCTTTCATCAGCACTTCCTTCCACCATTGTGGTGAGTGAATCCCAAAACTCTTTTGTTGATTGACATTCAGCAACCTTTTGGAAAATGTCATCTGACATTGTTGATACCAGAATGTTCATGGCCTTGGCATCACATGCCTTGACCTTCTTCTCAGCCTCTATCCATTCTTTTCTTAGGACAACCTCAGTTGTTGAGGATTCTCCTGTCTTTTGTCTGACTGGAGCTGGAGGACCTGTGAGAAGAACATTATTGATGTCTTCGTCAATGGAGTTCATATAAAGTCTTATTCTGGCCTTCTAGAGTGTGAACTTATTTAAGTTACACACTGAGGGTCTTGTGGAATTGAAGCATAATCCTTAGCACTCATTTTCTTTATAAAATATGTTTGTAATAAACAGAAATAAGTGGGAGGTCTTTTTGATCAAGGTGTTAACCTTTTAAAGATCAACCTCCCTCTGATACCAATTGAAAGTGCACATTGTGCCTCTAAGAATCCTCTAGAGGGGGTGAATAGAGATTTAAATTTATTTCTAACATAAATGTGCAAGTACAATAAAACCTAAGTGTTATGCTCCAACAAATACTTATGCAGAATAAAACAATGCTTAAATATAAAGCAGGAAAACAGTAAAGTAAACTAAGCTATGAGGGATAGAATAAAAAATAAACAATCCAGAAGACACAGATTTTTATAGAGATTCCCCAAAATGTGGGTACTCCCCTCTTCTACCACCTGGTAGGAATGCACCAACTGTGCCTGAGTCTTTTGGTAAGGAGACTATAAGAACCACTGATCTTTTGACAAGGAGATCATGAACCACCAGATCTTTTGATAAGGAAATCTTGAACCACAAGATCTTTTGATAAGGAGATCTTGAACCACTAAATCCTTTGGAAGAGGGATTCTCAAAACTCTGTACAGTTGAGAATGAGAAGGAGAAAGGAAGAAGGGGAGAAGAGTAAGAATTCTGTTTTCAGAATTCTTATGAAGGCTGTTTGAAGAACAGCTTCTTGAATCTTTCACTGGATCTGCTCTTGATTAACTCCTGCTTATGATAGTGTTGTATTGCAAGAGCTTATGAATGTCAGATCCTTTCTGTTTCTACTTTCTGATTGAACTCTTGGCTGCTATAAGATTATGATGATGAGCAACCTTGTTTTGTTCTGTTCTAAGAGAGGGGGAGAGAAGCAGTTATTTCTTCTCTGTATTTTCTCTATTAGGGTTCCTGAGAGAAGAAGAAGAAGAAGAAGACAAAAAGCTCAAATAGAATAGTATTGCCAATAGTGATGAATGCTCTGCCCTGCTCTTTCTTCTCTTGCCTTTTATTGTCCCCCTGCAGATTTGAATTTGTTTCCATTTTTAGTAAGACCTGAAAAGGTATTCTACTTTGGACAATCTCTTTCTTTCCTTCTTTAATTCTCGACTTGTTCACCAACATTAAGCATATTTCCAAGAAAGCTTTTTGTCCTCTTTTAGTTCTTCTTTCTACTTGAGGCAATTAATGAGCCGTTGGAGAACGGTCTTGAGTGAGGTGGTCCATGAGAGAAGGTCCAAAATGATAGCTGAAAAGGTTTCCCTTTTCAGACTGTATTCGACGTAGCGTCGAGTTCTCTTCCTCTCTTATCGACGCACCTTCGAGTTCTTGTAGGAGCAGCTTTGAATTCATCCTTGCTCTGACTAAACTCTGCTAGTTGACATTGTGTCGAAACCTTATCGACGTAAACGTCTAGTTGATGACATGGCTCTGAACTTCATTATCTGCGTCGAGATGAAGTCAACGTTGCGTCGACTTTAAATGGCTTCGACAGATACTTCCTTCTGCGCTGAGTTGAAGTAGAAGCTACGTCAACTTTTAGAAGTACTTCGATAGGTCCATGGCCTCTACGTCGATATCTATTCGACGTAACGTCGACTTGAATTACTTCGACAGAAGGGTGAACCACTTGGACTTCTAGTCAGAGTAGCGTCGACAATAACTTGACGTTGCGTCGAATTCTATTCGACGCAATGTTAACTTTGTCCAAATTCTTCTCTTGAACTGGACTTAACACCCTAGGTTGAGTGTGACATCCTAAGACATCTAATGACCAGATTACCCTCACTTTACAGTGGGTAACTCAATCCTAAAAGATAAAATCACTTTTTAGGTAATTTGTTAAGTTAAATCAAAGGGGTTTTTCTCAACGCAAAATGGTTGAGAAAATCTTACAAAACATGGTGAGATTATCAACTAAATGATGGATGATGCTTTCACTGAAGTCACTCCTTCGATCAACCCTCAAAAAGTCTTGCAGTTCCTCTTGTCGCCCCCTCCAAGATGAAGATTCGAATCGCCCTTTCTCCTTTGAATAAAATCTTTTGAAACCTCTCTTCAAAACTCCTTAATTTCGGAATATTCTCCCTCTAAAAATGTACATCTCTTGCCCAAGAGACGCCACTTTCCAGATTTGCAAACGACGGTTTATTTGAATTTAAAAATCTGAAATTCGTCCAGGCGGGGTTGCAACCTTTTTCAGGTTCCTGCAACTCTTTTCCCTGGACAGCATATTTGAACAAAATCCTTCTTCCAAGTCATTCCTTTTGGCTTTTCTTGCAATGATATA
Organism: Dactylorhiza incarnata; assembly: GCA_033032865.1. Classification (NCBI taxonomy): domain Eukaryota; kingdom Viridiplantae; phylum Streptophyta; class Magnoliopsida; order Asparagales; family Orchidaceae; genus Dactylorhiza; species Dactylorhiza incarnata. The sequence continues at coordinate 6,468,929 of JAWHQI010000104.1, read as the reverse complement.
TAGAAAAAAGACCAATTTAGTCATAAATAGAATAAATATGAACTTACTCGTATTTTAACATCAATTAAACTTTTTTTCACCAAAAATGATGAGCAAATAGTCCAAAACATAGGCTAGATAACTTCTTTTTGAGAAGTTATCACACCTCCGCACTTGAACCTTTGCTAGTCCCTAGCAAAGACAATTCTCAATCATTGAATTGAGTGAGGTGATATACATCAAAAGCTAGAAATGCCAATAATCCTTTTTTCTCAAGAAAGACTAAAAGAAGCCTAGCTAAGAGTACTGAATAAACCACATGAGGATATGCCAATCATTAAAGGTTCAAAACATTCAAGAATTCATTAACTTGAAGGAAGAAAAATCTCAATTAAAATTTCTAGTGTGGTGTGTGCAATCCTTTAAAATCATTTACTTCCCTCCAACTTTCCATCGAACTTCATATAATGATTAAGAAAGGATGAGAATAGGTCGTGTCTTCGATTTAACCTCCGCAAGATTTATTAGTTAGATATGAAAAGATGTCATGAGGTTTAGTGATGAGAATGACTTTGGTTTGGTTAGAGATGAGTATGGATGGTGGAAAGTGTTTCCCTCTATGAAAAATTGTTAGTACTCTCCAAACTATGAGGTAAATTTGGATCCATAGTTGGGATCATTCTAAGTAGGTGTACACACACTTAGGCCACATAACACTACGACTCTTTTCTCTTATTTTAGTCATAAATTATAAATCATAGTTGGGATCATTCCAGGTATGAATGCGCATACCTAGGCCGCATATCACTACGATACATACATTTTTTCGTTAGAGTCTATAGTTGGGATCATTCTAAGTAGGTGTACACACACTTAGGCCACATATTACTACGACTCACACATTTTTCTTTTAACAACTAATCATAAATGAAGAGCATACTAAGAATTATCAAATAGAAGCCTAGGGAAAATATGCATAAAAATTCAAAGTTCAAGCTCAAAGGGTATAAAAGGTGATAGAATTGAAGAAGTATGGCTTGAAATGATCAAAGAGAAGTACTAATCAGAATAACTATCTATCTCATCGCTTTGGTTTAAATTTCCAATTCTGTTATCGCTCACCCTTTCATTATTATTTTTAGAAGTCCATACAGATCTATTTTTTGGAAGATCTCTTTTAAAGGGTAATGTGGAAAAATAAAAATTAATAGAGATTTAACCCCACTTGCTAACTCCAAATCAAAATGGCGTGAACCATTAGGATTGACTATCCGCTTAAATTATATTTATCATGTACTCTAGAATAGACTATTCACAAGAACTATGATCGCTAATTAATATCAAAAAAATTCATCCTCACCCAATTGGTAGGGGTTACACTACCTCCACACTTTTGCCCTTTGCTAGTCCCTAGCAAAGCGACTTTACTACTCATGACAATAGAATTTGAAAACTTGAAACAAATACATAAAACAAAGGAGTGCAGAAAATTTGAAATCGAAATACTCCCCTAAAATCTGAATGTCTGAAGATATGTCCAAAACTGCTCGTTGATGTATCCGCTAAACTCCTTTAGAGAAGCTGCATCATAAAACCTTCCTGTGTATGGCAATCTGCAAACTCATATTTTGTACTAGAAAAACATTTTAAATGCAAGTTTATAGTTGCACCGTGTCATAATCACCGATATAGGATGTTATCTAATCATAAGAGTATATGACAGGTGAAATCAATGAAACAACATGTGTTACTGATTAATATCATCCATCATTAAAGTATCATCAAATAGTAAAATAATATTAATCAAACAACATGTGTAATAGATGTATCATCCAGCATTAAAATATATGAGCAGTAAAATATCATCGATATGTTATACGAGAATGAAATTATAATCAACTAGTAAAATATAGGAGCAGTAAAATATTTTCAGTAGGCAATCTCATAAGAGTATTCACATCCAACCATATATCAAAATAAGATGTTCTCATCCTAAAGTTAAAATAAACAAATGAGTAAGCGAAGAGTGTTGATGATGGTTTTGGATTTGATATGCTATTTCTTTCTGCAGATGAGCTGTCCTCACTTTCAGTGACCTTCTTCCCTTTCTTTGAACTTTTAGGAATGACTTTCTCCCAGCTCTCCAGTATCTTCAAGTCAATCTTCTTCATGTGATGGATGGGTGATCCCATCTTTTCATTCAGCTGAAGAGTGTTGATGAGGTAAAGAGAAATGATTCTTCTAAGATTAGGTGCTTGAAGACTTCCTTGAATCTTTTTGTAATGTAACTGAGCTAAGTCAGTTTTCTTGCATAGTATTATTCTTGTCATTATTTCAAACATCTCCTTGGATATTTTGTCGTGGGATCCAGGTTTGCATATTAATGTTTTGCCAACAATGTCTGACAAAAGTTTTCCTCTTGTATTAAAGTCAGACTTTTTCAGGACACCATGTAGTTTACCTGTATGGTTGCACCACTTCCATGCCGTCAAGAGGTCTTCCTCTAAAATTTCTTCCTCTATCTCTTCTTCTGAGAATCTAGGTAGACGGAGTGCCTTGGATATTCCTTTTACGGTGACTCTCAATGGGGTATTTCCAACCCTAGTCTTGATGGCATTTCTAGATGTGCTCATCCTGGGCTCGACATAGAACTCCAAAAGTTCTCTATGCATGATAGCAGTTGGCTATGAGAGCACATATTCCAACCCTGCAGCTTCAATTTGCCCGATTACTGATCTTATTTCCTCATTAACATTGATGACCCGCCGCGCACCAGCTCACATCCTGTATTGCAAGTTTCGTCATTCTTAATGGGCGTCATTTCCTTGAATTGTCGAGATTATGGAGGTTAAGTGTCGCGAGAGCTCAAAATTTCATCGTGATGGCTTAGAGCAAATGTAGGCCGCACTCTATTTCTAAACATGTGAACTATTTATATATATGTGTCATTTAAGAACTTGAAGGGGCACATACCTGGGTTGGTGGACTGATTGTATTGATTTAGAATCAAAGTCTATGATTGTGAGATGCACTATATTTGTTGAGTGTATTATATATGTTTTTGATGAAATTCTTCTTAATCCAGAATTATGCCTGGATCCCTTATTGTCCAATAGCCACATTTAATTTTGGTTGGCCATTGGACAAACCTGCAAGACAAGGATTAATATTTCTTAGGAACCCAAATGAGTTTGGGTCCTAGGTTCTTGTTAGCCCTAACTATTGGAATTCTAGCAACTAAACCACTGACTGGCTTCTCATGCCTTGCTTTAGTTATTGTTGGTTGAACCAACAGTCTATAGCAAAGTGTCCAACATTGTCACAACACCAGCACTCAAATCTAGTATACCTCCTTTCCTGAGTCACCTTTTGAATAGAGGGCAGGTGACTGGAAGAGCAGGCTGTTTTACAGCAAGCATTTCTACTAATCATGTGATTGTGCATTGATCTTGGAGTTGACTGCACAGTCAGTGATTTTACTTTAGGAATAGGCTTTTGAGGTAAAGCTTTTTCCTTCTTTTTGACTGATGGTGTTAGTGGAGAGACAACATTTTGGAAGACAGTTCTAGATTGAGAAGTCCCTCCAATTTCTTTATTATAGCATAGTCCTCCTCTTTAGTGAGTGGTGAAGCTATCTATAGTAGGAAGAATAGTTTTGGGCTTAGTGAAGCTAGCCACAAACTTTCTTTACGAGACAAGCTTGGTTTCTAGAGACATAATTGTCCTATCCTGAGCCTCAGACCTCTTCTGAAGAAGGATAAGCTCATTGGGCAATTTAGTCACCTCCTTGGTCTTCTCATCTATTTGAGATCTGAATGGCTTAAGGATTCTTATTTCCTCAGCTTGAGATTTAACCAATTTCTTGCTCATTTTAAGAGCTGCTAAGAGAATATCATATTGTTCCATTAGATCAGTATGGTCCCCATTGTTGCATGATGAGAAGTCTTCTACATCATCGTCAAATGATGAGCAATCATCTGATACACTCTTGGTCTTTTCAAATAAAGCAGATAATGAAGATGTATGAGGGATGCATACCTGAACAGGATGTGAGCCATCCTGATCTAAAACCCTAGATTGGGCAACAAGCTCATAGAACTCCTCATCCTCAGATTCACTATTTGAGAGAGTGAGAGGTGCTCTTATTCCTCTTCTAGCCACAGAGCAGCCTTCATCTTCAGATTCACTGTCTGAGAGAGTAATGGGTGCTCTGATTCCTTTCACACTTAGTTCCATGAATGTTTCTTCTTCAAAGTTAGAGAAGCAGCAGTTGCTTTCACTTAGAGATCTGAACTTCTTGACATTAGATCTTCTAGCTTTCTTCATGGGACTTTAATTTTTGTATGGGGATAACTTGACACACGTCCAAGGGCAGATATGTTCAAGTTGTTAAGCTTTCTTTGAACAACCTTGTTGAAACGAATAAATTGGTCTCTCGAGGAGTTTGGGCCCTCAACAAGTTGAGGGGTGACCTCACACTTACTACTCCCAAGGGAGAGCTCTGGGCTAAGAGGCTAAGGAACTAGAAACAAGGCCAAGGGCTTAGCGAGGAGGTCCCACCACACACCCAGAAGATCTTAGAGAGATTCCCCTCCCAAGCCAATGTTAAGCTTGGGCATCTTTTGAGGCTCTCTCCACCCAACAAAGGAACTTAGGGGGAGAGGAGGCCAAAAGAGAGATCCATCCAAATGGTGCCCCCTTGGTCCTATTTATAGGATTTTGAACTTGGTCGGCCAATAGCCACAATCTGGCCTATGAGATTACCAAAACACCCTCGGATTTGGCATGCAAACAGCCAAATCCCGCCATTCATAGGCACTAAACGCAGACCCCCCCCCCCTCCTTACTAGAGCTGGAGCGAGAGGGGGTAGGTCGTCCCTCCTCCTCTCGCCCCCCTTGCTGGGGCGGGGGCGAGACCACGAGGCCGGCTGCCTCGGCTCGCCCCCCTGCTGGGGTAGGGGCGAGACCACAAGGCCGCCTGCCTTGGTCTCGCCCCCACTACTGCTGGGGGCGAGCCCGCGAGGTCGGCTGCCTCGGCTCGCCCCCCTGCTGGGGCGGGGGCGAGACCGCAAGGCCGACCGCCTTGGTCTCACCCCCCCCCCCCCCCCCCCACTACAACTGGGGGCGGGGGGGGGGGGGGGCGAGTCCGCGAGGCCGGCTGCCTCGGCTCGCCCCCCCCCCCCCCCCCCCAAGCTGGGGCGGGGGCGAGACCGCAAGGTCGCCCGCCTTGGTCTCGCCCCCCACTACTGCTGGGGGCGGGGGGCGAGCCCGCGAGGCCGGCTGCCTCAGCTCGCCCCCTGCTGGGGGCGGGGGGGGGGGGGGGGGGGGGGGGGGGGGGGGGGGGGGGCGAGACCACAAGGCCGCCTGCCTTGGTCTCGCCCCCCCCCCCCCCCCCCTCACTACAGCTGGGGGGGTGGGGGGGGGGGGGCGAGCCCGCGAGGCCGGCCGCCTCGGCTCGCCCCTCTGCTGAGGCGGGGGCGAGACCGCAAGGCCGCCCGCCTTGGTCTCTCCCCCACTACTACTGGGGGCGGGGGGCGAGCCCGCGAGGCCGGCTGCCTCGGTTGCCCCCGCCCCTGCTGGGGAGGGGGCGAGCCCGGGAGGCCGCCCACCTCCAGCTCGCCCCCCCCCCCCCCCCCCCGCGCGGGCTGGGAGAGCGGGAGGCCTCCGCCTCCACCGCTCGCCCCCTCTCTCCCTGCTTGGGATCACGCTAAAATAAAGTCCTAAAGACCTCTTGGGTCCCGGGGGCCCACTCGGCGAATACAAGGTTGTACAAACCTGACTTTGATACCACTTGTTAGTTTAGGATATTGTCTAATCACCTAGAGGGGAGTGAATATGTGTTTCAAAGATTTTAGTATTCTATTGCTTAATGACTGTTCTTTCTTAGGGATATAAATATACTTGAAGCACACCACAGAAAACACACAGTGATTTATAGTGGTTCCCCAAGACAATGTATTTAGAGTACTCCACTGTCCCTATGCGCCTATCTAGCAGTATGCTAGAGTCAGCAAACTCCACTAAATCTCAGATCTACTCCACAGATCTTACAACTCATGCACACAGGCCCTACATCTCAGGCCCTCAAGCCCTACAACTCGGATCCTTCTAGGATCCTACATCAGGTTCTAGGAACCCTACAACTCAGTCCCTCAAGCCCTACAACTCATGCACTCAAGCCCTACAACTCAGGCCCTCAAGCCCTATAGAGAATGTATAAGATACAGTAATGAAGAACACTTAACACAGTAAAGAAAATACTGAAGAGTTCTTCTGAGGCCCAGATGTTGACGGTCTCTGTACTTGAAGAGAAAGCTATAAAGATCTGTTCTTGATGAACCAAAGCTTTTCTTCTATATTTTCTTCAATCTGGAACACAACTTGACAGTCGATTTTGCTTGACTGGGACTTAGAGAACAGAGATCAAGAGCGTATTGTTCTTGAGAGATTGTTACTTCTTCACAGAATCGTCTTTACTATTCGATTGATTTGTGTATTCTCTGTGTTCTTCATTAGGGCAGACACTTATCATTTTATATGACCGAGGGACCGTCTAACGGTATACTCAGATGTCCTTTAAGTGTCAGTGACCCATTCCTTAACGGCTTGCACTGATTGGACCATCAGGTGACGACATTAAATGCAAACAGCATATTTTGACTTATCTCGGTCTGTCTCGACGATATGAGCAACATCTCGACGACAGACCTTGCCGTCTCGCCGATCCATCTTGGACTTAGACAATTCTTCAAGTCTTCTTAAATCTTCTTCTGAGAAGGATATCATGAGGATATGAGATATCATAGCTACACTTGCACTCATGGCAACATGAAGTCATCTCAACGATGTCATCGTGAACATCTTGCCGACTAGAGGTCTTCTCGTCGATATCGTCGAGATCATCCTGACTTATCCTCGATATCATCAGGATCATCCTGACGATAAGGAACACTTCAGTTGCCAACTGTCTCTATGAATTCTGACTTAGTCTTATCGACGACAAAGCTCCTCTACGACGATGTCGTCGACTTAGCTGGAAATTTCTCTTAGGATTCCTGAAGAACATCTGTAAGGCAGTCTTTCCAACGACAACCTTTCTTTCTCGACGATAAACCTTCTTAGACAGATACTTAACCTTAAGATTCCTGAAGAGCTTCATCATGCCATACTTCACAACGATATCGTCGTATGTACTTGTTGACACGACGATAATGTGACTTGATTGATTCTTCTTGTTCTCACAACGATATCATCGCGTATACTTTGTTGACACAACGATATCGTCGTGTGTACTTTGTTGACACAATGATATCGTCGTGTTGTTCATATTGTCACAACGATTAATGACATAATCTTTATGCTGAACTCTACGAGTAGTCTCAACAATATATACATATTTATTCGACGATATGTCCAGTCCTTCTTAACGATTTTGGACTTAAATAGATTAGAGAAGTATTGGACACACAGTCTATACTATGCAATAAGCCTTGATCCTTCATGAGTCTTCTCAACGATGATACTCGTTGTTACGACGATATCGCGATGTGTATCTTGTTGACACGACGATATTTGTCTTAGATATTTTCGCTTGATCCTTATACATTATGCTTAGTGTATATGATATTCTATAACCTGCTCATGTCACATCAAATGCACATCAAATACAAAATGTACTTATCATTGACCTGAACACTTCTTCAAATCAGGAACATTGCAAGGCACTGTTCCCAACAGTACCTCTGCCCAAAGTCACCTCTTCCCGGGCGCTCGGTCAATTGACAGTGCACCGGTAGCCCCCGTACCCAGCGTGACAGTAGCCCCGCCTCGGTAGTGTCCCAGCGCTGTTGAAACCAGTTTCCCGGTCTCAGCGTTCGAAAGGGGGTTGCGACTAACCCTTACTTGTTCTAAGCCTAGACCCTTGACCGATCACTAAGAACCGAAAGACTTGGACTTGTTGAACTCTTGAATCCACAAATGGACCCCTTAAGCTGCAGCGCGGAGGTCCCACCACGTACCCGGAAGATCTTAGAGCGCTTCCCCTCCCAAGCCAATGCTGAGCCTGGGCACCTTGGAGGGCACTAAGGAACACCTCACCGACCACCTTCAACGTCAAGGGGAAGGGGAGGGGTAGTGCTTGCTCACACGCGAGAGAGGGGGTAGGAACCAACCCTTCCCAAGGTGCCCATGGGGGTCTATTTATAGACTTTCCCAAAAATGGACTGCGAATAGCCAAAATTGGACTGCGAATAGCCAAAATTCTGTTATCCGCAGTCCGATCATGACCATGAACAGTCAAAGCAGGAGGAGGGGCGAGTGGGGTTCGAGGTGCCCACTCCCCCCCTCACGGGAGGTCCTGCTTGCCTCCCCTAAGGATGCCGGGCGAGTGGGAGGGTCTCCCCCACTCGCCCAAAGGGGGCGGCGAGTGGGAGAGCCTCTCCCACTCGCCCCCAAAGGGGGCCGACGAGTGGGAGGGACTCTCCCACTCGCCCGGCGAGTGGGAGGGCCTCTCCCACTCGCCCGGCGAGTGGGAGGGCCTCTCCCACTCGCCCGGCGAGTGGGAGGGCCTCTCCCACTCGCCCGGCGAGTGGGAGGGCTCCTCCCACTCGCCCAAAGGGGCCGGCGAGTGGGAGGGCCTCTCCCACTCGCCCGGCGAGTGGGAGGGCTCCTCCCACTCGCCCAAGGGGGCCGGCGAGTGGGAGATCCCCTCCCACTCGCCCGAAAGGAGCGGGGGGAGCGGGTGCTCCCTCCGCTTCCCCCTGCCTCTTTTTGCCTTAACCGGTCTCGACCGTCTCGGCTACCGTCACTGTCTTGGTCTCATCCGGGTCGGGTCACACCAACTCGGGAAATATGAGGGTTGTACACAATCCCCGCTCTTTGCGAGCTTGTCCCAAGCTCGGAAAGAAAGTCCAACCCACCTATTGAACGAGTTGGTGGGACCTGGAGAGAATCTTTGGAGGGACCTGCCATCGGGGAACCTCTGCCAAGCCTTTCGGCTGAAGCCATCTTTAGACGAAGGTGAACCTTTTTCCACTAAAGAACCCTCCAATGGGCCGAGCCCAACTGGAGGTGGAGAAAGCTCAACACCTTGGGTCGGATTAACCTCGACCTGAGGTGGAGGAGAAACTCAGCACCTCTAGTTGAGCCGAGCTCGACCTGAGGTGGGAGGAAAACCTTTCTCCACTTAAGGACCCTCCTATGGGCCGAGCCCAACTGGAGGTGGAGAAAGCTCAACACCTTGGGTCGGATTAACCTCGACCTGAGGTGGAGGAGAAACTCAGCACCTCTAGTCGAGCCGAGCTCGACCTGAGGTGGGAGGAAAACCTTTCTCCACTTGAGAACCCTCCTATGGGCCGAGCCCAAACTGGAGGTGGAGAAAGCTCAACACCTTGGGTCGGATTAACCTCGACCTGAGGTGGAGGAGAAACTCAGCACCTCTAGTCGAGCCGAGCTCGACCTGAGGTGGGAGGAAAACCTTTCTCCACTTAAGGACCCTCCTATGGGCCGAGCCCAACTGGAGGTGGAGAAAGCTCAACACCTTGGGTCGGATTAACCTCGACCTGAGGTGGAGGAGAAACTCAGCACCTCTAGTCGAGCCGAACTCGACCTGAGGTGGGAGGAAAACCTTTCTCCACTTGAGAACCCTCCTATGGGCCGAGCCCAAACTGGAGGTGGAGAAAGCTCAACACCTTGGGTCGGATTAACCTCGACCTGAGGTGGAAGAAAAACTCAACACCTCTAGTCGAGCTGAACTCGACCCGAGGTGGGAGAAAAACTCAACACCTCTAGTCGAGCTGAACTCGACCCGAGGTGGGAGGCGGGAACTCTACACCTACCAGGGAGCCGAGTTCACCTGGAGGGGGAGGAACTCAACACCTAATAGGGAGCCGAGCTCACCTGAAGGTGGAGGAACTCAACACCTAACAGGGAGCCGAGCTCACCTGGAGGTGGAGGAAACTCCACACCTAACAGGGAGCCGAGCTCACCTGGAGGTGGAGGAACTCAACACCTGACAGGGAGCAGAGCTCACCTGAAGGTGGAGGAACTCAACACCTAACAGGGAGCCGAGCTCACCTGGAGGTGGAGGAACTCAACACCTAACAGGGAGCCGAGCTCACCTGGAGGTGGAGGAACTCAACACCTAACATGGAGCCGAGCTCACCTGAAGGTGGAAGAACTCAACACCTAACAGGGAGCCGAGCTCACCTGAAGGTGGAAGAACTCAACACCTGACAGGGAGCAGAGCTCACCTGAAGGTGGAGGAACTCAACACCTCACAGGGAGCCGAGCTCACCTGGAGGTGGAGGAACTCAACACCTAACAGGGAGCCGAGCTCACATGGAGGTGGAGGAACTCAACACCTAATAGGGAGCCGAGCTCACCTGGAGGTGGAGGAACTCAACACCTAACAGGGAGCCGAGCTCACCTGGAGGTGGAGGAACTCAACACCTAACAGGGAGCCGAGCTCACCTGGAGGTGGAGGAACTCAACACCTAACAGGGAGCCGAGCTCACCTGGAGGTGGAGGAACTCAACACATCCTCAGACCGGCTTCTCTTCTTGAAGCCTTACCAACCCAAACGAATCTATCCGACGAGCCACCCAGCGACCGGCATCAACAAGCCCGGGCGAGTGGTCTCCAGTCGAGGACTCGACTTGAAACGAATCTACCCGACGAGCCACCCAGCGACCGGCATCAACAAGCCCGGGCGAGTGGTCTCCAGTCGAGGACTCGACTTGAAACAAATCTATCCGACGAGCCACCCAGCGACCGGCATCAACAAGCTCGGGCGAGTGTCCTCCAGTCGAGGACTCGACTTGAAACGAATCTACCCGACGAGCCACCCAGCGACCGACATCAACAAGCCCGGGCGAGTGGTCTCCAGTCTAGGACTCGACTTGAAACGAATCTACCCGACGAGCCACCCAGCGACCGGCATCAACAAGCCCGGGCGAGTGGTCTCCAGTCGAGGACTCGACTTGAAACGAATCTACCCGACGAGCCACCCAGCGACCGGCATCAACAAGCCCGGGCGAGTGTCCTCCAGTCGAGGACTCGACTTGAAACGAATCTACCCGACGAGCCACCCAGCGACCGGCATCAACAAGCCCGGGCGAGTGTCCTCCAGTCGAGGACTCGACTTAGATGCTATCTTTAACTACTTTTGATATATTATAAATAGATTACATACCATTACATTGCGCTTCCTTGCGCTTACTCGGCCACATGCACCTTGGCCATCTCATTCATCACTTCCTCCATCTCCTCAGTTTCCTCCTGGTCCTTTGGGGCATAGTTCTCTCCTCTCTGCCGAGGTTCTTCTTCCTTTCCTTAACTCCAGAAACTCTGGGCATGTGGCTGTCGCGTGGCCCTCCTGCTGATGGAAGTCACAGTATGGCAATGCCATCCTCCTTGCTTCCTTCCCTGCGCGACCCCTCTTCTTATTTCCTCTTTTTCGTCCAATCGTCATGGTTTGCAGGGGGTAGGGTTGCAATGGCCTTGTGCCCGGCTGCCACCCTGCTGGGTTGAACCGTCCCTGCTCCCCCTGAGAGTTTCCTCTCCCTTGGAAATGGCCTCTTCCTTGGCCTTGAGGGGGTCCTCCTGGCGGCCTCCAGGTCGGTAGGGCGACTGGCGGTTGAAACCCCCAGCCTTGCTCCTGCCCAATGGGGGGTCCCTGGTCCCCCTGACTTCTCGCTTCCTCCTTCTTCCCTCCTTGTTGATGTGCTTGCTCCGCCTCCATCGGGGACTGCGAGGTGAGCACGGGTGTGGGTGGTGTCGAGCACTCACCGCGAGGGGGAGGTGCGATCCGCAAGAGCTCCAGGATCGACTTCTTGAACTCGTCAAAATCACCCTTCTTCAGGTACTCGCTGATAGGGGGTGAGTCTCCCAACTCATCGCTTCCGGCCATGAGACTTGGCTCAGAGCTTTCCGAACTAGTCGCTTCCACGCTCACCGCACCAGAATGTTGAAACAAGTTTCCCGGTCTCAGCGTTCGAAAGGGGGTTGCGACTAACCCTTACTTGTTCTAAGCCTAGACCCTTGACCGATCACTAAGAACCGAAAGACTTGGACTTGTTGAACTCTTGAATCCACAAATGGACCCCTTAAGCTGCAGCGCGGAGGTCCCACAACGTACCCGGAAGATCTTAGAGCGCTTCCCCTCCCAAGCCAATGATGAGCCTGGGCACCTTGGAGGGCACTAAGGAACACCTCACCGACCACCTTCAACGTCAAGGGGAAGGGGAGGGGTAGTGCTTGCTCACACGCGAGAGAGGGGGTTGGAACCAACCCTTCCCAAGGTGCCCATGGGGGTCTATTTATAGACTTTCCCAAAAATGGACTGCGAATAGCCAAAATTGGACTGCGAATAGCCAAAATTCTGTTATCCGCAGTCCGATCATGACCATGAACAGTCAAAGCAGGAGGAGGGGCGAGTGGGGTTCGAGGTGCCCACTCCCCCCCTCACGGGAGGTCCTGCTTGCCTCCCCTAAGGATGCCGGGCGAGTGGGAGGGTCTCCCCCACTCGCCCAAAGGGGGCGGCGAGTGGGAGAGCCTCTCCCACTCGCCCCCAAAGGGGGCCGACGAGTGGGAGGGCCTCTCCCACTCGCGCGGCGAGTGGGAGGGCCTCTCCCACTCGCCCGGCGAGTGGGAGGGCTCCTCCCACTCGCCCAAGGGGGCCGGCGAGTGGGAGAGCCCCTCCCACTCGCCCGAAAGGAGTGGGGGGAGCGGGTGCTCCCTCCGCTTCCCCCTGCCTCTTTTTGCCTTAACCGGTCTCGACCGTCTCGGCTACCGTCACTGTCTTGGTCTCATCCGGGTCGGGTCACACCAACTCGGGAAATATGAGGGTTGTACAAGCGCGACGACAATCCTGCAGCTCGCAAACCCCCCACGACAGTACCTCGGCCACAATAGTACTCTGACTGCGGCCGTCACTCCGCTTGCAGTCACCTTCTCTCGGGCTCACAGAAATCGTACGACAGTAGCCCCTCCGCTCGTCACCCCCGAGCACAGCATTCTAATCGCACAGTCAATTGACCGAGCGCCCGAGAAGGGGTGACTTTAGGCAGAGGTACCGTCGTTGCAAGTGTACTGTCGCTGCGAAGAGCGTCGAGCACGGGCGTAGCCCATGCGAAGATGCTCGTATTAGCAAAAATAGGATATGACTATAAACAAACAAATTAGGATTCAAAACGTCTCAACTAAGAAAACTGGAAACTCGTGTACTCTAGTATATCTTTGTGTGTTTGATCTTAAACCTATCACTTTAGCTAGTTCATTTTATTGTTTGTGCTTCTCTCGGAGAATGCTCAACCTGTATGCTTGAAATAGAGTAATATCATTACTAAGATACATGTTAAAATAATTATGAGATACTCGTGTTCGATGCATCATAAAGTAGAAAGGGTTGTATGTATATATAATTGTGAAACTGTTTTATGCTAGTTTATTAAAGTTGGAAAAAAATTGATTACTGTTACAGGTGGGCTACTCAAAAATAACCTACACCTCCTTAGCATAAATTTTAGTTGTAAAAGGCTATTTGTTGCCAGATATTCTATAAATTTAGCTAAAATTGAATACATTCGTAAAAGAGAAGCATATTTTTATATTCTGAATAAAAAGATCTCAGCACTGGCATGGGTACTGGTGTGGACAAAAAATTATCATGACTGTATATTGTCACACCCGAGAGCATTGAGTATGGGCAAAGCCTATGCGAAGATACTCAGTAGTTTAAACGTTTATATATAATATAATTGACAATATAAACATGTACCTATAAATCTTTACGTTTTTTTGCTATCACGAAAGTCCATATTGATTTTTTTTATCAACAGATATTACTTATTAAATCATTTAGTCCAAACTTTTAACTGAAATAGGACTGAATTGATTAAAAGATACATAAATCTGATAAATAAAATATACTTATTAAATCATTTATTGAAATAGAGAGATGTTTTTAAATTAATTTGATGAACTTAAGAAAAACTTATGAAATAGGACTGAATTAATTAAAAGCTTTTAACTGAAATAGGAAAATTATATTCGTAAGTTACATGTTCGCTGCCCCCTCTCTCTGTTCTCGCCTCTCTCTCTATCTCTCCGCCCTTTCTCTCCCCTCCCTCTCTCTCTCTCCGTGGACAGACTCCTCTCTCTCCCTCTCTCTTTCTCTCTCCCCTCCCTCTCTCTTCTCCCTTCTCTCTCTTCCCTTGATTTGCCACGGAAATGAGGCACCTCTTGTAAGAGTATATTCGGACGAATAACGAGCTCGGGGGCTATGCGTGTGTAAACCCTAGGTATTCTGCTATATATATATATATATATATAGCTGGAGGCAACGGAGAGTAAGTTCCACTTAGACTTTCCTCCGGATGTTTCGAGCTCCCTCTACATTCTCGAAACAGCCCTAAGGGGCGCTCGTTCCCGTCGTCCGGAAGAGCCCGCCGATCGCGCCCTCGCTGCCCCGCTCGATCGCGCCATTCGTCCGCGAAGCTTTCGCGATCTGCGATATCCTGCTGCCGTCGCCGCTCGTGAAGGAGAAGCTCCTGCTGCCTCTGCTTTCGCGCAAGAGGAAGCTCTCGCCGCTCGCTCGCGCCCGCTGGTCCGGCCTACTGCCGCTACCGCTGCTGCTGCTGCTGCCGTTGCCGCTCGCGATCGAAGGAGGAGGAAGCCCGCTAGCTGCTGCCCTCCCGTTCGCCGTTCGTCGCGATTCGCTTTTCCTCCCGTTGCCGAATCCAGATCTGTCGTGTGCTGCCCCCGTCGTCCAGATCTGCCGCCGACGCCTCAGTCGCCGTGCCCTAGATCCGTCGTTCGTGCGAAGAAGACGAGCCGCTGCTTGCAAAGGAGGAGTTCGCGCACGACCGCTGATCGTGCGATCGACCCCTCGTGCACGACCGCTGATCGTGCGCTCTTCAGCGGCCAGTTCGCGCACGACCGCTGTTTGTGCGCTCGACCCCTCGCGCACGACCGCTGCTCGTGCGTTCTTCAGCAGCCAGCCAGTACCTTCGCGCACGACCGCTGATCGTGCGCTCGACCCCTCGCGCACGACCGCTGATCGTGCGCTCGTCTGCCAGGATCCCGCACGACCGCTGCCCGTGCGCTCTTCAGTAACAGTGCCCGTGCGACACTGTTCTCCCGTGCCTCCGGATCCCCCTCAGCCGTCTTCCGTCTCTTCCCGCCGCCGCCGTCTCCAAGCACAATGATGAAGGGGAACAACTTCTCGACCCCCGTTCCGATGATAAAGCTGGAGAAGTTCACGGCGACTGAGTTCAACGCCTGGAAGTTGAACACTCAGTTCGGGATGAAGTTTCTGAACGTGTTCTACACAGTTCAGTCTGATGGTGCTGAGGTCGTTGGGACTGCTGATGAGGCACAATGGTTTTCAGATGAAGACTTCTGCAGGGACTACCTGCTCAACTGTTTGTCTTCCAGCCTGGCCCAGACCTACATGAAGATGAGCACCGCAAAGGAGATCTGGGATGCGCTGCAGGAGCACTTCAGGCAGGAGGAGGACATGTCCAAGACACACCTAGTGGACAAGTTCCACTCTTTCAGCTTCGACGAGGAGAAAGTCATTCTCCCTCAGGTATCAGAGTTTGAAATTTTAATTGATTCTCTACATAGTGAGTCCATCAGTCTGCCCGAAAGTTTTGTTGCGGGCACGATTGTGTATAAGTTGTCCTCCTCGTGGTACAATTTCAAAACGGAAATGTATCGCAAGAAGATTCAGGTTGTTCTGAACGATCTCAAGCGTTTCATACGCATTGAGAATGAGAACAGGACGAAGAACGCTTTGGAAGCTGTTGGCAAGCAGAAGGCTGCTGCCAACATGATTTCAAGCTCCAAGCGGCCTCCGCCCCCTCACAAGACCAAAACGTCTCGTAGTAGCCCCCAGGTTGCAGGCCCGAGTAAACCCTCTAAGAAATTTAAGGGTAAATGTTATAACTGCAACAAGTGGGGACACTGCGCATCTGACTGCAAGCAACCGAGGAAAGAGAGAACCCGGGCACCACAAGAAGGCAACTAAGCCCATTTGGTCAGCCAAGCTGAGCCATCCGACTTTGTTGCCATGGTCGGACACGCGCAGGCCAGCACGGAGTGGTACCTGGATTCGGGGGCAACGTGTCACGTTTGCAACAATGCTAATCTTCTGACAGAGCTGAAGGATGCAAAGGAATCAGTTACTGTGGCAAATGGAGGCACAGCTGACGTGTTGAAGGCGGGGAATGCAACTCTACTGCTCTCCTCAGGTAAGTCTTTACTTTTAAAGAATGTTAAATTTATTCTTTCTCTAGCTGCTAACTTAGTGTCTATTAGTTTGTTATGTGATGCGGGTATGTCGCTTAGCTTCTGTAGCGGCAAGGTGACTTTGTCAGTTAACTCGCACTATTTTGGATGTGCTTATGTCCAAAATAGGATGTACCGTCTGAGTCTAGCAAGTGAGGTAGTCCAACAAGTTCAATTGAACTTAGTTAGCCCTAGGACTCTACACGAGAGACTAGGACACGTCAACTACAGGAAAATGTTCCAAGTAGCTAGAACTCACAAGATCACATTAGACACTAAGTCTCCACTAGAAAAATGTGAAGTGTGCGCTCAGACTAAGATCACTAGGAAACCTTTTGGGACGGTTACTAGGAGCACAACACCTCTTGAGCTTATACATTCCGATATTTGTGACTTTAAAAGTTTTGTCACCAGAGGTGGGAGGAAGTATATGATCACGTTCATAGATGACTGCACAAGATTCTGTCATATCTCGTTGCTTAAAACTAAAGATGAAGCGTTTGAAAAGTTTTGTCTTTTCAAAACCAGGGTAGAAAACCAACTAAGCATGAAAATAAAACGTTTTAGGAGTGATAGAGGAGGAGAATATATGTCCAGTGAGTTCAGATGCTTCCTTGCTTCACAGGGCATCATAGCAGAAACCACTGCTCCTTACTCCCCCCAATCTAACGGCATAGCCGAGCGCAAGAATAGAACGTTAACAGAGATGTTGAACTCTATGCTGCTCAAGGCAGGCATGCCTTCCGCTTATTGGGGTGAAGCAGTCTTGACCGCGAATCACATTCTGAATAAAGTCCCTCATGCTAAGTTAGAGGTTACTCCCTACGAACTTTGGTTTAAGAGACCCCCGTCGTTTACTCGACTTAAGACCTGGGGATGTATAGCATATGTCAGGGTCCCTGACCCTAGAAGGCCTAAAGTTGGACCTAGGACCAATACCTGTGTCTACTTAGTTTGTGCTGAGGATAGTGTTGCAGATAGGTTCCTTGATATTTCTAATAATATCATAATAGAATCTAGGGATGCGGTGTTCTTCGAGGATAAGTTCCTCAAAGATAAGAACTTAACAATCCCAGGTATGCAAGTAACTATTACTGAGGAGGATCCTGAATCAGTACCGAGCACTTCCTATTCCGTTCCGGTAGATACCTCTGGCCTAGAGTCTAGGAGAACTTCTGTGAGAGAGCGAATTCCACGAACCTTCGGTAGTGACTTTGTGACTTACCACGTTGAGGTTGATCCATCCACCTATAAGGAAGCGATGAGATTCAGGGATTCACTACTCTGGAAAGAAGCTATAGATGAAGAGATGAGTTCTCTTCTTCAGAATAACACCTGGACGTTGATTGATAAGCAAATAGGGGCTAAAACCGTAGGGTGTAAGTGGGTTCTGAAAAAGAAGTTGAATTCTGATGGTAGCGTAGCTAAGTATAAAGCACGCCTGGTGGCTAAAGGTTTCACACAAGTCAGCGGAGTAGATTACTTTGATGTCTACTCACCCGTGTGTCACTTGGCAACCATTCGGGTTCTCCTTGCTATTGCATCTATTGAGCACTTTGTTGTTCATCAGTTGGATGTTAAGACTGCATTCTTGAACGGAGATCTGACCGAAGAGATCTACATGAGTCAACCTGAAGGTTTCATTGTAGACGGTCACGAAACGAAAGTCTGTAAATTACTTAAGTTTTTATACGGACTAAAGCAAGCACCGAAATTATGGCATGAGAAGTTCGACTATAGTGTAAAGAACATGGGATTCATGTCGAGTCTTTCGGATAAATGTCTTTACATACGTAATAGATCGGATAAAGTCGCCATAATATGCTTGTACGTGGATGATATGCTTATTCTGGGGTCTGATCAATCCGAAGTGGATGACGTTAAGTCAGATCTCATAAAAGAATTTAGCATTAAAGACCTAGGTGTAGTTAACACTATACTAGGCATGCAAGTGAGCTTTGGGAAAAATGGTATTTCCCTAAGTCAAAGCCACTACATAAAGTCCTTGTTGGACACGTGGGGATACAGTGCCAGTAGCGCATCTGAGACACCATATGACTACACTAACCGCCTAAAGCCCAATGAAGGAGCTATGGTTAGACAGTTAGATTATTCTAAACTGCTTGGTAGCCTCATGTATGCCATGGTCTGCACTAGACCTGACATAGCCTTTACGGTCGGCATGTTGTGTAGATTCACTAGTAATCCGGGTAAAGACCATTGGAACGCCTTGGGTAGGCTCATGCGATACTTAAAGCACACTCAAAAGTATGATTTAGTTTACACTGGTCAGCCTTCAGTTCTTGAAGGTTATTCTGATGCATCATGGTGCTCAAAATTAAACGACAGCAAGTCCACTAGTGGTTTTGTGTTTACACTAGGAGGAGCAGCTGTAGCCTGGAAGTCCAAGAGGCAATCCTGTATTGCTCTTTCTTCTATGGAATCCGAACTCTACGCTTTTGCGTCAGCAGGAGAAGAAGCTGAGTGGCTGAGAGATTTGGTGATGGAAATTCCTTTGTCGAGCCTGAAAATGAGTTCTGTTGCAGTTTACTGCGACAATCAGGCCACTAAAACAATTGCTACGAACACTTTATTCAATGGCAAAAGAAGGCATCTCAGGCTGAAACAATCCTGGTTGACCTCTCTCACAAGTCAAGGGATTATGTCCCTTATTGATGTGAGATCGAAAGATAATGTTGCAGACCCTTTGACCAAAGGATTGAATAGAGCTCTCATAATCAAAACATCGGGGGAAATGAGATTAAAGTTCATAGAAATATGAAACTTTCCTCCGCAGTTTATGTTTTAACAGTGAGAACCTATAGTCGCAACATTCAAGCATCTAAAAAAATAGACTGAAAACCCAAATAACTTCTTGATGAAAACCCAAGATGGTCTGGTGCCGGTTATTCCACATTTGATAACCAAGCAACTTTCTTATTGTAAGTTGATTCAAGAGTTATTCAACTGGAAATTGAAAGTCGTTGTAAATGTTAATCTAAACATTATTGGTCACAGCACATTATTCCACATTTGATAATGTTGCACGTGATGTATGCCCACATGTGTTGGTGAGACACATAGTGATCAGTAATGAGTAAGATAACGGGTCTAGTCCTAGTTAGACTGGATGAGATGCTGACAGAGTTACTTCACCGTTGCTAGAAGTGCTAAGCTCATCTAGTAAGAGCAAGTTTACTTTAAACGTTACTGCATACGATTATGAATTCATAGAGTCGGACTCGTGAAATTCCTTGCAGGCTACAGTGGAGATTATGGAGGAGATGTAGACATGGACATGGATGACGATGATCTACTAGATGAGTAGAATCATCAAACGTTTAATTTCATGTTATGTTTTGTAATAATTATTCAGACTATATTTTTTGGGATAGAATCTGTGGTTTTCTGACTTGCCGTTTAGGCAAAAACCTTTTCATATGTTGATTAGTATGATCTATCCTAAATGCTTTGTTTAGTTTGTTTATTATTTTGTCTACTCTCCAGCACCCCGAAACATTACGTTATTTGTCACGAATATAGGAGGAGATTGTAAGAGTATATTCGGACGAATAACGAGCTCGGGGGCTATGCGTGTGGAAACCCTAGGTATTCTGCTATATATATATATATAGCTGGAGGCAACGGAGAGTAAGTTCCACTTAGACTTTCCTCCGGATGTTTCGATCTCCCTCTACACCTCTCTCTCCCTCTCTTTCTCTCTCCCCTCCCCATTTCTTCTCCCCTCTCACTCTCTTTCTCTGTCACCGCCGCTCTCTCTCCATCCCTCTCTCTTTCTCTCCCTGCCCCCTCTCTCTCTCCTCCCTCTCTCTTCTATCCCTCTTTCTTTCATCCGCCAGCCTCTCTCTTCCCTCTCTATTTCTCTCTCTCTCTTCCCCACCTTGATTTGCAAAGGACTTTTGTCATGTATCAAATTTGAAAGAACTTTATTAAATATGGTGATTGTTATCCGCAAAGCAGTTTTGATTATCCGCACTCTATTTGTATGAGTTATATACGCGCCTTTTGAAAATACACTTTGTACATGCATTTTTAGAAAACATGTTCAACACGAAAATTGTAGATCTAGACGAGATCTACAATTTTCGTGTTGAAGTCTTTTCCTAAAAATGCATGTACAAGACGTATTTCCAAAAATTCACAATAATTACACTCAGGTTTCAATCGGGGCGACAATGCGTCTTGTGCGTTCATTTTTAGAAATAGTCTTCAACACGAAAGTTGTATATCGGACGATGAGGAGATCGGACGGAGAGGAGAGATGGTGGGTCGGTGAGGAAGGAAGGTCGGCCCGGGGCGGACGGCTTCGAGCGGCTAGCCGCATGGCCGCAAGGCCCTTGCGGTCGTGCGGCCAAAACCGGCCGACCACCCGGTCAGCCGGTAAGCGAGGCGGTCGGCGACTGCGGGCCACGGGCGCGCGGCCAAGGCCAACCGGGAGGCCGGCCTTACGGCCTTGGCCGCGTGCCGTGGGCGCGTGGCCTTGGCCGGCCGGTTGCCCATCCGCAAGGCCCTTGCGGCCGTGCGGCCAAGACCGGCCGGCCGACCGTGTGATCGGCCGGCCTCCGGGTCTGGCGGCCACGCGCCGCGAGCGTGGACAAGGCCGACCGTGCGACGGTTGCTCGGCCTACCGCGCGGCCTAACGGTCGCGCGCCGCCGGCACTCGGTCCGAAGCAGCCGGCCGATGATGGGGTGTCGTCGGCGGTTGGCCCACTCGGGCGGTTAGGACGGCGGATTGTGCGACGATCGTGCGTGTTGACCGCGTGTGCGGCGGTTTTTCCTTTACTCCCCACTAAGGAAGTGATCGAGGGTTATGGAATTTTGGCTAGTTGCAGCCCGGAATTCCTATATAATGAGAGAAACCTCATCATTTGCCCCCCAAAGTCCCCGAAGTCCAGTGCCGCAGCGAGTAAAATTTGGGGATTTTTTGCACGAGAGATGGGCGTGAGCATGGAGCCGGAAAACGTGGCGCGAATGAAGGCGCAGAAAGAAAGTCAAAAGTGGTTTATGCTAGCAAAGAGTTGTGAGGAAGACGCGCTCGCGGACGGCCGGAGTGTCGCACTGATCGAGCGCGTGCACACGCCATGCACGCGCGGGAGAGCGCCTGTGCACGAACATGCGCCTGCACCCATAGTGGGCGCACGCGGGGGTGCCCGCGCGCAGTGCGCCCATATGCAGTGCGCCCACGCATGGTGCATCCACGTGTAGTGCCCACGCGGGGTGCGCCCGCGCAATGCGCGCACGATGCGCGCTGGGTAGCGCCCGCGTGCACTGCGCGTGCGGGTGCTCGCCTGTGCGCAGTGGTCGCGTGCTCGGGTCCGACCGTGCGTGGGTACTCGCCCCGCGCGCGGTGCGCGCTCGCGTGCTCGCCTGGGCACAGTGCGCGCGCTGGTGCGCTCGCGCAGGTGTGGGCGCATGCGGGTGCTCTTGCGCGAGCAATGCACACGCGGGCGCGAGCTCTGCGTGTGCTTCACGCGGTATTCGGTGTGCGTGTGTGTGGAGTGTGCCTGCGCATGCTATGAGGACGCGGGGCGCGTCTATGTGCACATTATTTTGTGCTTGTGTTCGATTTGTTTGAAATTGAAAATACTTAATTTTTTTTCTACAGGCTACGAGGCGGTGCACGCAATCTAGGCCGATGTGGTTGCGTTCGTCTTTATCTGTCGAGCATATTGGCGTCTGGAGGAAGCGGTTCGGCTTACCTGCTGACTTAGAGGTAAAGATCCCGCAGATTGAGGAGCGTGCCCAGAGTCCTCCGCGGGGCTGGATAACGTTGTGCGAGTCGTCATTGAGGTCTGGGTTTCGCTTGCCCCCCCCCCCCCCCCCCCTGTGAGGAGCTGATCGAAATCTTGAGGCATTGCAGCGTGTCGGTGTCCCAATTTACTCATGTTGGGATGAGGCGAATTGGGGCCTAATTGCTTTCTTTAGGGGCATGGATCGAGGTTCCCCCTGGATCTCTTTAGGCAGTGGTGTGATGTGTGTCCAGATGGAGGCGGACGGATTGAAGTTTTTCAGCAACAAGCATTGGCTCGAGTTTGAGCGTCGCCATGGGAATACTTTGTTTAGCTACGTTAGAAATCCATGGGCTTGTCGGAGCTTTGAAGGTCACTCAATGATCGATGTCGCCGTTTGAAGGGTCGCGAGTGAGAATTTTCCCCGGTGCTGGGGTTTGTTGATCCTCTTGCGTTGGCGAACCATTTGTTTGTTATTTCCGTTTTTGTTGTGGAGAAGTGTCTCCTACTGTGTGGTCTTTCAACCGATGCTGAGCGTTCTGCAGTCGTTCCATTGGATTGAGGTAGGAAGAGAAAGCTGATCTTTAGAAATGACAGTTCTAATTCGGCGACTCACCGCTCTTGCTGGCCGGAGGGACGTGTCGACGAGGTGGCTCCGTGCAATTCGAGAGTTGATGACATCCCCATTGATCTTGACGTGGAACTGCTTGATTCAGCTGCCCCCCCCCCCCCCCCATGTTCCTACTGACCCCCCCCCCCCCCCCCCCCCCCAAGGTTTCGCCGCTGACTAAGGCGAGGCAGACTTCTTCTTCTCTTGAGGCCATGAATGTTGCGGTAAGGATCGCAATTTTATTTTTGCTTTTTGCTTTGTCTTATGACAGTTCTAACTTTTTTCCTTTCTTTCTCTCAGATTGGAGTTCAGACCAGCATTGCTCTCACGTGGAATGACTGCTATGTAGGTCTGAAAGATAGGTACTTTGTGCTCCAGGAGGAGCTTCGTGATGTGCGGAGTTTCTTTTCCGACTTGAAGGGGCGACGAGATCGCAATGTGTCCCGCTTTCAGCAGATCGAGGTTGGGCTGTAGGCGGAGCTGGAGGAGTCCCGTGCTGAAGTCCGGGAGGAGAAAGCCCTTGTGGAGAGTTTGGCTCATTTGTTGGAGGATTCGCGGGCTACGACGGCTCGTCTGGAGGCTGATTTGGTGTCTTTAAAGAAGGAGGTGGAGCACCTCTCTTCGCAGGAGCGGGCTACTGAGTTGAGGGCTGTTGGACTTGTTGAGCACAAAGCCTCCATAGATTATGCGAGGGACTGTTCTTTGATCTCGTAGGAGGTTCGCGAGGAAATCTGGAGCAAGGAGGTAGAGCCCCAGCTTGAGGATGAGAGCGAGGTAGCTTTCATGCGTGGGGTGGGGAAGGCCCTCCGCTTGGTTGCGAGGACATGAGGCTGCGATGTGTCCGGATTGGGTGTCGGAGATCTCTCTGAAGATGAGCATTTTTCTTCTGATGCCGAGGAGTAGCATCTCCTTTATTTTGTAGGCTTTCCCTTTTGGTTGTATTTTGTATCTGAGACGATATCTTTATATCTCTGAATTTATGGAATGTCATTTGCTTACTATATAGCCATTGGTGGATTGCGTCGCTTGTATATCTGTTCCAGCTCTAAACTCTTGTAATAGCAAAATTTCCGTGGTGTTTGAACCGACATTTTGCGCAGCAAATCATACTCTGTTTTTTGGCGTTTGGCATTTAGAGGATGAGATCCGGGTGGCGCTGGAACCTACTACATGGGCGAATGACGGACGATTCGAGTTGAGTAGTGAGAGGTTCGTGTTACCGACCCAGAGGATGTCGTTCATAGTAGCGGTGAAGGGCAGACGCTTCGAACCATTTGCGAGCGTGAGGGGGAAGGCCCTTGCGACGCGGTTTAGAGGACGAGACCCACGTGGTGTTGGAACCTACGATGTGGGTGAATGGTGGACGATTCGAGCCGAGTAGTGAGAGATTCGCGTTACCGACCCAGGGGATGTCGTTGATAGTAGCGGTGAAGGGCAGATGCTTCGAACTGTTTGCGAGCGCAAGGGGGGCAGGCCCTAGCGACGTGGTTTAGAGGATGAGGCCCAGATGGTATTGGAATCTACTACGTGGGTGAGTGGCGGACGATTCGAGCCGAGTAGTGAGAGGTTTGCATTATCGACCCAGGGGATGTCGTTGATAGTAGCGGTGAAGGGCAGACGCTTCGAACCATTTGCGAGCGTGAGGGGGTACGCCCTAGCGACGCGGTTTAGAGGACGAGACCCAAGTGGTGTTGGAACCTACTACGTGGGCGAATGACAGACGATTCGAACCGATTAGTGTGAGGTTCGCATTACCAACCTGGGGGATATCGTTGATAGTGATGTTGAAGGGTGGACGCTACGAACCATTTGTAACAACCCCAGAACAACTAGACACCTGAAGTGCATTTTGTCATGTCAAGGTCATGACATTCCTCTAAGAGACCAAAATGGCCCTAAGAACCAAGGTGAATAAGTGAAAATCACCTTGGTGTGCAAATAGCCAAATTTGACTCCATAGCTTATGACTTGATATTAGACTTCAAAATGACAAACTGACCACACCAACTCTTCCTAAACACCTTGAGGAATCTCTTGGGTCATTTAGGACCCATTGGGGTCAAACCCAATTGATCAAATTTGCTAAAGTCAACCTTAGGCCACCTAGGTCAAACCTCCATAAATGAGGGCAATTGAACTCCAAATGATCAAATTGGACCCACCATCATGTGGCAACCTCCCTCGGGGACCTAATGGACCCAAAAGCCCCATCCTAGGACCACCAATTTGGGGAAATTGGGCAAATTACTAAAAAAACCTCAAATTGATCTATTTGTGCTAAACCCCTAAATTGACCTTCAATTTGCCAAATTGACCTAGCACAACCCTCCATAAACACCAAGGGGAGTAAATGAGACATAAGCAAACCAAAGTGCACATTCAATTTTGGAGAATTAGGACAGAATCACCCAGAATGCCCAAATTGCCCCTATATGCAAATAAGTGCAATTGAACCCCACATGCCCCCCACCATGACCCAATTCCTCTTGAAGTGAGTCCATAATGTCCAAGAAAATAATGTGGGTCAGTCACATTAAGTGGTGTGAGCTTGGATCAAGCCCAAACCCAAAACCCGCAATTTGTTCTATTTTGATCAAGTGAGCCCAAACCCAACTCAAGCCCATTTGACTTAGCCCAACCTTAGACCCATTAGGCTCAACCACACCTAATCAAGCCCACAAAGGGGCTGATTTAACTTGGACCCAGTTGGGCCCAAGAGTAGGGGTTCACCAAGGGGTGGCCGGCCACCACCAACATGAATTCAAGAGAATTCATGGAGGAGTGACCACTTGGCCACCACCCCTTAATTCCTGGGTAGCTCTCAGTCTCCCCGGGGATTTCCATCTGAAAAGAGGCTGAGCTGGCTGTTGTTGAGAGGGTGGGGAGGAGAGAGAGAGAGCTCATCTTGCCGGCCACCATAATGGCAAACCCCCCTTTCCAATGCAATGCAGCCAAACCTCCTCTCCCCTGGCATCAATTCGAGCTCAGGAGTGAATTCCTGATGAGTTGTAGGCCTGCAATTAGCTGGCTGAGGCGGTGGCAACATAGAGGAGGTCGCCGGAAAATGGCAGCCAACAAACAAAACCCCCTCAGCCTTATTCATCCCCACCATTAGCTTCAGAATCGAAAAAGGAGAGAAAGCCCCCTTCTAATCGGAAGAATCGAGCTCAGCCGCACCCAGTTGAACTTGGACGTCGGGAATGGAAAATCGAGTCTTCCTCCGCCGCAATACCCGCCGCCAAGCTCGCGCATAGGCAAGTTCCTTTCCCCCCTCCTCCTGTGCTAGCATCTTTTCTCTCCTCCCGTCGAATTGAGCCATGTAATGGCGGTTCCACTTTGCAATTTCCATGTTCTTAGCCGCAAAAACGAAAGGTGTCGGAGCCCTACTCCGGCCACCTCAGGCCAATCGGACACCACCAGTCGAAAGCCCTATGTCGACTGGTGGTGGTGGCTTAGGCGTTTTGCCGGCGACGGCCGGGATTCGCCAGAATCCGGCCCGCAAAACGCTCTAGGCGCAGTCAGTCCTGACCGTTGGCTCGGTGGGGAAGACAACTCCAGCGCCGTTGGATCTCCCGTGATGGATAGTCGCAGACCATTTAAGTATTATGATTATAAAAATCGAATTTCTGTCACATATTTTACCCGATTTTATAGGCTTTATTTAAGGCCCTTAGAGGCAGAAAAATGTAAAATGTCCAGAGACATGAATTGTAGATCCATGAGTCTACTTTTATTTGAAAGTTAAATAAGACCATTTGGATCAATGTAGGACCCACAACACTCATTTTAGTGAGGCTGGTCAAACTAGAAACCAGAAATTAAAAAGTGTATATCTTTTAAATGATAGGACCAATGAAGCTGAAATTTGGGTCATGCATGCATGTGACCTAAATCTAGCTTGTGACCAAAAATCAGAATTTTTGGAGTAACTTTTTTATGGTTTTATTCAGAACATGAAAAATTAAATAAATGAAATAATTAGAATTATATAACTCCAAATGACCCCAAATTTGGGGGTCATGCTTATTTAACCTTCATTAGTCTATGGTTAAATTTTGAGAATATTTGGACCTCTGCATGTAGGGTAATTTCTACTTGCATGTCTCTACCCTAGTGTGCTATGGTGTGCCAATTGACAAAAAGTCTATTTTGTGTTTTCAGACCAAATGGCTTGGAGCTAGCCTTTGAAATTTTTGGTCATACTTTCTTTATGACATGACACACCATCTAAGAGGATCTTAGGATTTTTGGGATCAAAATCCAATGTTTTCGGATTAATGTGAATTAGGTCACATTTTGGTATATATGAAATTTTCATGTCAAATAACTTGTAAAAATTATGGAACTCTGAGGAACCTATTATTAGGCCATGCAGGACCTCTATAAATTTTTGTAGAAAATTTCAGAGGTCTTTCCTTTAGGAAATTACAAAATTACCCCTAGGTCACAAATTTGAATAATAGGATTTCACTGAGCTAAATGCATGAGAAGGTTGTGAAACTATGGAAGATATTTAGGAATACAATTATAAATCTCTGGGATTTTTGATAGAATTTTTAAGGACATTTTTCATACTGAAATACCCTTTATTCATTTTGTCACCCCTTTCATGATAAATAGAAATTATGGGTTTATCTTTGCTGGAAAATTTTTATATCCTGGAATTAGTGTTTTTATGTAAATATAATACTACTATAATTTTATCAGAATTTATTGTGACATGTAGATGGTGGTTGTAGTGTAAACCCTTATTGGCACACCACTTGTATTAAATGAATATTATGGACAAATACTCCTTGGAAAATTATGAAACTTAGGCACTGATATGTTTAGGTCAATATCATACTTTTGTGATTTTATCTGAATTTATTATGACATGTAGATGTTGGTTGTAGTGTAAACCCTTATTTGCACACCACTTGTATTAAATAAATATTATGGACAAATACTCCTTGGAAAATTATGAAACTTAGGCACTGATGTTTTTAGGTTAATATCATACTTCTGTGATTTTATCAGAATTTATTGTGACCTGTAGATGGTTATTGTAGTGTAAAACCTTATTGGTACACCACTTGTATTAAATGGTAATTATGGACAAATACTCCTTGGAAAATTATGAAACTTAGGCACTGATGTTTTTAGGTCAATATCATACTTCTGTGATTTTATCAGAATTTATTGTGACCTGTAGATGGTGGTTGTAGTGTAAACCCTTATTGGTACACCACTTGTATTAAATGGTAATTATGGACAAATACTCCTTGGAAAATTATGAAACTTAGGCACTGATGTTTTTAGGTTAATGTCATACTTCTGTGATTTTATCAGAATTTATTGTGACCTGTAGATGGTGGTTGTAGTGTAAACCCTTATTGGCACACCACTTGTATTAAATGAATATTATGGACAAATACTCCTTGTAAAATTATGAAACTTAGGCACTGATGTTTTTAGGTCAATATCATACTTCTGTGATTTTATCAGAATTTATTGTGACCTGTAGATGGTGGTTGTAGTGTAAAACCTTATTGGCACTCCACTTGGAAAATTATGAAACTTAGGCACTGATATTTTTAGGTCAATATCATACTTCTTTAATTTTATCAGAATTTATTGTTACCTGTAGATGGTGGTTGTAGTGTAAACCCTTATTGGCACACCACCTGTATTAAATGAATATTATGGACGAATACTCCTTGGAATATTATGAAACTTAGGCATTGAAGTTTTTAGATCAATATTATGCTACCGTGACTTTATCAGAATTTATAGAGATCAATTGTTGACAGGTGAAGTGTAAGTCACTAGTTGCACCACTTCCATTTTAAATAGGGATAACGATTAAATGACCCCGGGGAAATTATGGAAATTAGGATCTGAGGTTGTTAGATCATTACTCATTGTGACCCCAGGGTAAGGATCTGGAAGTTATTAGGACAAGATAGGACCAGGGTTACACCTTAAGGATTAAATCTAGTTCAATTCCACCTTGGTCTGCGGATAATAGAAACAAAAGAAGTTGATTTAGACACCACTAGATCCCCACACAATCAAGCATTGATCCCTGGGTCATCAGGTGCATTGTGAAGAATGATTAGAGGTCATCCAATGGAGACAACATTGAACGTAGAGTGGGGGTGCGTTTAGTAATACATCGTTTTGGAGTCGACACCGATAAGATAAAGGGATGGAGCCATGATACGGAAGGAGTGATAGGATAAATTTAGGGACCATAGGTAGTGGTCGAGAGATAATACGATGAGGTAGCCATCCCCTAGGGGAGATAAAGCTCGAGGTTCAGTCGAACATCGAGCCAAATGTTAAACCATCATAGGACATGGAGCAACTAGAGAGGAAATAGGTAAATAAGGACGGATAGACACCAATAAGAATAAATATCATGGAAAGGGGAATTTGGGCTTCAGTCACCATCACATTCCCTAGTACCGTTGTGAGCCCTTCACCGGGTAACCCGCGGGAAGTCTGGGATTCACCCCAAGCTTCTAAGATCAACTAACAATAGACAATAGTAGTAAAGTAGGAGAACTTGAAATATAATCTCCCTCCCAAATTTGGGACTGAAAAGAATAAGGACTAGGATAGTCCTGCGAGCGGTAGGCTCGGGTTATAAGGAAGGACTGGGATAGTCTTGCGAGCGGTAGGCTCGGGTTATAAGGAAGGACTGAGATAGTCCTACGAGAGGTAGGCTCGGGTTATAAGGAAGGACTGGGATAG
Organism: Dactylorhiza incarnata; assembly: GCA_033032865.1. Taxonomy (NCBI): domain Eukaryota; kingdom Viridiplantae; phylum Streptophyta; class Magnoliopsida; order Asparagales; family Orchidaceae; genus Dactylorhiza; species Dactylorhiza incarnata. The sequence continues at coordinate 6,439,562 of JAWHQI010000104.1, read as the reverse complement.
TCCTGCGAGCGGTAGGCTCGGGTTATAAGGAAGGACTGGGATAGTCCTTCGAGCGGTAGGCTCGGGTTATAAGGAAGGACTGGGTTAGTCCTGCGAGCGGTAGGCTCGGGTTATAAGGAAGGACTGGGATTGTCCCGCGAGCGGTAGGCTCGGGTTATAAGTAAGGACTAGGTTATAGTCCTGCGAATGATTGGATCGATTTTTATAAATGTTGGTTTAGAATTATGAGCTGAAGGCTCGGTGATAAGAGATAATACATATTTGCATATGCATAAGATGTGGTGGGTCTTCGGTTCTGGCTTAGTCGTCACACCGACAGCAGTTCGATGACTCGGCATCAGTGCTAGTGGTTTGATTAGGGACCAGGTTGTTTTACTGTGCGTCCGACGGGACGGATTCCTTAAACCTTGCCTGGCCAATTCAGTTTAGTACGCAGGAGCTCGTGAGTACCGGGTACCGGTATCACATCGTACATTAGGGCCTAGGTCTGGTAGTGTTACTTACCCACCTAGGTGAGGAGACGTCCGCTCCTCTGCCACCATTTGACCACGTCGGGAGGTGCCCGAGAGGTTAGCTACCTCCGAAAAGTGGGAACTAAAGGTCTGTACGTACAGAGTCGTGTGCGTGAGTTGCAACATTGCATTGCATTACATTGCATTGCATATCATAGCATAACATTCTTGCATAATCAGAGACCTCATCGTATAAATTAGTATGAGCTCTTTTATACGATGAGTTACCTTAGTGTTAGATCCCTTAGCTTATGTGCTTTTGTGTGTGCATATAAGTTAAGGTTACATTCGTAGTTGCTCTTATTTATTATACATGTTTCTTCATATTGCATTATCTTTTACTTATTGTTGTCACTCTATACTCTGCTAGCATATAATTGTTATTATAAAATGTTCAGTAATTATAAACCCTGCTAGTCTAGCCACACGTCACCTGCTTTTGATTTACCCTTTGATGTCCTCCGCTTCCTCCTCCCGCATGGTGCCTAGGAGTCGCGGGTGGAGGCAGCGAGGAATATGCTGAGTCTTATAGACTGACGGTCGATGGACCTCATCATTTTAGGGATGATGTGTCGGAACAGCAGGACCCCGTTCAGGAGACAGGACAGGAGGACGGAATGAAGCAGAGCAGCCACTACACGTCATCGCAGCAGCAGCTACAGATGCATGAAGATAGAGTTTGATAGCTTTCGCATAGATGTAGAGTGAGACTGTTGCTGCACTATATTTGAACATGTACTGGGCGTAAGCCCTTTTTCTTTTAGTTCTTTCTCATCGTGGACATTGTACTCTTTGTTGAAACCGATTTCTCGATCTCTTGTGGAGCTCGGGGCCCTCACCGAAACGAGAGGCAGCTAGCCCTTACCGGTCCCTCGGGAGAGGTAAGGCCGACGATTTGAGCAAAGAACAAAGACCCTAGTCTCAGCGAGGAGGTCCCTCCACTAACCCGAAAGATCGTTGAGCGCTTCCCCTCCCAAGCCAAAGCTAAGACTCGGGCACCTTGGAGAGCTAGAGAGCCCAAACCAAAGCGACCTAGGGAGAGAAGAGCTCAAAGATAATGAACCGCCTCTTCCAAGGTGCCCTTTGAGGTCTATTTATAGATTTTAGTTTGGTGGTCTGTCGATAACCAAATCCCGCTGTCCATTCTCACTATCCGCACACCGGATTGGTCTGTCAACAGCCAAACTCCGCTGTTTGGAGAGGCTAAACGCAGACCACCAGGGGCTCCTTGGTAAAAATCCCTTCCTGGACTTTTACGGGGCGAGCCAGCCCGCTTCGCGACCTCCCTCGCGAGTGGAGCTCGCGAGCCTCGGGGTCGGCGAACCCCAGAGGTACTATCAGCACTCACTCTAGGCGGGCTCGCCTAGCGGACTCCTTCCTCGGACGGTTGGGCTCGCTGATAGCGACCTGGCCAAGCCGACTGCCCTCGCGATCGGAGCTCGCGAACCCCTGGGTCGGCGAACCCCAGAATGGCTATCCGCACCCCAAAATGGCTAACTGTACCCCAAGAGTGGCTAACTGCACCCCAAGGTTCCGGGCTCGCCTGACGAGCTCCCTTCTCAGCTGGTCGGGCTCGCATGTACTGCCCTCGCCGAGCTTCAAAAGAGCCGGTTACCCTCCCTTCGCTGGGCTCGCTCGCCTGCGCAGTCTCTTGCTCTTCCTTGGCCTGCCTCGCCGGAGATCAGGGTTCGCCCCTCTTGGCTCGCCTCCTTGAGCGCGAGCTTTGGTTGCTTCCTGGCGAATATCGGGGTTGTACACAATCCCCGCTCTTCGCGAGGACTAATGTCTTCGCGAAGAATCGTCCAACCCCTGATATTCGACCGCTCCTGGATGACCTGTCAGGAATCTTTTGTGGGACCCACCATGCAGGCTATAAATATCATCCCGAACCCCCATGGGTGCGCGTCGCTTCTTTTCCTTCCTTTCCCGTTCTAGCTGTCGGGAGATGCCGATTTCCGAAGTGGCAGAGGCTCGCCTGAGGGCGATGAGAGCCGGCGGGCTACCTCCCACGACCAGGGTACCCGCCTGGATGAACCGGCAGCCTCCCGCCCAGTCGCCAAAAACCAAGAAGGCGAAGGCGGTTCGCCTCTCTGGGGACGACTCCGTGACGCTGGACTCCTCCCCGGATGATCGCCGCCCCGAGAAGGTATGAGTTGTTCGAATTCACGTCTACAAATTGCTCTTTATTCATTTTCGCTCGCAGGATACTTTGCCGAGCGAGATTTGTGAGGAACGTGCTGAGGGGTCTCGGAAAAACCCGCAGGTGGACATGAATCTCGCTGGAAAAGACACCACTGGTACGATCTGGATCTCACATGCCGTAATATTTATGTCTAAACATATGATCTCTGTTTACTATTTTCTTGCAGTCCCGCCACTGAAGTCCCCGATCCGCCCGTCGTCGCGACCTCCATCTCCGCCTCCTCCAGATAAAATCATAGGGAAGCCCGGGTTCCAGCTTCTCACGAGCGAGGAGACGGGTGGCTCCGCACCGCCAAAGATTCTCCCGACCAACAGTGCAGCCTATCCTGCCGGACTGGGCAAATCCCTCTACCCCCATTACGGAAACGTGTTTCAGGGTCGTCCTTCGGGTTCTCGCCGACAACTTACCTGATCTTTCGCTCACTATCTGACCTTGGGAGATCTCGTAGATACTGCCGAGAACCCGCACACCGATTCCGAATTGGGCGACGACGAAATGTCCCCCCTTCCTGATCAGGTGGAGGACTTCTTAGGGGATTCGCGAGATCCTGAGATGATGAAACAGCGGGCCGCGGAGCTTTTGCGAAAGCATGGGCGAATGCTGATGGACCTCAACATGCAGGCGAGACGGGACAGGGAAGCTGCCGAGGATAGACATGCAGTCCTGATGGAGGAATGTGCGAGACTCCGGCAAGCGAGACAGCGCGATCAAGATGAGAGCGCTACGACGCCGGAAGTGCACATAGCGAGGATGAGAGATTACGCTTTTCTCACGGATCGAGAGGGTCGTTTGGCGGAAGAATACTATAATTCCAGGGTACCGCCGAGGTCCGGGTCGCGGGGTGGCGGCCTGTGGAAATGGCTCCCCCACGATTCTCGCTAACTGTTTTGTTGTGGAATCATTATTAACGGGTGTGGCTTTTTTAGACAATCTCGCCATGGCTCGCAACTCGCATACTTGCCATTCATATGTTGGCTTTATTTCTACTGGCAATCCCGCTTTTTATTATTTCTCGCGTGACGCTAGCAAGTCTTTGTTTTCGTATCATATTGTTCGCGTGCAGACCTTCTGTTCTCGCCAAATATATCTCTCGAAAGTGTTGTTTATACTGACCCCGCAGGTTTTTCCTGCTTGCGGACATGATGTGATGTTTTTTGTTGATACGCGCGCTCGCTGACGCTTGGACTTCTTCTCGCCTTTTTTATTTTGGCTATAAATAAGCGGTCTTTATCGGGCCAACCACCGCATTTATTCTCGATCCTCTTCTTCTTCTGTTGCAGAGCTCTCGCTGTTTCTCGTTCTCGCCTTCTTCTACTTCTCGCAGGTTTACTAAATGCGTGGTGATGCGGAATCGGAGGGCCGGCGAAGGGTTGCGAAGGCCTTCGCCGAGCATGGCTTTTTTAATTGTAACTTAACCGATGAGGAGTACTTCAGCGCAGTTGCTGATTACGTCACCCCCCCTTCGAGGCACGCCGCCCTAGCGAGGACGACGTGATCAACGATCCGTTGGTGGACGAGTTGGCCATCCCCATCGCTCACTTCGCGGTTGGCTTGCGCCTTCCATTGTGGCCGGAGGTTCGCCAGGTAACCACAGTTCTCGCTTACTTCCCATTTATTTTGCCATTCGAGTCTCGCTTACCGCGTGGATTAATCCCGTTCTCGCTGCCCGTTAGGTGCTCAAGCATTACGGCGTGGTTCCCGGCCAGCTCACACCCAACGCCATGGCGGTGGTCACTGCTTTCGCTTGCTACCTCCGCGAGGAGCGAATCGAGTTCAGCCTCCCCGTCTTCAGAAAAGTATTCTCCTTCCGCGCCTACAAGGATGGGACAGCCTATTTCGTGGGTACAGGCCCGAAAGTGGTTGAGACTGTCAACAAGGCCCACTTCTGGGCCCAAAAGTTCATCATCGTCAGGGGGAACTTTGGCAACATTCCCTTCTCGCCGATCCAACATGGCGAGACCACATATCGGCCCACCGTCCTCGGCGGCCATGAAGCCCTCCTCCATCAGTTCCTCAATAAGAAGAACTTCGAGGTCGTCTACCTCCGCCGCAACCTGGACTCGTTGCTTCCGGTCCTCGCCGGAGAAGGTAAAGATCCCTGCCTAACATTTTGTCTCAATTCGCTAGCCTGTCATACTCATCCGCATCTGTTTATAGGCGAGCGAGATCTTCCCCTCCATCCCCCTTACGCGAGCAACCGTAAGTCCGATGCGACCATGTCTCTCGCTACCATGGGGGCGGAAGCCTGCCGAGGCGATGTTGCCCCCGCCGAGCCCTCCTCTCGCAAGAGACAGGGAGGTTCCGGCGGTCATGGTGCCCCCGCAAAGTCTCCACCAAAAAAGAGAAGCAAGAAAAGCGCGGCCTCGCTCGCTCCGTCAAAAAGCAAGGAGCCTCGCGAGGCTTCCTTCGACGAGTTTGACCTCACCGGTCTCTTGGCGGGCGAGGACGAAGAGCCTGGCCAGGAGGTGGTCAGGACCTCGGTCCCGCCCATCCCGGTGAATCATTACAACTTCGGGCTCGGCCAGAGGCGTCGGGACGAGACTGGCGAGCCCCTCGTCACCTGGAAGCCGGAGACCAACAGGGTGGACATCTCTTCTATCCTCCCCTCCTGGGTGGAGAAGGAGACCGTCAGTGGTCACGCCTTCGACTTCTCGTTCGCACTCTATGGTCGCGAAGATGCGGGATCTTACAAGGATGAGACCGCGAGGACCCTCGCTTATGAGAGCGCGAGGTCCCAACTGCGTTCTTCTGAGCTCGCCCATATGACGGGGAGGCGTTGCTTACAACTCGAGCTTCAGAATGTGGAGCTCGCAAGGGCCTACCAGGGAATTCTTGCCGAGAATACGCAGCTGAAGGAGAAGTTGCTCGCCGCGGAGGGTAGGGTGGTGAGTCATCTACAGTCCCCACTTCCTTTTTCCCCTAGCCCTTTCATCTCTCTAACTGGACTTGCTCGCAGGATGTCGAGGTCGCCGGGAGGGCCAGTGCTCGCATCAAGGATTTGGAGAGCGAGGTGGCCGGGTTGAAGACCCTAAACAGCGACCTTACCCGCGTCGTTGTTCCCCCCTCGCCTCGCCGTTTGAAAGAAGACCGGCGAGCGCGAGACGAAGAAATCCGTGTGGGATCGATAGAGTCGGCTCGCTACATTTTCTCGGTGGCGAAGGCAATCGGCCTTTTGGCGGATGATGCGGCCGACATGACTCTAGAAGACATCGTCCCGGAGCTCTTCCTCCCTCTTCCGCCAGTGAAGGATAGTGACGAAGAAGGATCCGCGGACGATTCCTGAATCTCGCTGCTACATCCCCTTTTTTGTTTGTAATTTTTGATTGGCGAGGTCGCCACAAATTGTAACCGAACTATAAAGTGTTGAATGCGAATTTTGCTTTGCTCATCTTGCTCGCCTTTCCTGTCTTGTTATTTTCATGCATTGAATGTCTCGCCCTTGTTTATCTCATCCTCAGTCTTCGCGGAGGTCATTCTCGCCATGATTGTTTTCGCTCCACGCGTTATCTAATAGATGTAGGGTACTTTGGCTACTCCGGCCTTTCGTTGGTTGCCTTAGGATTATTACCCGCTTAATCCCACGTATTTTCTCGAGGCTTCGCAAGGCATTTTTTCCCCTTGGCGAGGGCTCCCTCCTTACCTAGTGCCGGCGACCTTTTTGCCGAGGACCAGACGCATGATATGGATCCTCGCCAATCACAGTGTATTGTACGCGACCTTTTTTAATCGAGCGAGCCGGCCCAACGAGCGAGAAGGAGTTGGCCATTGCAAAGACCTGTCCTTGCCAGCCTCTCCAGAGATCAACCAGAACCCCCCGTCTAGGTGAGAGCCCGGGAGCGGAATCGATCTGGGGCAATCCAGCATCAATATTTCCAACCTTGCCAGCCTCTCCAGAGATCAACCAGAACCCCCCGTCTAGGTGAGAGCCCGGGAGCGGAATCGATCTGGGGCAATCCAGCACCAATATTTCCAACCTTGCCAGCCTCTCCAGAGATCAACCAGAACCCCCCGTCTAGGTGAGAGCCCGGGAGCGGAATCGATCTGGGGCAATCCAGCACCAATATTTCCAACCTTGCCAGCCTCTCCAGAGATCAACCAGAACCCCCCGTCTAGGTGAGAGCCCGGGAGCGGAATCGATCTGGGGCAATCCAGCACCAATATTTCCGACCTTAGTACCGCAGCAGTTGAAAGCATAACGAATGAGAGTGAGATGTTGATTGGATAACAAAATAAAGTTTTCAAGGGTAGAATCGTTTCAAATCATCCCCGCTCCGAGCCCGGTCAAGGGGCATCCCTTCCACATCCTGGAGGTGATACCCCCCCCCCCCCCCCGACTTGAGCACCTCGCTTACAATATACGGGCCTTCCCAGTTGGGGTTAAGCTTACCCACTGTGGCCCCCCTGCCGGCCGCATCGACCTTTTTCAGGACCAGGTCCCCTTTCTGGAAGTGTTTGATCCGGATATGTTTGTCAAAATATCGAGCCATTCGCCTCTTGACCTCTTCCTGCCTGATGGTGGCCAGGTCCCGGAGTTCTTCCACCAGGTCCAAGGATAGCCTCTGCTCGGCATTGTTACCTTCTAGCCACCCTTCATCCCCCTCGCATGCAGCGGTCACCCGGGGGGTCTTTACCTCGAACTCTATGGGGAGAACGGCCTCGGACCCGTGGGAGAGCTTGAATGGAGTCTCCCTGGTGGCGGTGTTCGGAGTAGTCCTCATGGCCCAGAGGACGGAGGGTAGTTGTTCCACCCAACTTCCTCGTAGGTTTTCCACTTTCTTTTTTAGCAGGTTGACGATTATCTTGTTTGCCGCCTCCACTTGCCCATTGCTCCTCGTGTGGTGGACTGAGGCAAACCTGAGGTCAATGCCGAGCTGAGTGCAAAAGCCGACAAACTCTTCACTCGCAAACTGTGGCCCATTGTCCGTTACTATAGCTAGAGGGAGTCCATGTCTGCAGATTATTTCCCCCCACACAAAATTCCTTACAACCTGAGAGGTTACCTTGGCTAGTGCCTTCACCTCTACCCACTTGGAGAAGTAGTCGATCATGACCAGCAGGAACTTCCTCTGGCCGCTGGCTTGGGGAAAGGGGCCGACCAGGTCCAACCCCCATATGGCGAAGGGCCAGGGGGCCGTGATGGTCCGGAGCCGTTGAGCGGGGAGGAGTTGGAGCGGAGCATAGAGTTGGCACTTCTGACACTTTCTTGTGAACTCTGCTGCATCTTTGCTGAGAGTGGGCCAGAAGTAGCCTTGTCTCAACACCCTCCCTTCCAGGGTCCGACTCCTGGAGTGACTGCCGCACTCCCCGGAGTGGATTTCTTCCAGCACCCTCGGGACCTCTTTCTCGGAGACACAACGAGCCAGGAGTCCTGAGAGAGTCTTTCTATATAGCCCCCCTGCATGCAAAGAGTAATAGGCGGACTTATACCTGAAGCGCCTCTTGTCCACATCCTCTCCAGGGAACTGTCCGGAGGATAGGAAGGTGATGAAGGGATCCATCCACGAGGCCTGCTGATCCACTTCCATCGACTCTCCCTCCTCGATGGAGGGCCGGAAGAGTTCCGAAGTCGTTCCCCCTGCTCGAGGACCGAACTTGGCTAGGAGGTCCGCCTGGGCGCTCTCCTCCCTCGGCACATGTTTGATTGAGAAGGTGCGGAACTGCCCGATGACTCCCTTAACCTTCTCCAGGTATAGTAGGAGGGTTGGATCCTTTGCTTCAAACTCTCCTTTGATCTGGCATGCCACCACCATGGAGTCTGTGGAGACCTCCACGTCCTGCACACCCAGTTCCCGGGCCAGCCGAAGGCCCGCTACTACTGCTTCGTACTCCGCCTGGTTGTTGGTGATCGGGAAACGGATGTTTAAGGCTTGCTCAATCCGAGTCCCCTGAGGACTCACCAGGACTATCCCCCCCCCCCCCCGAAGGAGTGTTTTCCCGACGCTCCGTCCACCAACATCTTCCATGCTTCCGGGGGAGGTGGCTCGTGCTCCCCCACTTCGGCCGCGTAGTCGGCCATGAAATCTGCCACTGCTTGAGCCCTGATGGATGTCCTGGGTACGAAGGTGATATTGAACTCGCTTAACTCCACGGACCACTTTGCCAACCTTCCTGAGTGTTCCACCCCTTCCATGATTTTGCGGAGCGGATGGTCGGTCACTACTTTAATTGAATGGGCTTGAAAGTAAGGTCGGAGCCTACGGGCCGATACCACCAAGGCGAAGGCTAACTTTTCTAGGATTGGGTATCGGAGTTCCGCCTTCTTCAGCACTCGGCTAACATAGTAGATTGGGAACTGTTTCTTCCCCTCCTCCCGGATTAGCACGGAACTTACTGCCTCGGATCCTACCCCTAGGTATAGAGATAGGTCCTCTCCTGGTCTCGGTCCCTGGAGCAGAGGGGTTTGAGTGAGCTGTTCTTTCAGGGCTTGGAAGGCCCTCTCGCATTCCGGGGTCCATTCGAACTTCTTGTTTCCCCGCAGTACTTTGAAAAAAGGTGCACATTTTTCTCCCGCCTTGGAGAGGAATCTACTGAGCCCAGCCAATTTCCCTGTGAGGCTCTGGACCTCCTTCGGGCTCCTCGGCGACTCTAATTCCATCACCGCTTTAACTTTGTCCGGGTTGGGCTCCACTCCCGTGGGGGTGAGCAAATGGCCCAAGAACTTCCCTCGGCTTGCCCCGAAGACACACTTCAAGGGATTGAGCTTCATCTTGTACCGCCGCAGGGTCCCAAATGTCCCTTCGAGGTCTCGGAGGTGGGTCCCGAGGTCTCGGCTCTTAACCATGAGGTCATCGACATAGACCTCTAAATTTCTTCCTTTCTGTTCGCGGAAGACCCTATCCATCATCCTTTGGTATGTTGCCCCTGCGTTCTTGAGCCCGAAGGGCATCATCTTATAGCAATAACATCCATCCCCCGTGATGAAGGAAACGTCCTTAATGTCCGGGGGATGCATGCGGATTTGATGGTAACCTGAAAAAGCATCTAAGAAGGACATTACAGTAAAACCGACGGCTGAGTCAACCAGCGCGTCGATTCTGGGCAAGGGGTAGCAATCTTTCGGGCATGCTTTATTAAGAAGTGAAAAATCGATACACATACGCCACTTACCTCCACCCTTCTTCACCATAACGACATTGGAGACCCAGCCTGGATACTGGATCTCCGATACAAATCCGGCCTGCAGGAGTTTGCCCACCTCCTCGCGGATGGGCCCTTCTAGCTTGTCTGCGACGGCCCTCCTCTTCTGGCGGATGGGGCGGGCACCGGGGTCGAGGTTGAGGCGATGGCACGCCACATCCGCGTCGATCCCGGGCATTTCTGCGGCGCTCCAAGCGAAGACGTCCACGTTCTGCTGCACGCAAGCCAGAATCTCCGCTTGATCTCCTGGGCTGAGTCCTCCGCTGACCCGGACTTTTTCCACCACCCCCAGCCGGGTGATGACCTCGAGCTCCACGACCTCGTCCACGGCCTCCAACCGGGACTGCTCCCCCCAGCCTTTTCTTCCTCGGCACAAGCGGGAGCCGGTATCTCTTCCTCGACTCCCTCTCCTGACACCATCAGCTCTTCCGCCCTTTCCTCCTGGGCCTTCTCCTCTTCTTCCTTTCTCTCCGCCCGGGGTATCTCAGCCACCCCTTCCTGGGCATGAACTTCACCTCCCTTCTTCTCTTCAGCCACCCCCAGACCTCCGGCTTCGGTTACCTCCTCCATCACCTTATCCCACTCCTCGGCTTCTCCCATCCAGGAGATGGTGTTGACGGCCGTCACGTAGCACTGTCTTGCTACCTTGGGATCCCCCCTGACCCGCACCTGAACCCCTCCGTCGTTGAACTTGAGGCACTGATGAAAAGTGGAGGGGACGCAACAGAACGCGCTGATGAGTGGCCGTCCGAAGATGGCGCTGTAACTGCTCGGGGCGTCCACTATGACAAAGCGACAGTTCCGAGACTGCCCACCCAGGGTCACATGGAGCCCTACCCCTCCTTCTACTTCCTTCCTCTCTCCCGAAAATCCGAACAGAGGGCCATCCGAGGCCAACACCCTTCTGGGCTCCACCTCCATCTTGTCGAATGCCTTCTTGAAGATGACATTGACCGAACTCCCATTGTCCACTAGGATTCGGGAGACGGTGAAGTTCTCGATCGCCGTCTGGATGACCAGCGCGTCGCAGAACGGGTCTTCGTAGCTCGGCATGTCCTTTTGGGTGAAAATAATTTTTTCGGTCGGGGGTGGAGCGGTGGATGTTGACGCCACGCTCCGGCGGTAGATGGTATGGAGACTAGCCTTGCGGGTCGCCTCCACCCCTACCCCCCCATGGATCACTCCGATCCCTCCTCTATTCCCCAGATCTGCTCTATCCTCACATCTTTCCTCCTCCTCCTCCCGAGGTTCCACCTCCACGATCCTTAATGGCTGCTGCGGTGGTGGCGCGGGTGCTCGGCCCCTCTTCACCTCCAGGAACTCCGGACAGGTGTCCGTGGAGTGGCCTTCCACATCGTGGAAGATGCAATAGGGCACCGCCGCTTCCCTTGCCCTGGTCTCTGCTATCCTGTTCCTTCTTCTCCTAGCGGCCGCCGCCTCCGCTTCTCCTCCTCTTCCCCTTCCTCTTCCCCGGCCAATTGCCATGGCCTGTTGAGGTGGGGGAGGCAACTGCATCGGGCCTTGCCTCCACCCCAACTGGGGGGGTCTCCATTGTCCCTCGAAACGGTTACCCCTTCCTGGGCCATAACCCCTTCCTTGCCCCTGCACTCCTCCACCCTGCGGCCTCCATCCCCCCTCCGGGGCCCGGGGCTCTTCTCTTCTTCTGACCTCTTGCTGCCTCACCTCCGGCTCACTGAGCTTGGCCAGCCTCTTGGTGAGCTCTGGGTTGGCTTCTTCGCTTGCTACTTCCTCCGCCACCCTCTCCATCAGCTCCTCATAGGAGACGGGGGCCTTCCTTTTCAATGCCATCTTGAAGAAACTTTCCTTCAACCCGACCGTGAAGGCGAGTTGAAGTGCAAACTCGGGCACCTCCTGAGTGAGCTGCACTTCCTCCTGGAACCGATCCGCGTACTGAGCCAACGTCTCCCTGGACTCCTGCTTCACCGCGAAGAGGGAATCAGCGTCCTTCTTCCTCCTCTTTGAAGTTGAAAATCTCAACAAGAAACTTCGGCGCAGGTCCTCGAACGCGTAGATGGAGCCTGCCGGAAGTGAATGAAACCAGTCCCTGGCCTTCTCCTTGAGAGTGACGGCGAAGAGCCGACACTTGAAGGCATCGGACATCGGCCTGATGGAGAGCGAGTCCTCGAAAGACTGCAGATGCTGAACTGGGTCATCTCTGCCATTGTAGTACACTCTATCCCATTCTCCGAATCCCGCTGGAACGGGTGCAGACAACACTAATTCGCAGAAGGGGCTTCCCCCTCCTACCATCTTCTCTCGCTCGGCTCGCGGACCCAGCTCGCTCGCCAAGCTTGGGATCGCACTCGCGAGGGCGACGCTCGCCTGAACCACCCCGACTGTCGTCGCATCTTCCTGGCGCGCGCTCGCCTGTGCCGCGCTCGCTGGGGCAGAGCTCGTCGGCACCGAATTCGCCGGCGCGGAGCTCGCTAACACCGGGCTCGTCGGACTGGCGAACAGCACTCGCCCTTCCCTGTCATGTCCTGGTTCAATGGCAACTTCTTTTCCAGCCCTTCCTCCTGGTGCCCTCTCGCCGACTGCTGTTGGGGGAGTGGTCGCCTGAGGTGCCGGGGTCGCGAACTCACTTCGCAGAGCCGTGACCGTGAACCCCAAGGTGTCGAGCACCTCCTTCCTGAAATCCGCGAACATCCTAGCCATTGCTTCCTGAGGGGTCTCGCCGAACTCCTCGCCCTGCTCTTCATCCCCAGCCATAACTCTTCCTTGGGACTTTCTTGAACCAGCCGCGCTCCACGCTCACCGCACCAAAATGTTGAAACCGATTTCTCGATCTCTTGTGGAGCTCGGGGCCCTCACCGAAACGAGAGGCAGCTAGCCCTTACCGGTCCCTCGGGAGAGGTAAGGCCGACGATTTGAGCAAAGAACAAAGACCCTAGTCTCAGCGAGGAGGTCCCTCCACTAACCCGGAAGATCGTTGAGCGCTTCCCCTCCCAAGCCAAAGCTAAGACTCGGGCACCTTGGAGAGCTAGAGAGCCCAAACCAAAGCGACCTAGGGAGAGAAGAGCTCAAAGATAATGAACCGCCTCTTCCAAGGTGCCCTTTGAGGTCTATTTATAGATTTTAGTTTGGTGGTCTGTCGATAACCAAATCCCGCTGTCCATTCTCACTATCCGCACACCGGATTGGTCTGTCAACAGCCAAACTCCGCTGTTTGGAGAGGCTAAACGCAGACCACCAGGGGCTCCTTGGTAAAAATCCCTTCCTGGACTTTTACGGGGCGAGCCAGCCCGCTTCGCGACCTCCCTCGCGAGTGGAGCTCGCGAGCCTCGGGGTCGGCGAACCCCAGAGGTACTATCAGCACTCACTCTAGGCGGGCTCGCCTAGCGGACTCCTTCCTCGGACGGTTGGGCTCGCTGATAGCGACCTGGCCAAGCCGACTGCCCTCGCGATCGGAGCTCGCGAACCCCTGGGTCGGCGAACCCCAGAATGGCTATCCGCACCCCAAAATGGCTAACTGTACCCCAAGAGTGGCTAACTGCACCCCAAGGTTCCGGGCTCGCCTGACGAGCTCCCTTCTCAGCTGGTCGGGCTCGCATGTACTGCCCTCGCCGAGCTTCAAAAGAGCCGGTTACCCTCCCTTCGCTGGGCTCGCTCGCCTGCGCAGTCTCTTGCTCTTCCTTGGCCTGCCTCGCCGGAGATCAGGGTTCGCCCCTCTTGGCTCGCCTCCTTGAGCGCGAGCTTTGGTTGCTTCCTGGCGAATATCGGGGTTGTACACTCTTGCTTTATGATAAATATATAATGTGATTTTGTGGACTTGTTTCATTTAAATACTTCAATTACTGAGATTATGGTTGGCCTGGATGATGATGAATAGCCGGCAGGATCAACGTCTTGTGGCGGCGAAAATTGGGTGTTGTGGGTTGCCTATGATCGAAAAGATCGTTCCCCGAAGTGTCTATGAGATAATAGAATTAGGAGCGAAAGTACATATAATAGGAGTAGCAAATTGTATACGCGCTTTTATAGCCTAGCAATTGTTTTGGCATAGAGATAGTGCGAGAAAGGTGGGAAGGTCCCATTAATGTCCTGGCTCGCTGCAGGGGCAAAAGGCGGGCCTCCAGGCCGTGGCGGCGTTGATGTTTCAGTAATTGGTGCCGCTTGCGGCTGACCTTAATTGTTCCTGTAATAGCATGGCTTGAAGCAAAATAAAGTATTTCAAAATTTAACACACAGTAGTTTTTGCGTAAGCGCAGACTCACGACTTTTCTAGAATAGCTATTACAAACAAGAGTTCTTAAAGAAAATTTAATGAGTTTGGAATATAGTAGGACATTTTTGCCCGATTCCTAACTCCTTTTGGGGCTTCAGGTTCTGGATGTGCTGGCGCACAGGGCAGCTCCTTGTCCAGGCTTCATCTGCTGGAGATAGCATGCACGCGCTGCCTCCTGGTTTCCACGAACGACTTCAACTCCACCTGGGGTGACAAACTTCATTGCGAGGTGTGGGATGGACAGGATAGCTCCGAATAGTACCTGCAGTGGTCGGCCAAAAATCGTGTTGTAAGGCGATTCTGACTCTACTACTATGAACTGTATGTCGTGGATAGCTCGCCTCGGGAAATCTCCCAATGTTACAGGGAGAGTGATGGTGCCTTTGACTGGGACAGGAGTGCCATTGAAGCCATAGATTGGTCCGGAGGCTGGTTGGAGGTTTTCTTGCAGGATCTTCATGCTGAGGAGAGCGGGCATGAACATAATGTTGGCCGAGCTGCCATTATCAACCAGTACCCGCTTAACGCGGAAGCCTGGATCACCGATTTCTGCGCTGATAACCAGTGGATCCTGATGTGGAACAAGTAGCCCCTTTAAATTCCCATCCCCAAAGTTGATAGTCTCTGCTGGCTGGGCGATGGAATTGACAGCGTTGAACGGAAAATCTGAGATGGTTTCCACTACCCTGACTACTTGCCTGTCTCCTGGTGCGCCTTGAAGAGCTGACGACTGTTCTTTTCTTCCGTTTGTTGGCTGATTTCGAGTCTGGTCCTGCAAGAATCTTCCCAGGATGCCTTGTTGAATGAGGCATTTTATCTCATCTTTGAGTTTAATGCACTCCTCAGTGGCATACCCTGCCACCTTGATGGAACTCGCAATACTTTGATTGATCTCCCCTGCCCTGGGGGAGTACCCTTGGCCTCTGCATCGCCGGGGTGTCTTGTATTGCATAGAGCATGTTCGTGCGGGAAGTGTTAAGTGGTGCATACTCTTGATAGATTCGGGAGGGGGGCCTATTCCCGGGGCGATCGTGCTGACATACATTCCCCTGGCGCTGGCTCTTCTCTCTTCCTCTTTACCACTCCTTTGAACTGCCGGCGGTGAGCTTCGATCGCTTCATCCGCTGCGATTTGTTCCTTGACAATATGCACCAGATCTGGATAGCTAGGGACCGTCTCCCTCATTAAGCCAGAATAGAATCCGCTTGGTCAGAGTCCTCCAAGGAATAGTCCTCGAAGGAGCTCGGGATCCACCCCGAGGATTTGACAGGCCTCGGTAGTGAACCGACGAAAGAACTCCTTAAGGGTTTCTCCTTCACTTTGTCTGGTTCCCGAGAGATGGGGAGGCCGCCCGGGGCGGCCGACCTCGAGCGGCTGACCGCACGGCCCTTGCGGCCTTGCGGTCGCGCGACCAAAATCGGTCGACCACCCGATCGGCCGGGAAGCGGGGTGGCCGGCGACCGCATGCCACGGGCGCGCGTCCAAGGCCGACCTTACGTCCTTGGCCATGCACCATGGGCGCGCGGCCTTGGCCGTCCGGTTTCCCGGCCGCAAGGCCCTTGCGGCCTTGCGACCAAGGCAGGTCGACTGGGTAATCGGACGGGTGGCGCTGCGGCCGCGCACTATCGGCGCGTGGCTGAGGGCGACCGGCCGCCGGGTCCAGCGGCCACGCGGCGCGGGCGCGGCCAAGGCCGGTCGCGTGGCGGTTGCTCGGCCGGTTGCGCATCCTTGCGGTCGCGAGCTGTCGGCGCTCGGTCCGAGGCAGCCGGTCGTGGAGGGCCGCCGGTACTGACGGGGTGCCGTCGACGGTTGGCCCACTTAGGTGGATAGGACGGCGGATTGTGCGACAATCGCACGTGTTGACCGCGTGTGCGGTGATTTTTCCCTAACTTACTCACTAAGGTAGTGGGGGTTATAAAATTCCGGCTATTCGCAGCCCGAAATTCAGACTCCATTAAGAATAAAGACAGATATTTACTTTTTTTTCAATATATGTTGAAGAGATCATATTTGCAAATTAAAAAAACAAAGAGATGGCAAAACTCTCATCTTCTCACTCTATAAAACCCCGAAGCTTCCAGCCAGCAATCACCAACGCATTGCTTGATAACACTACAACAAAATCGGTATACGGTGACATTTTTTTATATCTTTAGTGACGATTTTAAAGCGTCGCGGTAGTTTTCGTGACGTTTATAAAAACGTCACAAAATCGTCGTGATTGCGGCCGTCGCCGTAGCTCTCTGCGACGCTTTCACAAAAAAGCGTCGCAGTTGGTAGTTGCTCTATCGTGACATTTTTTTGAAAAAACGTCATGATATATATTTGATCTATAGTGACATTTTATAAAAAAACGTCGAGAAAAATATTAACTCTACCACTACGTGTTTTGTAAAATGTCACCGTAGTTAAAACTCTACAATAACATTTTTCGAAAAAAACGTCGCAACTTTTTGCATTTTAAGAAATTTTTTTTAAAACAAATAAAAGTTTATGTTAATCTAAACTCTGAAAAATAATTGTGCATCTAAAATCATAATTAAAATTATGAATATTATTTTTTTATTAAATTAATTTTTATAAATATTTCAAATATTTTTTGAGAGTAATATTAAGATATGTTAAAGGATTTTTTTGCAACTTATTGTTCCAAGTATTATATCTTCAATTATAACAAAACGAATGAAAAATTATTTATAATGCCAACATATATAATACATCATCACTGAAATTAAAAAGTATAAACTTGCAAAAAAATCACATTAATAATAAACAAAACGTGTTTCAAATAATATAAACTTGCAAAAAATAATAATAATCATTCACTACATTCCCTCTAACAATGCTTCACCTGCTCTCAAAATGTCTCCATCTATTCTTCAACTGATTTATACGATGAGTTCTCTGTTTATGCAATGTGTAAAAGGCAATGTAATATAAGAAGCAAATAAATACGAGCATCTACGAAAGTAACCTTAACTTATATGCACACACGAGGGCACATAAGCTAAGGGATCTGGAAAGTATAAACTCATCGTATAAAAGAGCTCACACTGATTTATACGATGAGGTCTCTGTTTATGCAGAAATGCTATGCTATTATATGCAATGCAATGATGCAATGTTTGTATTATTATTTTATACACATGCAACTCACTCACACGACTCTGTACGTACAGACCTTTAGTTCCCACTTTTCGGAGGTAGCTAACCTCTCGGGCACCTCCCGTCGTGGTCAAACGGTGGCAGTGGAGCGGGCGTCTCCTCACCTAGGTGGGTAAGTCACACTACCAGACCTAGGCCCAAACGTACGCTGTGATACCGGTACCCGGTACTCACGAGCTCCTGCGTACTAAACTGAATTGGCCAGGCAGGGTTTAGGGGATTCGTCCCGTCGGACGCGCAGTAAAACAACCTGGCCCCAATAAAAACCACTAGCACTGCCGAGTCAAAGAACTGCTGTCGGTGTGACGACTAAAACAGAACCGAAGACCCACCACAACTTACACACGAGTAACATGTATTAGTTGTTTACTACTGAGCCTCCAGCTCACATATTTGCATCAACATTTATAAAGTAGAGTCTACCGCTCGCCAGGCTACACTAGTCTTATAAGTAAAATATGAGCTTACCGCTCACTAGACTATACAATTCTTATATATAGAATATGAGCTTACCGCTCGCTAGACTATACAAGTCTTATGCTTAGACTACGAGCCTACCGCTCACTAGACTACACTAGTCTTATAAGTAAAATATGAGCTTACCGCTCACTAGACTATACAATTCTTATATATAGAATATGAGCTTACCGCTCGCTAGACTATACAAGTCTTATATATAAATTACGAGCTTACCGCTAGCTAGACTATACAAGTCCATCCTTATAACCCGAGCCTACCGCTCGCCGGACTATCCCAATCCATCCTTATAACCCGAGCCTACCGCTCGCCGGACTATCCCAGTCCATCCTTATAACCCGAGCCTACCGCTCGCCGGACTATCCCAGTCCATCCTTATAACCCGAGCCTACCGCTCGCCGGACTATCCCAGTCCATCCTTATAACCCGAGTCTATCGCTCGCAGGACTATCCAGTCCTTTCTATAACCCGAGTCTATCGCTCGCAGGACTATCCAGTCCTTCCTTAAACCCGAGCCTATCGCTCGCAGGACTATCCCAGTCCTTTATATAACCCGAGCCTATCGCTCGCAGGACTATCCAGTCCTTTCTATAACCCGAGTCTATCGCTCGCAGGACTATCCCAGTCCTTTCTATATTTCCTTCTGGTTCGGGATGCAAGTTAACGTGTCGAGTTCTCCTATTCAACTAGTCTTGTCTATAATTTAGTTGGTCCTAGAAATTTTAGGGGTTTGCCTTGGATCTCCGGAGGGTTACCCGGTGAGGGGCTCGCAGCGGTATTAGGAAGTGTGACGGGCTGACACCCCGAACTTCCTCCTACCAAGACACTTAATCTTGTTGGTACCTACCCCTTTCTACTCGATCCCCATCTTCCTCTCCAATTACATTAAATCCCTAAGATGAGTTAGGCTTGGCACGTAGGATTGGGGGAGTTCACTTGAACTCCGACACCACCCATTGTGACCGGGTGCTGACTCTCCCGTCGTCACATTCTAAACCCGAGTTCCCTTCTTCACCGAGGAACTGCACACATTCAATTAGCATTCTCAACCTTACTTGGACCCACACTCCTATTCTTCGTCATCCTTAAACCAGGGTTTGCCTTAGATATTTCTCGACTTCTCCCTTGAGTATTTACCTTAAAATGGCTCACCCGGCTAAGGGTAGTTTTACTTCCATACAATCGTTTAACACTGATGAGTTGTGTGTGGGGCCCTTGATGAGGTCTAACCTCCTTTTCATAACACTATAAACTCTTACACTTATGGCTTGCTAAACGCACCCCAATCCTTATTTCCCAAGATGCCGTTAGAGATGCTCTTCCAAATAATCCGAGCCTTCATAATTAATAAAGAGTTAACAGTTCTATGTGTGAAGGTCAGTGGTGGTCTAATTCATGTAAATCAGTTTCACTATTCGCAGACCGAAATAAGGTTGATCTAGATTTGACTCCTATGGTGCGATCTTGATCACATCATATCCAAACGAGTTCCAATTATTACCATAGGTTTGCAATGAGTGGTGATCTAACAACCTCAAATCCTAATTTCATAAATTCTCTAGGGGATCTTAAATCATAGTTTCTATTAAAATAGGAGGTGTGCAAATAGAGATTTCTACATCGAGTGCCAACTAACGATCTCCATAAATTCTGGTAAATTCACTGTAACATAATGTTGGTCTAAAAAAAACCTCAAACCCCAAGTTTCACATTTTTACAGGGATAATTAACCATAATTTATACTTAACATAAATGGGGTGCAAATAGGGATTTACATATCAAGTATTAGATTATGATCTCAATAAACTCTGGGAAAATTACCATGACATAACACTGGTCTAAAAACGCCAAATCCTGAATTTCGCATTTTTAGCAGAAATATTTGACCATAATTATCATTTACTACCTTTGGTGTGCGTATAAGGGTTTACACTACAAGTTCTATGTAAAGACTTCAATAAATTCTGTGAAAATTATTATAGCACCATATTGGTCTAAAAACACCAGATCCAAGTCTCATATTATTCCAAGGAATATTTACCCTTAATTATCATTTATTACATTTGGTGTGCGTATAAGGGTTTACACTACAAGTGCTATGTAAAGACTTCAATAATTCTGGGAAAATTATTATAGCACCATATTGGTCTAAAAACACCAAATCCTATGTCTCATATTATTCCAAGGAATATTTACCCTTAATTATCATTTATTACATTTGGTGTGCGTATAAGGGTTTACACTACAAGTGCTATGTAAAGACTTCAATAAATTCTGGGAAAATTACCATAGGCTTATATTAGCATTATGACCTACTGTGATTTATCTCAAATTTATCAGACATATAAAAACTCAATATTTGCACAAAATTCATAAAGGGTATATTTGTAAATTCATCTATTTGTATCATGAAATATTTCCCAAAAATTCTCAGAAAATTCCTGCTGCCAAAATAATGAAATCAAAGACTAAATACTAAGTTTCACATCATTCCAAGTTCAGATGACCCCCTTTTCATTTTATAACCTAAATTAGGGGTAATTTAGTAAATTCCACATCTTGGGATTTTTGTACCCAAAAATCCCCAAATAACTTTTGGGAAGGCATATTGCTGCCAAGGACCCATGTCCAACATTTCAAGCCATTGGGTTAACCCCGAAGGCTTGGGGCTCACTCCACCCCAAAATTGCTAAGGGCACACATTTAAGGTCCTTAGCCTAGCTCTTGCATGGCTCATAACTCCACATGCACAAGGCCAAATGGTCTCAAATTTCTACCAGTGATATATATATATAAAGAGCTTACAACCCAAATTTGGGGGTGTTTGGAGTTATACAACTCCATAAATACCAAATATTTACTTTTCCTAATAAATGGAATAACTCAATGGATATACATCCAAAAATTCTCACATTTAAACCGTAGGTGTGTCTTCATACCATGCATGCATGGTAGAAAATTCAAGGGATTTGGTTAAGCCAATTGAAAGATATAGCCCTTTTTAATTTCTACCCTACACAAGGAGCAGTCCTAGGAAAGAGGTGCCCTGATGTCCACAGTGCACCAAATCAGATGATTAAGGTGGCAAATGAAAGTGAACCCATAGGGCTACAAAAGTTGTCTCTGCCCCTTTTTGCAAATATGGCCTCTAAGGCCTTCAAAAATTGCATGCAAACTACTTAAAAATCCTAGGCAGAATTATTATGGTTTGCCAATAGACATAAAGAGCAGTCCTAGGAAAATGGCTCTACAAGGAGCTGTAGTGCTCCAAATCACTTGATCTCAAATCCTACAGAAAGTAGACATCAAGAGCTACAAAAGTTGTCTCAGCCAACTTTTCAAGATCTGGCCTCTAAGGGCCTCAAATCTAGCATTCAAGGTCTATATATTCTTAGGTCATTTCTAAGTGGCCTGCATATAGCCTGATCTTGATCAGATCAACGGCTGTGATTACATCTTCTTCCTCCAGCCTAAGGGCGTGATTTGCCCGACCTGGAGCAAACTCCAACTCCATTTCCCGGCCATCTAACCACCTCCCCGGCCGGCCACCGCCACCACCACCTCCGTTGAGTTGGGGGCTAACGTTTGGCGGCGATCCGGCCGCCGGAGATGGTGTTTTCCGGCGAACCCAACACCACTCAAAATCCGAAATTCTCCATTTTTCTCACATGGGATCGGGCTCAATTGAGCCCGATTTCTCTCCTAAATTCATCTAGATGCCAGCACAAGTGGAGAGGGGAAGGAAACTTGCCTCAATCGAGCTTGATGGTGGACTTTTCCCGGAACCGCCACGGCCGACCATGCTCCAAGCTCTCCCATGCCGATTCCTCATTTCTCCATCAAATGTCTTGATCCAAGACTTGATTTCAGTTGCTTGGCACCATCTGAAGCTGATGGAGGGGTGTATTGGGGGAGAGGTTGGATCTAAGTGGTGTTGCCATTAAGGGGATTTCGGCCATGCCTTGGAAGCTCCTCCTTGGCTCCATTTGGCATCAATCTAACAGGAAAATGGCTGGCATTCATGATGGCAGCTGGGACAAGGCATGGGGAGTGTGAATTGAAGCCATGTGGCCTTCATCCCATGAATTCATGGTTGGTTCTTTCCAAAATTTGGGGATTTCTCCTAATTACCCCCTTGCATGGCATCTATTTTTGAAATCTGAGGTTGGACATGGTAATTAGCACCTTAGGCTGCTGGGTGGGCCTTGATTCAAGGCCTTAGCCCATTGGAATAGGCTTGGGCTTTCATTTCTCCTCTTTGGGCTTAGGTTTGACCATTGTTGACTTTGGGGTTGACTTGGTCAAAGTAATGGGTTGACTGGTCCCATATGTTGGTCTTGGATCCCTTGCCACCGCCCAATGTTGATTGGGTCATGGTGGTGCCCCAATTGGGCTAATTTTGCCAATATGTGTGATTTTGATCAAAATTGGGGGAAAGTTGACTTTGGTTAAGGTGACCAATTGGGTTAACCCCAATGGGTTCTAAATGACCCAGGGGACTCTCTAACGGGTTTAGGGGGAGTTGGTGTGGTCCACTTGTCATTTTGAAGCTTAAATATCAAGCCCTAAGCCTTGGACTCAATTTAACTATTTGCACACCAAGGTGATTTTTACCTATTCACCTTGGTTCTTAAGGTCGATTTGGCCTCTTAGAGAATAATCGTGACCTTGTCATGACGAAATGCACCTTAGGGGTCTAGTCGTTCTGGGGATGTTACATTGTATTCACAACTGCTAATGTTTTTTAAAAACTTTTTTAGGATGTTGATCAATCAGTTGAGAAGTACTCAGAGAATGGAAGAGGACATTGGAAGAGAGGGAGTGTGGGACCCCGCTTAGGAGACAGGATAGGAAGACGAGGTGAAGCAGAACAACTGTTACACGTCGTCGCAACAACAGTTACAGATGTATGAAGACAGAGTTTGATTGCTTTCGCATAAAAGTAGAATGAGAGTCTTGATGCACTATATTTGAACATGTAATGGGCATATGCCCTCTTGTACTTTATTTCTCATCGTGGACATTGTAAACTTGTAATTTATATAATTAATGTGATTTGTGGACTTGTGCTTCTATTTGCTTCTATTACTATGAATTGTGGTTGGCCTGGATGATGTTGATTAGCCGGCAGGATCGGCGTGTTGTGGTGATGACCATTTGGCGCATTGGCCTCACCGCAAGACGGCGGTTCTGGGCGGTAAGACCCGGTTTAAAAGCAAAAAAAAAAGAGGGTCTTACAAACTGGTATCAGCTTAGCCGACTTTCGATCCAAGTAAAAGAAGTCCACAAACCCTAGGGCAACCCCCGCTCAAGTTAGTTTGAGGACAAACTAGCAGCGGAAGCAGTGGTGTGCCCATACGGGAAATCACATAATTTTGTCCACTTAACGATGAGATTAGGCCAACCCGACTAGTACACCATATTGGTTTGACTTAGCAAGACTTCTCATAAGGTATCCTAGTCCGACATCAACCTCAAGTATATTTTGACCAAGTAGTAGGATACCCCAAAGTGACTAAAAGAAGGAGTTGAAAAACGTGTGTAAGTGTTCGGGGCTTACTCCCCGATATACCCACATCACTTCCTAAGTGATACTAACACCCCTCACACAAACAAATAGGACAATCTTAAGTGGATTTCGTGTTTGTGATTGTAATATCGGATTAGTATGAGTCTCGTAAAGCTTTACTTTTGTGCTTAGAAGCTAATACTCCACACTTCCACCCTCGGAAAATCATCACAAAGAAAGGATGTCAAATGTGGAATGAGAATTCCAACTTAGAGAAGACCATTTAATAAGACACGATCCTTGGAAAGTTGCGGTAAATGGCATTTTGAGGGTAGAGAACTTTACCATATACACAAATCTCAAGGACTGTATACCCATAAGGATTATGTACAGATGTGAAATGTCCAAATTTTCGTTTATAAGAAACTCAGCACAAGATTTATGGGAGGCTAATCTTGTTCTTCGTTTATTGGGCCGCTATAATATTAACTTGGGTTATTTTAGGAACATAAAAGTCTCTGCAATACAACTCCCCGGGCACCTATTTTGGTGTAGGGTATATAAAGTGAACCCTAGACCCAAATATGTGTGCCCCCTCCCCCCCCACCATCTGACAATCCAAATGATCTGAATTTTACACTGTACTTGTAAATTTAGTACGATACACATGCTGCCCAAGAATCGAAATTTTGGAGATAAAGTTCTATGGATTTGGAAATAATTACATTGCAGATGATTGTGGTAGACCTAAGGATTGATAAGACCAAGGTAGCTTAGGATAACACCCGTGTTGTTACACACACTTAGAGTTTTATGGATAATAACTATTTCCTTGGTCAATTCTTTGAAATTTGAAACATGCACTTTTATAAAGAGATCTTTCATCTCTGAAGGATTCAAAGACTTTGAGGATTGTTTTTCATAGGAAATTAGGGTTTGTGAACTTTTGGGACATTAAACACTTTTGAGAATTCCAGGGTTAAGTTCCCCTAGATCATTATGAAAATCTGGAATTTATCTTAGAGGGCGTAATTACACCCTGGAAACTTTATTTGGAATTTTAGAGGCATTATAGTCCACAATTGCTTGTTGAGAATTTACATTGGTCCTCTCACAAAATGAAATTTTGTTCCTTTACTAGATTGATTATTATTTCTGGTCAAATAAAATTTGGAAAAATCATGAGATTTGGGCAGTAGGCTTGATTGGAGCACAATAACGCCCTGATGATTTTATTATAATTGATCCCTGCTAATTTGTAGTAGTTCCTTCATAACGAGTAAATAATTAGCCCCTATGGTTATAAATTAATTTTCTGAAGAATATTTAGGGAGTAATCTATGAATTTCTGTTGAACACTATCTTGGATCATAATTAGTCTCTGAAAATTATGTTAAACCTATTGGCCCATGATAACTGATACTTGCTGTACGAATCGGGGACCCCCACAGTTATGAAAGAAATAAGAATGATGCTAAAAATAAATATGACATTATGAAGAGTTGAAATTTGTAAAATTGTCGCATACAAGACTTGGGGAATGATTTAGAGATCAATTCACGACATATTTACGATGGTTGATTTATAGGTGATAGGTCTCGTGCAAAATTTGAGCTTGTTTTGCGTTTAACAAAAATGAGGACTATAGATCTGACAGTTAATAACACATGACTTGGGATAAAAATCAGGAATGAGGCTTCAGGACGCTAATGCGATAGGATGCACTTCAAGAGTTAATTTTGGAGGACTTACAATATATGAACTTTATGAGCATTGGAATTGATGGCTCACATGAACCTAGGTACCATAACTAAGCTTGATTATTACTAGAGGATCCTTTTAATTTAGTAAATGACCATGGTGTGTTTACATTTACTAAATATTGTTTCGGATCTTAGAAGCATATTAAACGACGAAATAAAGTATTAAAAGAATGACGATGTCATGAAAACTAGGAGAATTAATATTGCCCAAGCCATAAGCACATCATGACCTTGGATGACAAGTCTAAATTCTAATTGCAAACACCTAGCAAATAAGGGTACATACCTCATATTATGGATTATAAGACTCAGTGGATTCCTACACTCTCTTTGTGAATATGCAACTTTACTTCAACTTATGTCCTCCCTCCACCATATCATCTTCATCAAACTGACAAATATTTAGGGACACCCAGGAAGAAGAACTTGGTTACGGACAAGGTAAGATTTAACGAAAAGTGCACTTGGGAGAAGACTGAGGATGAAGCGATGTGAACTAGACCTAACCGTTTCCAATATTAGTTGAGAGTCGTGTTGAACAAAAAGTACAAAATCTTCCTGGTATATTCTGAACTCTTACTCCCCTAGACCCAACCTAAATTTTGGGGACGAAATTGTTTCTTCGTTTATTGGGATTTGTAACATCCCCAGAACGACTAGACCCCTAAGGTGCATTTCGTCATGACAAGGTCACGATAATTCTCTAAGAGGCCAAATCGACCTTAAGAACCAAGGTGAATAGGTAAAAATCACCTTGGTGTGCAAATAGTTAAATTGAGTCCAAGGCTTAGGGCTTGATATTTAAGCTTCAAAATGACAAGTGGACCACATCAACTCCCCCTAAACCCATTAGGGAGTCCCCTGGGTCATTTAGAACCCATTGGGGTTAACCCAATTGGTCACCTTAACCAATGTCAACTTTCCCCCAATTTTGATCAAAATCACACATTGGCAAAATTAGCCCAATTGGGGCACCACCATGACCCAATCAACATTGGGCGGTGGCAAGGGATCCAAGACCAACATATGGGACCAGTCAACCCATTACTTTGACCAAGTCAACCCCAAAGTCAACAATGGTCAAATATAAGCCCAAAGAGGAGAAATGAAAGCCCAAGCCTATTCCAATGGGCTAAGGCCTTGAATCAAGGCCCACCCAGCATCCTAAGGTGCTAATTACCATGTCCAACCTCAGATTTCAAAAATAGATGCCATGCAAGGGGGTAATTAGGAGAAATCCCCAAATTTTGGAAAGAACCAACCATGAATTCATGGGATGAAGGCCACATGGCTTCAATTCACACTCCCCATGCCTTCTCCCAGCTGCCATCATGAATGCCAGCCATTTTCCTGTTAGATTGATGCCAAATGGAGCCAAGGAGGAGCTTCCAAGGCATGGCCGAAATCCCCTTAATGGCAACACCACTTAGAGCCAACCTCACCCCCAATACACCCCTCCATCAGCTTCAGATGGTGCCAAGAAACTGAAATCAAGTCTTGGATCAAGACATTTGATGGAGAAATGAGGAATCGGCATGGGAGAGCTTGGAGCATGGTCAGCCGTGGCGGTTCCGGGAAAAGTCCACCATCAAGCTCGATTGAGGCAAGTTTCCTTCCCCTCTCCACTTGTGCTAGCATCTAGATGAATTTAGGAGAGAAATCAGGCTCAATTGAGCCCGATCCCATGTGAGAAAAATGGAGAATTTCGGATTTTGAATGGTGTTGGGTTCGCCGGAAAACACCATCTCCGGCGGCCGGATCGCCGCCAAACGTTAGCCCCCAACTCAACGGAGGTGGTGGTGGCGGTGGTCGGCCGGGGAGGTGGTTAGATGGCCGGGAAATGGAGTTGGAGTTTGCTCCAGGTCGGGCAAATCACACCCTTAGGCTGGAGGAAGAAGATGTAATCACAGCCGTTGATCTGATCAAGATCAGGCTATATGCAGGCCACTTAGAAATGACCTAAGAATATACAGACCTTGAATGCCAGATTTGAGGCCCTTAGAGGCCAGATCTTGAAAAGTTGGCTGAGACAACTTTGGTAAGCTCTTGATGTCTACTTTCTGTAGGATTTGAGATCAAGTGATTTGGAGCACTACAGCTCCTTGTAGAGCCATTTTCCTAGGACTGCTCTTTATGTCTATTGGCAAACCATAATAATTATGCCTAGAATTTTTGCGTAGTTTGCATGCAATTTTTGAAGGCCTTAGAGGCCATATTTGCAAAAAGGGGCAGAGACAACTTTTGTAGCCCTATGGGTTCACTTTCATTTGCCACCTTAATCATCTGATTTGGTGCACTGTGGACATCAGGGAACCCTCTTTCCTAGGACTGCTCCTTGTGTAGGGCAGAAATTAAAAAGGGCTATATCTTTCAATTGGCTTAACCAAATCCCTTGAATTTTCTACCATGCATGCATGGTATGAAGACACACCTACGGTTTAAATGTGAGAATTTTTGAATGTATATCCATTGAGTTATTCCATTTATTAGGAAAAGTAAATATTTGGTATTTATGGAGTTGTATAACTCCAAACACCCCCAAATTTGGGTGGTAAGCTCTTTATATATATCTATATCACTGGTAGAAATTTGAGACCATTTGGCCTTGTGCATGTGGAGTTATGAGCCATGCAAGAGCTAGGTTAAGGACCTTAAATGTGTGCCCTTAGCAATTTTGGGGTGGAGTGAGCCCCAAGCCTTCGGGGTTAACCCAATGGCTTGAAATGTTGGACATGGGTCCTTGGCAGCAATATGCCTTCCCAAAAGTTATTTGGGGATTTTTTGGTACAAAAATCCCAAGATGTGGAATTTACTAAATTACCCCTAATTTAGGTTATAAAATGAAAAGGGGGTCATCTGAACTTGGAATGATGTGAAACTTAGTATTTAGTCTTTGATTTCATTATTTTGGCAGCAGGAATTTTCTGAGAATTTTTGGGAAATATTTCATGATACAAATAGATGAATTTACAAATATACCCTTTATGAATTTTGTGCAAATATTGAATTTTTATATGTCTGATAAATTTGAGATAAATCACAGTAGGTCATAATGCTAATATAAGCCTATGGTAATTTTCCCAGAATTTATTGAAGTATTTACATAGCACTTGTAGTGTAAACCCTTATACGCACACCAAATGAATAAATGATAATTAAGGATAAATATTCCTTGGAATAATATGAGACTTAGGATCTGGTGTTTTTAGACCAATATGGTGCTATAATAATTTTCCCAGAATTTATTGAAGTATTTACATAGCACTTGTAGTGTAAATCCTTATACGCACACCAAATGTAATAAATGATAATTAAGGGTAAATATTCCTTGGAATAATATGAGACTTAGGATCTGGTGTTTTTAGACCAGTATGGTGCAATAATAATTTTCCCAGAATTTATTGAAGTCTTTACATAGAACTTGTAGTGTAAACCCTTATACGCACACCAAAGGTAGTAAATGATAATTATGGTCAAATATTTCTGCTAAAAATGTGAAATTCGGGATTTGGTGTTTTTAGACCAGTGTTATGTCATAGTAATTTTCCCAGAGTTTATTGAGATCATAATCTAATACTTGATATGTAAATCCCTATTTGCACCCCATTTATGTTAAGTAGAAATTATGGTTAATTATCCCTGTAAAAATGTGAAACTTGGGGTTTGAGGTTTTTTTTAGACCAACATTATGTTACAGTGAATTTACCAGAATTTATGGAGATCGTTAGTTGGCACTCGATGTAGAAATCTCTATTTGCACACCTCCTATTTTAATAGAAACTATGATTTAAGATCCCCTAGAGAATTTATGAAATTAGGATTTGAGGTTGTTAGATCACCACTCATTGCAAACCTATGGTAATAATTGGAACTCGTTTGGATATGATGTGATCAAGATCGCATCATAGGAGTCAAATCTAGATCAACCTTATTTCGGTCTGCGAATAGTGAAACTGATTTACATGAATTAGACCACCACTGACCTTCACACATAGAACTGTTAACTCTTTATTAATTATGAAGGCTCAGATTATTTGGAAGAGCATCTCTAAGGGCATCTTGGGAAATAAGGATTGGGGTGCGTTTAGCAAGCCATAAGTGTAAGAGTTTACAGTGTTATGAAAAGGAGGTTAGACCTCATCAAAGGCCCCACACACAACTCATTAGTGTTAAACGATTGTATGGAAGTAAAACTACCCTTAGCCGGGTGAGCCATTTTAAGGTAAATACTCAAGGGAGAAGTCGAGAAATATCTAAGGCAAACCCTGGTTTAAGGATGACGAAGAATAGGAGTGTGGGTCCAAGTAAGGTTGAGAATGATAATTGAATGTGTGCAGTTCCTCGGTGAAGAAGGGAACTCGGGCTTAGAATGTGATGACGGGAGAGTCAGCACCCGGTCACAATGGGTGGTGTCGGAGTTCAAGTGAACTCCCCCAATCCTACGTGCCAAGCCTAACTCATCTTAGGGATTTAATGTAATTGGAGAGGAAGATGGGGATCGAGTAGAAAGGGGTAGGTACCAACAAGATTAAGTGCCTTGGTAGGAGGAAGTTCGGGGTGTCAGCCCGTCACACTTCCTAATACCGCTGCGAGCCCCTCACCGGGTAACCCTCCGGAGATCCAAGGCAAACCCCTAAAACTTCTAGGACCAACTAAATTATAGACAAGACTAGTTGAATAGGAGAACTCGACACGTTAACTTGCATCCCGAACCAGAAGGAAATATAGAAAGGACTGGGATAGTCCTGCGAGCGATAGACTCGGGTTATGGAAAGGACTGGATAGTCCTGCGAGCGATAGGCTCGGGTTATAAAAAGGACTGGGATAGTCCTGCGAGCGATAGGCTCGGGTTTAAGGAAGGACTGGATAGTCCTGCGAACAATAGACTCGGGTTATTGAAAGGACTGGATTGTCCTGCGAGCGATAGGCTCGGGTTATTAGGATGGACTGGGATAGTCCGGCGAGCGGTAGGCTCGGGTTATAAGGATGGACTGGGATAGTCCGGCGAGCGGTAGGCTCGGGTTATAAGGATGGACTGGGATAGTCCGGCGAGCGGTAGGCTCGGGTTATAAGGATGGACTGGGATAGTCCGGCGAGCGGTAGGCTCGGGTTATAAGGATGGACTTGTATAGTCTAGCTAGCGGTAAGCTCGTAATTTATATATAAGACTTGTATAGTCTAGCGAGCGGTAAGCTCATATTCTATATATAAGAATTGTATAGTCTAGTGAGCGGTAAGCTCATATTTTACTTATAAGACTAGTGTAGTCTAGTGAGCGGTAGGCTCGTAGTCTAAGCATAAGACTTTTATAGTCTAGCGAGCGGTAAGCTCATATTCTATATATAAGAATTGTATAGTCTAGTGAGCGGTAAGCTCATATTTTACTTATAAGACTAGTGTAGCCTGGCGAGCGGTAGGCTCTACTTTATAAATGTTGATGCAAATATGTGAGCTGGAGGCTCAGTAGTAAACAACTAATACATGTTACTTGTGTGTAAGTTGTGGTGGGTCTTTGGTTCTGTTTTAGTCGTCACACCGACAGCAGTTCTTTGACTCGGCAGTGCTAGTGGTTTTTATTGAGGCCAGGTTGTTTTACTGCGCGTCCGACGGGACGAATCCCCTAAACCCTGCCTGGCCAATTCAGTTTAGTACGCAGGAGCTCGTGAGTACCGGGTACCGGTATCACAGCGTACGTTTGGGCCTAGGTATGGTAGTGTGACTTACCCACCTAGGTGAGGAGACGCCCGCTCCTCTGCCACCGTTTGACCACGACGGGAGGTGCCCGAGAGGTTAGCTACCTCCGAAAAGTGAGAACTAAAGGTCTGTACGTACAGAGTCGTGTGAGTGAGTTGCATGTGTATGAAATAATAATACAAACATTGCATCATTGCATTGCATATCATAGCATAGCATTTCTGCATAAACAGAGACCTCATCGTATAAATCAGTGTGGGCTCTTTTATACGATGAGTTTATACTTTCCAGATCCCTTAGCTTATGTGCCCTCGTGTGTGCATATAAGTTAAGGTTACTTTCGTAAATGCTCGTATTTATTTGCTTCTTATATTACATTGCCTTTTACGCATTGCATAAACAGAGACCTTATCGTATAAATCAATGTGAGCTCTTTTATACGATGAGTTTATTGTTTGCCAGATCCCTTAGCTTATGTGTCTTTGTGTACGCATATAAGTTAAGGTTAATTTTCCTAGCTGCTCTTCATATTACTTTACTTGCTCATATTACTGCTACTGTAGCTTTCTCCTATTGTTCGCTCTTATTACAAGCCTAATTGTAGAACTGCTAGAGTAATCTTAATTAGTGTACTCCTGCTAGCTAGAAGCTATTTATCTTTTGCTTGATATACATTGCTAGTTTTACCACTTGTCACCTGCTTCTTTGAATTACCCCTTGATGTCCTCCGCTTCCTCCTCCCGCACGGTGCCTAGGAGTCGCGGGTGGAGGCGGTGAGGAATATGCTGAGTCTTTTAGACTGACGGTCAGTGGGCCACTTCATTTTAGGGATGATGTACCGGAGCAGCAGGACCCCGCTTAGGAGACAGGATAGGAAGACGAGGTGAAGCAGAACAACCGTTACACGTCGTCGCGACAACAGTTACAGATGTATGAAGACAGAGTTTGATTGCTTCCGCATAAAAGTAGAATGAGAGTCTTGATGCACTATATTTGAACATGTAATGGGCATATGCCCTCTTGTACTTTATTTCTCATCGTGGACATTGTAAACTTGTAATTTATATAATTAATGTGATTTGTGGACTTGTGCTTCTATTTGCTTATATTACTATGAATTGTGGTTGGCCTGGATGATGTTGATTAGCTGGCAGGATCGGCGTGTTGTGGTGATGACCATTTGGCGCATTAGCCTCACCGCAAGACGACGGTTTTGGGCGGTAAGACCCGGTTTAAAAGCAAAAAAAAGAGGGTCTTACATACAATAAATTAAATAAATTCAAAATTGCGCAATCAATACCCGTTCGTTTGGACGGAATTGGAATTTGATATTGGAATTCGATATTGTGATTCAATATTCAGAATTGGAATTGGTCTAATTCCAATTCCATCGTTCGCCTAATAAACAATATTGTTGAATATTGTGGAATTGAACAGTTCTTTGGTTCATTTGTTAAATAAAATTCAATCTAAGAATTGAAATATATTATAAAGAAATTAATATTTTTTTACATATAAAATAAAAAATGTGCGTCCTGACAAAAAACACACGCACGGGCGAAAAACGCGCGCCCGGACAAAAAAAACGTGATCGACCACAAAAAGCCCGCCCGGGCGAAAAACTCGCGCTCGGGCAAAAAATTGGGCGCCCGGGCAAAAAATTGGACGCCCTGGCAAAAAACTCGCACCCGGGCAAAAAATTGGGCGCCAAGGCGACAAGACGTGCGTCAAGGCGAAAAACGTGCCCCCGAGCGAGAAACGCGCGCCCGTGTGAAAAATGCGCTCCTTGACGAAAAACGCGCGGCCACGCGAAAAACTTGCGCCCAGGAGAAAATTGCGCGCCCGGGCGAAAAACGCGTGCCCAGACAAAAAACACATGCTTGGGCGAAAAACGCGCGCCCAGGCGAAAAACTCGCACCCGGGGGACAAATTGCGTGCCCGGGCGAAAAATTCGCGCCCGGGCGAAAAACACGCCACTGGAGGAAAAACGCGTGCCCGGGCAAAAAATGCGCGCCCGGGCGAAAAATTGCGTGCCCGGGCGACAAAACGTGCGCCCGGGCGAAAAACGTGCGTCCGGGCAAAAAATTGCGCGGCCGGGCGAAAAACATGTGCTCGGGCGAAAAAATGTGTCCAAGGGCGAAAAACACGCGCACGGTCGAAAAACACGCGCCCGGGCGATAATTGCGCGCCCTGGCGAAAAATGCGCGCCCGGGCGAAAAACGCGCGCCCGGGAGAAAACTGTGCGCCCGGGCGAAAATTGCGCGTCCGGGCGAAAAACGCGCGTCCGGGCGAAAAAACGGCGCCCGGGCGAAAAAACGCCCGCCCGGGCAAAAAATTGCGCGCCGGAGCGAAAAATGTGCGCCCGGGCGAAAAACGCGTCCACGGGCGAAAAAACGCGCACCCGACCGAAAAATGCGCGCCCGACCGAAAAATGCGCGCCCGGTCGAAAAATGTGCGGCCGGACAATAATTGCGCGCCTGGGCGAAAACCCCGTGCCCGGGCGAAAATTGCGCGCCCGGGCGAAAAAAACGCGCGTCCGGTCGAAAAACACACGCCCGTGCGAAAAACGCGCTCCCGGCGAAAAACGCGCGTCCGGGCGAAAAACTCACGTCCGGGCGAAAAACTCACGCCAGGGCGAAAAATTGCTCTCTCTGGCGAAAAATGCGATAAATCGAGCGTGCCAGACTCGCCAATTCCGATATGTCTAGCTAAATTTTGTGCCTAGGTTAAAATCAATTTCATAATATTCAACTCGAATTCCAATTATTAAAGCTATCTAACAAGCGAACGACGTAATTGAAATTCGACGTCGAATTTCAATTCCAAGTCTTCAATTCCGTCCAAACGAACGGGCCCTAAAGGATATCCATTACCACTATTATCAAATCCAAATTCGGGCAATCAATATAGGGCAATCAAATAAAGTGCAATCAATTTAGGACATCCAGTACCAGTCCATACGTGAGAGATGGAAATTGGTTATATGTATACTTGATTAAGCTCAATTGCAATTAAAAAAAAGGACAGAAACATAATAATGAAGCGAAGAAGAAATTTATTTCTCTAACCTTCGAAGAATTGGAGTTCTTCAAGCGGTCTAAAAGTGATTTCTTGTAATGAAAATCAAAGACAATAATATACGATAAGTGAGAGTTTAGACAACACCATGAAGAGGAAGAATGAGTTGTAAGATGGTTTGCGAATAAGTAAAATAAAAATCCAAGAATGCCCTTAGAAATGTATAATTAATTAATACAAACTCGCTTACAAAATCTCTGAGTCTATGAGATGGTTCATACAAACATACTTACAAATGCTAATGGCCATCAAGAAATTTAGGAATCCCATTTCAATTAACTGTCATGACAAATTAACTCGAACTGAACAGATTTTTACCTTATATACGCAATCATGAGGATATAAATCCATCAAACTTGGATCAATGTACCCTTTCAAGCTTGACATGCTAGTTGAATTTGGGCACTTAGTCAAAGTTGCTAACATCTAGGAAAATAAAATGTATTTGAGTCAGCCAGGGCAAAATCATCTCTACATACAAAGTTATAAAGCTTGAAATAGCATATAGAAGCGTGTACCCAAAAAATGACAAAATTAATGAACTAAAATTGAAATAAAGGGTGGGTTCTGAAGCCATATCCATTGATCCCTTTTTTAAATGCACATAATAAATATTTACAATTAATTACCCAAACATCTTCTAGGAGTTAAAAGAAAGGGGCATGATTTACTTGAAATGAGAACGGCAGCTACACACAAACACACATCCACCATCCCCTGCATTAGGTGAAACTAATAGAACTCAAATCTGGACAGATTTCTCTCCTAATTTCTTAGAGAAAGATGTACAGATTTTTATAGGAGAAACTGTCCAGATTTTTTAGAGAAATCTGGACAGGAATCTGTCCAATTTCTCTAAGGAATCTGGACAGATTTCTGTAGCAGAAATCTGTACAGATTTCTGTAGCAGAAATCTGTACAGATTTCTGTAGCAGAAATCTAGAAATCTGTATAGATTTCTTAGATCTGGACAGATCTCTAAGAAATCTGGACAGATCTCTAAGAAATCTGTACCCAAGCAAAGCAATGATCAATAAATGCAGCGGAGAGCATCGAGTACGGGCGTAGCCAATTGTCAATAGCATCAGGGAAATTGGAGAATAATATGTAATTTGGCCCTTTTCATATTTGAAAAGGCAATGACGCCCAAAATCATAAAAATTAGAAGCTTTTTAAACACATTATAACAACCAAACATGAATTTAAAATTAAAACCCACCAGAAGTAAACCTGCAATTTTTAATTTGTCAATTTAGAATACATTTTGCACCTTTTAAGAATAATAAAAAGGTAATTGCACCATCAACTTGGAAGAAGATATGATCACAAATGTTAATCAATATGAAAGAGAACAAAGATAAGAAAAAATACAATTAGTAAATATACAAGATCTATTAATCTATGTTATTTCTCATGTATGAAATTTGCTAGAAGCTTTCAGCTAAAGAAATAGGCAAGTTAAGATGCTACAAACGTACCTAAAATATATAGCAGCTGCAGAAGGACAGTCTACATGGCCACTTAGAATAGCCTCAAATACACCCGGTTCATTCTCTGCATGCATATATAAATAATCAGCATACCATATTTCTTTTAAAAAGGTTGTATAAAGTAATCTTAAATCAGAATCACTTGGAAGAGCACAAGACCTCCCCACCAAAATGGAGGTACACCAGTAAGAATGATGTACTAAGGTATCACTACTCCAGGGCTCCAAATATCCACTTCTGCACCATAATGTCGACGTAGTACACTTCGAGATTAGTGTGTAAATTTCAAATCAACTCATATAAAGCCTGCGATTAGTGTGTAAATTTCAAATCTATCCAAGGCAGTAAACAACTAGAGCCAGGAAACAGAAATATATATAACTCAAACAAGCCTGGAATCAACTTGAAGAACATACCCTTGCTGCAATACTCTGTGGATCCTTTGATGTCGCAGGACTCGACCTTGGGCTGCTTCCTGCTATTAGCACTAGACTGCTTTTTTGATGTCTGTAGTGTGTCACCTCCCTTCACAAAGACAAGTAAATAGCTCTCTAGCTATTCAGTGAACAAACATGAAAAATATGACATATTCTAACAAAATATGTTCTCTAAGTTTAAGCGACATGATTCATTACCAGGAATTGGCGCTATTGAAGGCAACGCTCCTTCCCTGGTGAAGAAGAACACAGAATCATCGGTGACAAAGATACATTAAAATTTCATTTCATCCATCTCTCGCGTCTGTCCAAAACTGCCTATTTGATGTTTGTACGTGCGCTGTACTAAAACTAGCCAATCACAATACTCTGCATCTATAGCATACAACACAATAAAAACATAGCAATCAAAATAACAATAAGAAGCCATCTATCCCCAATATGCGTTCAAATTTTGCTATAAAATATTCAAGGCATCATGTTTTTAGCAAGTGCCCAACTAGAAATTTACCTATATACATTCAGAGGACATTCAACGACAATCTCAACTCACAAAAATATTCAAGCTTGCCTCCATACCTCGGCTCAAAAACTACGCATATAAAGCAATGGTAAAAATGCAACAATTAGATGAGTATATAAAGATAGGTTCTAAGAATTAGATAGCAGAGGTAGATACATGCTAATACTTAAGTTTTAGCACCTTAGAAAACACTCCGCAAAAATAAATCGAAAGTGAGCCTGCATAAAGCCCTAAACCCCACCATCGCTCATGGAGGAAGACCACCGCTCGCCTAGGGGCGCATCCAAAAAATGCAGCAATCACATATTCCATGAAAGCACCCAAAAAATAAGTAAAAACATTCCCTAAAGATTGAGGATCTTGTGGCATGTCCATGAAGAAATTAGGGCACTCCAATGAGAACGTAAGTGATGAAAAAGAAAATCAAACCTATGAATGGAGTGCACGTTGCAGATAATAGAGCCACGGACGTTTCTTCGGGAGAGCGACCACTTGAGAATGGCGGCACTGAAGCTTTTCTTCGGGGGAGTTGGGCGGCTCTTCTACCAAAGTGGCGACGGGAGGAGAGCGACGGGAGGAGGGCAACGGGAGGAGGGAGACGGGAGGAGGGCGACGGGAGGAGGGAGATGGGAGGACGTTGACTAGGGTATGGCGATGGAGTAGGGAAACAGGAAGATTGCACTTGGAGCAGGGCAGATGAAATGTCGTGACATTTAGAGGGGAGGGGTAAGGGAATAATTAAGAACTAAAATTTGCTAACAGGCTAAGAGAGAAATTTATGGCTAACAGGCTAAGAGAGAAATAAAAACGTGAGTTTAGGAAAAAATGTGCTAATGCATTCGAGGGAGAAACAGCTCACACAAAAATATGCACGGGGGCAAAAAAGCGTGCGCGTAGGTGTAAACGCACCCCAAGCAATAAATATGCCCAAGAAAAATGAGCATCGATGCAAAAATGTGCGTCATGATGAAGGCGCACATCGGGGCGAAAATGTACACCTTGGAGGAAACACATCTGGACAAAAAATGTGCGGTAAAGATAAAACTTGCCTAGGTTAAAACGCGTGCCGGTGCGAAAACATGCGCCCAGGAGAAATCGCGCGTCCGGGTGAAAACGCGCGCAAGGGAGAAAAACATGCGTCCGGGCGAAATCGCGCATCCTGCGAAAATGCATGTTAGTGCGAAAAATGTCTTCGTTGCTAAAAAAGCGTGCTCAGACAAAAAATACACACCTAGGAGAAAGCACGACAGGGAGAAAGTGCGTGCCCTGGCATAATCGTGCACCCATGCAAAATTATGTGCCCTTGTGAAAACATGCATTGGTGCAAAAAACACGCGCTGTGGGCAAAAAAATGTTCTCCGAGGAGATAATGTGCCCGAGAAAAAACACGCACGTGTACATAAATGCACTCCCAAGCCAAAATATATATGTGACAGATTAATTAAGTTTGAATATTAATATTTTTTTCGCATATTATTAATAAAAATAAATAAAATTTTCAATTATCTCGTTGTAATTTTTTTGACACGACTCAAAATCATGGATAATACTTCCTTTTAGCCATAAATTGTGAAATGTGATAAAATATCAGCCACGAATTAGGAAACGTGACTAATACTATCTTATTAGCAATGAATTAAGCAAATTGTGGCTACTGCTTTCTTTTTTTGCCACGAATTAGTCATTCGTGGTTAATACTTGCTTATTAGCCACGAATTAAACAAGTCGTGGCTAATGCTTTCTTTTTTTTGCCACGAATTAGACATATGTGGCTAATACTTGCTTATTAGCCACGAATTAGGGGCCGTGACTAATACTTCATTATTAGCCACGATTTTTGACCCGTGGCAAAAAAAATGATGTTAAAAGTCATTTTTCTAGTAGTGAAACATTCATTGTAATGTGTGTGTCTTGATTGAAAGTTATTTTGTATATATATAAAAAATTAAGACGATCATAACACATTAATTGATCAAATTATATGTGACACGGATTAATTAAGTATGATAATTAATATTAATATTAATATATTTTTTCACATTTTATAATAAAAATAGATAAATTTTAATCAATTATTTCATAATAATTTTTTGTCGCGACCCAAAACTGTGGATAATACTTCCTTTTTAGCCATGGATTAAGAAATGTGACTAAAATAATAGCCACGAATTATGTAACTATAACTAATACTATCTTTTAGCCATGAATTAAGCAAAATGTGGCTAATGCTTTCTTTTTTGCTACGAATTAGACATCCGTGGCTACTACTTGCTTATTAGCCACGAATTATGGGTCGCGACTAATACTTAATTATTAGCCAATATTTTTGACCCGTGGCAAAAAAGTGTGGCTAAAAGTTATTTTTCTAGTAGTGTGTTTTGATGACGTTTTAAAAATAATCGTCACAAAAGCTAAACATGTATGTTGACGTTTTTCATAGAAAACGTGGTTAATGCTTAATTTTTATATTAGCGACGTTTTTGAAAAAAAATGTCACTAAATAGAAAACTTACGGCGACGCTTTAAAAAACGTCACAATAAAAACGTCGTTGTAAAGCATATATCTTGTAGTGTAATTAGCCATGGCGTTCAAAGTACACAACGTGCTCCTCCTTTCCGTCGTCGCCCTTCTCTTCTTCAACTCCAAGGCAGCCGCTCGA
Source organism: Dactylorhiza incarnata (assembly GCA_033032865.1). Taxonomy (NCBI): domain Eukaryota; kingdom Viridiplantae; phylum Streptophyta; class Magnoliopsida; order Asparagales; family Orchidaceae; genus Dactylorhiza; species Dactylorhiza incarnata. The sequence continues at coordinate 6,400,668 of JAWHQI010000104.1, read as the reverse complement.
CAACTCAACGAGTTGCCGCCGTCGGAATACAACAACGGACTTGGAGAGATCGAGGATGTCAAGCATAACAAGGAGGTGCAGGAGCTGGGAAGGTTCACCTTGGAAGAAGCAAACAAAAAGTTGTCAGAGAGCTCGGAAAAGATGACCTTCGGCGAGGTGGTCTCGGCCGAGTGTTTGCCGGTAACAAATGGCGAACGCTACTTTTTCGTCATCAACTCAGTAAAGGGCGGGCAAATTAAAGGGTCGTTCCTCGATTATCTGGTCGTCCGCAATTCTTCGAATGAGCGCATCCCCATGTCTTGGATGTTCCAGCCTACTCCTGCCTGAGAGTCTCTCTCTCTAGATCTCTCATTCTCTCTCTCTAGATCTCTCTGGAGAGAGAGCTCGATTTGCCTTTTGTTCAAAGACTCTCTCTCATGATCTATCTAGCTATCTCTCTTTCTCTCCAAGAAAGTTTTTGGTAGGCCCAACATACAATCATCTATGTGCGGGTGAAGTATTTTTCACTTATAAATCACATTTTTTTTGTTAAAATTATAGATTTTAGTAAAATAATTTTTGGAATATAAAATTTTGAATTTTCTATCATTTTAAGTACCCATTTATTCATCATGAAAAATTTCATTCTAATTGGAATATTTCGGTTGGAATATTTCGCTCCGGCTGAACTATTACTGTTGGAATGAAATGTTCCAGTCATAATGAAAATTTTAATGAGTATTCAGAACATGGATAAATTGGTACTTAAAATGATTGTAAAAATTCGATAATTTATATTTTGTAATTTTTTTCTAAAATAATTTTTTTAGATATTGAAATTTTAATAATGTTTTGATTATTTTGTATTATTTTGGTTAATCTTTTATATTTGTCTCAAGCTAATTTTGCTCTATGATTTTATATAGGTTGAGTTCACATTGGCGAGCCCATGCTCACTTTGTTGTACTCCAATTTTTGGTGCAAATGCTGCCCAAATTTCAGCAATATTCAAGCCCCAAAACCAGTCTAGGTTCAGCCCAAATCCAGTAATAATGCAGTCCAAATGCAGCCTTATTTCAGCTCAAAACAAGCCCGAATTCAGCCCTTGGTGCAGTCCAAAATGATGCAGTCCAGTCCATGTTGGTACAACCCGATTGGCATTGGCGGACCCAATATAGGCCGAGAAGGGGCGCCCGCCCCCCCTCAAAAAAAAATCGCGAACTTAGGTCGGCGCCACTCTCGCCTCTCCGCCTTCACGAACTTAGGTCGGCGCCGCTCTCGCCTTGCTGGTTCTGCTGCCGCTGCTCGCTGGTTCTGCTGCCGCTGCTTCTGGTCTCCCTTCGCGAACTTAGGTCGCTGCTCGCTGGTTCTGCTGCCGCTGCTTCTGGTCTCCCTTCGCGAACTTAGGTCGGCTTCTTCTTCTTCTTCTTCTTCTTCTTTTTATCGCTTGTCTTTGTCTTGTTTAGGTACAAATCGTTGTGTTGCACACCTCCACTGTGAAGGGTCGATTTGGAGCTTCAATCGTCGAGAGAAACACGCGCCAACTCAAGGGTAACGACTCTTGTTCCCCGGTTTTCTGTTTTACTTTGCTTAGGAGGGCCACCCGCCTTCAATTGGACGCGGTGTGTGTTTCCTTCGGTTTATTGCGAACCTCCGGGTCGATTGTGTCCGTCCCCGACATATTTTTTGCATTAGTAATCCAACGTGCGAATCTGGATTTAGGCATGCTGTGTGAAGCCTACCCGTGGCGGTAAGCCCGGATCGGTGATGTTTGTAATGTGCATGGCGATTAGCCTTCAATTGGAGGTTGGTGTGTGTTTGAATCTTATACAACTTTTATTTTTCAGAATGGAAAAGTATTTTAAGAAGAAACAATTTGTGAATCATCCCGAGCTGAATTTTTGAATCTTACGGGAGTTAGCGATCTAGCAAAATAATTTGTTAAGTTCAAGTTAGATATAACATATCCTCAGGTTTTCAAGTTGATTAGATTGACATTATTACTGCCAGTTGCAACAGCTACAGTGGAAAGAGCATTCTCCAAAATGAAGATTATCAAGTCACGTTTACGCAACCGAATGAGTGATGATTGGTTTAATGACAGCTTATTGACATACATTGAGAGAGACAGATTCAAATTAATTGAAAATGAGTCAATCATCCAGCGATTTCAAGCAATGAAAACACGTCGAGGGCAATTATGATTGATTGTAAGGGAATGTTAATTTTTATTATGCATTAATATATTATTTTTGTGAAATATATGTTAAACATTAATTTCCGCCCCCCCCCCCCCCCCCCCCCCCTAAGCAAAAATCCTGGCTCCGCCACTGCCGATTGGTGAACCCGAGCTGCTCTCCTTGCTGTCCAGTCCGGCCAGCACTTGGCCAAGCCCTTTGGAGTCCAAGTGAAGACCAATTCCAGCTCATGTCCATGCCCACATGGCTGATTGCCACCTTGCATGTGCATGTTTTGTTTAAATTAAATGCATGTGGTGTGTCCCTCCCTCTCTCTCTTCCCCTCATAAAAAAATAATTGCATGCATATTTATTTAATGACATGGCCGGCCATCCTCACTCCCCTCTCTCTCATTTTATTATTTTATTTTCCTCTCTCTCATCTCTTAACTCACATCCATTCCCTCTTTTCTCTCTCTCTCTCTCCTTCTTTTAACTCCCATTCATCCCCCTTTTTATTCTCTATTTTATATTTTATTTTTCTTTAATTAAAAATGCAATGTATCCCTCCCTCTCTCTCCTCCTCTTTATTGCCTTCATTTATTGCCATGCATGAACCTTCCCATGAGCCTCTCCATTTCCTCCACCATCTAGAACTTTCTCCTTCTCCTATAAAAAGGAGCCCTCCTTCATGCTTGAAAAGAACTTTTGGAAGAGAGCAAGCAAGAGAAAGTGTTAGTTATTTTCATTGTCAAGTTTTTATTTCCAAGCTTGAATTTCCGTTTAAGTATTCTCGTAATTTAATTTAAAAAATTCTCAAAATCATCAACCAATCGTACGGTAGGATAATAGTTGGAAGCGTGAGTAGTAATACTTGACAGCCCCGTGTTTTAAATACGACCTTGGTACTACAATTCGATAGGTACACTTGCCTCTTCGGGTTGATAGTCATAATTTTGCCCACCAAGTTTTTGGCGCTGTTGCCGGGGAGTTTTGTCAATATTAAGAAAACGCCGTCGCTATTACTTCTACAAAAATAAAAAAAATTATTATTATATATTATAAATCAACCCATTTCATCGTTTTTTTATCTCACCTAAATTCCTGGAAAGGACGCTTTGAGCTTGAATTCCCATCATAGCCTCTAGTACCGTTGTAAACCCCTCACAGGGCAGATCTCGGGAAGTCCAGGACTAATATAATCCGCTAAAAAAAAAGAGAAAAAATCATTATCATTTTTAATCTTTTTTTTCTTCTTCACTTTTGTTTATTTTCCCCTCTTTCCCTTTTCTTTCTGCTAGTGCATGACCCGCACGAATTCGTCGTTACTTGTTGATTTGGACCCGGAAATCGAACGCTCCTTTCGGAGAAATTTACGATTCGGAGGTTCCACTTCTCAGGATACGGTTGAGGATTCTAACGGTGATTGTGATCGTAATTCTGAAATTATGGGTGATCCCAATCCCGAAGTTGACCAGCAACAGACCATGTCCTATTATGCTCGGCCTAACTTGGAGGGTACAGAATCTAGTATTGTTCGACCTGCAATAGCGAACAACAATTTTGAGCTTAAGCCCGGCACTATACAAATGGTGCAGCAATATGTGCAGTTCGACGGATTACCAGACGAAGATCCGAACTTGCATATTGCTAGTTTTCTTGAGATCTGTGATACCTTCAAAATTAATGGTGTCTCAGACGATGCGATTAGGCTAAGACTCGTCCCTTCTCCTTACGTACAAAAGCCAAACAGTCACTACAACAAATTACACTTTTAGTAAGGACTAAAAACGTTACAAAAGGTAACTAATATCGTTACACAAAGTTTTTGTAACAAAATTTACTTTATGTGACGACCGTTACCTAAGGCTCGACGCTAGAAGTTCTTGTAACGAATTTTTGTTTGTCGTTACAAATAATTTATTTGTGACAAACATTACTACCTCACAATAGGATGAGTTATTGTAAAGAATATTTCGTTACAAATATTTGACTTCTTCCCCACTAAAGAAATTATATTTATATATCAAATATATGAATATTTCGTTACAAATGTTTGATTTCTTCCTCACTAAAAAATTATGTTTATATATCAAATATATTAAAATTAATTTATCATTACAAATAATTATAATAAACATTACTTCGTTACAATAAGTTGTAACATATCAATAATTATTTCGTTACAATTGTTATATACTTTCGTAACTAACAAAAATCATTTATATGAACATGAATTTATTTACAAATAAAAATATTACATAGAGTAAGATTACATAACAACAATAATGAATCTTCCGACACAATATTACATAACATGTTTTAAATAAGATATCAACTTCGACAAATTCGGACTAATGCATCTTCCGTCACTTTCTGACTAATGAATCTTCTGTCACTTTTCGACTAATGAATCTTCCATCACTTTTCGACTAATGAATCTTCGATCACTTTTCGACTAATGAATCTTCTATCACTTTTCGACCAATACTCCAACACCCTACAAGTAAAAGACAGCAATTGTTAATATTTAAAAAATATGAGAGCAGAAACATTCATACACACTCACATCCATACATACACAATCCATACACACACAAGAGAGTTATGAACGGAAAATTGTAAGAAGAGAAATGATACATTTGGTAGGTGCCAACACAAATGAATGGAAAAGGAAAATTTCATTTGGAATGCAAGAACTAGAGAACAATGATTAATGGTATACATTCCCAGCACCAAGGAACAAGAAAGTATGATCTGTCAATTTACCACCAACCACATTTAGGGGTGCAACAACCCCAGCTAGGACAACCGAAGTTGTTCCCTGTTAAAGCATTTGGGTGAAGTCCCATGTTCAGAACATAGATTTGTATAATCTAGACCTTAATATGAGAAAATGCAGCACAAATTGTTTAGGAAAAAGTAAGTTTTTCATTAAAATGGTGCCTGAATATCATCATTGAAGATGAGATGTGTCTTGCTGTACTTTTTTAGCAGTCCGAAAGCATTATGGTTGGCAAAATCTTCAAACTGTAGAGTGAATGAACACGGTACCAGCAATTAAGATTTTTAGTTCAATTTCCAATTAATTGTTCACCATCAAATGACCAACCTGTATAAGCACTTTCTCTCCATAGTTTTGCTTTACAGCACTCATAAATTCTTCCAATGGTTCTGCATATTCCTGATCAAGACAAAACGAAACACCATCAATGCTAACTGTTTGTGCAAATAGAGAGATCATACATTCATATTTGAAGATGAAAACACCACGCAACAGAAAATTGAAGTAGAAAATAATATCAATCAATCATGCAAGGTTACTTGCGCGAAAATAACACCAAGCTCTATAGTTAATATTTTAAAAAAATTCATCAGCTCAATTTGGATGAACGACCGTGGTTCACAGTCAATAGATTAATCAATTGAATTGACATGAAAATTTAAATCAACATTATGAGGACCATCTTAACTTCATGCAACCACATCTAAAGTGTGCAATACATTATAATCCAGAGTTAAACTTGCGCCTAAATTACAGCTAATAAAATAAAATCTCAATATTTACCTGTGCTTCATTTGTCGTAGAGTAGGTCTTGAAATGCTGAAAAAAAACCAAGCCAAGTAGATGCTGGGGAAACATAGAAAGAAGTACAAATCAGTAGAGAGAATATGTAGAATAGAGAGAATGGAGATGACATTAAAATGAGATTGAACAAAAGTTGAGAACATTTAGTATAAAGTATGCTGCATTTTTTTTGTGGAGGATCTGTAAACAACTGAAGCACAGGGAATAGAGCAACATTGAAAATCCATCATTAAACTGGTTTGATTTCTATTAATTTTTTATCTAAATAAAAGATTGAAAAAAAGAGGAGTTGAAATAACCTTGAATTTATTTTGGCTGACAGATCTACCATATCTTTTTTAAACTTTAAATTAAAGTGAAACAAAATAATTCCTAAATCTAAGAAAGTAAAACAATAACAGCTGGGAAAAAATAACATGGTTACATAAAATTAAAGTTCAACATAAACATGTCAAATCTGAAAATGAAGAGAATCAGTTACAGCGCAGAGAAGGATGACTATTCAGGGGAGTTAGCATCAAAGTTTATAAACAGCAACATTAATGCAGAATATTGAACTGGCAAAATAGAGAAAAATGAACGGGTTACGGCCGTTTTGTCGTGGAAGATGAAAATGATAACATGTTATAAATTTACCATGGAGGAAGTGTTGGAAAGGTTTATTGGCTTTGCATGAAGTTCAATATCAAGCTCATTCACACAACATTATCTCAATCATCTTCACTGCACAATATAATTTTGAATCAGTACACCATCAATGCTAACTGTTTGTGCCGAAAAACAAATGCATTCAGCTTCTCCAAATTGCAACACATCATATAAATAGATGCTTGCACTACAAGAAGAAACAGCTACGGCGACGCTTTTTATTACTTTTCGCGGCGCTTTTTAAACGTCGCCAATGATTTTGCGGCGTTTTTTAAAACGCCGCAATTCGCCGCGGATGCCAGCGTCGCCGTAGTTTGTTGCGGCGCTTTATATAAAAGCGTCGTTGTAGTCCTTTATCTATTGAGACGTTTTCTTTTTAAGTGCCGCAAAAGACCTTCACCTATTGCGGCGTTTTTAGATAATCGCCTCAATAGTTGTTCAGTTTAAAAAAAAATAAAGATGACCCTTTGGCCACGCTTTTATATATAAGCGCCTGGAATATTTTTATGTTTAAAAAAAAAATTTGTTATTTGTATTGCTCTCCTCTAATATTGAAAAGAACCAAATATGCACGGACTTTAAAATGGGGTTTTCTATTTGGCCTTTAACACTTAAAAGGGAAAAAGTATAGGTTTTGATAGTTTTCTGTCAGGAAACTAGAGATTAAAAATCTAATTGAGCTGATTGTTTTTGGATCAATTCAAGCTTGCAAGTAAGACAATACCTGAATAATAGAAGGGTAAAGACTATTAGAGTCCATAAGTAATATATATTTGTCATAAAGACCCTTCTTTGGTTCCAAACCCAACCCACCAGAGCAGGCAGGGCGACCAATAGTCTAAACTTCATTATCAAGATCTGCATAATTTAAGTCATAACACCCTCAGCATTCAGACCAGCTTGAACTACATTTTCTCAAAAAAAAAATTGAGGATGAAAGATTAAAATATCAAAATGAAAATTCTGGAAAGAAAGATGTCTATTCAAAGGATAATAATATACCTCATGACTTCTACAACAGTTCTTCAAGAGCTAAAGAGTCGCCGCTGCGTGCGTAGCGGTAGAGCATTGCGGCGCATTTCTAAAAAAGCGTCGCCGTGAATACTGATTTTTTTAATAAAAAAAATGTTGCCGGCCAGGCATTTATAATTGGCCAGGCTAATTTCTCTACTTGGCTTCTTGGCTTCCACATTATCACTCTGAATTCCCGCTTCATTAAAATGTATCCATCCTCCTAGCTTTATGGTAAAAATATATAAAACATCATGAAAAATCATGTTGTAATCTTTATGATTGAACTAAAAATTGTAACTTTGAAATTGCATTCTCTTCGGAAAGGCAGCAACATAATTAAGAAAATATTAGAAAGAAAAATTTGACACCAAGTAATAACTACCAGCTTTTTCAGTATCATCATTTAAAAAAAAACACTTCATGAATCCTCATTCAACCTGCTTCACCATCTCCACAAAGAAGAATTCCTTGATTTTCCACTTGCTCATTTGTATACAGAGGTCACACTCTATATCCCTTCTAACCAGTGGCGGACGCAGGTATTTTTCTAAGTGTGGTCAAACTTAAAAATTAAAACAAAAATTTTATCTAAAAATATGATAAAAATGCATTAATATCATAAAGTGAACTTAGATAATGCATGTTCTGCACACAAGCAAAAGAGATTCACATCACATAACCATCAATTTTAGCAATGTAGATGCTTTAGCTGTTGATCGAGTTGTGCAGAATTCTTTAGTAAACTAGTGAAACTTCTTCAACATTTCATGGCATTCCATCAAACAACTTGTGAGCAAGAAGTCCAACTTCACATGGCATTCCATCAAACAACTTGTGGGCAATAAATTTATCTTGGTTCAAAATCAAAGCATAAATCCATGAATAAAAAAAGACATCAAAACTAAAATCACTTGAATCTGGAATACAGTAAATAAAAATGACATAAAAATAGTTGCCGCCTTAGTGGATCGGTGGATCCATTCGAACAATATGCAAAGGGACAAAATCATTTTAATGATGAAAAAGCAACAGTTCCTCAACAACAAAAAAACTAGGGGAGCCGGGAGTTCATACTTGCAAATCGCAAATGACGGAAGAGATAATTTGAAGCAGGTTTGCTGCTTGCGGATGGAGCTTGAGACTGCTCGGCGTTTGTAATCCTTACTCGTCGCCGTCACTTGAAAGAGCTTTAGATGCTGATCGATTATCGTGGGGAAGACGACTGCTCACTCGCCCCACTATAGGTCCGCCCCTGCTTCTAACACAGTCAAATGGTCCGCCCCTCTCACTCCTCAAACCTCCGGCGAACCCTAGCTCGCAGTAGCATATCGACTGGCTGCGAATGAGAAAGAGAACGAAATGGGAAGCGGGGAAGGGGGAGAAGATCAGGGGAGAGAGGCGGACCAAATGATCGGAAATGAGACGTGAAAAGCCATCGGATTCAAGGACCATGGAGCAGGCTTTGCGAACGCCGCCGGGGTTTCTTCGGGGGCGCGGAGCACATCAATATTAGGGCACGCGATGGAATGGAAAAGTAAAAAGGAAGCGCGCGGCAAAGGCTCAAATATTGGCGCTCATTTTATGGTCATGCCAGTGTTTTAACGAAAGAAAAAATAGAAAAATAATTATAGGTTGATAAATAATTATAGGTTGGGAAAGAGAGTTGGGAAGGCGGGAACCTAATTTCACTAAATTTTTAGAGGGAAAAGTCTTCACGGTGTTTTTTTTGTAAAAAACGTGGCGAATAATCTATGTTTTTGCAGCGTTCTAATAAAAAACGCCGCCAAATACATACATATTATATTGGCCGCGTTTTCTAATAAAAACATCGCCAAAGCAAAAACTTGTTGCGGCGCTTTCAAAAACGTAGTAGAAAAACTTTGTGACATCACGATATTTATTCGTCATCGATCTCTCGGCTCATATGCTTGATTTTCTCCAAAGAGATCATCCTATCATGTATGTATGTATGTTGTGTGTGTGTGTGTGTGTGTGTGTGTGTGTGTGTGTGTGTGTTTGTGTGTGTGTGTGTGTGTGTGTGTGCGTGTGTGCGTGTGTGCGTGTGTGCGTGTGTGCGTGTGTGCGTGTGTGTGTGTGTCAATGTGTGTGTGTTTGTCAATGTGTGTGTGTCTGTGTGTCTGTGTGTCTGTGTGTGAATGCGTGTGTGTGTGTGTGTGTCTGTGTATCTGTGTGTCAATGTGTGTGTGTCTGTGTATCTGTGTGTCTGTGTACCTTTGTGTGTACGTGTGTGTGTGTGTGTGTGTGTGTGTCTGTGTATCTGTCTGTGTGTTTGTCTGTCTGTGTGTCTGTGTGTCTGTTTGTGTGTCTGTGTGTCTGTCTTTGTATGTCTGTGTCTGTATGTGTCAGTGTGTTTATCTGTGTTTGTATGTGTCTGTGTGTCTATCTGTGTCTGTCTTTGTGTCTGTGTCTTATTGTACTGTTTGTGTCAGTCAGTGTCTGTACTGTTTGTGTCAGTCTGTTTTTGTGTTTGTGTTTGTGTTTGTGTTTGTGTCCGTGTGTTTGTGTGTCTGTGTCTGTGTGTTTGTATTTGTGTCCATCTGTGCCTGTGTATGTGTGCAGTGTGTGTGTCGTATGTGTGTGTGTATGTGTTTGTGTGTCTGTGTATGTGTGTGTCAATATGTGTATGTGTGTTTGTGTCTATGTGTGTGTGTGCCTGTGGTTGTGTGTGTGTGTGTGTCTGTGCGTGCGCGTGTGTGTCTGTGTGTAATGAGATACAAGAAAAGGAGGAAATGACTAGATCATAACACAAGTTTTCTCGATGAAAAAATAACGATGTAATGAGAAAACATGATAGCATGACAAAAGTCGGCGAAGAAAGAGAAGATGACGAAACTGTAAGTGCAGCTGGGTTTGGTGAAACAATTAGCGATATTTTTAATGTTACGATATGTATTAGTTATCTCGTGCATGCCTGTAAGAAAAATGCGCGCTCTGTCAAAAATGCATGCAAGTGAAAAACGCGCGACTGGGCATAAAACGTGCGCTCAGGCAAAAAACGCGCGCCCGAGTGAAAAACACGTGCCTGGTCGAAAAAATACTCTCGGGCCAAAAATGCTCTCCCGAGCCCGCGCCATGCGTGCGCTTGTGCTCGGAGGTGGTTGCGCGTGCGCACGAGAGTGTCTTTGCGTGCGTGCGGGGCTCGTGCGCGATAGTTTTTTTTATTCTAAAATTATGTTAATAAATTAATGTCAAATTGACATTCATTTTTAAATTTAATGTTTTTAATTTTTTTATTTTTTTTTTAAATTTTATGGAGAGAAATTTTCCTCTATATATTTCATTCATGTAAGAGAGATGGGAAGAAGAAGAAAAACTTTAATAAAAAGGTTTTTAAAGTTTTATAAAAACTTTATATAATAGTTTTTATAAAGTTTTATATAAAGAAACTTTATAAAGAAATCTTTATAAAAACTTTATATAAGGGTCCGTTCGGTCGATCGGAATTGGAATTCTGGAATTGGAATTGGGAGTTTTGAATTCAAAACAGGTGTTCGGCGGACCGGAATTTGCGCGGATTCGGAATTGGAGTGAATTTCATGAACTTCAAATAACGCGTGGGCCAATTCTTAGGGGTAAACCCCGATATTCCCTGGTTTTGGCGGAGCGGAACCCTACCCCTCCCTCGCGCGGCGCCGATCTTCTTCCTCAGGTAATTTCGTATCGCTTTTTTCTCCTCTTCTTCCTCGCCCTGCTCAGATCTACTCATGTTCGTTGGTTTCGTGATGTTTCTCGTGCTTAGAGGTGGTTTTTTCTCCTCTTCTTCCTCGTCCGGCATTTGTTCTGTTTTCTTCCGCTCGATTTCTTACAACAACTATTCCTCTTCCCTGCTCAGATCTTAGGCTCCTCTTCACTATTCCTCTTACTCGCCCGGCATTTTTTTACAGCAACCCTACCCCTCCTCGCCCGGCATTTTTTTACAGCAGTAGGTATAAAACCTGACTTGCACAAGATCTGAACAACATTTTTTTACGGCAGCAGTAGGTATAAATCATGACTTGCACAAAATCATTTTTTTACTCGCCCAGCATTTTTTTACAGCAATAAGTATGATCTGAACATTAGTTCCCAGTTGCATAAGACTTGCACAAGATCTGAACATTATAGCTATTGGCAGAGCAGTAATGCAGCTGCTGGCTCTCAGTATCACTTGCACAAGACTTGCACAAGACCTGAACAAGATCTGAATATGTTTTATTTTATGTGTTTCAAAAATTCCAATTTCAATTTGAATTCTAGGTTTGAATTCCATTCTGCAGCCGAACAGCAGAATTGTTCAATTCCAATTTCTGAAACTGAATTCTGCACAGCAACCGAACAACAGAATTGGAATTCAACCAATTCTAATTCCTACTGGTTTTGGAATTGGCTGAATTCCAATTCCAGAATTCCAATTCCGGTCGGCCGAACGGACCTAATAGTTTTTATAAAGTTTTATATAAAGAAATTTTATAATTATTTTTTTTAAAAACATTTATATTTTAACAAAAAAATCTTTTTAAAGTTTCTTTAAAAAGATTTTTTGTTAAAATATAAATGTTTTTAAAAAAAATAATTATAAAATATATTGATGTATATTTTTACGGTCATTTTGAGTACTCATATGTATATGTTGCGGGCGAAGCCCGCCGGGGATGGGCGAAGCCCGCCGTCGTCGTTGGGTACTGTAGTATATGGACGCACCCCGCTCGAATGCGGGCTCAGCCCGCTCAGAGCCAGCGAGCACGGGCGAAGCCCGTGCGGAGCGGCTCGTAAAATTTTATATAAAAACTTTATATGAAATTTTTATAAAAATATTTAATAAATTTTTTATAAAATTTTATGCACGTTAGTTTATATATAATTTAATTTATAATTATAATTTATTATATATGTAACCGGTTATATATATTTATATATAAATTATAGAGGTACGCCCGTGCTCAATACTTTCCGTTGTGACAGTACCCCGGCAGCGACGGTACCTCCGCCAAAACTATACTCTCTCACTCTCAGACGCTCGATCGATCAATAACTAACATTGCATAGGAAAAGCGCACGTGCCCCACACGACATTAATTACCCCAGCCTCCATACTGTCGCAGTGCGACGACGCTCATGCAGCTCGCAAACCCCTGCGCGCAAAAATACCCAAAATTTAAAATCTTTAGTCTTGTTTTTTTAAACGCTACAAAAAAACGTCGCCGTAAACGTTTCTTTATAAGTGGTGATAATAAATAAATAAAATTATTTTTTAATAATAATATATTTCTATTTATACAAAAATTTAAGGCAATTGTTAACCGTACCTCAGTTTTGGCTATCCGCAACCCTTTTATATGAATTATTATGCGTTTTTATGGAAATACGCCTTGTACAAGCATTTTTAGGAAAAGTGTTCAACACGAAATTTGTACATATCGTCGAGATCTACAACTTTCGTGTTGAACAATTTAGCTAAAAATGCACGCATAAGACGTATTGCCGCCCGAATTGAAATATGAGCGTAACTATAACGAATTTTTGGAAATACGCATTGTGCATGCATTTTTAGAAAAATGTTCAACACGAAAGTTGTATATCTCGACGATATCAACAACTTTCGTGTTGAACACTTTTCCTAAAAATGCTTGTACAGGACGTATTTCCAAAAAAACACGTAATAATTCATATAAAAGGTTTGCGGATAGCCAAAACTGGGGTGCGGTTAACAATTGTCAAATTTAAAAGAATACATTAGATATTTTTCATGTTACGATATTTAATTAATAGTAATCTCTCGCGCGCCCGTAAGACAAATGCATGCTTGGGCTAACAGTACGTACTTGCACCCAGTTGAAAATGCGTGCCCATGAAAAAATGTGTAACTAGCTAGGCTAAAATGTGTCGGGGGTGAGAAAAAGCTTCAGGACGAAAAAAGCGCGCCCGAAAAAATGTGTTTTTGAAGAAAACGCTCATGAGCGAATAACTTGTGCGCAAACAAAATTGTGCTTCCGAGCCAAAAAGTGTGCGCAGTCAAAAAAACACGCCCTGACAAAAATGAACTCGGGAGAGAATGAGTGATGATTCAAAAATGCGTTCTCGGGCGAAAATATGATCCCGACAAAAAATGCACACCTGGGAGACAATGCGCCCGGGCAAAAATGCATGTTAGTGCAAAAACGCGCCACCAGACAAAGAACGCACGCAGAAGTGAAAAACACATGCACGGGCGAAAAAATACGCTCTATGGCCTAAAATGCGCGCTCATGTTTTAAAATTTAATTAATATATTTATTGTAACAAAACTTTGGTTACCAAAAAATACTAATTGTAAGAAAATTCTAATTGTTACAAATACTTTCATGGTGTTGTCACAATTGCTACTTATTGTGAGGACATTTTACTATTTGTAACGTAAAACTAGTCTTGTTACAAATACCTGCGCTTATTGTAACAAACATTTAGTTATTGTAACGAATCATAAAATACTTGTTACAAAAAATTAAGCTTTTGTAACGATAGCAAAATTTCGTTACTAAATATAGCTATTAGTAACAAATTTTTTCTTCGTTACAATTTAGTCCTTACTAAAAGTGTATTTTGTTGTAGTGAGTGGTTGAGTTCTCTCCCAAGAGGATCAATCACTACTTGGAATATTTTAACAGAAAAATTTCTTGCTAGGTATTCCCCCCCCCCCCCCCCCCCCCCCCGCTAAAACTGCTAAACTTCGAACTGATATTTGTTCTTTTAGTCAAATTAATTCTGAGACCCTCTATGACACTTGGGAGAGGTTCAAAGAACTTTTAAGACGCTGCCCCCATCATGCTCTGCCTGTATGGTTACAGGTCCAGACATTCTATAACGGGCTAAATCAAGAGACAAAGCATGTAAGACCCTCTTTTTTTTGCATTGAAACTGGGTCTTACCGCCCAGAACCGCCGTCTTGCGGCGAGACCATTACACCCGATGGTCACCGCCACAATACGCCGATCCCGCCGGCTAATCAACATCGTCCAGGCCAACCACAATTCATAGTAACGGAAGCAAATAGAAGCAACAAGTCCACAATTCACAATAAGTATCTAAATTACATGTTTACAATGTCCACGATGAGAATTAAAGTAAAAGAGAGCTAAACGAAAAAGGGCTTATGCCCAGTACATGTTTAGTATAGTGCTACAACACTCTCTCTCTACATCTATGCGGAAGCCATCAATTCTGCCTTCAAACATCTGTAGTTAACTATAATAAAATTTTTAGAGGTTCAATGGAGACCACAAGTCTATCTACTTATTTCTGTAATACTCCGGATTTTTCATAGTGATCCAGGGAAACTTGACCCTGGAACTCTCAATAATGCTTTATGTAACAAAATTTTTACAAACCCTAATTTCCTACGGAACTCAATCTTCAAGGTCTCTGATTCCTTCAGAGAAGGAAGATCTCTTTACCGAAAGTGTATGTTTCAATTTTTAAGAGAATTGACCAAGGGAATGATTATTGTCCGAATCTACAGGTCTTCATCTACAAAATCTGATTCTTGGGCAGCGTGTGTATCGCATCTAATTTACATGTACGGTGTAAGAATTCAGATTGCTTGGATAAGTCGGATGGTAGGGGTGCACCGACTTAGGTCTAGGGTTCACTTTATATATCTTGCACCAAGGCAGGTGCCCATGGAGTTATAATGCAGAGGCTTTTATGTCTCTAAGAAAAGCTAAGTCAATATTTTAGTGGCCCAATAAACGAAGAAACAAGATTAGCCTCAGAATGCATAAAATCCCTATGGCTATATCGGCTTTCCACGTATGCATAAAATCCCTATGGGTATATAGTTCTTGTGGTTTGGATATGGTAAGGTTCTCTACCCTCAGAATGCCACTTGTCGTAATTCCTTCCCAAGGATCGTGTGTCTATCCAATGGTCTTCTCTAAGTTGGGCTTCTCGTTCCACATTTGACATCCTTTCTTGTGATGGTTTTCCGAGGGTGGGAGTGTGCAGTATTAGCTTCTAAGCACACAAGTAAGGTCTTACGAGTCTCACAAACACCAAAACCACTTAAGATTGTCCTATTTGTTTGTTGAGGAGTGTTAATATCACTTAGGAAGTGGTGTGGGTATATCACAGAGTAAGCCCTGAACACTCACACACGCTTTCAACTCCTTCTTTTAGTCACTTTGGGGTATCCTACTACTTGGTCAAAATATACTTGAGGTTGATGTCGGACTAGGATACCCTATGAGAAGTCTTGCTAAGTCAAGCCAATATGGTGTACTAGTCGGGTTGGCCTAATCTCATCGTTAAGTGGACAAAAAAAATTATGTGATTTCCCGTATGGGCACACCACTGCTTCCGCTGCTAGTTTGTCCTCAAACTAACTTGAGCCGGGGTTGCCCTAGGTTTTGTGGACTTCTTTTACTTGGATCGAAAGTCGGCTGGCTCTGATACCAGTTTGTAAGACCCTCTTTTTTTGCATTGAAACCGGGTCTTACCGCCCAGAACCGCCGTCTTGCGGCGAGACCATTACACCCGATGGTCACCGCCACAATACGCCGATCCTGCCGGCTAATCAACATCGTCCAGGCCAACCACAATTCATAGTAACGGAAGCAAATAGAAGCAACAAGTCCACAATTCACAATAAGTATCTAAATTACATGTTTACAATGTCCACGATGAGAATTAAAGTAAAAGAGAGCTAAACGAAAAAGGGCTTATGCCCAGTACATGTTTAGTATAGTGCTACAACACACTCTCTCTACATCTATGCGGAAGCCATCAATTCTGCCTTCAAACATCTGTAGTTGCTGCTGCGACGACGTGTAGGGGTTGACGTGCTCCATCCCATCTTCTTATCCTGTCTCCTAAACGGGGTCCTGCTGCTCCAGTACATCATCCCTAAAATGATAAGGTCCACTGACCGTCAGTCTAAAAGACTCAGCATATTCCTCACCGCCTCCACCCGCGACTCCTAGGCACCGTGCGGGAGGAAGAAGCGGAGGACAACAAGGGGTGATTCAAGAAGCAGGTGACAAGTGGTAAAACTATCAATGCATATAATTACAGAACATTAAATGGTAACGATTCTACGCTGGCAGAGTAAAGTATGACAACAATATGTACAAGACGGTGCACTATAAGAAGCAAGTACAATAGACAAGAGCAGCTACAAAAGTAACCTTAACTTATATGCACACGCAAGGGCACATAAGCTAAGGGATCTGACAAGCAATAAACTCATCGTATAAAAGAGCTCACACTGATTTATACGATGAGGTCTCTGTTTATGCAATGTGTAAAAGGCAATGTAATATAAGAAGCAAATAAATACGAGCATCTACGAAAGTAACCTTAAATTATATGCACACACGAGGGCACATAAGCCAAGGGATCTGGAAAGTATAAACTCATCGTATAAAAGAGCCCACACTGATTTATACGATGAGGTCTCTGTTTATGCAGAAATGCCATGCTATGATATACAATGCAATGATGCAATGTTTGTATTATTATTTCATACACATGCAACTCACTCACACGACTCTGTACGTACAGACCTTTAGTTTCCACTTTTCGGAGGTAGCTAACCTCTCGGGCACCTCCCGTCGTGGTCAAACGGTGGCAGAGGAGCGGGCGTCTCCTCACCTAGGTGGGTAAGTCACACTACCAGACCTAGGTCCAAACGTACGCTGTGATACCGGTACCCGGTACTCACTAGCTCCTGCGTACTAAACTGAATTGGCCAGGCAGGGTTTAGGGGATTCGTCCCGTCAGACGCGCAGTAAAACAACCTGGCCCCAATAAAAACCACTAGCACTGCCGAGTCAAAGAACTGCTGTCGGTGTGACGACTAAAACAGAACCGAAGACCCACCACAACTTACACACAAGTAACATGTATTAGTTATTTACTACTGAGCCTCCAGCTCACATATTTGCATCAACATTTATAAAGTAGAGCCTACCGCTCGCCAGGCTATACCAGCCTTAGGTTTAAACTACGAGCATACCGCTCACTAGACCATACTGGTCTTATGTTTAGACTACGAGCTTACCGCTCACTAGACTACACTAGTCTTATAAGTAAAATATGAGCTTACCGCTCACTAGACTATACAATTCTTATATATAAACTAGGAGCTTACCGCTCGCCGGACTATCCCAGTCCATCCTTATAACCCGAGCCTACCGCTCGCCGGACTATCCCAGTCCATCCTTATAACCCGGGCCTACCGCTCGCCGGACTATCCCAGTCCATCCTTATAACTCGAGCCTACCGCTCGCCGGACTATCCCAGTCCATCCTTATAACCCGAGCCTACCGCTCGCCGGACTATCCCAGTTCATCCTTATAACCCGAGCCTACCGCTCGCCGGACTATCCCAGTCCATCCTTATAACCCGAGCCTACCGCTCGCCGGACTATCCCAGTCCATCCTTATAACCCGAGCCTACCGCTCGCCGGACTATCCCAGTCCATCCTTATAACCCGAGCCTACCGCTCGCCGAACTATCCCAGTCCATCCTTATAACCCGAGCCTACCGCTCGCCGGACTATCTCAGTCCATCTTTATAACCCGAGCCTACCGCTCGCCGGACTATCCCAGTCCATCCTTATAAACCGAGCCTACCGCTCGCCGGACTATCCCAGTCCATCCTTATAACCCGAGCCTACCGCTCGCCGGACTATCCCAGTCCATCCTTATAACCCGAGCCTACCGCTCGCCGGACTATCCCAGTCCATCCTTATAACCCGAGCCTACCGCTCGTCGGACTATCCCAGTCCATCCTTATAACCCGAGCCTGCCGCTCGCCGGACTATCCCAGTCCATCCTTATAACCCGAGCCTACCGCTCGCCGGACTATCCCAGTCCATCCTTATAACCCGAGCCTACCGCTCGCCGGACTATCCCAGTCCATCCTTATAACCCGAGCCTACCGCTCGCCGGACTATCCCAGTCCATCCTTATAACCCGAGCCTACCGCTCGCCGAACTATCCCAGTCCATCCTTATAACCCGAGCCTACCGCTCGCCGGACTATCCCAGTCCATCCTTATAACCCGAGCCTACCGCTCGCCGGACTATCCCAGTCCATCCTTATAACCCAAGTCTACCGCTCGCCGGACTATCCCAGTCCATCCTTATAACTCGAGCCTACCGCTCGCCGGACTATCCCAGTCCATCCTTATAACCCGAGCCTACCGCTCGCCGGACTATCCCAGTCCATCCTTATAACCCGAGCCTACCGCTCGCCGGACTATCCCAGTCCATCCTTATAACCCGAGCCTACCGCTCGCCTGACTATCTCAGTCCATCCTTATAACCCGAGCCTACCGCTCGCCGGACTATCCCAGTCCATCCTTATAACCCGAGCCTACCGCTCGCCGGACTATCCCAGTCCATCGTTATAACCCGAGCCTACCGCTCGCCGGACTATCCCAGTCCATCCTTATAACCCGAGCCTACCGCTCGCCGGACTATCCTAGTCCATCCTTATAACCCGAGCCTACCGCTCGCCGGACTATCCCAGTCCATCCTTATAACCCGAGCCTACCGCTCGCCGGACTATCCCAGTCCATCCTTATAACCCGAGCCTACCGCTCGCCGGACTATCCCAGTCCATCCTTATAACCCGAGCCTACCGCTCGCCGGACTATCCCAGTCCATCCTTATAACCCGAGCATACCGCTCACGGACTATCCCAGGAGGTCACCCATCCCGTGACTACTCCAGCCCGAGCACGCTTAACTACAGAATACTTTCACTTCTCATCACCAACTGAGCTGCAGCTCAGTTGGTTACAAATTCCAGAAATGTATTTAACCTAGGTGTAGTTAACATACAAGTGTTGTACAAGACATTTAACTTAACAATTACAGATTGTATATGTCTCACTAGAAATAGTATAGAAGGAGCTATACTTAGCCAAATGACATGAAGTCAGTGGCATTTGAAAGGTAACTTCAAGCTCTACATTACTCATGTTGGTTACAAATTCCAGAAATGTATTTACCCTAGGTGTAGTTAACATACAAGTGTTGTACAAGACATTTAACTTAACAATTACAGATTGTATATGTCTCACTAGAAATAGTATAGAAGGAGCTATACTTAGCCAAATGACATGAAGTCAGTGGCATTTGAAAGGTAACTTAAAGGGCTACAGTGCTCATGTTGATTATTTCTTCCATAAGTGATCCTAGCCAAGGTGAAATCAACAAGCAAGGTGGTATACAATAATTACATACAAGGTACATTTATACATATAACAAAATGTAACCACAAGTGGAATTATTAAACAAGCTAGATACTATAAACCCACCATTTCCAATAAACCTAAAGGTGATGCATTCATTCATATCACATGCATGGGTAAATCTCTTTCCAAGGGTGGAGCCATTGAGAGGGCTTCATCATACTCAAGCTTATGCTAAATGCACCCTTATACATATACACTAGTTTGCATGCATGTGAAAAACTCCAAACTCAAGGGGGCCATGATGTTGAGTCCCCTAGTATGCATGGGAATAAAAATCAGTGACATGCAAGGTGATTTGCACCTTGCTTTCACTAAAAGCCTTTATAGCCAAAAAAAAATTGCTAATTGCACCTCATTAACCCCTTGAGTCCCAAGCTTAAAAATTGAGTCCCAAGAAAAACTACCCATTCAAATTTCATAAAAATTTCTGAGATGGCTGATCATGACCTTAGAGAGGGAATCCCCAAGGTTTCATTAAAAATTAATAATTGTTATTCATTAATTTTATTAAGTACACAAAATGAAATGATTTGCAAAACTTTAGAAAAACATTCTCTACAAATTCTAATTTTCTCACTATTCATAGGTTAAGCATGGATACATGCATGGCCAAAAAATCATCCATGTTGCATGCACCAATTTCTCTAAAATTCCAAAACTACATAAGTTGTAACATTAGGCATGCCACACTAAAACAGCTCTATAGGGAGCTATACTTTACCAAAAATTCTGTACAACATATCATTGGAAAGGTAAGAGAAAGATCTACAACATTGATGTTGGGGACTTTGTCTAATTTTGAGTGTAAACAGGTCAAATATCAGGCCAAAGATGCAGCAAATGTTGTGACAGATTTCATTAAATACACAAAATGAAATGATTTGCAAAACTTTAGAAAAACATCCTCTACAAATTCTAATTCTCTCACTATTCATAGGTTAAGTATGGATACATGCATGGCCTAAAGTTTCAGGTCATTTGGAGTTGTAGAACTCTCCAAATTTATTTTCAAGTATCCGGGTCGCCCTATGTATATATCGCACTAGAAAATTAATTCCGAGGGCTGCGGCGCTCCAAATGGAGCAAACTAAATTTCTGATTAAAGTAGATCCGTAAACCTACATATTTCATGTTGGAGATAGTTTGTGAATCGGCCTTTATGGCATGCAGAATAAGGCCGAAACTCACAGCCCATTTTAAACAATATAATCACTAAAATCATTTAAACTAAAAAAATAAAATGACAGCTACAGTCAGCGTCATCTTCTTCCTCGACAACTGAGAGCCCGATTTATTCATTTCCTGCGTGACTTTGGCTCGTTATTCCGGCGATCACCGGCCGTTACCGGAGAATCCCCCAAGCCACCACCACCGGCTGAGGAAGGGCTGGCGAATGGCGGTGAGAGTTCGGCCGGAGGTGGTCGGAGAAGCTCTCCCGTCATTTTCATTTTCGCGGCTAGGAACAAGAAAAATGGGAATGGTGATTCCACCATTCATCCACGAATTTTGCAATTGGATAGAGGAGATATCTAGCACGAGAGGAGGGGGAAAGGAACTTGCCTTGAATCGAGCCCGGGGAGGGGGATTTCTGCACTTGCCATGGCCGAATCCGAGCTCCAATTTCCTGCTCGATCTTCCTCCTCAGAGCTTGCCTCCTTCTGAAACCATGGGGCTTCTCCTCCTTGGCACCTCCTGAAGCTAATGGGAGGTCTGAAGAGGGTCGGGGGTGGCTTATTCCAAAGTTGCCATTAATGTCATCTCTTGGCCGGCCTATAAGCTCCGAATTGAGCTCCACCTGGCAGCTGGCTGGCCTGGAGACTGTTGGGAATTGCTGCTAGAGCTCAGGGGGAGACATTGGAAGAGGAATTGGGTGACATTTGGCACTCAATCCATGCCTCCACTTTTGTCCCTTCTCCAATTTGGGGGAAAACTCAAATTTACCCCTTTGCATGTGGGTTTCTTCCCCATTTCAGAGGGCATCCATGGTAAATGGTATAGGGCTGCAGAATGGGCCTCAAATTGAGCCCATGCCTCATGGGCATTAGGCTTAATTTCCTCTTGAACCCGATTTAGGCCTATTTGACCAAGTGTTGACCTTTGGGTTGACTTGGTCAAATTAATGGGTGGGCTGGCCCCACATGATGGTCATGGGTCTGTGTACACCATCAATGATGTATAGGGCAATGGTGGGGCCCACA
The DNA here is from genome assembly GCA_033032865.1 of Dactylorhiza incarnata. Taxonomy (NCBI): domain Eukaryota; kingdom Viridiplantae; phylum Streptophyta; class Magnoliopsida; order Asparagales; family Orchidaceae; genus Dactylorhiza; species Dactylorhiza incarnata. The sequence goes on along the minus strand of JAWHQI010000104.1, from coordinate 6,378,827 downwards.
TTGGGTCAATTGAACCCATAAAGGCTAATTTTAAGCTAGAGTTGACTTTGGCCAATTAGGTCCATTGGGTTGACCCCAATGGGTCCTAAGTGATCTACTCACCCCTTTGGATGTCATAAGGGTCATGATGAGGTTATGTTGAGTTATTGGAGTCTTTTGGTCACCTCTGGGCTAGGGTAACATTATTTGCTAAATGCACACCAATGTGTATTCCTTCTTAACTTATGGAATTCATGGGGCCTCCTTGGCCCATTTTGGTCTCTTAGAGCAATGTCATGTCCTTGTCAAGACAAAATGCATCTTATGGGTCTAGTTGTTTTGGGGATGTTACAAAGCAAATGATAGACGCCGCATCCGGTGGTTCTTTGAACCGAAAAACTCCGGAGGGTGCTCTTGAGCTTATCGAGGATATGGCGATGAACACCTATCAGTGGAATTCGCCTAGTGCTCGCCAAATTAAACCTGCATGTATCTATGAAGTGGACTCCGTGTCCCAACTGGCGCTTCAAGTGGAAATGCTGAACAAGAAAGTAACGGAGATGACTGCTGCCTCCGCTAGTCAGGTACATGAAAATGCAATTGCTGCTGCTGCCGAGCAGGTGGATTATCTGGGGAACATACCCAGGCCTGCTCAAAATAATTTTTCTAATTTTTCTGCTTTTTCTGCTCCTCCTGGTTTTAATGCTGCGACTAATTCATATCACCCTGGATAGCGTAACCATCCTAATTTTTCGTGGAGTAATCCTGCAAACGCCGCACGTCCACCACATGATTTCCCTCCACCACCACAACAAAATCAAAATCAAAATTTTCCAAAACCTCCATCTTTCGAGGAAATGCTTTCGAAATATATAAATTCGAACGAGGGGACCATTAGAAATTTAACAGGATCAATGAAAAATCTCGAAACCACGGTCGGCCAACTAGCTAAGGCCATCTACGAGAGACCACCTGGGACTCTTCCCTCAAATACTGAGCCAAACCCGAGGGAACACGCGAAAGCGATCACTCTTCGGAGCGGCAAAGTAGTCCACGAGCCCACCACCAGGGAAGAGCCCGAGGTTTTTGCCTCTCCTGCTGCTGAACAAATCATCATTAAAGAAACTGATTTTGAAAAAGAAAAAGAAGAAGTTGTTTTTGAAAAAGAAAAAGATCATTTTCAAAGTGCTGCTCTTGATTCTACAAAAGATTTTCCGCCGCCTCCCTACCCCGCTAATCTTAGGAAGGATAAGTTAGATGATCAATACCAACGCTTTCTCGAAATTTTTAAACAAATCCACATAAATTTGTCGTTTCATGAAGCGATAAGTCAAATGCCGAAGTATGCGAAGTATCTTAAGGACTTGTTAACGAACAAAAGGAAATTAGAAAATTTATCCCAAGTAATGTTGAACGAAGAGTGCTCGGCGGTCATAAAAAATTCAAATCTTCCGAAAAAGATAAACGATCCGGGTAGTTTTTGGATTCCTTGCGTTTTTGGAAATATGTTCAAGAAACACGCGTTAGCGGATTTAGGTGCGAGCATCAACTTGATGTCATTTTCTTTATTTAAGAAGCTAGGATTGGGCACTCTCAGCCCTACGCGTATGAGTATTCAGTTAGCCGATAGATCAATTAAATATCCGTTAGGTATCGTTGAAGACGTGCTAGTGAAGGTCGACAAATTCATCTTCCCGGTGGATTTTGTCATTCTTGATATTGAGGAGGACGTCGACGTCCCTCTTATCCTTGGCCGTCCCTTCTTAGCCACCTCTCTAGCGGTCATCGATGTAAGTAACGGGAAACTTCTTCTTCGGGTAAGAGATGATGAGGTCGCGTTTTCTATTAACGAATCCATGAAAAACTTTTTAAAAAATGACGACTCATGTTTTTTCGTATATGAGATAATTGACGATTCTCCTTTTCTTCTTTCAAATATTTCTGCAAATGATTTTTCTGCGTCCTTTTCTGATAATTCTCCAAATATTTTTGAAGACACGGTTATGTCCGTGCAAACAAATTTTGAAAATCCACTAATTTTTCGACAAATTTTTTTTTGAAAATCTCGTTTTTGAAAAAGAAAAAGTTTAAAAAAAAATTTATGACGAACCACCCATGCTTGAACTCAAACCACTCCCCGAACATCTTAAGTACGCTTTTTTGGAGAACAATTCTAAATTGCCCGTTATAATCTCGGCGTTTCTTTCTCAATCCGAGAACGATCAACTGATCGAAGTGCTACAAAAGCATCACCGAGCTATAGCGTGGCAAATATCAGATATTTCTGGCATAAGCCCTTCTTTTTGCACCCACAAAATTTTCGTTGAAAATAATTCTAAAACTGTAATCCAACCTCAACGTCGTCTTAATGCGAATATGAAAGAGGTCGTGAAAGGAGAGGTTCTTAAGTTGTTAGATGCGGGGATAATTTATCCAATTTCTGATAGTAAGTGGGTTAGTCCAGTTCAGGTTGTACCTAAGAAGGGTGGGATCACGGTAGTAGCAAACGAGAATAATGATTTAATTCCGACTAGGACGGTGACGGGATGGAGAATGTGTATCGACTACCGTAAGTTAAACGATGCCACTCGTAAGGATCACTTCCCCCTCCCCTTTATCGATCAAATTTTAGAACGCTTGTCCGAGCACAGTTTTTATTGTTTTCTCGACGGTCTCTCGGGATATTTCCAAATCCCTATTGCACCCGAGGACCAAGAGAAGACAACATTCACATGTCCTTTCGGAACTTTCGCATACCGTAGGATGTCGTTCGGTCTTTGCAACGCACCTGCTACTTTTCAGCGGTGTATGTTAGCAATCTTCGATAAGTATGTTGAAAATATAATGGAAGTGTTTATGGACGATTTTTCTGTTTTCGGCGACTCTTTTTCTTTATGTTTAGAAAATTTGGCGAAGGTTTTAGAGAGATGCGAAGAGACAAACTTAGTTTTAAACTGGGAGAAGTGTCATTTCATGGTGCGAGAAGGTCTAGTCTTAGGTCACAAAATTTCTGCTAAGGGAATCGAGGTCGATCAAGCTAAGATCGAGGTGATCGAGAAACTGCCGCCGCCTACGAACGTTAAAGCGATTAGTAGTTTTCTAGGCCACGCAGGTTTTTATCGACGCTTTATTAAGGATTTTTCAAAAATCACCAAGCCTCTAACCCAACTTCTAGAAAAAGATATTCCTTTTAACTTTAACGAATCATGCTTAGCTGCCTTCGAATTAATAAAATCCAAATTAATTAATGCTCCGATTATGATCGCTCCGGTCTGAGATTTGCCGTTCGAAATTATGTGCGATGCGAGTAGCTTTGCGGTAGGTGCGGTGTTAGGACAACGAATAGCTAAAATTTTTCACCCCATCTAATACGCTAGCAAAACACTCAATTCGGCACAAGAGAACTACACAACAACTGAAAAAGTGCTCCTCGCTATTATTTTCGCTTTTGATAAATTCCGACCTTATATTACACTCTCTAAAGTTATCGTTTTTACGGATCATTCCGCTTTGAAGTACCTCCTTTCTAAACCGGACGCCAAGCCGCGTCTCATACGTTGGATCCTCTTACTTCAAGAATTCGACTTGGAAATTCGGGATAAGAAAGGAGCGGAAAACCTAGCGGCTGATCATCTTTCTCGTCTAGAAAATCCAGAAATAGGTATTTTGAATGAAAATTTTCTTAGTGATTCTTTTCCGGATGAACAACTCTTAAATGTTTCCTCTTCTACCCCCTGGTTTGCCGATCTGGCCAATTATCTTGTGGCCCGCGTCCTCCCAAAAGAGTACTCGACTCAGCAAAAGAAGAAATTCTTTTCTGATTTAAAGTACTATTTTTGGGATGACCCTTTTTTATTTCGCATATGTGCGGACCAGGTGGTAAGGAGGTGTGTTTATCGGAAAGAAGGACAACAAATCTTAAAACATCTTCATGAAGGTCCGACTGGCGGGCATTTTCAAGCGAACCGCACCGCCCACAAAGTGCTTAGTGTTGGCTTCTATTGGCCAAGCATATTTAAAGATGCACAAACCTTTGTGAGCGGATGTGATCGGTGCCAGCGGACCGGAAATATTTCTAGTAAAAATGAAATGGAACAAAATTACTTTCTCGAGTGTGAAGTTTTTGACTTATGGGGAATCGATTTTGTAGGCCCATTTCCGTCAAATTTAGGTAATAAATATATTTTAGTCGCTGTTGATTACGTTTCTAGATGGGCAGAGGCCCAAGCTTTACCAAGTAACGACGCTCGAGTCGTTGTTTCATTTTTGAAAAAATTATTTTCTCGCTTTGGTTTTCCTCGTGCGATCGTTAGTGATAGGGGGAGTCATTTTTGCAACGCCCAGCTCGCAAAAGTTTTAACTAAGTACGGCGTTACGCATAAATTATCCACCGCATATCACCCCCAAACTAACGGTCAGGTCGAGGTAGTCAATCGCGAAATTAAAAGAATTTTAGAAAAAACCGTTTCTATATCTCGCAAAGATTGGTCGTTAAAGTTAGACGATGCTCTTTGGGCCTATCGGACAGCGTACAAAACCGCTATCGGGTGTACTCCTTTCCGATTGGTCTATGGAAAATCGTGTCATCTTCCGGTAGAAGTAGAACATCGTGCGTACTGGGCGTTAAAATTTTTTAATTTCGATCCGCACTCGGTCGGTGAGCATAGGAAAAATCAGTTAAATGAACTCGACGAGTGGCGAGCGTATGCGTATGAAAACAATAAAATTTATAAAGAACGCACAAAATATTATCACGATAAGAACCTTCGCCACCCTAAAACTTTTAAACCAGGCGATCAGGTTCTTCTTTTTAACTCGCGCTTACGTCTTTTTCCTGGCAAACTTAAATCTCGTTGGTCTGGACCTTTTACGGTCAAACAGGTTTTTCCTTATGGCACTGTGCTTCTCTCGCACCCGGATAAGGGTGATTTTAAAGTAAATGGCTATCGTCTGAAGTTGTATTTTTCGAATGATTCTGTTTCTCCGGCTGTGGAGCGTCTTTCTTTTATCTCTTAATGTTTATTTCCTTTTTTTTTTGAAACTCTCTTTTATTATGGACAATTTATTATAAGACTTTTTTTTATTATTTAAATAATTTCTATTGCTGTAATAATGAACATTCTTGGGAGTTTGCCCAAAGTCTCCTTTTTCTGCTTTTATTTTGTTTTTGCTCTTCCTCCCGGTGGCCAAGCAAGCGCAAGTTCGTGATCGCCGCTCCAACGTTGCTGATTTCAAGAATGATCGAGCCAAGCCCGCTGATGATAAAGTAAATTAAAGCGCAAGCATGGGGAGCGACATCCGCATTTCAGCCTCAATAACCCGGGAAAGTCCTGTTCTTTTTATTTTTACTTTACTTTACTGCATTTTCGTCTTCTTCCTTCTCTTCTCCTTCTCTTTCTCGTTTTTTTTCTTTTTCATTGAGGACAATGAAAGATCTAAGCATGGGGGAGGGTTGAGTTCTTTCTTTTTCTTTCCTTTCAAAAAAAAAATTTGAAAACAAAAACAATAACAAAAATTAGTGTAGTTATTAAGTCTCTTAATAGTACTATCTTCTTCTTTAGCTTTATTAAAAAAAATCCAAAAAAAAAAACTAGAAAACTAAAAAACCCAAAAAAAAATCAAAAAATTCCAAAATCCAAAAAAATTAGTATCTATTTGAAAATCAAAATCAAAAATTATTGTCTATCTTTATTTTTATGTTTCTTCTAGTGATGTGTTTGCCCATGCGGTTCCTTAGTTCTAAGTAGAATTTTTTGAATCGGTTTTCTAAATTTATTATTCAACTTAGTTTAGTTTTACTATTTTCTACTTCTTAAATATAGGCATCCATTTTTCTAGTTCTTAAGTTAGCGAAGTGTAGTATTTCTCTTCATTCGGTCTTGTTGCGTATGAACGGTTGCTAGTTAACGTTATCGCTTTTTCATTTTAGGGTAATGCTTTCTTGGTATCTAGAACTTGTCTTTAGCGACTCTCGAAGCATTTGCGTTGTTTGTTCACGATCTTTAGAAATGATTTAGGCCATCTTTTTGACCCGTTTGAGCCTTATTGCCCATCGAAAATTTTACCCTTGCTAAAACAATTTTTGGCCTTTTCCCTTTTTCTTTGTTTAGCTCCGCCTTCCAATTTTCATCAAAGCCAAAAGGCCCTTCCCATTTCACACTAGACTTTGAGCTTTATTTAAATATCATTATTGTGATGGGAAGTATTTTTGAAAAATGAAAAGGAAATCTTTAGTTCGCATTTGGAGCTCTCTTTTGTGTAATGGAAATAAAAAAAATGATTATCAAAGAAGAAAAAAATGAAAATGAAATAAAAAAAAATTATTTTTGGCCAAGTATGAAAAGAAAAATTTTATGGCCTTGTGTTTGTTTTCCTTTAGTTTGAATTAGAGAAAATGACATACTTGTCATTTCTCATTCTTGTAATTTTATGTTTATTTAAAGCTCACCCTTGGTTTAGTGTGTTAGCCATCGTCTTTATCCTTGAGTTCCAATTCCTAATCATTTACCTAAACCAAGTATTTACGCCTGTTAAGCCCTTTTGATCTTTAGAACGTGACACAAACCTGCGTAGTGGAGAGAGTGTGAACGGACAAGCCTATGGCCACCATCATTGATGAATTTCTTTGGAGATTATCTTGAGATGATTTAGGGGTAATCATTATTCTAGCAGCCTAGTAACTCGTTCAATGCGCCGTTTATTTAGAATCACTACTTTTGTTTTCTTATTCTCCTAAATTTTGGATGCCTTGTTTTAGGAATTTAGAAATGTGTAATTCTGCTTTATGTTTTAATGATATTTTTAGGTCTCCTTTTTCAAGTTTTCTATTGTGGACTTCTCACCCCACTAGTTGTTAATATAGAAATTAGGATAGTTTAATTTTCTATATTTTGGTTTTCTTATTTATGAAACCTAAAGTTTGCTTTCTTGCTTTTATTTCTCTTCCCTAGTTTTTAATTTCATTTGCTTGAGGGCAAGCAAATTCTCAAGCATGGGGGAATTTGATAATTAGCTTTTAGTTATATTATTTTAGGTTAGTTTATGTATTATCTTTTAAATTTTAATAATGTTTTGATTATTTTGAATCATTTTGGTTAATCTTTTATATTTGTCTCAAGCTAATTTTGCTCTATGATTTTATATAGGTTGAGTTCACATTGACGAGCCCATGCTCACTTTGTTGTACTCCAATTTTTGGTGCAAATGCTGCCCAAATTTCAGCAATATTCAAGCCCCAAAACCAGTCTAGGTTCAGCCCAAATCCGGCAATAATGTAGTCCAAATGCAGCCTTATTCCAGCTCAAAACAAGCCCGAATTCAGCCCTTGGTGCAGTCCAAAATGATGCAGTCCAGTCCATGTTGGTACAGCCCGATTGGTGAACCCGAGCTGCTCTCCTTGCTGTCCAGTCTGGCCAGCATTTGGCCAAGCCCTTTGGAGTCCAAGTGAAGACCAATTCCAGCTCATGTCCACGCCCACATGGCTGCCACCTTGCATGTGCATGTTTTGTTTAAATTAAATGCATGTGGTGTGTCCCTCCCTCTCTCTCTTCCCCTCATAAAAAAATAATTGCATGCATATTTATTTAATGACATGGCCGGCCATCCTCACTCCCTCTCTCTCATTTTATTATTTTATTTTCCACTCTCTCATCTCTTAACTCACATCCATTCCCTCTTTTCTCTCTCTCTCCTTCTTTTAACTCCCATTCATCCCCCTTTTTATTCTCTATTTTATATTTTATTTTTCTTTAATTAAAAATGCAATGTATCCCTCCCTCTCTCTCCTCCTCTTTATTGCCTTCATTTATTGCCATGCATGAACCTTCCCATGAGCCTCTCCATTTCCTCCACCATCTAGAACTTTCTCCTTCTCCTATAAAAAGGAGCCCTCCTTCATGCTTGAAAAGAACTTTTGGAAGAGAGCAAGCAAGAGAAAGTGTTAGTTATTTTCATTGTCAAGTTTTTATTTCCAAGCTTGTACTTCTTCTTTTTTTAGAATAATATTATCATTTTAATTTGGTTGTTGTACTCTTTCTCTATCAATGAAAATGCAAGTTTTACCTTCCATCTTTGTCTCAATTTTTATTATGAGTAGCTAATTTTCTTTAGCGTTCGATCACGATGATCCATGAATTGAGATGAGATTATTTTTTATGTCTTAGTTTTGCTTTTGTTTAAATTATTCTCGATCCTTCTTTGAAATATTTTGCGTCGACTCCGTATTTTCGGTAAACGGTAGTATGCCCTTGATCTCATTTCATAGTAGTCGAGAGACTCATTGATTTGAAAGATCGCTCAAAGAAGGAAGGAGTTGCACGCACCCCTAGAGATAGGATGACGTAAATCCTCCGGATTGGAGTCAAATCCAATAGTGCGGTTCACTTCGATAATGCGGCTTTAGACCTGTTTGATTTGCGAAGAGATTCCGATTAAACCGTCTTTAAGTTAGAAGATTTAGTGCTCTATCGAGACTATCTCTCATTTTCGGAACCGTCACGGTCGAGAATTATTTTGCAATCGTAGAACTAAATTTTATTTCTCTCTCGTCTCTTTTCATGGCGATTCTTTGATCGAACGCTAGTTTTCTCTTCTGAATTTCCGTTTAAGTAATCTCGTAGTTTAATTTAAAAAATTCTCAAAATCATCAACCAATCGTATGGTAGGATAATAGTTGGAAGCGTGAGTAGTAATACTTTACAGCCCCATGTTTTAAATACGATCTTGGTACTACAATTCGATAGGTACACTTGTCTCTTCGGGTTGATAGTCATAATTTTGCCCACCAGCAAGAGCTGATGCGGGTTTTGCGGGGATGAGAAAAATTAACCGTGGAAGTCAAGCACAAGGAGTGGATTGAATTGGATGAGCGTGCCACTAGCGCCATCAGGATGTGCGTTAACAACAAGGTGCTCTTTAAAATTGGCTTCGAGGAGTCTGCAATCAAGCTTTGAGAGAAGCTTGAAAGATTGTATCTGGCTAATTCGTTGACCACAAGGTTGTTGTTGAAACAACAATTGTATGCGCTGAAGATGCAGGATGGTGGCAACCTGCATGAGCACTTTAATGTGTTCAATGGCTTTCTAAATCAATTGCATGTGGTTGGTGCGAATGTGGAGGAAGAAGATAATGCCCTATTACTTCTTACCTCGCTCCTACCGTCCTTTAAACACATGGAGACCGCACTCCTATATGGGAAGGATACAGTGGGTCCGGAGGAGGTCATATCAGCGTTAATATCCAGTCAGATGTTGAAGGACACCACTCCTGGGGGTGAGAAAATTTTGGCGGTAGATGGATGAGGGAGAGCATTCGACATGGGATCGAGCGGTGCACGGGATCGGTCGGCATCGAAGAAAGGAGTTTTTTGTTACCACTATAGACAGAGCGGTCACATCAGGAGGAATAACTCATAGCGTGCGTAGAGTTCTGGAGACATCCAGGAAGCGGGTGTGGTGACGCTAGATTTGGGAGTGGACAGTGATGGTATTTATACCATCACTGAGAGTCATGTCGACTCTTACAGCGGATGAATATTAGATTCTGGTGCATCGCAACACATATGCTCGGATGCATCAATGTTTAGTTCTCTGGAGGCGACGACTGGGTCGGTCTATTTGGGTTACGGTTCAGGTTGTGAGGTTACAGGCACAAGGACAGTGGACATACAGATGCATGATGGGGCGGTGCACGGGCTTAAGAGGGTACATCTGGTGCCCAAGCTGGGTAGGAATCTGATATCGTTGGGCAGTTTGGACTCGGGTGGCTGCAGCTTTGCGTCAAGAAAGGGAGTTCTGTCAGTGACACGTGTGTGTGTGTGTCATACTCATGAAGGTTGTACAGTTCGATAGTCTACACCGACTGATGAGGAACACAGTGCGAGCTGGTACGCAAATGCTTTTGACATGGTGGATGGTCGAGGTGGTGCATGCAATGGATCGCCCTTCCGCGACTCAGGTTCGGCGAGTCAGCTTTTGCGATCTGGGTGCATCGACATCCCATAGGTGAACCAGAGCAGAGATGAAGTTCGACTTGCGATAAGTCGGCTTACGCCTCAGGCATGAGGGGGTGATTCATGTAGATTGGTCTTTTGTGTAGATATTGCTCCGTGCAGATAGTGTTTCGTGCAGAAGGTAGTGTTTCAAATTCAAACTCAGGTGGTGATTGTTGAGTTGGTTTTGAATTATCAAACCCACATGTTTCATCTTTCCCACCTACCGGCCGCCAATGTGGGCTTTTCTTCAAGCCGCCCATGTGCTATGAATGAGGAAGCTTCTTGGAAATTAAGAGTCTAAAACATGTGAATTGGACCAATAAAATGTGAGGGAGGCAAGCTTGGAGGGCATACCAAAAGCCAAACCAAAGAGAGGTAAAACCTTAAAGAGGAGAGTGGTGGTGCACGACCGAAGGCGACGATGGACGTCGACATCCGATTGCGGACTGCATCAGCATTGAAGAGCGGAAGCGTGCAGGCAGCGAGAAGACGTCAGATTCGCGGGCTGCGACAAGGTGCGCGGTGTTCGATGATTGCATGCTCGTAGGCGGTGATGGTTGTGCACAAGTGGTGACGTTGGCAGACTGCGCGTTCGCGGCAAGGTCAAGTCCTGACTTCGATCTCTTCACGCTAGTGGTGGCGGAGGTTGGTCGTCTGACAACGACAAAGGTTCATTCTGGTACGAATCTTGTGCGCCCGTTTTGCGGATTGCAGTTAAGTTCATATTACTCCTGCGGATTTTCGTAGTTCGAGTTCTTTTGTGGTATATTTTCGGATTTGTATCTCTTAATTTGAGTACTTATTATTTTTATTGTGCTAATAAAATTGTGCGAAATATGTATTTTCTTGTGACTATGTATTTAATTGTTCTGCAGATTGCGCTTCCGCCACCAAAAATTTCAACAAAGTATACATCATTTTTACTTCCACGCGCCAAACGTTCGTTTTATATTTCCTTTCGTACAACTTCACTGAACATTGCATGCATCATATCTTCTCTTTCAATTTGTGTGTAATGTCTGCATATCGAAACTTCTTTGCAGCAGAAACAACCTAATAATAAACGATTGCATATTAGAGAAGGCTAAATATTAATATAAATGAAAGTAGATAAGAATAGTAAATTACTCTTAAATCTCTCTTCCCACCAATCATCTGATGAATCAATTGTTCTGATAATTAGATACCCGCATAAACTTTTCTTTGCATGCTTGAGTTCTTTCAATAACTTCAACTCCTTTTTCAAATGGTCTCATTTATTTTTTATTTGAGCACAAACAGACATTTACGAGCGCATTCCTAAAATTTAACGGTAACATTGTTCCAACCCTTTTTAGATAAGTGTGTCATCGATCTAGCTATATTACCAAATTCAATCTTTGTGATACAAGCCACATAATAACAAAACATCATTTGATTCTCAAGTCATGGAAATTCCTCCTCTTGTCTTAGGTTTAAGCAATGATAGTCTGAAACTATGATTGTAAACGTATTGGTGGTGGTTTACCTGCTTTTTGAACTTTCATAAGAGCTCTTTTACACTAAATTATGTTTTCTAAGATTGAGCGCTCATAGTCACTAATGTTGACCGCATCACATGCACCCGCATGATTGTTTGTGAAGTTTTATTTGTAAAAATAGTGTTTGTGACCGTATCCAAACGCTAACTGTCTTTTTCATAAGTGTGTTTACAACTGCCATCGCACCGAAATCGCTCTTCCAAACAGGACCTAAATTGAGATTTAACTATTTTTAGTTTAAATGGTGCCTCTTTTTCTTACGTATTTTTCATGCAAGCATCTAGAATGATTGAATGAGGCGGCTTCAATGGATCTATGAAAAAAATATGAAGCCTATAGGATACAATTTCATGTGACATAATGTTACACAAACTGCATGCTATATGAATGATAATGACATGCATGACTGAGACGAGAGATTTTTTATGCACTGACAAGTGTGGCGGACTCTTATTATTATTATTATTATTATTATATTATTATTTTTTTAATTTTATTTTGAGTTAATTTTGAGCCGGCTTGATCTGATCAGAGTTCGGCTTGGAATAAAGCCCGATCCATATTTTAGCTCATGGTTCGGATTGATTAGGTTCGATCCAAGCTATATTCAAACCAAAACTTGGCCGAGTTATATGCAGTCCTAATCACGATCCTGGAACAATCTTCGCAAGGATGATGTTACACAAATGCTGCCGTATATGAATGATAAAAACACGCCAGATAAATTAAGGCGATTGTTATCCGCACTACAGTTTTGGCTATCCACACTCTTTTTGTATGAGTTATTACTCATCTTTTGAAAATACGTCTTGTACATGCATTTTTAGGAAAAGTGTTCAACACGAAAGTTGTAGATCTCGTTGAGATCTACAACTAAAGTTGTAGATTTCGTTGAGATCTACAACTTTCGTGTTGAACATTTTTCCTAAAAATGCATGTACAAGACGTATTTTCAAAAATTTCATATAGTTACGCACATATTTCGATCAGGGCGGCAATGAGTTTTGTGCATGCATTTTTAGGTACAAATTTCGTGTTGATCACTTTTCCTAAAAATGCACGTACAAGACATATTTCCAAAAGACTCGTAATAACTGGTACAAAAAGAGTGTGGATAGCCAAAACTGAAGTGGGAATACGCCTAAATTAAGTAGATTAAATATGTATATATGGATGAATGGTGGAGGGATGAATGGTGGAGGACTCATTCAGTCATTCTTATTATCTATATTATATAAGGTTCTTTCGAGTTAGGATGCGGACAAAACTCATCGACGAGCACATTTCGTTCTTCCGATTTCGCCCTTCCGCCTCTGCATCGCCAGCTATCCCCTCCGTCACGGATCCGCGCGCTGGCAGCGAGAGTGCCGATTCATCTTCGCCGCGCTCTGCCACAGTGCGACAACACGCTTCTCGCCGCTCTTCTTCGCGCCGACTTCACTCGCGATTACTCCGTCGGGGCCACCTCGCATTTCTCTCCACCTCCGTGCTTCTTCTCAGTGTCCATCGCAGCCGCTCCGCTGGTAAGCGCATTTTTTTCCTTTGGGGTTCGATTTCCTCTCCATTTTCGATCGTTACCTGTCTTTTTTCATTTCATTTTTGTCTTTTACCTTCGATTTGTAGGTCGCCCGATCTCCCGCTGCAAGCTCGCCGATCCATCTTCTACGTCGCCATCCCTTCTCACCGTTCTTCCTCCCCACTCTGGTAAGTTTCTCAGTTCTCGATTTGTTCTCTTTTTTTATTTCCTATTTTAATTCCTGCCGATCCACTCTGGTAAGTTCGCAAGCTCCTCTTTTACGCCGTCGTTCCTCTTCCTGTCGATTCACTTTGGTATTTTATTCCATTTTCCCCTACTCTGATTCCTCATTCTCCTTGCTGCTGGGAGCATCAGTCAAGCCATAAAGGTAAAACAATGTACTCACCTCTCCTCTTTCTTGAATGCAGTTTCGGTACTTCTAAATTCGTTTTTGGTTCCGACGGCTCTTACACTCAATGTCTTAACTTCTTATTTCTTCCTATTTCATCGTGATGTCAAGTATTTGATGTCCATTAAGAGATATATTTTTGATGGCAGCTATTTCTAAAATCATTTTTGGAATATTTCTGACTTCTTCCTAAAGCCCTAATGGGGCTTTTCATTTTTGACTTCTTCCAAAAGTACTTCTTGGGTTATGATTTCTGTATTGTGCATGACATTTTCTCCTCATGATTTTACCCAACTTGCCTGCTATTTCTTTGAACAAATTTTGCCTTCCACTCTCCTTTCATTTGTTGGGTGATGTTGTTCATTAAATTTGTGATACTATCCATACTAATTGCACAAAAAAAGTTCAGTCTCCTGCAACTTGCTGAATTTTACGTTCCCACGCATTACACTTGTTATTTTATTTCATTCCACCATGCTTTGGTTACTTTAATTTCCATACTCTGCCATTGTAGAATCAATCCAGAACTACTTTTTCTTGGGTTTTCATTTTGTACAGTGCATGCCATCTTCTCCTCATGATCTCATCCACCTTGGCTTCTACTTCTTCGCTACAATATTTGCTTCCACTCTTCTTGCATTTTCTGCGTCACTGTGTTCATTAAATTTCTCATATTATCCATAGTAATTGCACAAAGATGGTTCAGTTTCCTGCATATTGCTGAATTTCACATTCCTATACATTACACGTGCTCTTTTACTTCATTCCAATACGCTTCTATTTGTCTAATTTCTATACTCTGCCATTGTAGAAGGAATCCACAACGACATCTCTCTCAGCTCCACTCAGTCAAGTGTTTCCTGGTAATTATTTAAGTTCAATAAACTTGCGTGTCCTGTGCTTAATTTTGATACTGTGCTCCTCCACTTATGACTTATTTGTTCTAAAGTCGATACATATTCTGTAACAGCATGCAGTTGAATATTTTAGTGTCTTCAGTTACACATGCCTCTTCAGTATCTTCAATTTTGTCATCTTATCATTTGTATTATAAAAAGTAAGATAAACTTCAATTTATAATATTTTCATTCTTACTTCATTTTTACCTATTTTGTAACCTCATGCACTTGAATATTTTGGTTTGTTCAGTTACACATTTTATATATTAATGTAACATCCCTACGGAAAGTTGCCTCTTCATAATCTCTAATTTTGCCATCTTATCATTTGTATTATAAAAATTTGGATAAACTTTCATTTGTAGTATTTTTATAATCAGTACTAGCTCATAGAGGGGATGCAGATTATGCAGAGGAAACGGGCACAACAAGGAGAAGAAAGGGGAGATAGCTAGGATTGATAATTTTATATGCTTGAACTTTGGTTGGTTAAATTGTTAAATTGTTCTTATCTGTGATTTGAAATTTCAATTGTTTCCAAGCTGAACTTTATGATGATCAGATTGCGCAGATGGAATACAACACTCTCTCTCTCTCTACACTCAAGCCTTTATCCTACTATAGTGGGTTCGGCTATATGGATCCTTTCTCGCCATTGCGCCCTATTGCGCAGATGGAATACATGACAAAATTGGGTATATTTTTGGGAAAAATACTCCGGCGGCTTCTGCAATCTATCCACTACATTGTTTCTAGGCCTAGAGCTTTCAAATGCCCCTTATGCACGTCTTCAGGAAACAAAGGTAGAGTTACTCTTTTATGTGTCTCTTAAACTTCAACTTCTGTTTATTTTTGAAAGGGAATCAAATTGATATTACTCTTAAATTATCTCTTTTTTTCATACGCATTTGTACAGGAGAACCTACTGCGAATGTTTTCTTTTTTGTTTATCTGCTCCTGTGATTATGTTGTTTGATATATATTTGTTATTATTTAATATATTCATGCTATTGTTGGCATCAATCGCAAAATGTTTGCTTCATCGTATTGATTATTCACCTATCATCATGGTCATGACATATTTCATTTTAAACTTACAACAACTATATAGATATTGATTTTTATTTCTTTGTTCAGATTACACAGAAATTACTATAATGAAATTGCATAGCTATGGTAATATGACTATCAAGCTAAAGAATGACAATCATAAAAAGAACCATTCAACTAAATCTAATGATGAATGCCAACGATTCAGAAAACCGAAAGTCGGGATAACTATCAAAAGAATTCGATAGTTATATACGAGCATCTTCGCACGGGCTACGCCCGTGCTCGATGCTCTCGGGCGGCCTTCTGCCGCATCAATGCTCCCGAGCGGTGAGACATTCGTGACACGAATTTTATGCGGGCGAAGCCCGCATTGATGCGGCCGAAGGCCGCCCGAGAGCATCGAGCACGGGCGTAGCCCGTGCGAAGATGCTCGTATAATTATTATAGCTGCTTGGATAAATAGCATTATATTCATGTAAATTTTGGGAGTATCGCCCTTACGGTTTGTCATGTAGAAAAGAATTATATAAAAAAGGCGTTGTTAAAGGCAAACCAGAATTGGCTATTGGCAAACCAATTTCTATGAGTTATTACGCGCCTTTTGAAAATACGCTTTGTACATGCATTTTTAGGAAATGTGTTCAACACGAAAATTGTAGATCTTGTCAAGATCTACAACTTTTGTGTTGAACACTTTTCTTAAAAATGCATGTACAAGGCGTATTTTCTTGTTATTTTCAAAAATTCACTATAGTAACGATCAGGGCGATTTTAGGGTCTTGTGCGTGCATTTTTAGGAAAAGTGTTCAACACGGAAGTTGTAGATCTCGACGAGATCTACAATTTTTGTGTTGAACACTGTTCCTAAAAATGCATGTACAAAGCGTATTTTCAAAAAGGCGTGTAATAACTCATAGAAATTGGTTTGCCAATAGTCAATTCTGATTTGCCTTTAACAATGCCCATAAATAATCAATTTTGGGACTATTTGGACCAATAAAAAAAACAAATTATTTCGACTAATTAGTAATTAGTCAAATGGGAGGGATATGGATGCATGCTGCCTACTAGCTAGCTGTTGGCTTATTCATGATTAACCAAACGCAGCGCACTTGTAACTCTTGAAAGCTCAAATATTTTATGCAGCCAATGTAGACAGGCGGGCATACTATCCAAATTTATTCTACAAATAGAAGGAAATGGTATATGTTGAGGCTCCGCTCAAGATATTCTACTAAGCCTCATCAACATGTGGAATGAACTTATATAGTATCTCCAACGTAGAGCCCTTAATCCTAGTGACACGGAACCCGTCGGGTCGTTCCGAGTCGGTCCTGACACGCACGGACATATTAATAAATTATACCTAACAATCTCCTCCTATGTCCGCGGTATACGACGTTGGAAAAAGGGTTGGTGTTGTATTGTTCAACCAGTTCGACTCATTACACAACCGTGTCCGCAAGTACCTGTTATAATATATTGGACTGAAAGAAACAGGAGTATGTATGCACGCATAAGCATAGAACATAGACTAAGCAGCATCACATCAGAATCCAAGTACAGTCAAAGAGATAGGTACCAGAAGATCTAATGTCTCATGACTAACAAGGAGTAGGAAATAATCCAAACAAAACAGGTAAAGAGAGCTAAACAGTGCTCTAAGTCAGAGAAAGAAAACCAAACAGATACTCTAGAAACCATCATCCAGCAGATCATCCTTTTCAGGATCTCAGTCTGCATGTGCTCCTCCTGCAGCAGTATTTCTTGTAATTTCCAACAGAGAACTTCATTCAGAATGAATTCAACTATGGAAAATGTACATGTATCTAGTTTTGTATATAAGAATGTAGTACTTTAATTATGCTTAGAGGATATAGGTAGAGTATTTCAGGTTTAACTGCAGAATCTATTAACTGTTTCCAAACGAAACGATTTCAGACTTCTGGACAACGCAGCTATATCTGTGTTCATATGTGTGATATCCTGGTTAATGTTCTTCTATGGTTGATTGGAACTCATCAAATGTGGAATGGAACCAATCGACAAGAGAAGGTCCAAAACAAGTCAGATCGTGTTATCAAATGTGAAATAACACTCTCCTCCAAGTTAAGGAAGACGAATCTGGATAAGGTTGTTATCATCAAATGTGGAATGAAACAACCAACCAGAGATTCGTACTCAGCAACCAAAACACCAACGGAGCACAATATGCTAGATTTGACAAAGGAAGGAATCAAAACATTCGGACTAAGGTTGGTCTCAAACCGCCTTAAGTCTCATTTCCCCCACTGTTTTGATTGAACGGTCTCGGGGCATTCATTTCGTCAATGGATCAGCTAGATTATCCAAATTCGAATCCAAACCTGTATTCGAATACAAATTTCAGAACGAATCTGAATTCAAATATTCAAACAAATCCAAATTTCATCATTTTATGACATACAGCAGTGTTACATAA
This sequence comes from Dactylorhiza incarnata, assembly GCA_033032865.1. NCBI lineage: Eukaryota > Viridiplantae > Streptophyta > Magnoliopsida > Asparagales > Orchidaceae > Dactylorhiza > Dactylorhiza incarnata. The sequence continues at coordinate 6,360,999 of JAWHQI010000104.1, read as the reverse complement.
AACTGAATCGAACTGACCCGCTTACTGACCTAGACACAACATATTAATTATGAGGGCATATTGCATGATTGAAAGATTAATGTAATATATTGTTTGATTTAAATTAATTATGAACTTAAATCTAATAAAATATATTTTAATATTTAGATTCTACTATTAATATTTATTATTAATATCATAGTTATAATTAAATACCGTAATTATATGTAAAATTAGGAGAAAAAAACAAAATGAAAAATGAAAATAAAATCATGTAAAAAATTTCTTTTATATAAAAATATCTTATAGAGCAACATTCACCTTTCTAATTTTAACCGCATGCCTAAGGGAGGATTTGACCATGAGAAACTCCGCCGCACCAAAGCCAAATAGTGCCATAGATTCCGAAAACTTAGGTGCGCAACTCTCACCTAGAACTACAACTGTATGATCTCAGATCGGACGGTATATAAAATACTGACATTATTATTACTTATAAATACAAGAGTATTTAGAAAAAATACAACCGTATGATCTGTGATCAACGGCTTAGATGGGCTTCTCTCATCATGATCTTGGGTGAGAGTTTCTCACATACAAATTTTTCAATGTTTAAACATATACTCATTGCTCTCGCTATCTCCATAAAATTTTAGCCTAATACAAAATTTAATAGAAATAAAAATGACACTTATTTAAAAAAAAAACACAAAGAAGCATATTTTTAAAAATTTATTATATATAAAATACATTGAATGTGTCAAACGTATACATTTGCATAAGACATTTGTTCTATATATATATTCACTTGTTTAATATTTTGAACCAATTAAATACAGATATTTACTTTTTCAATATATATTGAAGAGATCATATTTTAAAAAATAAAATAAAAAAACAGAGAGATGGCAAAACTCCGGTCTTCCCAATCTATAAAACCCGCAGCATCCCGCCAGCAATCACCACAACATCGTTTGATTAGTCATGGCGTTCAAAGTACACAATGTGCTCCTCCTTTCCGTCGTCGCCCTTCTCTTCTTCAACTCCAACGCAGCCGCTCGGCAGCTCAACCAGAGGCTGCCGTCGGAATACGACAACAACGGAGTTGTAGAGATCAAGGATGTCAAGCATAACAAGGGGGTGCAGGAGCTGGGAAGGCTCACTTTGGAAGCAGCAAACAAAAATGTGTTCGAGAACTCGGAGAAGATGACCTTCGGCGAGGTGGTCTCGGCCAAGTGTTGGCCGGCGGAGATAAATGGCCTGCGCTACTTTTTCGTTATCGACTCAGTGAAGGGCGGGAAAATTGCAGGGTCTTTCCGTGGTTATCTGGTCGTCCGCAATTATTCGAATGAGCTCATCCCCATGTCTTGGGTGTTCCTGCCTACTGCTGTGTGAGTTAGAATCTCTCTCTCTCGCGCGCGCTCGATTTGTCTCTTTGTTCAGAGACTCTCCCCTGTCTGTCTATCTATTTATTTATCTAGAGTGATGTTATAAGCAGCACTAAAGTGGCTATTCGCACCCTGAAATCCCCTAAAATCTACATTATAATCGCAGTTCAAAAATTAGAAAACCAAAAATTTCGTGTGGAAACTTCTCATTCACTTAGGCTTCATTTGGTTTAGCGGTTGCGGTTGTAAAAGGAGCTGTTGTAATGGGAGGTTTGTAAATGGAGCTGGTGGAAACTGGATGCTGGAAACGGAAATCTGTTTGGGTAGTCTGTGTTTGCAGAGCTGTTCAGAACAGAGAACCATTTGGCAAAACAGCGGTGACGTTTTATAAATATTTTTTATTATAATTTTATTTAAAAAAAATATAAATTTTGTTTTATATAAAAATATAAAGTTAAATTTTTTTGTAATTTTATTTACTATTCAAAACTATAGGCAGAATTTTTTTGTAATTTTTGATTTCTCCGCCTCGCTCCGCCTCCCTCCGCCTGCCCGGGCTCGAATTTTCAGAGTTGCCGCCGGCGGCGGAGCCGCCGCCGGCCTGACCGGAGCCCACCGGCGGGGTCGCCGGACTCCGGCGAACCCGCCGGGGGTAGTTCGGTTGGGCTCCGGCAGGGCCACCGCCGGCGGTGGCCCTGACCGTGAGCCCCAGATCTGGGGCTCACGGTCAGGGCCACCGCCGGCGGTGGCCCTGCCGGAGCCCAACCGAACTACCCCCGGCGGGTTCGCCGGAGTCCGGCGACCCCGCCGGTGGGCTCCGGTCAGGCCGGCGGCAGCCCAAAAAAAAAGCGACGAAGAGCGGCGATTCCTACACGGGGCACGGGGCACGGGAGGGTGAAAACGCGATGAACTGGAGCTCGGGGCACCGATTAGAAAGTCCAGATTTTCTTCACGCGCTAAACGCCGGCGGTGGGAAAGGGAGGCGGCAAAACAAACGAGAATCAGGCTGGCGGTTGCGTTTCCTGAAAACGTGCCGGACAAAAACGCTGCGCCAAATGCAGCCTTACTCTTTATCTATCTATTTAGCTATCTATTTATCTCTTTCTCTGTGTGCGCATGTGCTACTGTATTCTTTGAACATTGGGTGTGAATTTGAGCATGATAATGCTTGTGGAACTATTAATTAAGAAAATAATTATAAAATATAGTTTTGTAGTGATGTTTAAAAGGTTAGAATGGACTTTTACTGTTCCACAAACGAAACTATATTTTATAAAATTTGAGCATGATAGTGTTTGTTTGTGGACAAATTTCTGGCCGGGGCCCGGACTGTCAGTGCGCACGTTCTCTCTACTCAAATCTCTGATCACACACGCAAAAGTGTATTTTTCTCTCCTCAAATCTCCGGCTTCCTATTGGTCCCGGTTCCAAATTTTATAACCGGAGGAGCCCGGACACAATAATTTCTCTTGTTTGTGGAACTTTAATTCACTTACTCGGAGAAGTTTATTTGTAATCTACTTCAGTTTAATTTTTTAGGCTTCGTTCCGCATGCATGGTGTTTTCGCTCCGATGAGTTTGGACAAAAAAAGTCGCCCCATACGAGAGGTTGGGCGTTCACGAACGACGGGTTCGCGGGGGGGGGGGGGGGGGGGGGGGGGGGTGCAGTGAGCGCGAGATGCAGTGCGCCGAGATGCGTGCACATCACAACGCACTCATCTGAAAGCGTGCACGAATCTCGGCGCACTCGCATCTCGCGCTCGCACCGTTGGATGCGCTGCACTGTACGGTGCAGTGCATTCGCTGCACTGCACCCCCCTTTTCCGACGAACGACGGTTCATAACCACCGCGTGATCAAACAGAGCCTTAGTTTCGTTGTGATCTTCTTTCATCCAGGGAGAGATTTGGGATGCGAGCTTGGAGAAGTTTAAGGAAGAAAATTCTCAACTCAAAGAAGACGAGTGTTTTGGCGAAAAGATTAATAATTTTATTGCGCGCTTGCTTCTTTCGAAACAACAGAAAGTACGCAAAAGTATCATGAGGGTACGTTATTATTTATGTTTTGTAGTTATTTGATTCAATTTCTTTCCTTTTGCATCGATAAAAATAGCACTTTTATGGTTCGCTAGGCACGGCTGTGGCGGTAGCGAAAGCTGTAGTTACAGACCATCTTCTATTTGGCGCGAGGTTCTTGGTCCGGTGAGTTTGGACAAAAACAAATGTGTGTTTGACGTGACAACGGTTATGATGGTCATGTACCAAGAATAAAAACTATTTTTGAACATAAAAATGGATGAAGTTCCTTAGGTTAGTGTACAACCCTCATTCTCCGAGGGTGGGCCAACTCAGAGCCACGTAGGCCGAGCTCAAGGTCAAAAAGGTCAACTCGGAAGTCAGCCGACCAAGCCACAAGACAGCTTAGCCAGTAGGAGCAGAAGAAGGCCTGGGCGAGTATGGGTGAGCTCGCGCGAGTAGCCCCGATACTCGCCAAAAGGTGGGCGACCATAGGTGATGCTCACCCCTCTTCAGGCGAGGTCGCCTCAATGTCGCCTAGTCGCCGAGTTAGGTGTGGTATAAATAGACCCCCCCTCCCTTTGGTTTTCCTATAATAGGACCCCAGGAGTACTTGGATTGACACCTGAACTTGAGCTTCTGGAACTCCCTCGTTCAAATTCTCGGACCAGTCATCCTTGGTAGTCACTCCCGATACTAGCCAAGTGGGTGCCTTCCTCGTACCCTGCTCGGCCATTCTTGGTCTTGCAGGGGAAGTCTCTTCTGAGCTTCTGGGTACGTGGTGGGACCTCCCTGCCGCAGCACCTGAGGTCCTGTTTGTTGCTCTTCTAGCCTCTTCGTCGTTGTCAGCCAAGTCATCTCGTTGGATTGCTGGGCGAGTAGCCTCCGGCTACATTGATCCGAATTTTGGAGCTAGGATTTTCCTGGCTTCAACACTTTGGTGCGGTGAGCGTGGATCGTAGCTAGAGGAGGAAAGTTTGGTGAAAAGGCGAGATGGTTGTAGTAGGCGACCATGCAGAGGTAGTCGGGAACTCGGCCGACGACGGCGAGTTTGTGACGTTGGCGGTCTTCGAGGAATTCGCGCGGCGAATAGAAGGGTCCATGCAAGCAGCTCTTCAACCTCGCACAGAGGGGACGGCGACCTCACCTCATCACCCGACCCAGGCTAAAGAAGGTGCTTGCGCTCGGCGAACAGGGAAGGAGCACGAGGAGGAGTTGGAGCGACCAAAGAGGTCGCAGTTCTATCTGCAGGTTTCGCAAGGAGCGGGCGGAATCCGATTCCGCGAGCAGGAGGAGCAGGCGAGATGTTTCGGTACTTGCCAATTCAGCGAGTATGGAGGTGATACTCGCCAGTTTGGTGGGAGGAGCCCATTTTGTGAAGAGATCGTTGCTGCGCCGGTGCTGGAGGGGTTCAGAGATCCCGCGATGAATTACTACTCGGGGAGAGATGACCCTATCTGACACATCCAGTGGTTCGAGGATGTAGCCTCCATCTGAACCATGTTTGATGCCTTCAAGTGTAGGTTGTTTGCGATCACCTTCCGGGGGAAGGCCAGGGACTGGGTTCACCAGTTGCCAGCAGTGTACAACCCTCATATTTCCCGAGTCGGTGTGACCCGACCCGGATGAGGCCAAGATTACGAAGGTGATCGAGACGAACAAAACAACCGCGTGGAGACGGCGAAACTAACTAAGGCAAAGCAGATCCGAGAGAGTGAGAAGAGTCGCACTCGACGAGTGGGGGGGGCTGCCCCACTCGCCCGCCTAAGAGGCGAGTGGGGAGCTGCCCCACTCGCCCGCCCAAGAGGCGAGTGGGGAGCTGCCTCACTCGCCCGCCCAAGAGGCGAGTGGGGAGCTGCCCCACTCGCCCGCCTAAGGGGCGAGTGGGGCGCTGCCCCACTCGCCAGCCCAAGAGGCGAGTGGGGCGCTGCCCCACTCGCCAGCCCAAGAGGCGAGTGGGGCGCTGCCCCACTCGCCCGCCAAGGGGGCGAGTGGGGAGCTGCCCCACTCGCCCGCCTAAGGGGCGAGTGGGGAGCTGCCCCACTCGCCCGCCCCTGGGGCGAGTGGAGTGCCTTCCACTCGCGGCCAAGCTCGTGAGTGGGTCGGCGTCCACTCGCGCAGGCAAGGTGGTCTTGGTTTAGGTCGTCCCCTCTCATTTGGGGTATTTTTGCTATCCGCAGTCCGATTTTTGCTATCCGCAGTCCGATTTTTGCTATTCGCAGTCCATTTTTGGGAAAGTCTATAAATAGACCCCCATGGGCACCTTGGGAAGGGTTGGTTCCTACCCCCTCTCTCGCGTGTGAGCAAGCACTACCCCTCCCCTCCCCTTGACGTTGAAGGTGGTCGGTGAGGTGTTCCTTAGTGCCCTCCAAGGTGCCCAGGCTCAGCATTGGCTTGGGAGGGGAAGCGCTCTAAGATCTTCCGGGTATGTGGTGGGACCTCCGCGCTGCAGCTTAAGGGGTCCATTTGTGGATTCAAGGGTTCATCAAGTCCGAGTCTCTTAGTTCCTAGCAACCGGTCACGGGTCTAGGCTCAGGTCAAGTAAGGATTAGTCGCAACCCCCTTTCGAACGCTGAAGCCGGGAAACTGGTTTCAACATTCTGGTGCGGTGAGCGTGGAAGCGACTAGTTCGGAAACCTCTGAGCCAAGTCCCATGGCTGGAAGCGACGAGTTGGGAGACCCGCCTCCACCTTGCGAGTATGTGAAGAAGAGCGACTTCGACGAATTCAGCAAGAGGATCCTGGAGTTCATGCAGGCCGCATCCTCCGCTCGCGGCGAGTGCTCAACACCACCTGCACCTAGGATCCCCTCACTCCCCCTAGTGGAAGTGAGAAGCAGTCAACAAGAGAAGGGGCCAGCCTCGGAGGAGGGCTTGAGCCTCCAGGCGCGAGTACTCTTCAACGGTTCACCCCGGACCAGCTGCCCCGGCGGGGAAGTGATGGGAGCACCTCCACCCAGCCAGGAAGAATGGAGGAGCCCTTTCTGCGAGATAGTCATGTCAGCCCCCATTCCGGATGGGTTTCGCGATCCCGCCATGTCCTACTACGAGGGGGATAGCGATCCTCTCCAGCATCTTCAGTGGTTCGTGGACATGACCACGATCAGGCAAATGTCGGACGCTTTCATGTGCAGGCTTTTCGCCGTCACGTTCCAAGGAAAGGCGAGGGATTGGTTCCACTCGCTTCCGGCGGGAACCATCTACCGCTTCGAAGATCTGCGTCGAAGTTTCTTGTTAAGGTTCTCTACCTCAAAGAAGAGGAGGAAGAGCATGGAGGCCTTGTTCGCAGTCAGGCAAAAGCCAGGGGAGACGCTGGCGAGCTACATGGATAGGTTCGAGGCGGAAGTCCTTCTTGTCGTCGAGGTGCCCGGACACACCCTGCAGCTAGCCTTCACCCTTGGGCTGCAGCCTGGGCTGTTTCGGATGAGTCTGACTCGGGACCCTCCCCTGTCTTTTGAAGAGCTGATGAAGCGTGCTGATCGCGAGATCGAGTGTGAGGCTACCAATCAAGAGTTCGTGGCTAGATTAGCTGAGGAGGAAAGGAGAGAGCGTGGAGGGAAAAAGAAGGAGGAAGTGAGGAGTCAAGAACAACATGGACCTCCCGTTGGGCAGGAGCAAGGCTGGAAGTCGCAACCGACAGCCGCCCGACCAGCTTGGAGGTCACAGGTTGGTCCCCCTCAGGGCCAAGGAAGGGGCCACTTCCAAGGAGGAGGTTATCAGGGGAGACACGGGCGGTTCCACCCAGCAGGGTGGCAACAGAACTCGGGGCCGCTGCAAGTCCAGCCCCTGCAAGCCATGGCCATCGGCCGGAAGAGAGGCGGAAGGAAGAAGGATCGTTGGGAGAAGCCGAGGGGCGAGCTGGCACTGCTATACTGCGACTTCCACCAGCAGGAGGGTCACGCAACCGCAGCTTGCCCGGAGTTCCTCGAGATGAGGGAAGGAGGAAGAGCCCCAGCAAGGGGAAAGCAGTTGTGCCAGGAAGGACCACGGGCGGGGGAGAAGGGGAAGGACAAGGAAGAGGATGATCCATATGAAGAGAGGGCCGATATAGGGGCCCTGGGAGGGATCGGGGTCATCCACGGGGGAGCGGGCAAGGAGGCCACCCGGAAGGGGGAGCCTCCACGCCATATACCGTCGGAGCATCGCCTCGACTTCCCGATCCCCGCCCTCAAGCGGGAAGATCACCTTCTCAACCCAAGACCTGCCGGCCAATGAGGACCCCTTCTGCGACGCGCTGGTCATCAAGGCGGTGATCGAGAACTTCACCGTCTCTCGGATCCTAGTCGACAACGGGAGCTCGGTGAACGTGGTCTTCAAGAAGGCTTTTGAAGGAATGAAGGTTGACGCAAAGCGAGTGCTAGCATCGGATGGGCCACTTTTCGGATTCTCCTGGGAGAGGAAGGAGGTGGAGGGGGGAGTCGAACTCCTCGTCACCCTGGGGGGAACTTCAAAGAACTGCCGGTTCGTCATCGTGGATGCGCCGAGCAGTTACAACGCCATCTTCGGACGTCCCCTCATCAGCGCGTACAAGTTCGTGTCGTCCTCCTACCACCAATGCTTGAAGTAAAACTCCGGAGAACTCCAGGTGAGAGTCAGGGGAGATCCCCGGGAGGCGCGTCAGTGTTATGTTACTGCAGTTAACACGATCGGATGGATGCAAGCAGCCGAAGAAGTGGAAGAAGTGATGACAAAGATGGCCAAGGAGCAGGCAGCAGAGTGAGCCCGGAATGGGCGAGGTGTAAGGAAATGCCCAGGGAGGGGCGAGATGTAACGGCGTGCCCAGATAGGGGTGAAGTGTAGTGGAGTGCCCGGATAGGGGGCGAGATGTAAGGAGGGGCCCAAAAAAGGGCGAGGTGTAACAGGATGCCCAAAGGGGCGTAGCGTAGGTAAGTTGTAATAGGCAAGAACTATGAATGGGAAAGGGGTTCTGGAAGAATATCCAGGTTCAAAATCCCTGACTAGAGACCCTCCGCCGGGCTAAGTCATGCCGATGGAGGGGGGACGTATCAGGTCAACTCGCTGCTTGGCGATCAGATTGGGAAGGCGTTCAGTTCCTCCACACCCGGTTGAGCTAAGACTCCCAGGACGTGGATGGCTACTTCCACCTCCAGTCAGATTGGTAAGGCGTTGAGTTCCTCCACACCCGGTTGAGCTAAGACTCCCAGGACGTGGATGGCTACTTCCACCTCCAGTCGTATTGGGAAGGCGTTGAGTTCCTCCACACCCGGTTGAGCTAAGACTCCCAGGACGTGGATGGGTACTTCCACCTCCAGTCGTATTGGGAAGGCGTTGTGTTCCTCCACACCCGGTTGAGCTAAGACTCCCAGGACGTGGATGGGTACTCCCACCTCCAAACAGATTGGGAAGGCGTTGAGTTCCTCCACACCCGGTTGAGCTAAGACTCCCAGGACGTGGATGGGTACTCCCACCTCCAAACAGATTGGTAAGGCGTTGAGTTCCTCCACACCCGGTTGAGCTAAGACTCCCAGGACGTGGATGGGTACTTCCACCTCCAGTCAGATTGGGAAGGCGCTGAGTTCCTCCACACCCGGTTGAGCTAAGACTCCCAGGACGTGGATGGGTACTTCCACCTCCAAACAGATTGGGAAGGCGTTGAGTTCCTCCACACCCGGTTGAGCTAAGACTCCCAGGACGTGGATGGGTACTTCCACCTCCAATCGGTAGGATCCCTGACTAAAAGAGACCACTCCACAGACTCAGTCATATTAACAGATGAGAGACTCATCGGGCCAGTCAACGACTCGGTGACCGATTCAAGCAAAGGTATCAACTCCTCAAGCAGTAAAGAAAGAAAAATAAGCTGAGACAATTCGTTTAAGATAACTACTGATTCGTTGATAACATGTACTACACGAATTGTTACTTCACTTTTCTAGTACATGCAAGCTTGAGGGAAAAAGGCAAACACAAAAAAAACATAGTTCTCAGGAGGAACGGGGGAAAAGAAGAAGTCACAGGCCGCCCTCACGACTATGGGGAGTAGCCGCTGCTAGGGGGCGAGCCGGATCGCCCAGGTGAAGGAAAGAGCTCGGGTAGGATGTCGCTGGCGGAGACCCCCCTCCAGCTGTCTCGAATAGCGTCCACGTCATGGAGGCGACTCACCAGGGCTCGGGACGTTGACGCCATGATTTTCCCCCGAGCGCGCTCGACTTCAGCGGGCCGAGATGGGGCTGGCCTCGCCGCTCTCGAAGGTGCACCTCCTTCTCCTCCCCCTTCTCTTAACTGCCTATGCGCTTCGGCAAGCTGAGCCCTCAAGTCCTGCACTTCCTGGTCCGACTCCTCACATCGTCTCCTGAGCGAGTCGGCGGCACCGGGTCCCTGCAGACCGGCAAGGCAAATAAGTTAGAACCTACGAATAATAAGGAATTAAAAGGAGAAAAGGAAAATTCATTGAGGTGGGCGCGAACCAAGCCCCCGGATGACTCCTCCAGGAGTTTCTCAGCAGTGGCCAAGCGAGCCGCAAGGTCGGTAGCTTTCTCTTCTGCATCCAGCTTCGACGCGTCCGCCCGCACCGACCATTGCGAGAGACTAAGACCTCGGCGGGCGGCCATGTGGGAGAGTTCGGTCGCGCGGAGCTGAGCCTGGGAGCTCGCATACGCGAGGTCACACATGGACATCTCCCGGTAAGATGCAGCGTCCTGCCTACCGTAGATGCCATAGGTAAAGCTATACGCCGCGCCATCCGTGATATCTCCCTCAATCCACGAAGGCCGCTGGGAGGTGAGGGAAACCCGGTTCATCGTCTCGTCCCAGTAGACGATAGGTTCGCCTAGAGGGTCCGTGGCCTTTCCCCCCATCTCAAAGTTGGGATGATTGGCAAATGCGTTGGGGTCACTCGGTTGCCCCCTCTCCCTAGGCGATACCCTGGAATCCCTTCGGCAAACTGCCTTCCCCCGCCGCATCCTCGGCTCCTTCGGTGGGGAGGAGGGCGCTCCCTCCTCAACCACCCGCTCCTTATCCCTCCTTTGACCCGACCCAAGTATCTTCGGAGCCGAAGCCGAATCAGCCGCAACCTCCTCGTTGAGCCCATGGGCGGAGGAGGAACTTCCTCCTGCGGAGGGAAGGCGTCGAGGAAGGGACCGAGCACCTGCACAAGTTGGGACGAGTTGAGCGGCAATGGGAGGAAATGAGCCATAAGAAAGACAAGTTGTCGAGGTCCAAGTACCTGCCCCCGGTTCCACATAGGTGAGTTGATTGATGTTCTTCCGGAGGTGATCAACCTCAAAGCTCGCACCCTTGAGGAAGCGGTGCAGCTCAGCAGCCTCCCCACGTAGTGAGGGGGGTTTACAAACCTTCTCGGGCCTCTGTATGGGGGAAAAGGGGACGCCGCCCAGGTCACCCCGAACGAACACAAATGACTCGTTCCAGTGGTGGACCTTGTTGGAGGTCTCGTGCACCTCCATGTGTGTGCCGGTCAGAAAGCACACCCCGTCAGCGGTCGCTCGGAAGGTGAAGATCTTGCGAAACACGTTCAGGTCAAACATCACCCTCTCCTCCCGCAAATAGCATGCGTAAGCTGTTAACATCGAGATCGCATTTGTGTTAACCTGAGCCGGGACTACGCCAAAGTAGTCCAGGAACTCCTTCACCTCAGGCCACAAGGGCAGGCGTAGCCCAGCCTCGAAGTGAAGGAGAGGAAATGCAAGCCAGTTATCGTAAAAGGAGTTGACGGTCTCACCCCATGATGGGCATCTGCATTTCCACCCTTCGGGGAGGTAGGAAGTCCTAAAGGCGGAGAGCTCCTCCTTGGATACTTTCCCTACGGGGAAAGAACTCTCCGAGAAGTTGGCCGCGTTTTGTTCCCGACCATTCCTCTTGACAGCTGAACGGTTGGATGCCATCGTGTGGGAGTGGAAGGAAAGAGTAGAGCCGGATCTGGGAGAAAGGCAAGGCAAGGGAGGAAATGAAGGTGAAGGTCCAAAGGGGGAAGGAGGGCGTATTTATAAGGGAGGGGTGAAAGGAGAGGCGAGTGGATCATGGGATCCACTCGCCCAAGGGCATGAAGGGGGGGTGGACCACCGAGCATAGGCAAGTGGACCTTGAGGTCCACTCACCCGGTGCACGGGAGTGGACCTTATGGTCCACTCGCCCGGCAGAGGAGGGAGGGCCTCGCAGCCTTCTCCCCTGAGGTAGCGATGAGGACCGAAGGGTCTCTTCGCCTACGTCTCCCCCCCTGACACACCACCCAACTGCTTCGCCCTCGGACCGTCCACCCGAGGTCCCTATCCCCCGCCTGTTACTCCACTATCTCAATATTGCTGCGCTCACCCCGCATGAAAGTTAGCAAAATAATGACAGCTCAACTGAGATATAACTCGGCAAAGTTATTAAAACAAACATGACATAAACATGACAACAAATAGTCCGGCCGCGGAACAGACGAGCTGCTGCGACGTGTCGATCCTCATTATTACATAACAAATAGTACATGCCCAAAGGGGGGAGGGTGGTGGCTAACGCGCCGTCCACTTCCAGAAGCCCTGGTCCAGGGTGAAGGGGACCCCCCCACGCGTGGATTCAAAGCATGCCTTGGCTGAGGAGAGCTCCTCGGTCACGGTACGCACGGAGGCCTCCACCCGGCGAAAATGATCCTCGAACGGTGTCGTCATGCCACCGAATGCGAGCCGGACCTCCCCTCGTAGGAGATTGAGTTCAGCCTCCAACCTCTCCACCCGACGCTCCAGCACGCCAACACGGGCGAGGGGGTCGGGTCCGGAAGATAGCCTCCCCTCCCGCAGCTCCTGGGTAAGAGTCTCCAAGCGGCTCAGATGGACGAAGACGTCGGGACGGTCCCCGACGGGCTCCGAGATTGCAGTAGGAGAGTGGGGTGGCGACGAGACTTCCTTTCGGCTCGACTGGCCCGTCGAAGTCTTGCCCCCTCCAGCAGATGAGTCATCATGAGCAGTCGAGAGGGCGGCAGGTTCCCGGAAGAGAGAGACAGGACTCACCCGAGCGTCTGCACCCGTTCCCTCTACCACTCTTCGGATCCCTTCGAGGTCATCCGCGAGAAGCTATGAACAATGAAAAAGCACGTTGTCATGGACAGATATAACCACAAGTGTGAAGCAGGAAGGAGGAGAGAACCGATACCATATCCATATCCAGTCCGCGGGCAAACTCGGTCACCCCACGAAAGGATGATGACGCAGCCTCCTTCACCAACTCGGGGCGGGGCTTCTTCCGAGGCGATCGCACCGCGGGGCGGGTAGGAGAAGACGGAGGGCCATGGACCAGAGCCTTAAGCTCCGTCACGTCAGATGAACCCTTCCCAGCAAAGTCTTTGAAGCGAGCCCTGAAGTCTCGAGGTGGATCCATCTCATTCGAAGAGGGAGTGGGGGGAGCGCTCAGGAAGGGTGCTCTTCTTACCCTCCTCTTCGAGGGGTCTTATATATAGCCATCAGGTGGAACCCTCCAAAGATTCCCTCCGGGTCCCACCAACTCGTTCAATAGGTGGGTTGGACTTTCTTTTCGAGCTTGAGTCAAGCTCGCAAAGAGCGGGGATTGTGTACAACCCTCATATTTCCCGAGTCGGTGTGACCCGACCCGGATGAGGCCAAGATTACGAAGGTGATTGAGACGAACAAAACAACCGCGTGGAGACGACGAAACTAACTAAGGCAAAGCAGATCCGGGAGAGTGAGAAGAGTCTCACTCGACGAGTGGGGGGGCTGCCCCACTCGCCCGCCTAAGAGGCGAGTGGGGAGCTGCCCCACTCGCCCGCCTAAGGAGCGAGTGGGGGGCTGCCCCACTCGCCAGCCTAAGAGGCGAGTGGGGAGCTGCCCCACTCGCCCGCCTAAGAGGCGAGTGGGGAGCTGCCCCACTCGCCCGCCTAAGAGGCGAGTGGGGAGCTGCCCCACTCGCCCGCCTAAGAGGCGAGTGGGGAGCTTCCCCACTCGCCCGCCTAAGAGGCGAGTGGGGAGCTGCCCCACTCGCCCGCCGAAGGGGCGAGTGGGGCGCTGCCCCACTCGCCAGCCCAAGAGGCGAGTGGGGCGCTGCCCCACTCGCCAGCCCAAGAGGCGAGTGGGGAGCTGCCCCACTCGCCCGCCGAAGGGGCGAGTGGGGCGCTGCCCCACTCGCCAGCCCAAGAGGCGAGTGGGGCGCTGCCCCACTCGCCAGCCTAAGAGGCGAGTGGGGCGCTGCCCCACTCGCCCGCCAAGGGGGCGAGTGGGGAGCTGCCCCACTCGCCCGCCTAAGGGGCGAGTGGGGAGCTGCCCCACTCGCTCGCCCTTGGGGCGAGTGGAGTGCCTTCCACTCGCGGCCAAGCTCGCGAGTGGGTCGGCGTCCACTCGCGTAGGCAAGGTGGTCTTGGTTTAGGTCGTCCCCTCTCATTTGGGGTATTTTTGCTATCCGCAGTCCGATTTTTGCTATCCGCAGTCCGATTTTTGCTATTCGCAGTCCATTTTTGGGAAAGTCTATAAATAGACCCCCATGGGCACCTTGGGAAGGGTTGGTTCCTACCCCCTCTCTCGCGTGTGAGCAAGCACTGCCCCTCCCCTCCCCTTGACGTTGAAGGTGGTCGGTGAGGTGTTCCTTAGTGCCCTCCAAGGTGCCCAGGTTCAGCATTGGCTTGGGAGGGGAAGCGCTCTAAGATCTTCCGGGTATGTGGTGGGACCTCCGCGCTGCAGCTTAAGGGGTCCATTTGTGGATTCAAGGGTTCATCAAGTCCGAGTCTCTTAGTTCCTAGCAACCGGTCACGGGTCTAGGCTCAGGTCAAGTAAGGATTAGTCGCAACCCCCTTTCGAACGCTGAAGCCGGGAGACTGGTTTCAACAAGCAGGTTCTATCTACTGCTTTGAGGACTTGTGCCAGAGGCTGACGATGCGGTTCGCCACAGCCAAGAAGATCAAGAAGGAGGCTAAGGCCCTCTTCCATCTGGTGCAAGGAGCGAAGGAAACGTTGGGGCACTACATCGACCGCTTCCAGGAGGAGGTGTTGGACATCCAAGAGGTGGATGGTCCCACCTTGCACCTGGCCCTAACGTTCGGCCTTCACGAAGGTCTCTTCAAGTTGGAGCTCGGCAGGAACCCTCCTTATTCCTACGACAACCTCATCGAGAGGGCCAACAAGTTCGTGCAGGGTGAGGCTTCCAACCGCAGCTTCCTAGCCAGGCTCACCCGGGTGACCAAGGAGGATGAGGAAGAGGAGGTGGAGAAGACCCCTGAGAGGAGGAAGAAGGAAGAGCCCCGAAGGGCAAAAAAGCGGAAGCCGGAAGGAAGGAGCGGAGAAGAAAGAAGGAGGAAGGAGCCCAGGAAGGAAGGGCCAAGGAGAAACGATGAGAGAAGGCTCATTGTGGCCCCAGAGCGTCGGGAGGAGGAGAGGCGCTACCAAGTCCCCGTTAACCGGACACCTTGGAGGCCGGCCAGAGGACCTCAGCGTCGGGATCGGGAGAGATCCCCAGAGAGAAGACGCAGCGATCCGCCAGCAAGGCGTTAGGAGAGGAGAAGGGAGGAAGCAATGGCGGTTGCCCGGCGCGGCAATCGGCAAGTCCGGAAGAACCGGAAGCAGAGGAGGCCGTAGGAGGAAGTGATCCCCCTCTACTGTGATCTCCACCAGGTAGAGGGGCATGGGACAATGGCTTTGCCCGGATTTCTGGGAAGCTCGCAGAAGGCTGGCAGCAGGGGAGGCGGGAGAGCCTCGGAGGATTGAAGCCCCTGTCGAGCCGTCGGCAGTTCAAGCCGTCGGTCGAAGGAGGAATGAAGACCGCGCCGACCATGGAGGTCGAGGAGACCTCATCCAGGGAGGCAGAGGAGTTGGAGTGATCCACGGGGGAGCGGGGCTAGGATCTTCCCGCAAGGGAAGTCTCCATCATATTTATCGAAGGAGTATCGCTTCGACTTCGCAGGCACCACAGCCGTTGGAGGAGATCAACTTCTCAAAGGAGAACATGCTAGGGAATGAGAATCCCTTCCATGATGCTTTCGTGATTCAGGCTGCAATGGAGGACTTCACCGTTGATCGGATCCTGATCGATAACGGTAGTTCCGTGAACGTCGTCTTCAAGGAGACGTTCGACGGGCTGGGCGTCGGCAAAGAAGGAGTTTGGGCACCGGATGGTCCCCTCTTTGGCTTCTCTGGAGAGAAGAAAGAGGTGGAAGGAGGAGTAGATCTCCTTAGCTTGTAACTCTCGGTGGCACCCCTCTCCAGTGTCGTTTCGTCATCTTCGATGCCCCGAGTTGCTACAAGGCCATCTTCGGAAGGCCGCTTCTCAATACCTTCAAGGCCGTCCCGTCTTCCTACCATCAGTGCCTCAAGTACTGCCAGGGGGACATTCAGGTAAGGATCAGGAGCGATCCAAGAGCCGCCCGCGAGTGCTACCTTAGCGCGGTCAGCACTATCAGCTGGATGGCTGACGCAGAGGAGTTTGAAAGGGTGACAGGAGGCACGGCCCGGCTGGAAGCTTCTGAAGAAGTTGAAGAAATCGAGGTACGCTCCGCGGCAGGAGTACCTGAGTTGCTGAAGATTGGAGGATCGCTGAAGGTCAGCGAGAAGATGGAGATGGCTACGTGCCTGCAAGAGAACGTCGACATCTTTGCCTGGAGTGCTGCTGATATGCCCGGGATTGATCCTGAGGTGGCCTGCCACCATCTCAATCTCGACCCCGCGGTCAAGCCCGTTCGCCAGAAAAAGAGGTCCAGCGCCACCGTATTTGCTGGAGCCATCCGTGAAGAAGTGAAGAAGTTGCTGGATGCAGGCTTTGTGTCAGAGATCTAGTTCTCAGGCTGGGTCTCGAACATTGTAATGGTGAAAAAAGCTGGGGGCAGCTGGAGGATGTGTGTAGACTTTTCGTTATTAAATAAAAACTGCCAGAAGAATTGTTATCCCTTGCCTCGAATCAACGCACTGGTTGATTCAGCCGTCGGTTTTTCTGTATTGAGCTTTCTTGATGCGTTTTCAGGATACCATCAGATCTGGATGTATCCCCCCGATTGTCGCGATGTTTCCTTCATCACTGGCGATGGCTGCTAAAGCTACAAGATGATGCCCTTCGGGCTAATGAATGCAGGAGCGACCTACCAGCAGATGATGGACCGCGTCTTCGAAGGGCGGAAGGGGAGAAACCTGGAGGTATATGTGGACGACCTCTTGGTCAAAAGCAAGAGCGTCCGGGAGCATGTAGCCGATCTGGCGGAGACCTTCGCGACGCTGAGGAAGTTCCAAATGAGGCTCAATCCAGCAAAGTGCATGTTCGGAGCGGAAAGGTGAAATTTTCTGCGGTACCTCATCACCCCAGAGGGGGTAGAACCGAACCCTGACAAGGTTAAAGCTATCCTGGAGATGACCTCGCCAAAGACGATGAAAGACGTACAAAGGCTGTCAGGAAGGTTGGCGGGTCTTAGCCGCTTCCTGTCCAAGGCAGGAGAGAAGTGCTCTCCATTTTTTAAGACGCTCCGAAAGAGCGAGGACTTCGCATGGTCCGGCGAGTGCGAGAAGGCGTTCGGAAGGCTGAAGGAGAAGTTGACTCAGACACCTCTCCTTCAGAGCCCGAAAGAAGGCGAAGACCTACTCATCTACTTGGGAGTAGGAGCGGAAGCAGTAAGCTCAGTACTGGTCCGAGAAGAAGGAAGGAAGCAGCTTCCTATTTATTATGTTAGTCAGGTGCTCAAGAAGGCGGAGTTGAAGTATCCAATCTTGGAAAAGCTTGCCTTCGCCCTGGTGGTGTCGGCGCGAAAGCTCCGGCCTTATTTTCAAGCACACTCTATCCGGGTCATGACTGACCATCCCCTTCGAAATATTCTAGAAGGGGTAGATGAAATGCATGCTATATGAATGATAATGAAATGCATGACTGAGAAGAGAGATTTTTTATGCACTGACAAGTGTGGTGGGCTCTTATTATTATTATATTAATTTTAATTCTATTTCGAGTCAACTTTGAGTCGGCTCGATCTGATCCGAGGTCGGCTTGGAATTAAAACCGGTCCAATTTTAGTTCATGGTTCGGATTGATTAGGTTCAATCCAAGCTATATTCGAACCAAAACTCGGATAAATTAAGTAGATCAAGGCTTCGTTTGGCGCGGCGGTGACGGCCGTGAGCGCCGTGGTAATGAACTGTCGTTCGTGAACGCCCGACCTCACCTAAAAAAAATCCATGAATTTAATGCTAAAAACTGGTTAATTTTCTTAATTTATAGCAGCCATAACCTTTGTCTTGCCAAACATACATTCTTTGATAATAGCCTTTTTGACCAAACTCACAGAAGCAAATAAGCCGCGGCAACGAACGAAGCTTAATTATGTATATATGGACGAGTGACAGTGTACGGGGCCCCCCGTGCCCCGCGCGACAGTACCCGTCCCACGGCGATGTGCTTCGCCCGCCCCCTATCGGCGGGCTTATTTTAATTTTGTGGTTTAATTTATTTTTTAGATAATTTTATTTTTTAAAATTATATCATTTTTTGTTTTTTTTTAATAATTTCTTTTTCAATTTTAAATTATTTATACGGTATTTTATTATAATTTTTTGAAAAAAAACTCTATATACGTGGTCTGCGAATAGCCAACCGGCGAAAAACTGTTTGGCTATTCGCAGACTATGGTGGTCTGCGAATAGCCAACCAGCGCAAAACTGAAAGGCTATTCGCAGACCACCTGCAAATGGATAAAATCATTTGAATCTTGATCCGACGACTTATATTCGTTGGTAGACGGGGTTTCACCATAACTTAATACATTTATATATTAGTATAGATGAACGGCGGACTCATTCAGTCATTCTTATTATACAATTATTGTAGCAGCTTGGATAAATAGCATTATATTCATGTAAATTTTGGGGGTATCGCCCTTACAGTTTGTCATGCAGAAAAGAATAATATAAATAATCATTTTTGCCGTATACAACAAAAAAAGAAAGGACTATTTGGACCAATAAAAAAAACAAGTTAATCTTATATCGATTAATTGGTCAAATGGGAAGGATATATGGATGCATGCTGCCTACTAGCTAGCTGTTGGCTTATTCATGATTAACCAAACGCAGCACACACGTGTGCACACAATTGAAGAAGGATGCATGGTGCCTACTAGCTAGCTGTTGGCTTATTCAGAGAGTTTGTTCGAGCTACTCTATAGTGGACAAGATTCATATTTCACCCCATCATAAGTTAGTTTTGGTTGATCATCCATAATGTGACTATTTAGGTAGACAATTTTTGTCAATTATATTGTATACAATTCTTGTATGGATGACGAAGAATCATTATTCGTATCCATCATATGGTGCATGTCAACCCTATGCCTCTAGACACACAACCGTTGAGGTCACCTAGTTAAGTTAGACCCGATGTCGACGGCGGGATTTCACAATTATCCACTCGTACCCTCGTCAAAATAGATTAATGCATCTTGCTTTGGCAAGCTCACACTTCATCGATCGAGACAGAAAGTGTGTCATTCATCGGAAGACATCCGAACACTTAATATAAAATTCAAGGGATTTTCCTATCGATGATTAACTTTTAATCATGATTAACACCTAAGCATTTGCACAAATTTATAAAGAAAATGCAGACGCTCCTAGCGGGGATCCAATCCTCCATATTTTTATAAAAGAGAAAAAACATTTGATATTCCAGGATTTAATCAAAACATTTAGAACAGTTCTAAATCTTCTGATTTACTAATAGATACAAGGAATTTTTGAAATGTTGTAATCGCACAACTTACCTCTGATGCCACTGTTAGGTTTCTTATGCAACATCATATGCGCAGCGGAATAAACTAGAAACCTCAAACAAGAGTAGAATTGATCATGTGAAAATAGTAAATCAAGAAATAAACAAAAAGTACCTGATGTCGAAATCAAAATTCACGACTTGTTGTTGAAAGCTCTTTGTAGAACTGAGATCCACACTTCAGTCGGGATTGAGTTCTTCAAGAACGTATATCCATACTAACGCAGAAATAGATTCGCGTCTTTACGGGTATCCATACTAACGCCGAGAACACCTTGTCGTCGTCAAACGATAACAGGTTGACTGAAGATCGAGTTATTCGTCTCCACGAAGTACTAGATTATATTCGTTTCCAGGAGAGGATCAGAGCCCAAGTTTCAGTTCTCTAAATTAAAAGAAACTGTCGCCGCCACCGAGCAGAACATTTCCGCCGACAAGCCGAATGAACATAAGTGTCTTTCTCATCTCTCTTCGAATACCTAATATACATATCAATAGATGCAAATCAATAGATGCAAATCAATAGATGCAAATCAATAGATGCAAATCAATAGATACAAATCAATAGATACAAATCAATAGACACACACACACACACACACACACACACACACACACACACACACACACACACACACACACACACACACACACACGAGTGACAAGGCACAGGGGCCCCCCGTGCGGGCGACGACATTCGGCAGTGGCGGCAACATTCAGCGTGGGCGACATTCGGTAGGGGCGGCGACAATCGGCGGGGGAGAAATTTGGCAGGGGCGGCGACATTCGGCGGGGGAGACATTCAGTAGGGGTGGTGACTTTCGTCGGGGGCGATCTATATTTATATATGTATA
Organism: Dactylorhiza incarnata; assembly: GCA_033032865.1. Lineage (NCBI taxonomy): Eukaryota > Viridiplantae > Streptophyta > Magnoliopsida > Asparagales > Orchidaceae > Dactylorhiza > Dactylorhiza incarnata. Next base: position 6,341,067 of record JAWHQI010000104.1, on the reverse strand, counting down.
TATAAAACTTAATTTAATTTTGTTCAACAAAAACCATATGGTGTGATGGTTGTCATCTTTGCTTGACATAGTGGAAACCTGGGTTCAAATCTCATCATTGACAATTTTTGTGAGATTAAAAAACGGGTCATATGACACTCTTTTTTCAATAAATTTAGAGGTAAAATCGTAATTTTATATTGTAGGGTACTCTACACCTTCCTAGTTATAGGTCACCCCTAGTAGGTTTAGGAGACCTGTGAAAAAGTGGAGAGAGAGAGAGAGCGGTTTGATCCGACGGCTGATGAAATATCATGCAGATTCGACGACCGTAATCATTTCAACGACTTTAAAATTCATGGGTTTGATATTTCTTTATATATGGTAAATAATACACACACACACACACACACTCATTTCAACGACTTTAAAATTCATGAGTTTGATATTTCTTTATATATGGTAAATAATCACACACACACACACACACACACGAGTGACAGGGCACGGGGGCCTCCCATGCGGGCGACGACATTCGGCAGGGGCGACGACATTCAGCGTGGGCGACATTCGGCAGGGGCGGCGAGTGACAGGGCATGGGGGCCCCCCATGCGGGCGACGACATTCGGCAGGGGCGACGACATTCAGCGTGGGCGACATTCGGCAGGGGCGGCGACATTCGGCGGTGGCGACATTCGGTAGGGGCGGCGACATTCGGCAGGGGAGACATTCAGCGGGGTGGTGACTTTCGGCTGGGGCGATCTATATTTATATACGTATATATAAAACTTAATTCAATTTTGTTCAACAAAAACCATATGGTGTGATGGTTGTCATCTTTGCTTGACATGGTGAAAACCTACTCCTTTTTCAGTAAATTTGGAGGTAAAATCGTAATTACATATTGTAGGGTACTCTACACCTTCCTAATTATAGGTCACCCCTAGTATGTTTAGGAGACCTACGATATCACAAAAAGGGAGCGGTTTGATCCGACGGCTGATGAAATATCATGTCAGATTCAATATAAAGAAATATTAAACCCATGAATTTTAAAGCCGTTGAAATGATTACGGCCATTGAATCTGACATGATATTTCATCAGCCGTCGGATCAAACCGCTCTCTCTCTCCATTTTTTCATAGGTCTCCTAAACCTACTAGGGGGTGACCTAAAACTATGAAGGTGTAGAGTACCCTACAACATGAAATTATGATTTTACTCCTAAATTTATTGAAAAATGAGTGTTATATGGCCTGTTTTTTTAATCTCACAAAATTTGTCAATGGCGAGAATTGAACTCAGGTCTCCACTACGTCAATCAAAGATGACAATCATCACACCATATGATTTTTGTTGAACAAAATTAAATTAAGTTTTATATATACTGATATAAATATAGATCGCCCCCGCAGAAAGTCGCCGCCCTTGCCAAATGTCACCCCCGCCGAATGTCGCCGCCCTTGCTGAATGTCACCCCCGCTGAATGTCGCCGCCCCTGCCGAATGTTGCCACCCCTGCCGAATGTCGCTACCCGCACGGGGGCCCCCGTGCCCCATCACTCGTGTATATATATATTAGTACCTGAGATGGTTTAGTTAATCTTGTATTAACTGAACCGGGTTCGGCAATAAGAAAAGGTCTCGTCGATCAATTAGAGTCTTACCGGAGATTTTTGACTCTATCAATGACCTCCATTTTAGTCGAAAACCTATATATTGAAATTTCGCCCATTTATCTTCATCTTATTTGGGCACTTTTTAATTTGGACTCGATTTGGGCCACTTGAACCCAAGGCTAAGTTACTCTTATCAATTGGCTCCGCCGTGAACACGGAGGACTTGGTCATGAGATTCCCAAATGTTTAAACGCATATACCTACTGCTCGCTACTTCCGCGAATAATTTTAATAGAAACGAAAAGAACGACACTTATTTTAAAAGCACTGAACATAATAAGACATTTGTTCTATATATATTCACCTGTTCAATATTTGGGAATAGATTATTTACTTTTTCAAAAAAAGAAAAAGAAATAGAGAGTTCGCAAAACTCCCGTCTTCCCAATTTCTATAAAACTCCGCAGCATCCCGCAAGCTATCACCACAGCATTAGCCATGGCGTTCAAAGTACACAACGTGCTCCTCCTTTCCCTTGTCGCCCTTCTCTTCTTCAACTCGAACGCAGCCGCTCCGCAGCTCAGCGAGGTCAATGATGTCAAGCATAACGAGGAGGTGCAGGAGCTGGGAAGGTTCACCTTGGAAGAAGCAAACAAGAAAGTGTCCGACAGCTCGGAGAAGATGACCTTCGGCGAGGTGGTCTCCGCCAAGTTTTGGTCGGTCACAGATGGCGTACGCTACTTTTTCGTTATCAACTCATTGAAGGGAGGGCAAATTGAAGGGTCGTTCCTCGGTTATCTGGTCGTCCTCAATTCTTCGAATGAGCGCATCCCCTTGTCTTGGGCATTCCAGCCTATTGGTGAGTAGAGTCTCTCTCTCTATATATAGATCTTTCTCTCTCTCTCACGAGCGCTCGGTTTGTCTCTCTCCTTATCTATCTATCTATCTTTCTTACTCTGTGTGCGCATGTGCTTCTGTATTCTTTGATCCTTTGGTTTGAATGCAATATGTGTGAGTTTTCTCAGATCCATATTCAAGGGCAAGAGTGATTATAACGAATTCCTTTAACCAATTTAGTAATTATTTCATGTTATTATGCACATGTTTAATTTTAATCTCTTGAGTGAATTTATGCATCATACCTGGTGATTGATAGATAACATGAAGAAGTTGGAGGTAGCCCAGCAACACTTTCGGTACTGCATTTGTTGTTGTAAAATCCGGTACATGATGGGCATACCTATAAAATTGCAGGTAAACATGAAAACACAAAACATACACAAAACTGCACTCGGCAAAACCCGTCGAGGCACAACCACAAATATATATATATATACGAGTGACAGTGCACAGGGGGCCCCCCGTGCCCCGCGCGACAGTACCCGGCCAGCAGCGGCGGGCTTCGCCCGCCCCCACGGCGGGCATCGGGGCGCCCGACGGGCTTCGGGGTGCCCGACTCATAATTAATAATGATTAATTTAATTAATAAATTTAAATTCATTTTAAAGAAAATGAATTCACGGGTGATGTGATTTTTAAATGTGTTTTTTTTTAAAAAGCAAGTTTTTTTTAAATGTTTAAAAAAAAAATAATATCAAGGTTTTGAAAATCGGACCGGGCATCGAACCGGCAGAGGGAGAGGTTCAAGGTCGAATCGGTCCAACCGGTTTAACCAGGGTTGAACCGTTATATATATATATAAATATTAGAAAGAAAAAAAAATTAATGTTATATAAAAAATTTGCACAAAACATAACCCATGGGGCATAATATGTATATCAATTTATTATTATATGTATAAAATAGTTCTGGGATCTTCACATCTCCTTTGTAGGCAGAGTGGTAAAGGTTTACATTCCTGTATGGGAGGTCGCAACTTCGATCCCGGGCGACCGCATTCTTTAAAAAATTTATAATTTTTAAATTAAAAAACAGTTTAAACCCCGCTCAAGACCCTATAACTGTAATAAGCGGGGCCCACAGGCCTGCCCCGCCCGCAACCTGTTTTTTTTTTTCAAAATAGTAGGGGTAAGATAGTAATTTCACTTTGTAAGGTAGGGGTCCTATAAAATTTATAGGTTTAAGACACCCTATCAAGGTAGGTTTAGGAGACCTAGGGAAAAAAATAGACGGTCCAGATTGAATCAACGTTCCAGGTTGATCGAACGGCTGAGATGTTGTGATGAAATCAGATCGGACGACTGGGTTTAAATAGAGAAATTTCATTGTTATATCGGACGGTGGGTATTGATTTGCAGGGCATTACACCGATAAGCCTATTTTCTTATATAGTAGTATAGATATATATATATATATATATAATCAAACAATATGTAAATGCAAATACATGAATAAAACAAGAGAAGAAATGACCGTCTGATGAAACACTGAGGATGCGTCGGACACGCACGATCTGCGGGCGAGTAATAGAGCTGGACTACAATCCGTCTAGCGGACGCACAAGGTTCACTGGAACCTTCAACATCAAAATCCGACGTTCAACCACACCGCCACCGGAGACCAACGCCATCACCGGAGAGAAAACACCGTTGAGGTTAACTGCACTCTTACGACACCACGCCTCTTCACATCAAAGAACGGCCACCACAACGTCGGCGGCTCTCCTCCAAGACTGGTGATAACACCTCCAAGATCGGCGATCTCTTTGAGGTCGGCGGCCTCTCCAATCGCACGAGCAAAGAGAGGGAAAAAGGAGAAAAAGAGAGGCGCGCGCGGTAAGGCTCCCAACTCACATGCAGTTTTTCTCCTTCCATGGCTACAGGCGGCTATCCTGCGGCTAGCTCCAATGATGTCTGTGGCTCCTTTACTAACCCTAAAACCAACATCATGTTTTAGAATAAAACCTAAAAAGAACATTCCGAAAATAAAGGGATCTGAACCAATAGGAAAATACAATAGAAAGTATTAGAAAAGATGCGGTAGTTGTTTGATTCCATCATCCTTCCATTTATACATCAATAAAAATAGCACTTTTATGATCCTTTTCGCACGTCTATGACGGTCGCGAACGCAGTGGTTACAAATCATCATCTATTTGGCGCCACGTTTTTGTTCCGGTAAGTTTGGACAAAAAATATCACCAACTCACCGTCATGAAATATATGTTTGAAATGACAACGGTTATGACGGCCATCAAGAAAAAAACTTTGAACATAAAAATGGATGAAGTTCCTTAGGTTAGGTTGGACATTCACGAGCGATGATTCGTAACCACTGCGTTCATGACCCTCTCCACCATGCCAAACGGACCCTTAAATTCATCAAAATAATAATAAACTCGAAAGGGGGTTGTAATTTTAAGAGATCGAAGGGATTGACAAGTAATTATGAAAACTCTCCGAAAAGGCTTAAATAATTAATAGCGTAATTTATTTCCTTTACATGTACATAGTGATTCATATAATTAATGGGCCCTCCTCTATAAAAAGACTAACCGGGAGGCGGTTACTCACACAACCCACTCACCCCACTAAGGTAGTGAGGAGTGAGGGGAACAGCAAACCGAGCCCGCCATTTCCGCCGCCAACTGCCAGGATGCGCACGGAGCGGACCGCGCACAACCTTAACGCCTGCAAACACATGTGTTACCGCGCGCGGTAGAACTACCGCGCGGCGCTACAGCGCGGTAGCACGCGGGCACGGCCTAACTGCACCCCACGTGGGGTGCGGCCAAGCCGCACCCCTCGTGGGGTGCGGCCAAGCCGCACCCCTCGTGGGGTGCGGCCAAGCCGCACCCCTCGTGGGGTGCGGCCAAGCCGCACCCCTCGTGGGGTGCGGCCAAGCCGCACCCCTCGTGGGGTGCGGCCAAGCCGCACCCCTCATGGAGTGCGGTCATGCCGCACCCCTTGTGAGGTGCGGCCAAGCCGCACGCCTTGAGGGATGCGGCCAAGCCACGCACCCCTTGGGGTGCGGTCCAGCCGCGCCCCCCTTGGGTCGCGGCCAAGCCCCCTCCCCCCTCTTTTTCGCAGGGGGGCTCGCAAGGGGCTCGACCAAAGTCGCGCCCCTCTTCAGGTGCGCCGGAGCCCAATTCCTCTTTGGGGCGCAACTCCCCGTTCCACCGTTCGCTCAGAACGCCTCGCAGCATGACCGGGACGCTTCCATGTTCGTTACACGCTCAGAATACTTCCGCGCTCATGCGCGCTTGGAATGCTTCTGAGCATTCTCAGAACGCCCCCCTCCCCACAATCGCTCAGATTTCTTCTATGTTCGTTGCGCGCTCAGAACGCTTCTGAGCGCGCTCAGAGCACTTTCACATTCCGGGCACGCTCACTTTTTGTCTTTCTAATTTCTGAAAAATGGCGATTCGTGTGCTCCAAATTGGCCAGCGTGATTCGTCCGTCAGGTGGTTACGGTGGTTACGACGGCAAAATTATCGGGCTACCCCCGACCAAAGCTATAAAAGGAGCCCAGAACCTTCATTTAGGAGGACCTTGCCTTCGGGACCCGGGAGAGCTCCTTTGAAGATTTCCATGGAATTCTCCTTCGGCGCTTAAAGAACTCAACCTTCATTTAGGAGGACCTTGCCTTCGGGACCCGGGAGAGCTCCTTTGAAGATTTCCATGGAATTCTCCTTCGGCGCTTAAAGATCTCCTTCGTGGACTTGAAGATTTCCTTTCTCCCGAAAGACGACTCAGCACTCTCACTTTTGTTCTCCCGAAAGGCGACTCAGCATTCTCACTTTTGTTCCCCCACCATTCTCAGAAGGAAAAAGATCACTTAGATTTCCGAGAGGTGGTCTGTCACCTTCGGAACTCTCTCTCTCTCTCTCTCTCTAATATTGTAACGAGCGGCGGCCTGTCGCGCTCGAATTCTAAACACCTAACGGTAACCCCTCAGAAGATAGTGAAGTTTGGTCGGCACAGCTCCGGCCGTGTGGTTTTTTACCCTTTCTGGGTTTTCCACTGTTGAAGCCATGCGGTCTCAAAGGGTTGAAGCCGAGCGGTCTAGTACCAACGGTCTGTGCGGTCTCCCAGAAACAGACCGCAACTTCTCCTCAGAAGTACGAGATCGCATTATATGAAGATCAGCGGTCTCCAGCTCCATCAAGTAACGGTCTGATAACCGCGGTCTGTGCAGTCTCCCAGCACCAGACCGCGCCTTCTCCTCAGAAGTGCGAGATCGCGTTATATGAAGATCTGCGGTCTCTAGCTCCATCAAGTAACAGTCTGATAACCGCGGTCTGTGCGGTCTCCCAGCACCAGACCGCGCCTTCTCCTCAGAAGTGCGAGATCGCGTTGTATGAAGATCTGCGGCCCCCAGCTCAATCAAGTAACCATTGGATAACCGCGGTCTGTGCGGTCTCCTGGAATCAGACCGTCGTCTCTCCTCAGGAATATCAGATCGCTTCATATGAAGAGAAGCGGTCTGGTCCCCCTGGCCTCTCCCATACGGGGGAGTGTTCGCCAGAGCAGTCTCACAGTCTGTTGACCTTCTCTGTCACACGACCTTCCTCCTGTCGTGTGACCGCCAGTCTCCTCTCCAGACCGCAGAAGTCGCTGCGGTCTCGTTCTCCCTGACCGCCTGACCGCCTGACCGCCCAGCTCTCTTTGTGTATTGTATTTGTATTTAGTCCCACATTGTGTATTTGGTTTTTCCCTTTTCCCTCCTAGTCTATATAAAGGAGGCAATACTCTTGTAATACTTAGTTTTTTTTTGGAAATGAAAATTCAGTTATTTTCAAATTCTCACATGGTATCAGAGCTCGCAATGATCCTTGTGTTGCGAACTCTTTCTCTTCGGCCGGTCTCTCTTCCTCAAGACTGCGCGATCTCCCTTGTTTTTTGGCCTTCTGCCGCGAGACCGCGCGATCTGCCTTTCCTCCTGCCGATCTCTTCTCATGGGTACCCCTTCTCATACGGTTCTCACCTCCACTCCTGTGGCTACTCCAGCCCCCACCTCTGCTACCTCTATCTCTACTTCTGACAATCTTGGCACCTCCTCCAAGCTCACTGGCTGTAATTATCCTGATTGGAGCATCTCCTTCACCTTCCTCTCACGCTCTCAACGCAAACGACACCATCTCACCGATGATCCTCCTCTCAAAGGGTCTGCTACCTTTGATGATTGGGATGCTAGTGATGCTCTGGTTCGCACCTGGCTTGCTAACAGTCTCTCTGATGAGTGTCTTCCTATCATTCGTCATGATGAAACCGTCAAAGCAGCTTGGAACCATCTTGCTGCCCTTTATTCCAAAGGTGCCAAAACCTCCCGCATCTACACCTTGTAGGCTGATCTCTTTTCCCGCCCAACCATGGATCCCACCACAACATATCAAGAGGTTCAGGCCCTTAGGGCTGAACTCCTTCAGCATCGTCCCTTCTCTGCTAATCTTGCGGAACAGCATAAACACTTTCAGGAGCTCCTCGTTGTGTGTTACCTTCTCCGTCTTCCTGAGTCCTATGATATGATCCGACAACAAATTCTTGGGGAAGCTGACTCTCCAACCCTTGATGCCACCGCTGCTCGGGTCTCTGTCGTTACCTCCCTTCTCCAACGACCCTTGTTGTCCTCTCCTCCTCCAGAGAGCTTTGCTCACCGGGCTGAACGTGGTCACCCCGGTGGCCGTGGCGGTTCTATTGGTGACCGCGGACCTCCTCGGTACATCTGTTCTCATTGTGGTCAGAAGGGTCACACTATTGACCGCTGCTATCTCAAGCATCCTCACCTTCGCCCCGCTGCAGCGACTTCTCATCCTGGTACTACACAACCGTCTGCTTCTGTTGCTACCTCCTCAGGCAGCGTGCACATGGTTACTGAAGGTAAGTGGCTTATTGATTCTGGAGCAACAAATCATATGACAGGGAACCCTCACCTTTTCTCACAGTTACTAGAACACAAGAATTTGCCCCCAGTTCTAACAACAGATGGTTCTCCCTCACATGTGTGTGGGACTGGAGTTGTTCAAGTCACTCCAATGATTCCTCTTAAGAATACTCTTTATGTGCCTACATTTCCTTGCAACTTACTATCAGACAAGGCTCTATCTCAACAGTTACAATGTTCTATTATATTTACTCCGACTAACTATTATTTTCAGGATCTGCACATGAAGGAGACAGTTGCTACTGGGACTGAGAGTGGAGGCCTCTACTTCCTTGACGTTCTTGCTGCTCATTCTGCTTCCACAGCCTCTGATTCTCTCCATCAATGACACCTCCGTCTTGGTCACACTCCACCTAGGCTGCTGTATCAACTTCTACCTCACCTCGCCAACGATACCTCTCCTCTCAACTGTGAAGCTTGTAAACTTGGAAAGCACCATCGGGTTTCCTATCCTGCCAAGCATGGTCGTAGCTCGACTCGTCCCTTTGATATTGTTCACTCCGATATCTGGGGTCCTTCTCCTACCAAGACTGTGGGTGGGAGTAGTTTGTATTTTGTTACTTTTATTGATGACTTTTCTCGATGTACTTGGGTGTATCTTTTAAAAGAACGCTCTGAACTGTTTACTGTTTTCTCAACCTTCTATAATGAAATTTCCACTCAATTTGGAGTGTCTATCAAAGCTATTCGCACTGATAATGCTAAAGAATATGTCTCTCATCTTTTTTCTGAGTTTTGCATGAATCATGGCATTATACATCAAACTAGTTGTCCTTATACTTCTCAACAAAACGGGATCGCGGAACGTAAGAATCATCATCTCCTTGACATGACTCGCACCTTACTCTTCCAGATGAATATGCCCAAAAACTATTGGGGTCATGCCATCCTCGTCTCCTGCTACTCATTAACTGCATTCCCTCCGCTCTTCTCCAAGGCTCCACACCTTTTTCTCTTTTATATCCTACCTTGAAACCTTTCCCGCTACCTCTCAAAGTCTTCGGTTGTACTGCGTTTGTCCACACTCCTTCACCAGGTCGGGGCAAACTCTCCCCTCGGGCAGTTAAGTGTGTCTTTGTTGGTTACTCTCCTACTCAAAAAGGTTACCGATACTATGATCATCTTCTTCGCAAACAATATGTTTCCGCTGATGTCACCTTCTTTGAAGATATACCATATTTTTCTCACTCTTCCACCTCCGTGCCTCCTACAACCCATCCACCACCTCCTCTCATTCACTCCCCACCAACAACACCCTCTCTCCCAACTCTACCACCTCCTCTTCTCACTCCACCATCTACAGAGTCTCCTACCGTTTGTCCTCCTACTCCGGGGCCTCCTCTCCCAACTCTTGGGCCAGCACTATCTTCTTCCGATGATGACTCTCTTGCTAATACAGTCACTACTGCAGACCTCCTTATTGCCCTTCGAAAGGGAGTTCGCTCATGTACGCAACATTCTATTCATGATGTTGTGACCTATGCTCAACTCACCCCCTCTGCTATGGCGTTTGCTATTGCTATTTCAGATACTGTCATTCCAGCTAATTATCAAGATGCTCTTGCTATCCCGCAGTGGAAGGCCGCCATGGATGAAGAAATGACCACTCTTCAAGACCGTGGCACGTGGACCCTTGTTCCTCCACCTCTTGGGGTAGACGTTGTTGGATGTAGATGGGTCTTTGTGATCAAATATCATGTTGATGGCTCTGTCGACCGATACAAGGCTCGCTTGGTTGCTAAAGGTTTTACTCAGACATATGGCGTTGACTTCTTTGACACCTTCTCCCCTGTTGCTCGTCTTACAACCATCATGGTCCTCTTCTTTGTGGCCGTCAACAAAGGGTGGAAACTCTCTCAATTGGACGTCAAGAATGCCTTTCTTTACGGTGATCTTCAAGAGGTGGTTTTCAAGGAGCAACCTCCAGGGTATGTTGCTCTGGGGGAGACTCATGTATGTAAGCTCAAGAAGGCTATCTATGGTCTAAAGCAAAGTCATTGTGTCTGGTTTGAAAAGTTTAACGAAGTAATCAAGGTAATTGGGTTTGCCCGCAGCTCTGCAGATCACTCTCTCTTCATTCGCAAGACCTCTCATGGAATGGTTGTTCTGGCTGTCTATGATGATGACATGCTTCTCACTGGCAATGATATTGAAGGTATCACCCTTACAAAGAAACATCTCCTTCAACACTTTGTAACCAAAGACATGGGGACTCCAAAGTATTTTCTGGGTATTGAGATCTCAAGAAAGCAGAATTCTGTTGTCCTCTCACAACATAAGTATGTTATTGACCTTCTGAAGGAAACAAGTCTTCTTGGTGCTAAACCTACTAAGTATCCAATGGCAATAGGAGACGACAAACGCTGGAATGACAACTCTCCACATCTACCTGATAGAACTAGATACTGTCGTCTTGTAGGCAAGCTCATCTACCTAACTATAACAAGACCTGATATTTGTTATGTCGTTGGGAAGGTCAGCCAATTCATGCAAGCCCCAAGGGAATGTCATATTCAGGCTGCTCTAAAGATATTAGAATATGTTAAGGGATCTCCAGGAAAATGACTTTTGTTTCAAAGAAACAACCATCTCAAGGTAGAAGCCTACTCAGATGCTAGCTACGCTGATGATAAAGGAGACATAAAATCCACGTCTGGGTTCTGTACTTTCGTGGGAGGAAATCTTGTGAGCTGGAAGAGCAAGAAACAAGCTGTAGTATCCAGATCGAGTGCTGAGGCCGAGTACAGGAGCATGACCCAAAGTACATGTGAATTGAAGTGGTTACGGACTCTCCTTTTAGATTTTGGAGAAGTTTACAACCATCCCTTGCCAATGTTCTGTGACAATAAAGCTGCAATCTATATATCTCAAAATCCAGTATTTCATGAGAGAACCAAACACATTGAAGTGGACTGTCATTTTATTAGGGAAGAAATCTTGAAAAAACAAATCTGCACTCCATTCGTAACTTCGGATAAAGAGTTGGCTGATATCTTCACCAAACCCATATCTTCATCCTTCTCTGATGTGTGCAACAAGCTAGGCATGATTGATATATATGCTCCAGCTTGCGGGGGAGTGTTGAAGCCATGCAGTCTCAAAGGGTTGAAGCCGAGCGGTCTAGTACCAGCGGTCTATGCGGTCTCCCAGAACCAGACCGCACCTTCTCCTCAAAAGTATGAGATCACGTTATATGAAGATCAGCGGTCTCCAGCTCCATCAAGTAACGGTCTGATAACCGCGGTCTGTGTGGTCTCCCAGCACCAGACCGCGACTTCTCCTTAGAAGTGCGAGATTGCGTTATATGAAGATCAGCGGTCTCCAACTCCATCAAGTAACGGTCTGATAACCGCGGTCTGTGCGGTCTCCCAGCTCCAGACTGCGCCTTCTCCTCAGAAGTGCGAGATCGCGTTGTATGAAGATCTGCGGCCCCCAGCTCAATCAAGTAACCATTGGATAACCGCGGTCTGTGCGGTCTCCTGGAATCAGACCATCGTCTCTCCTCAGGAATATCAGATCGCTTCATATGAAGAGAAGCGGTCTGGTCCCCCTGGCCTCTCCTTTACGGGGGAGTGTTCGCCAGAGCTGTCTCACGGTCTGTTGACCTTCTCTATCACACGACCTTCCTCCTGTCATGTGACCGCCAGTCTCCTCTCTAGACCGCAGAGGTCGCTGCGATCTCGTTCTCCCTGACCTCCTGACCGCCCAGCTCTCTTTGTGTATTGTATTTGTATTTAGTCCCACATTGTGTATTTGGTTTTTCCCTTTTCCCTCCTAGTCTATATAAAGGAGGCAATACTCTTGTAATACTTAGTTTTTTTTGGAAATAAAAATTCAGTTATTTTCAAATTCTCACATCCACGTTAAAAAGTCTCAGTGTACTCAACGAATCTCTCTTTAACTGTTTGCGCGCTCGGTTCGCTTCCGAGCTAAGGTGGTTAAATTCGACCGGTCTACCTAAGCACCCGAACGACCCGCAACAGTTTGGCGCCATCTGTGAGAATGGTTTCCCAAATACCGAGCAAAGGATTTTCGAACGCAGCGCTCGCTTCGCCTGAGTTCACGGAACCAGCAAGAGTGGACATCTCCCCCGAACTATCCGACGCATGCAGTTCCTCAATCCCTGAAAGCCCGGCGAAAAGAGCACTCATAGCTGCACCCATTCTGCCCAGTGGCTAAGATCAACTAGCAAGCCGTCCCCTCTCGCGGTGGGGCAGGATTCGAACGATGTCACGTACTAGCAAAGGCGATCCCCCCTGTCAAAGTCAATTTTGGCATACCCAGTTCCGTCATGGCTAAAGCTCCTGCACTGTAAGGAGTTCCATGGAGCAAAGGACCCGTACGGGCATGTTAATCGCTTCTTGATAATGATGCGGACGTTCGGACTTCCTGAGCAAATCAGCTGCAAAATCTTCGCCAAGACACTGCGCGGAGACGCCCTCCACTGGTATCAATCTCTGCCAAATGGAGAGATTCACAACTTCACCGAGTTGTCCCAACTGTTCGTTGAATGGCGCGAAGCGCGCGCGCCGAGGATCCAAGAAGAAGAGCGAGAAGATCCCAAGACGGACGAGTCGCCCCACCTAGGGAAGCGGAGCCGGGCAAGCAACAAGAAAAGTTCTACACAAGCTTTCACCAGGAGCGTCCCCGTGGATGGTTGGACTTCGCCTTAGACGCAAGCATAGGCAATCCAGCCTGTGAGCTAAGGAGGGCGTTGATAACCCATCGCATCTCGTTCAATATCTTGTGCATGGCAGCCGTGGTGCGGCTCAAACTCCTAAGCGGGAACCTCAAGCTCTGGGCCAGCGACGCAGAGCTCCCAGACAAAACCATGGTACCCACCATTGGAGTTGTCACCCTCCCCGTTCAAGTAGGGATGTAATCGGAACCAGTCCAATATGATGTTCAGTTCGTCATCGCAGAGGCAGACTCCCCCTACGACGCAATATTTGGGATGCTCGTACTCGATGCCCTGAACCACGACGTTTCCATGTCTGGACGCATGACCAACAAAGGGAGAATCCTCAGGGATTCAATTCGTGGTCTCGACACGGCCGGAGTCGAGCTCCCTTGGATCAACTACGACCCATCACCAAAACCAAATTCTGAGAAGCAAGGTGTGTGGGAGGGCCGCGCAACCCCCACATTGGTAGAAAAAGCTAATCTTCCGGCACCGGCAAACCCACTAAAAGTTGGTGATATGTGTCACAAGAGAAAGGGACAGCAACAATAATTCGAGAAGGCCGTACCGCCCATTCAAAACCAAGCAGACCACTCCCGGGGGCTAGCAAATCAAATCTCCCGGATCTACACCCCGTTAAATGCCCCCAGCGAGCATATACTGTCTGTAATCTACAACAGCAAAGTCATCAACTGGCCCAGACCGCTCCCCCAGCGTAGGGAGATCAATCCCAGTTCTGCAATTTCCACAAAGGCCGAGGGCACCGTACAGAGCACTGTGCCAGGTTGAAAGAAGAAATTGAACGCTTTGTCCAGTCAGGACACCTTGAGGCTTTCCGTAAAGAAGCACAGAAGGATGCCACCGAGGGTCGATCGTCGGGTCACCGCCGCCCACCAAGCTGAACGACCGAAAGAGCTCGAGCAGCGCTGCGAAAAGGGAGCTCGATGTTACCTTCTCTCTCGTCAAACTTGTATCAGAAACTTAGTGGCCTAGAAGCCGCAAAATTGCACTTGCACATGTATCAATGTTCATTTTCTAATTATGTTTTACCTGTCCTAAACTATTCTACTGCAGGAACACCTTCGGGGTCCTGCCCTGGGGACTTTGCACCGTCGTCGATTGAAGGTTCGCCCTTCTCCTCCGTCGTCGAGTCCCGACGTAGTAAGGGACTGCCCCTCTTACGTTCGCCCCCGGTTTGAATACACCAGCTGAAGTATCTAGTTGCTTACCTAAATCACATAGAGGGGGGTGAATAGGTGATCTCTACGTCTTTTGCGGAATTAAGAATTAAACGTAAAGCATAGCACACAAAATAAATCACAGCCACAGATAACACGAGGAATTTATAGTGGTTCCCCGTACTTGGGCACTCCACTTCCGGCCTCGCCAATCTAGCACCACAGCTAGACTTGACTACTCACTAAATCTCGGATCAGAATGATCCTACAAACTCGGAGTCAAACTCCTACAATCTCAGAGAGAACCTCTCTTACAACTCGGAGAAAATCTTCTCCTACAACTCGGAGAACAATCTCTCCTACAGCTCGGAGATAACAACTCCTACAATATATGATAAAAGGTTTTGAACAATAAGATACCAGATCTGAATAACAGAGGCGTTTTCTTCCTTCTCTTTGAATGGCTTTTGAGAACGATGAGGAAGAACAACGATCCTTCAAATCTGTCTTTGGCAATCCGAAACGATCCAATAGAGGTTGTAGAATCAGAACACGGATCGATCGAATCCTTCTTTGATAGAAATCAGCAACTCAAATGAGTAGATCGATCTTCAATTGTAGGCGACAGCGAGGCGGCGCTTTTCTCGTTCTTTTAGATCAGGAAAGAAAATTAGGGTTTGAGAACGATTCGAAAAACTTGTTGGAAATAACCCAAGAGCGATCCTATATATAGAGGGCAAAGATTAAGGGTTAAATCGACCTTAAACGCACTCAATATAGCCGTTAGGATCGGGAAGGAGCGTTTACGAACCGTCAAGAACAGAGGAAACAAATTAGAAAATAACGGACAGAATTCTCGAGACATAAGGGATCTCTCGAGAACTAACGGATCTCTCGAGATATGAAACAAAGAGAGCAGGAAAGGGATGTCTCGAGAACTCGATGATCTCTCGAGACATTACAAAGATTTCGGTCTTAAGGACTCTCGAGACAAGCTTGATCTCTCGAGTCATCAAGAACAGAAATACCGAGATCAACAGAACTTGCTTCTCGAGACATTAAACGACTCTCGAGACATGCTTGATCTCTCGAGACATATCCTTAGAAAAATTTATATTCATTTACTCCTTTTCTTCTCTTGAACAATTGCTGCAACCGCACTCCAAAGTCTTCAATAGTCTTGAAAATGAAGTGTACCCCAATAGAGAGATCACACATGAGTCATCACCATGTTTCATATAATGAGGAATTACATTGTATGAAACTGTGTTTGCAGACCCATTGTGACCTGACATTGATTTACACTTAGCAATGATAATCTGCAAGACAATACTGGAAAAGCATATCAAATACAAATGCAATTCAATCTTAGTTCAAGGGAGACTTCTCACAAATCAAGGTAATTGTGAATACAATTCCTAACAATCTCCCCCTATTTGTAGAAGTCAGAACCCTATACACTAAGTTGAATTACAGCAATATAGAATAAATATGCTACACTTCACAAAGATATAGAAATGAACAAGTAGAGAACATCAAATCAACAATTATATATATATATATGTCTAAATTGAATTGTTAAGAAGACTTGATGTTCACAAAATCAGAACCAAAGCAAAATATGTCTTGTCAGCATCAGCATTATCCTGCAAGATCTCCTTTTCCTCTTTTCTTCTTGTCTGGAGAAATAAGCATAAGGCTTGGGATGGTAAAACAGAGGTGGAGCCGGAGCATCAGAATTATTATAACCAAATGCCCTGAAATGGATTCTTCTCTTCCTTTGAGCTGTCTCATGTTTTTCCCATTCAAGTGAGCTGTAGCATTCAGAACTTTTCATTTTGCCTTCACGGACTAACCTATAGGTTTCAAGAATTATGTCTTTTGAGACTGGGCTCCAGATTTCTGGTAGAACCTCCTCAACCTGAGCTTTGCTATGGCCTGCAGAGCTAGAACTCGGAACAGATCTACTCGCAGAGGGACCTTTACCAAGTTTTCTTTTTCTTTTGGTCCCAGCCCTATCTGATTGATCTTCAACTATATGAGCCTTCCCAAGTAGTTCTTCTGGCCTTGGAGAAAACTGAGGAACAGGAACATCTGGATCAATTTCTAACTCAGAAAAAATCTGATTATGAAGCCACGTTGCTGTTTTGAAGGTATAAGCATTAACATCAGCAATTTGCTTCTGCACCCTAGAAGAGAACTGATCAAACTGTGATTTCCATGAGCTTTGAATAGCTGACACAGAGCTTTCCACTAAATCTGTCATTCTTTCCATTATAATGTCCTCCCCCTTTCTGACTTCTACAGATAGGGTTTGGAGAGTATCATTTTTGAAATTTCCGACTTCATCAACAATCCAGAATGTATTTGCTTCAGCCTTGTCAGACATTGAGTCTTGAAGCTTTGTCATTGTAAAAGTTTGAGCCAACACTGTGCCTACACCTTCAGTTGCATGTTCAATTGCTTTGCTCCCTAGGCACATCAATTCAGAGAGATTTTCATAATTTTATTTGATTTTAGCTAACTCCCTACCAAGTTCACTTTCAACTGAGACAATCTTCCTGTGAACAGTTGTCAAAGAGTTCTCAAACTGTTCACTCTGCTTCTTGAGCATAGCTTCAATCTTTCCCAGAAGAGAATCTGCATCAAGGATTGGAGGGGAAGGATGAGAGGAAGGAAGAGTAACAGCAGGTGCGACATCAGGAACATCATCAGGGAGCTCTTCAATCTCAAGAGAGTGAACCACATTGTCCTCTTCACAACCTAGCTCATCTGGAGCATTCCTGGTTGTGTCAAACTCTGACTCCCCCTCAACATGTACTAGGGGAGGGGATGATTCATGAACAGAATCATCACCATCGTCTTCAAAAACAAAATCTGCACCAGACCCTGCCTGTTGGCCACTGGGACTGTTCACTTCAGATACTTCTTGTTGCAAATCCTTCTGAACATCTGAAACTCTGTCATCTGCCAAAGAAGTGTCTGCTTCAAGAACTGAGGGAGAAGAGGGGATGAACACATCCTTGTCAGAAGAAGGTATGTTCTCCTTAGCTGGAAAATCTGACACTATGACATCTGCTTGTACTGATGGAGAAGGAGGAGGTGATGGAACTGAATCTGGTAGAGGTGAAGAAGGAGCTGGAATGTGAATATGAGCAGGTGATGGGATAGTATCTGATGGATCTGACTGTGTCACTGATGGAATGAATTCTGTTGGAGCTGATGAGGGCTGACCTTTGGCTTTGGAACGGATTGGCAGCTTGGCTCGACCTGAAGCTTTAGAACGAATCCGTGAAGGAAGTGGAAATGATGTTACTTTAGGTACCTGACCTTCAGAAGATGGAACTGGAATTTCTGCTTCACTTGCAACTGCAGATTTATGAGTCTCCCCCTCAGAAGTAGCACTAGCCACTCCCGGCTTCTTGATTCGAATGTCCCATCTCTGCATGGAGATGACATCGATCTTCTTAAGGTGATGGATAACTGCACCTTTGGACATGTCAAATATAGCAGGATTAAACTGATTCAGGAATAATGAGATGATCCGGGCAAAGTTTGGAGAATTAATGCAAGCCTTGATATTTGAGAATAAGATTGAGGCCCAATCTCTCTGTTTTCCTGACACAATTCCAATCACCAACTGAAATATTTCTTCAGACACATGTCCTCGTGTGCCTGTCCTGCAGAAAAGAACCTTGGAAACAATGTCCACTAAAAGCTTGCCAGCATCGTTCATCTTGTGCCTCTTCACTGCAGCAAAATCTGAATCAAGACCACAGTACCTTGATGTTCTCAACCAGTCAATTTCATTCAGCTCTGCTTCAGCTTCTATTTCAGACAGCTGCAAATACTTAGAAAGAGTCTTTGGAGAGACTTTGATTTTGATACCCTTAACAAATGAAATCAACATTCTTCCTTCCTTAATAGGCTTCACATTTATAAAGAACTCTTCAATCTCATCAAACAGCACCCGACAAGGATGCTCAAGAACGAAAGTAAGACCGGCGGCATCAAGCAAACAAAATAGGTTCTTGAAGTCATCGGATAAACTGGCGATACCTGAGCGAACGACCTCATTCCCGACGCCAATCTTTGGATGAGGAGTAGGAGCCATTAATGCGAGAGAGAGAGAGAGAGAGAATTGTCGAACGAGAATGATGAAGCACCGAGAACCACGGAAGCACCGACCTGTCGCCGCTCGAGAAGAAGTCGAAAGGTCTTGGAAGTCTCGGAAATGATTTGCGTGAACATCAAGTTTTCGAGTTCTAATATATATATATACTATCTTGATTTGACGTTTAAGTGACATTTTGAAGAAAAATAAGAGAAAGAGCAGCGCGTACCTGACGTTTGGAGTTCTTTAAAGTACTTATGTCTCGAGACATCGATTATGTCTCGAGAACTCAGGAAATTCAGCGCGGCATTTCCTTCCCTGATGTCTCGAGTGATAACCCGTGTCTCGAGACATCTGCCTATCTCGAAATCTTCAGCTTGTCTCGAGAAATCCAGCCAGTTCCCGAGACATGACTTGTCAAAAACTTCCTGTTCGTCATGGTTTTGGTTGACTTGATCATTACTCCATGTTGAGCATTCCAAGTTCCGTCTTGAAGAAAGAGAACTTAGTCTCATCCAGTGGCTTCGTGAAAATGTCTGCAACTTGCTTATCCGTGGGAACATAACTCAGATTTATGTCACCCATCTCCACATGCTCCCGGATAAAGTGATATCGTAGCTCGATGTGCTTTGTCCGACTGTGAGAGACTGGATTATTTGCGATAGCAATTGCACTGGAAGAGTCGCAAAACATAGGAATGTCTTTGATCTTCATGTTGTAGTCTTGAAGTTGATTCTTTATCCATAGAAGTTGTGCGCAACAACTGCCAGCAGAAACGTATTCCGACTCGGCGGTTGATATTGCAACACAATTCTGCTTCTTGCTACTCCAGGAAATAAGTCTCCTTCCGAGGAATTGGCACGTCCCGGAAGTGCTTTTTCTATCGTCTTTGCTACCTGCAAAGTCTGCATCTGAAAAACCAATTAGTTCGTTATCATTACTTCTTGGGTACCATAAGCCAAGATTTGGTGTGCCTTTAAGGTATCTCAAAATCCGCTTTGCGGCAGTATAGTGAGATTCCTTAGAGTTCACCTGATATCTAGCACATACACATGTAGAGAACATTATATCAGGTCTACTGGCAGTAAGGTAGAGCAAAGAGCCAATTATGCTTCTGTACTTGGTTTCGTCAAAAGGTTTCCCTTTTTCATCCTTGTCCAGAGACGTAGCTGAGCTCATTGGAGTCCTCATAGAGGTTGCACTCTCCATTCCAAATTTCTTAATCAACTCCTTAGTGAACTTTGTCTGAGAAATGAAGATTCCATCTTCAGACTGTTTCACCTGAAGTCCTAAGAAATATTTCAGCTCACCCATACTGCTCATTTCAAATTTCCCTTGCATAAGTTTAGAAAACTTTTTGCAGAGGTTATTGTCCGTAGAGCCAAATATGATGTCATCGACATAGATTTGCACTAGCAAAATCTTGCCTTTTACTTCCCTAAGAAATAATGTTTTATCTATCTTTCCTCTTGTGAACTTATTCTCAAGAAGAAAGTTAGATAGCGTCTCATACCAAGCTCGAGGAGCTTGTTTCAAACCATATAAAGCTTTTTGTAATAAATAAACATGATTGGGATGATCAGGATTAACAAAACCTGGGGGTTGTTCAACGTATACTTCCTCTTTAATGTCTCCGTTTAGGAAAGCGGATTTGACATCCATTTGATATACGGTGAAACCCTTGAAAGCAGCATAAGCAAGGAAGATTCTGATCGCTTCGAGCCTTGCTACTGGAGCGTACGTCTGATCGAAGTCGATACCTTCCTCTTGTCTGTATCCTTTAGCTACAAGTCTTGCTTTGTTCTTTATGATTGTTCCTTCTTCATCCAGCTTGTTTCTATACACCCACTTTGTTCCAATGACATTTTTGTCTTTGGGTTTTGGAACAAGTGTCCATACCTTACAGCGTTTGAATTGATTTAATTCTTCTTCCATAGCAATTATCCAAGATGGATCTTCATTTGCCTCTTGGAATTTCTTTGGTTCGACCTGCGAAAGAAAACTCAAATGCATATTCTCATTAAAGGTACCTCGTCTTGTTCTTATTCCTTCATGAGGATCTCCTATGATCTGATCAACTGGATGATCCCTCATGTGTCGTAGCCCGAGGTTCCTTGCATGATTTGGACCGATAGGACTTTCTTCTACTGTTGGAGTATCTTCCTCCACTTGGATTGGCTCTTCATCCGGATGATCTTCTTCATAGGTAGTTATTGGGGGAATCTTGATGAAGTGTTGAGAATTTTCTTCAACTGGCTGATCCAAGCTTAAGTCCTGCAGCTTTGAACCTGTGTCTACAGAAGAAATGCTAGAGGAGCTGCCTTGTAGCATGCTCGTCTCATCAAATACAACATTAATAGATTCTTCTACCACTAGGGTTTTCTTATTAAAAACTCTATATGCCCTACTATGGCTACTATAACCTACAAAAGTACCTTCAAAGCTCTTTTCACTAAACTTAGTTTTGTAATGCTTTCCATTGTTTAGCACAAAGCATTTACTACCAAAGATTCGAAAATAAGAAATGGTCGGTTTCTTGCCCTTTAGAAGTTCATAAGGAGTCTTTTTATGGTTTTTGTTTATGAGTGCTCTGTTTTGCACATGGCATGCAGTATTGACAGCTTCAGCCCAGAAATATTCAGGTAGTGAAGAGTCACTCAACATGGTTCTGCAAGCCTCAATAAGTGTTCTATTCTTTCTCTCAGCTACTCCATTTTGTTGTGGAGTTCGAGGAGAGGAAAACTCATGAAAGATACCAAGGCTTTCACAGAATTCTGTCATGGCTCCAGATTCAAATTCTGTACCATGGCCACTTCTGATTTTGACCACCGAACAGTTAAATTCATTCTGGACTTGCCTGACAAAGCTAGTAAAAGTGTCAAAGGTATCTGACTTGTGTTTCAGAAAGAATACCCAGGCAAAACGAGAGTAATCATCTACAATAACCAATGTGTAAGACTTTCCTCCTAAACTCCTAATTTGCAAAGGACCAAACAAATCCATATGGAGCAGGTATAAACACCTGGTTGAATCTTTGCCAATAATGCTCTTAAAGGTAGCTCTAGTTTGCTTGCCTTTTACACATGCATGACAAGGTCTATCTTTAACGCACTTAACATCTGGTGCATCGCGCACTAAGTTTTGAGAAAACAATTTATTAATAGTTTTGAGATTTATATGTGCTAATCTCTTATGTCATTGGTCAACAAGAGATGCACTATCTTTAGCTAAAAGACACACAAGTGTAGAAGATGATATACAAAGAAAATTTAAACAAAATATGTTTCTACAGCGAATGCCTGATAAAATCGTTTCATGATTTTCAGCCGACTTTATCAAACACTTATCTTTATGAAAATCAACAATGTATCCTTTATCACAAAGTTGACTTATGCTTATCAGATTATGTTGTAATCCTTCCACATAAGCTACATCGGAAAACGATACATTACCATTAGAAATCATACCATAGCCTTTAGTTATTCCTCTGTCTGAACCGCCAAAAATAACTTTTGGACCGTTCGCAACTGGAATGTAGTTTTGCAAAAGGCTTCTTGTCCCGGTCATATGCCGAGAGCATCCACTGTCCAAGTACCAGATAGGATTTTTATTGGCCTTTGGACATATCTGCAAAAATAGATTATTTTGCCTTAGGAGCCCAAACAGATTTGGGTCCTTGGTCCCTTGTCAGTTGAGCACCACGATGAATGTTAACATTGCGAGTGGTCTGCCTTGCAACGTTCACTTGTGGTCTCCTAGTAAACGTTGTGTTGAACCAACAATTAACGGCAAAGTGACCAATTTTGCCGCAGCACCAACAGTCGAATCTGTTGTACCTTCTTTTTACACTCTCCTGCTTAACTTTTTGAACGTTAGCTCTTGCAGGAGCAGTCCTTCTAGATGAGGATGCCTCATGGGGGCAGCACACACAAGGTGGTACTGTCTTCTTCGGCTTTGGTGCAACAGCCTTCACTTTTGGTGCTTTCTTAGCACTCGGACCATGAACAAATGGACCGTACCCTTTCCGATTAATCTCTTGATAGGGTGCTTGAAAAGCACTATCACCAAAGTTTCAGGGAGGAGCCCATTCTTTATGATCATTCACAGGCGCAAAAGGAATTGGTCGTGTGAAATGACCATAGGAACTCTCCATATCATAAGCATTCGTAGGGAATATAACTCTCTTGAATGCTACAGGCTCTTGATGAGCTTTCCCTTTTTCTTTGGTGGTAGCTTTCTTAGCAACCAAACCATTCTTCTTAGCAATTGTGTTTTTAGAAGAATCGCTAGTACTAGCTTCATGCCCTATACCGCTTCCTTTTGCCTTAGTGGTAAAAGTACCAATAATTGGCAGAACAGTTTTAGGTTGAGAGAAAGCTTCAACCAACTTCTTCTCAGCCGCAAGCTGTTCCTCCAAGACTTTTATCGAATGATCTCTCAGGGCAAGAGTCTCTTCCGAGCTTTTGATCTTGTCTTTCGAGGCTTGGACTTCCTCTTGGAGAGAAGAAAGTTCTTCAACTTCTTTTCTCAAGTTAGATTCCACCTCCTTGAGAGCCATGATCTCCTTACCTTGAGTTTTGACGACCTTTCGGCACTTGTCAAAGCCTTTGAGCATTTTGGTATATTGAGACATAAGCTCAGATTCATCGTCTGAGGGGTTATCCTTTTGTTCAGCCGAAGCATAATCAGAATCAGATAGGATAGTGTGATCATTTACCTTTCCGGTGTACGGGGGTGCTTCTTCATCATCAGACATGACCATCAGGCCGAAGTAAGCTTCTTCTTCATCACTCGACTCATCGGAGTCATTGTCGCTCAGAGTTTTGGCTTTCTTAGCGACGAAACTTCTATCTGATTTCTTCTTTCCGTGGATGGATTTCTTGTCTTCTTTTCTTCCACCTTCTTTCTTCTTGTAGGGACACTCAGCAATTATGTGCCCTGGCTTATTACAACAGTAGCAAATAATGTCAGAAGAAGAATGTTTGTTCTGTTTGGATTTATACCTGTCATTATTGCTTGAGCCCTTCCTGTGATAGTCGCCATCACGACGAGAATGTTTATGATCCGAGGAAGACGACTTGTTGTTCATGTGCCTCGTTTGTTCAGCAGTTTCTTAAACTGACGGGAAATCAAAGAGAACTCCCCATCAGATAGTTCGGAACAGGAGGAGCTGGCTTCCGATTCTTCTTCATTATCAGATTCCTTTTCTCTGATCGGTATCATGGCTTTGCTCTTCTTTGAACTCTCTGCCTTCAAGGCTAAGGTTCTTTCTTTGCTTGAAGCTCGATTTACATCCTCTTCAGACTTTCGGATGTTCATTTGCAGTTCATGAGACAACAGCTTTCCGAACAGATTCTGAGGTTCTAGACTGGGCAATTTTCCAAACTCTCTAATAGCAACAATCTTGATATCCCAGTCTTTCGTTAGGGAACGCAAGAATTTGTCATTTAGTTCACCGTTTGTGAACTCCCTGTCGTAGTTCCTCAGACCATTGACTATCTTGAAGAATCTTTCGTACGCATCAGCAATGCACTCCTTCTTATTCTGCTTAAACGCCTCGTACTCTTGATTAAGTAGAGACCTTCTATCTTCTCTTACCTCGTCAGCACCTTCCATTAGAACAATTAAGGATGTCCACATCTCTTTGGCTGATTTGCAGTGGATTAAGTTTTGCAACATGGAATCGTCCACTGCACTAGCAATTATGTTCTTAGCCTTCTTGTCAAGAGCAACAAGAGCTATCTCATCCTTATTCAAATCCATCATTTTCTTAGGTATCTGAACAGTAGGATTTGTTGACAAAACGGTCATGGGCACATGGGGACCTTCTTCCACGACTTGGAAGATTCTGGGATCTGCAGCTTCCATATAAAAACGGACTCTTTCCCTCCACATAGGAAAGTTGGCCTTAGTGCAGATGGGCAGTTTCAGAGAGGATTCCTTGACTCTATCCATGGCTTGCTAGCAACTAGAAGGATGGACCCTGTTCAAGGTGTTAACCTAGCAACGAACAGCGACCCTCTGATTCCAATTGAAGTATCTAGTTGCTTACCTAAATCACCTAGAGGGGGGTGAATAGGTGATCTCTACGTCTTTTGCGGAATTAAGAATTAAACGTAAAGCACAGCACACAAAATAAATCACAGCCACAGATAACACCAGGAATTTATAGTGGTTCCCCGTACTTGGGTACTCCACTGCCGGCCTCGCCAATCTAGCACCACAGCTAGACTTGACTACTCACTAAATCTCGGATCAGAATGATCCTACAAACTCGGAGTCAAACTCCTACAATCTCAGAGAGAACCTCTCTTACAACTCGGAGAAAAACTTCTCCTACAACTCGGAGAACAACCTCTCCTACAGCTCGGAGATAACAACTCCTACAATAGATGATAAAAGGTTTTGAACAATAAGATACCAGATCTGAATAACAGAGGCATTTTCTTCCTTCTCTTTGAATGCCTTTTGAGAACGATGAGGAAGAACAACGATCCTTCAAATCTGTCTTTGGCAATCCGAAACGATCCAATAGAGGTTGTAGAATCAGAACACGGATCGATCGAATCCTTCTTTGATAGAAATCATCAACTCAAATGAGTAGATCGATCTTCAATCGTAGGCGACAGCGAGGCGACGCTTTTCTCGTTCTTTTAGATCAGGAAAGAAAATTAGGGTTTGAGAACGATTCGAAAAACTTGTTGGAAATAACCCAAGAGCGATCCTATATATAGAGGGCAAAGATTAAGGGTTAAATCGACCTTAAACACACTCAATATAGCCGTTAGGATCGGGAAGGAGCGTTTACGAACCGTCAAGAACAGAGGAAACAAATTAGAAAATAACGAACAGAATTCTCGAGACATAAGGGATCTCTCGAGAACTAACGGATCTCTCGAGATATGAAACAAAGAGAGCAGGAAAGGGATGTCTCGAGAACTCGATGATCTCTCGAGACATTACAAAGATTTCGGTCTTAAGGACTCTCGAGACAAGCTTGATCTCTCGAGTCATCAAGAACAGAAATACCGAGATCAACAGAACTTGCTTCTCGAGACATTAAACGACTCTCGAGACATGCTTGATCTCTCGAGACATATCCTTAGAAAAATTTATATTCATTTACTCCTTTTCTTCTCTTGAACAATTGCTGCAACCGCACTCCAAAGTCTTCAATAGTCTTGAAAATGAAGTGTACCCCAATAGAGAGATCACACATGAGTCATCACCATGTTTCATATAATGAGGAATTACATTGTATGAAACTGTGTTTGCAGACCCATTGTGACCTGACATTGATTTACACTTAGCAATGATAATCTGCAAGACAATACTGGAAAAGCATATCAAATACAAATGCAATTCAATCTTAGTTCAAGGGCGACTTCTCACAAATCAAGGTAATTGTGAATACAATTCCCAACACCAGCTATTCACCGGCCACTTCGGGGCCCTGCCTCAGGGACTTTGCATCGCCGTCGATTAAAGGTTTGCCCTTCTCCTCCGCCGTCGAGTCCCGACGTCGTAAGGGTTTGCCCCTGTTGCGTTCGTCCACGGTTTGAATACACCCGCCATTCACCGGCCAAATCTATTATGTAAAAGCCGCGAGCTCAGACTCGCGCAAACTAATTTTCTATTATGTAAAAGTCGCGAGCTCAGACTCGCGCAAACTAATTTTCTATTATGTAAAAGCCACGAGCTCAGACTCGCGCAAACTAATTTTCTATTGTGTATGTAACGGTCCAGGCCCGCCAACACGGGACCCAGCTGGACCGCCAGCACCCTCCCAGCCCAGGCCTGCCAACACGGGACCCAGCTGGCACCGGAAGGGTTCAGCCTAACCAGATGGTCTGCAGACCATGCACCCCAACCCCTCTCTGTCCCACCACAGTTCACAGTGGGTTGTTGGAGACCGGAGTCCCCCTTTGATGAGAATTGAGCCAGTTAAGCGGCAGCGCGTGGACATCCCAGGAGGTCACCCATCCCGGAATTGCTCCAGCCTGAGCACGCTTAACTATGGAGTACTTTCACTTGTCATCACCAATTGAGCCAGTTAAGCGGCAGCGCGTGGAATTCCCAGGAGGTCACCCATCCCAGAAGTGAAAGTACTCCATAGTTAAGCGTGCTCAGGCTGGAGCAATTCTGGGATGGGTGACCTCCTGGGAAGTCCACGCGCTGCCGCTTAGCTGGCTCAATTCTCATCAAAGGGGGACTCCGGTCTCCAACAACCCACTGTGCCCTATGGTGGGACAGAGAGGGGTTGGGGTGCATGGTCTGCAGACTATCTGGTTAGGCTGAACCCTTACGGTGCCAGCTGGGTCCCGTGTTGGCGGGCCTGGACCGTTACAAAAAGTGCAATCCTGGAACTGTCACGACCCATCTAATAACAATTATCAGAGTGCGCTACGGGCGGGTCGTGATGCCGCAGACATGGGCAAAGAGAAACCATGTCTGCCAGACGAGTGCTGTAATACCAAGATATCTGTAGAAAATAGTTAGATTTTGAAAAAACAATACCAGTTTGATTTATTGTGCGGAAGCTTGAATTAAAAGTGATGCTCATGCACTTTGATCAATTCACATGCTATAATTATGATGTAAAAGTAGATGCTAGTAGACCGCAGAAGCAAAATGACCATTTATAAAATGTTGTAATACATCCATACCATCCTAAGAGTTGTCCACGATACAAGGAAAATGGCTGACGATAACTAGTACAGGAAAGACAAATCCAAAAGTAAAAGAAACAAGATACAAAGGACCTGATGCAGCAACTACAAAAAGTAAACCTCCAACAGACGGGAGCTGGGCGAGGAACAGCTCAAGAAGTAGACGGCGCAGTCACGAACCCTAAGGCAAATCCAATCAGAAGGAAAAGCCTCAGAACAAGATAAATAGCAGAGATTCAAGTTAATAAAAATAAACAAGTAAACTGAGAAACAAGCATAGCAGTAAAGTATGTCAGAGACTAACTGAGATTCTTTAGTAAATTTTTAGCCTACTCCGGAGTTTAGCCTAAACACAAACGCATAAGCAGAAATCAATGAAAGGCGTGTCTGTCGTCATTTGATGTACAAGATTCTAGCATGGGAGTAGATGCAAGGCTTAAGCTACCGCTGCTCGCAAGATTCCCTTATTGGTTTCTGTTACCAATTCAAGTGTAAACTCATTTTCCGATGTCACATCAAACGACGCATTCCCTTTCATTGTTTGCCTATGGCGTCTAATGAGCTTACTTATCTGCAAGTAATAAATTCAAGCGGGGGCTAGTACGGTACAAGTGTGACTTAAATAAAACTTCTTTGCAAGCGAGAGAGTTTTCTCTACTTGCCTTAATGGAAAGCCGAGCTTGAAGGCGACGGCCAAGAGGCAAGGTCTAAACTCTAGCGGAACCTGTTCGGGATGCATTCAAATAAATATTTGTTTCAAAGTTACTCCTACACGCACACAAGTATTTCTGTTGCGTAATCAGTTCAAAGGGGCAAGTTGAGAAATATACCTCCCTCGGCAAAGAGGGGAGAAGCGGTTACCACAAGAGATCTGAGGGTTTTGACGGAGGTTGGATCCGGGAACCCTAATTCGGAGAGGGCCTTGAGCGATTCCACCGCTACATTCGTTGAACGTCACCGAAAACCGAACAAAACTTAGGATTAGTCGAGTAAACAACCACCTCAAGATGGATCGATGAATTTTACGTCGATCGGAAAGCGAAAATTACACGAACGCTAGGGCAAAAATTCTGAAATCGCAGGAGAGGAGAAGTTCTTACCCACGGAGGCTAGATCGGGCCTCAAGAAGTCCAAATCGGGTGGATCCGAGCAAACCCTAGACGTTCCTCACGGAAACCACTGCTGAAATGCACAACGGGAGAGGGACGGGGTAACCTACACTTGAAAAAAAATGAGAAAGACGATGGAGGATGGCTTAGAACCACGGTTTCGAAACCGAAATAATAGGAAACTTAGGGTTTCCTTACCCCTATCAGTCGGAGGAGAAGAAGAAGAGGGGGGAGACTCTCCCGTCACTGTCGTCGGCTAGAGAGGAATGAGGAGGCGCAGGCGGCGGCGGCGGCAGGGGAAGAGCAGGCGGCGGCGGCGGCAGGGGAAGAGCAGGCGGCGGCGGCAGCAGGAAAAGCAGGAGGCGTCGGCGGCGTCGCCGAGTCGTGCGGGAGAGATCAGGAGCGGGAGACGACACCCTAGCAGCATGCGGTTTGCGGGAAGTTTAGACCGGGGGGGGGGGGGGGGGGGAGGTTTACTCGGGAGAGAGAGGGGGTGCGGCTAGAGGAAATAAAAAGGGGGGAAAATCTATTATATTATTATTATTATTATTATTAAGTGCATAATTAAGGGTTGTTACATTCTCCCCTACTTAGAAAGTTTCGTCCCGAAACTTCTGATGATTTTCTAGCTGGGGCTAATATGACGAAGGTTCAGATGTCAGTTATACCGACCAGGTTTGCAAATCAAAGCATGGAAAGTAACTATGCAAATAGCAAAAAGAGAAGAGAACAAGAGCGGAGGCATACCAGGATCAGGAGAAAAAATGCGGGTACTTGCTACTTATGTCAGCTTCGAGCTCCCAAGTGAACTCCTCAGACTTGTCATGCATCCAAAGTACCTTCACCATAGGAATGGTACTCTTTCGAAGCTTGCGCTCTTGATACTCCACGATCTTAGCAGGTTCGACTGGATAGGACAGATTAGCTTCAGGAATCACTGGAACTTCCTCAATGACGCGGGTAGGATCTTGAATGTACTTCCGAAGTTGGCTGACGTGGAAGACATTATGAACACTGGCCAAGGAATCAGGTAGCTCCAGGCGGTAACCAGATCCTCCAACACGCTCTGAAATAACATACGGTCCCACGAATCTCGGGTTGAGCTTATGGTGGCGACCGAAACGCTTCACCCCAGGAGTAGGAGAAACCTTCAAGAAAACACGATCACCCACCGCAAACTCCAACGGACGACGACGCTGATTAGCATACTTCCTGATTTGCCTCTCGACGGCACGGCTAAGCTGAAAACGAGTCTTCTTGGTGGCTTCTTCCATTTCCTGCAGTAGCTCAGGACCCAACACAACCTTTTCACCAACTTCTGACCAGTAGAGAGGGGTCCTACAACGACGCCCATACAACGCCTCGAAGGGGGCCATCTTGAGGCTCTCCTGATAGCTGTTGTTGTAGGCGAATTCAACCAATGACAAGTGCTCATCCCAAGCTCCCTTATAGTCCAGAATATAACACCGAAGCATGTCTTCAAGAATCTGATTCACCCTTTCGGTCTGGCCATCAGTAGTCGGATGGTAAGCGGTGCTCAGGTTGAGCTCAGTGCCCAGAGCTTGCTGGAATCCCTTCCAGAAGTGCGATACAAATCTCGAGTCACGATCAGAAACAATCCGCAGAGGGATCCCATGCAGTCTAACTATCTCAGAAACATAGATCTGAGCCATCTTCTCAGTGGAATGACCTTCCCTGTACGGGATGAAGTGAGCTACTTTAGTCAAGCGGTCCACAATAACCCAAATCGCATCATGACCTCTCGGAGTACGGGGCAGTCCAGTGATGAAATCCATAGAGATGTCTTCCCATTTCCACTCTGGGATAGGCAGAGGCTGCAAAAGACCACCCGGACGCTGACGATGGGCCTTCACCTTCTGGCATGTCAGGCACTGGGAGATGAAACGAGCAATATAATTTTTCATACCAGGCCACCACACGATCTGCTTCAAATCATGGTACATCTTATTATTGTCGGGGTGACCAGAGGTGCGAGACTCATGAGCTTCTCGGCAAATGCTATCCAGTAGCTCAGGAACATCAGGGATGCAAAGGCGACCTCGGAATCGCAGAATATCATCAGTGATGGAGAAATCTGGGAGAGTACCAAGTTCAACCTGCCGATGGATACGCTGGAGTTCTGGATCAGATGGCTGCAAATCCTTCACCTGCTCTACCCATAACGGAACGGAAACTCCTCCGTGACCCTCAGGTGCGATGGATATGTCCATCCGGTCGAGGTCATCTATCAAGGCTGCAAGGGATGCTGACATAGGGGTGCAGGCGGCAGCCGTAGCATGTCGGCTCAGCGCATCTGCCACTGAATTAGCTTTACCGGGCACATAAGTGATCTGCAAGTCATAATCCGCTACAAACTCAAGCCATCGCCTCTGCCGAAGATTGAGGTCCTTCTGAACAAAAATATACTTTAAGCTCTGGTGATCGGTGTAAAAGTGGCACGTCACACCATAGAGATAATGACGCCAAAGCTTCAAGGCAAAAACCACCGCGACAAACTCCAAATCGTGAGTGGGGTAATTGCGCTCATGGATCTTCAACTGCCTCGACCCATAGGCAATAACACGGTCCTCCTGCATCAGAACACCACCCAGACCCACTCCGGAAGCGTCGGTGTACACAGAAAAATCCAAACCCTCAGAAGGAAGAGCTAACACTGGCGCTGAACACAACCGTTGCTTTAATTCAGAGAAGGATTGCTCACACTGATCTGTCCACTCGAACCTGGCATGCTTCTGAGTCAGCTGTGTCAGAGGAGCAACAAGAGAAGAGAAACCTTTTACGAAGCGTCGGTAGTAACCAGCCAAACCCAGGAAACTACAGATCTTAGTAGGGGTAGAAAGTCGCTTCCAGTCCACTACTACAGAGATTTTGGCGGGGTCAACAGATAGCCTATCCTCAGAAATAACATGCCCCAGAAAAGCAAAACGATCCAGCCAGAATTCACACTTTGACAATTTGGCGTAGAGCTGGTGCTGGCGAAGGGTTGAGAGGACGAGCCTGAGATGGTCTGCATGCTCTTCTCGGGTCTTGGAGTAGACCAAAATGTCGTCTATGAAAATGATGACGAACAAATCCAGGAACTGGCGAAACACCCGGTTCATCAAATCCATGAACCAAGGTGGGGCATTAGTCAGACCCATGGACATCACCAAGGATTCAAAGAGTCCATACCGAGTCCTGAAAGCGGTCTTGGGAATGTCAGACTCCTTGGTCTTCAACTGGTAGTAGCCCGTTCTGAGATCTATCTTGGAGAATACCCCACTGCCCTTAAGCTGGTCAAAAAGATCATCCACGCGAGGGATAGGGTACTTATTCTTCACTGTAACTTTGTTCAACTCTCGGTAGTCGATACAAAGCCTCAAGGAACCATCTTTCTTCTTCACGAAGAGGACGAGGGCTCCCCAAGGAGAAGTGCTGGGATGAATGTAACCAAGTTCAAGCATTTCGTCCAGCTGCAACCGAAGTTCTTCCAACTCGCGCGGGGCCATTCGGTAAGGAGCCTTAGAAATGGGGCGCGTCCCAGGTTCCACGTTAATAGAGAACTCTATCTCTCGATCTGGAGGCATCCCAGGCAATTTGGCGGGGAATACGTCAGGAAATTCAGAAACCACCAGAATAGACTCGAGTGGAGGAGCGGCAACATCCGAATGAGAAGCGTAGATAAATCCAGCAGTGCATCCTTGATTGAGCAACCGAGTGGCGCGTACAGCAGAAATTACCTTCAGATGGCCGCGGGTCTGCACGTGAACACTGTAATCCTTGCCGTCGATGCTGAGATTGATCCTCTTTGCCGCGCAATCCAGCTTCACTTGATATGCAACCAGCCAATCCATTCCCAAAATCACGTCGAACTCAGACATCTCCAGAATTATGAGATCCGCAAAGACTTGCAATTCCTCGAGCAAGATTGGGCAATTGGGGATACCCCTAGTTGATAGGTGCTGATGACCCGACACAGAAATCTCAAAAGGGGCCTCCAGAGGTGAAGTGGGCCAACCATGCAGGTCCACGATATGGCGAGCAATAAACGAGTGAGATGCGCCAGAATCAAAGAGAATCTGCAACCACTTGTTTCTGACTCTAAATCTCCAGAAAACGAATGGCAGTTATAACCGCCAATTCCGGTTGTATCTGATATTAAAACATACATAAATACTTGCAGGAAAAAATAACATAACACATACGTACCAGAGATGACGTCCGTGGAAGCGAGCACCTCGCCTTGAGTAAGGACATTCAACATAACCTTGCCCATACTCTGGGCTCCGGTGTTAGCCTGCAGTGGCTGAGTAGTGACCAGGCCTTCCCTCATAGGGCAGTCTAACTTGAGATGACCCACTTGACCACACTTGAAACAGGCCTTCTGCTTACGGCGGCAGTCCCTCTGTTGATGGCCCGGCAACTTGCAGTAGGCACAAACGGTGGAGGCGGAGGCAAGTGTCATCAGAGGCTGTGCAGGAGCGGCTGTCTTCTGCTTCTTCAGGAGAGACCGGCAGACTTGGGCGGTGTAACACCCCAAAAATCGTAGTTCCGCGAGGTAGGCGGAGTGGTAGTGCTGCGCTCGGGAAAGGCTAGGAATTTCTTAGCAGCTCTTCGCGCACGACCATTTCTCCTCTTCGCGCACGACCAGTGATCGTGCGCAGTGATCGTGCGCTATCCGCCAGAATTCGGAGTTCTGTCTCGGATAGTGCGCACGACCAGTGTCTCCTTCGCGCACGACCAGTGATCGTGCGCAGTGATCGTGCGCTATCCGCCAGAATTCGGAGTTCTGTCTCGGATAGTGCGCACGACCAGTGTCTTCTTCGCGCACGACCAGTGACCGTGCGACTGTGATCGTGCGCCCTGTTTATTCTGTTCCGCGAAATCGTGCGGGGATGATGATCCGACCGATCAAATACTTTGGGATTTGATCCGACGGCTGAGATAATTCGCTGGGGGGCTTTAGGGCTTGGATGAGGGGTTATTCCCTCATATTTCCAAGTCCTTTCTCTCTCTTAGGTTGGAGAAAGGAGAAGGGGGCAAGGAGGAAGAAGAGGGGAGATCCGCCATTGTTGGAGCTTCGGAGCTCCGATCGCCGATCCGAGACCGGCAACGCGTAGAGGGCGTCAAGGCGCTTCTTCTCCACCGTTTGGTTGCAAGCTTCTCATGGCTAGGAGGAGATCTCAAAAGGTAACGACGTTTCTCCTCCCGGTCTTTAGGATGCGTGTTTGGCATCTCCTCTTTTCTGCATTTTTGGCACCGGATCCGTCGAATGAGAGGGATCCGGGTCGCCTTGGTTCAAGAGAAACCACCGGGTTGATTGTGTCCGTCCCCGGCATGTTTTGCACTAGAGATCCGCTCCGTTAGCGGATTAGGCATTGTGGGTGAAGCCGGATTTATGGCCGTTGGTCCGATCCGGTGATGTTGATTTACGCGCATGTTAGGGGTTTTGTTAGAAATCCGATTACGGCGAACTCGTCGTTGTGATGCCCTTGTAGCTTCGTGTGGTAACGAATGTTGGGTTAGGGCGGAGAATAAATGTGCGGATTATGGGGCTTGTGATGCCTTGTGTTGTGCGAAGGCGCGATTGGTCTTTGTGGTCGGCTGGCTATCCCGTGGAGACTGAGATTCACGTGTGGAGAGTGTCCCGGCAAGATTAGTCCCTTCGTTTGTTGACTGACGAGAATGTCTGTGCTACGGATTGCATCCGTTGACGGTCTCCAGGCGAGGCAATCGGTGGACGTTGTCCCGAGAGTAAGGCCAGGGCCTTGGGACGTTTTGATTAGCCAGAATTCTTGGAATCGGTCTTGGTGCGTTGTTGGCGGCTCGAGCGTGTGAGCTGTCAGACAAGCCCGTTGGCATGGAAGGCCTGGCGAGGTGAGTCTCAGCGAGAGCGCTTGGCCTTGGGTTTGATGCCCTTGTGGGGAAATGATGAGTACCCTTGTGTTGGTAATGTATGATGATGTGTTAGATTCATACGCATTAGGGCGCCTTGGGTGAAACCCCGGGCTTGCACTCATTCTGCATTGTTAGGCCCTTTTATTACCTGCTCAACCTAGAAACGTGGATGATGCTTGTGACACTCATGCCAGTATTTAGTTTGCTTTCCTATATGTACATTTGCATACGAAGTGCTGACTTGCAGGGTGAAGTAGTTCCCCGGGGTCCGCTAGGACGGCCGGGAGGAGGGATGTTGTTACACCGCTTGTGGTCAGCCATAGCTGACCCTCGTTTTCCGCTCTTTGTGATTTGGTTGCAGGGCACGAATCGCAAGCTGGACCCAGCGCGCCGGCCAAAAGGGCCTAAAGCCTCATGAAGTGATTACCTGTTTTCCTGTATTACTTTCTTCGTGCTTTGTTATATCCGGCTTGCATGCCGAGGTAGTTTAGGGAAAAACCACCTTTCCCCTTTGGTTGGGATGTCTTTCTTTATGAGTGGTTGGATGTTTTGGACTGTGTTTTTGTAAGGCCTTAAGGCCAGTTGGACTCCTTTGTAGTGGACAATTTCTGTGGTTTAGTTTTGTTTCCGCTGTGTTGTCTGAGTTATGAGTTTGGGTAGTGATTATCATCTTTTAATACCAAAGCTGTGGCGGTTATATGTTGTGGGGTCCCGGCCGGACCCATATTATATGGTCATTGCAGGGGAGGTGTTACAATTTGGTATCAGAGCCAGGTTTAGTATTCTTGCGAGGTCTAGTGTATTTGGATCGCGTAAGAGATTGTCCACATAGGAGTTTTGCGCGGGATTATGAGTATCCCTGTGTTTGAGTCTTGCGAATAGAGACTGATGAGTCTTTCTCCTTGCTTATGCTAGGATGTTGGCGATGACGCGGGGACATCTAGGAGGCAAGAGGAGCCTTCGGGGAGTAGTGCTACTGCTCCAGGCCTTGTGAATGTGGGCATGTCCCCGGCCGACTTCTGTCGCATGCTAGCGGAGGCGATGGTGGCGGCTCAAGCTGGAGCGATGCCACGGGTTCCTACGCCGGTGGTGCAAGTTGCGACCCCTGTTACTCCGGCGGCTACGCCGGATACACCGGAGGTTGAAGTAAGGCAAGCAGAGCCTCTTGCGGAGAGAGTTTTTCCGATGGGTGATCGATTCATGAAGTATTTCTTGAGTTTTCACCCTCCGACGTTCAAGGGAGTGGGCACTCCAACGGATGCCGAGGATTGGCTTTCGAGGATCCGGGAGCTCTTGAGGGCAGCTGAGACCCCAGCTGAGAGGCAGTCTCACTTTGCGAGCTTCATGTTGGAGGGCGATGCGAAGTTGTGGTGGGCGAACCATAACGGTCGTCAGTTTGTTGGGCGTGTTCCGTCCATGGAGGAGTTCGGAAACGCTTTCCTAAAGCGGTATATTCCGGTTTCAACAAGGTTAGCACTGCAGCGGCAGTTTCTGCATTTGGTGCAGCGGGAGAAGACGGTGGATGAGTATCTGCAAGAGTTCACCCGGTTGGGTCGGTATGCAGGCACGACAATGGCAGATGATGAAGAGAGAGATAACCTCTTTTATCAAGGGTTGAGGGAAAACTTAAGGCAACCACTCATAGCCTTGAAGAATGCAGGGTTCGATGAGTTGGTCGAAGCCGCTCGCACGCTGGAGAGCGACCTGGAGCGAACTCAGCGGCGAAAGGGTGTTGCGGCAAAACAGGGAGAAGGAAAGCCTTCTCAGTCTCAATCCCAGTGGAAATCCGAGGGTAGCCGATGGAAGAAGAAGCCCCGTCCTAACAGACCTGGGGAGAGAAGTGGTGCGCCTTCGGGAGATTTCCGTTCCAAGGGTCCAGTTACTTGTTACCAGTGTGGCAAGGTGGGCCACATTAGTCGTTTCTGTACCGAGGGCGGAGCTGGGCCAGAGCCGAGGCAAGAGCAATCGGTGCGTTCAGGTCCCAGTGTTACAGAAAAGGGGAAAGCGGCGGAGTCGAGTGCTTCGCGGTTCCCTCCAGTGCAGCCTAGGGCCTACAACCTTGGGCAGCAGGAAGCGATACGTCAACCCGATGTGGTGACAGGTATGAAAAGTTTAAGTTTTCAGTTGTTACTATAATGTAGGTTGCGGCCTTTCATGTTTGTTTTGCACGTGGTTAGGTTTCGTGCTAGTGTCGGGCTACCCCTCGCGAGTGTTGTTCGACACGGGGGCGTCACACTCTTTTCTTGCGGAAGGTTTTATCCGGAAGATTGGTGCTGAGCCCGTAGCGGCAGGGGTGGAGCTGAGTGTGCGTATGCCAAATGGGTCTTTCATGACTACCATGAGGAAGGGACGCATTGTGATGCAAATTGGCGATTGTGATTTCGTGTTGGTAGCAGCGATTCTGCCACTAGCCGAATTCGACGTTATCTTGGGGATGGACTGGCTTGCGGAGCAGCGAGCTAGTATCGACTGCCAGTTGAAGGTGGTAACCCTGAGAGGGGAAGGTAGAGCAGAGGTCAAGTTCGAAGGCCTAAGCGGAGTGGCTTACTCCCTGATTTCCGCTATGCAAATGAGGCGTGCGGTAAACCAAGGAGGCGAGGCGTTCTTAGCTCTGTTGGAGACTCACTCCACAAAGTTGGCTATTAGGGAAGTTCCGGTGGTGGAAGAATTTGAGGATGTTTTCCCCGAGGAACTTCCGGGAGCACCTCCTCAGCGTGAAATAGATTTCTCGATAGAGTTGGTACCGGGTGCGAGGCCAGTGTCGCGTCCTCCGTTTAGGATGGCACCGAAGGAACTGGCCGAGTTAAAGGTTCAGTTGCAGGAGTTGTTGGATCAAGGGTACATTAGGCCCAGCTCTTCACCATGGAGCGCACCGGTTTTGTTTGTGAAGAAAAAGGACGGAAGTATGCGGTTATGCATTGATTACCGTGAGCTAAATAAGTTGACCGTCAAGAATAAATATCCAATTCCCCGAATTGATGATCTGTTCGACCAGTTAGTGGGGTCGGTGGTGTACTCCAAGTTGGATTTGAAATCGGGGTACTACCAGCTGAAGATCCGAGAAGAGGACGTTGCCAAGACAGCGTTCGGGACTCGGTATGGCCACTACGAGTTTTCGGTGATGCCGTTCGGTTTGACGAACGCGCCATCCGTGTTCATGGACTTGATGAACAGGGTTTTCCGCCCTTTCTTAGATTCGTTCGTGGTGGTGTTTGTTGACGATATTTTGGTGTACTCAAAATCGGAGGCGGAGCATGAGTCTCACTTGAGGCAAGTACTGCAGACTCTAAGGGAGAATCAGCTCTATGCTAAGTTCTCAAAATGCGAGTTTTGGATCGAGAAGGTGGCTTTCTTAGGTCACGTGATTAGTGGAGATGGGGTGGCGGTAGATCCAGCGAAGATCGAAGCCATTAGGGATTGGCCTGTCTTGAGGACCGTGACGGAAGTCCGGAGTTTTCTTGGACTAGCCGGTTATTATAGAAGGTTCGTGGAGAACTTTTCGCGGATGGCGTTGCCCCTCACCACTCTCACTCGCAAGGACCAGAAGTTCGTATGGACACCGGAGTGTGCCCGGGCATTTGAGAATCTGAAGGAAAGGTTGATGTCCGCTCCAATCCTTAGTCTTCCTAGCGGGACGGAAGGATTTCAGATTTTCAGCGACGCGTCAGGTTGCGGTTTGGGGTGCGTGCTTGTGCAGCACGGCAAGGTGATCGCTTATGGGTCAAGGCAGTTAAAGACTCATGAGAAGAATTACCCCGTCCACGATTTGGAGTTGGCGGCGGTAATCTTTGCGCTAAAGTTATGGCGGCACTACGTTTATGGTGCGAAGGTGGAGATCTTCACGGATCACAAAAGCCTGAGGTATCTCCTAGACCAAAAGGATCTGAATATGCGGCAGCGTAGGTGGGTCGAGTTCCTTGGGGACTACGACGTGGAGATTCAGTATACGCCGGGTAAAGCCAACGTGGTGGCGGATGCTTTGAGTAGGAAGTACTCCGGGCAAGGTAATTGGATGGAGGCGCATAACGAGCGTTTGATTCGAGACTTGGAGTCTCTTGATATCTCTTGTGTGGCTAGAGGTGAGTCTAGCGTAGCTCGTTTGAATTGGATTGAAATGCAATGTGACTTAACGGATCGAATCCGAGAGGCGACCAGTGCGGACGAGGAGTGCCAACAGTTGGTGTTGGAGGCTCAACAGAGCGAGGGCACTGCTTTGGAGATGGTTGGTGGGATCTTAAAAAGGGACGGGAGGGTTTGCGTTCCGCGCTTTGGCAAGCTCCGCGAGGAGTTGATGTTTGAAGCTCACTTTACGAAGTACTCCGTTCATCCAGGAAGTACAAAGATGTACGCGGATTTGAAGAAATCTTTTTGGTGGCCTGGGATGAAGCGGGATGTAGCCGAGTACGTGAGCCGATGTCAGACTTGTGCCTTGGTAAAGGCTGAGTGCCAAAGGCCCGGCGGGTTCTTGAAGCCCCTTCCCATCCCCGAATGGAAATTTGATGACATCTCTATGGATTTTGTGCATGGTTTGCCTCGATCGCAGCAGGGTAACGATGCAATTTGGGTGATAGTAGATCGCCTGACGAAGGTGGCCCACTTCATTCCGAACCAGAAGGGTGATGGCGTGGAAAAGCTCGTGGAGCTTTATGTTCGAAACGTTGTGCGGTTGCACGGGTTCCCGAAGAGCATCGTTAGTGATCGCGATGGGC
The DNA here is from genome assembly GCA_033032865.1 of Dactylorhiza incarnata. Classification (NCBI taxonomy): domain Eukaryota; kingdom Viridiplantae; phylum Streptophyta; class Magnoliopsida; order Asparagales; family Orchidaceae; genus Dactylorhiza; species Dactylorhiza incarnata. The sequence goes on along the minus strand of JAWHQI010000104.1, from coordinate 6,302,269 downwards.
GATTCACATCGAAGGATTGGAGATTAGTGCAGAAAAGTCTAGGCACGAAGCTCAAGTTTAGTACCGCGTTCCATCCGCAGACCGATGGTCAGACGGAGCGAACGAACCGTACGTTGGAAGACATGTTGAGGATGTGTGCTCTCGACTTTGGCAAAGGGTGGGAGGACCACCTTTTCATGGTGGAGTTCGCCTATAATAATAGCTTCCAGGCGAGTATCAAGATGGCGCCATACGAAGCTTTGTATGGAAGGAAGTGTCGAACGCCGATGTCTTGGGCAGAGGTGGGAGACACTAAGATTTTGGGAAAGCAAGTGGTGGAAGATGCTTGCGAGATTGTGCGGACGATTCAGGAGCGCATGAAGGTTGCTCAGGATCGACAAGCAAAGTATTTTAATGCACGCCACAGAAATGTGGAGTTTGCAGTGGGCGACATGGTCTACTTGAAGATCAAGCCGTTCAAGGGTGTTTCGCGGGTGCGGCGACTCAAGAAGTTGAGTCCAAGATATTTGGGTCCGTTCGAGGTTACAGAACGTATAGGCGAAGCAGCCTATCGTTTGGCGTTGTCCGCAGAGCTGAGTGGACTACATGACGTTTTCCATGTCTCCGTGCTGAGGAAAGCTTTGATAGAGCCGAGTGTCGTGGTCGAAGCGGCGGCGGTGCCGGTGATGGAGAACTTGGGGGCGAGGGTTCGCCCGGTGTGCGTGGAGGATTCAGAAGTCCGGCAGTTGCGTAACAAGCAAGTCAAACTTGTGAAGGTGCGATGGGACAACTGCGGGCGAGACGAATTCTCTTGGGAGCGAGAGCAAGCGATGCGGGAGGATTTCCCGGAACTTTTCGCTCCAGGTATGCGTTGTGAAATTCCTGTTTAAATTCTGAAATTTCGAGGACGAAATTCTTTTAAGGGGGGTGGAGTTGTAACACCCCAAAAATCGTAGTTCCGCGAGGTAGGCGGAGTGGTAGTGCTGCGCTCGGGAAAGGCTAGGAATTTCTTAGCAGCTCTTCGCGCACGACCATTTCTCCTCTTCGCGCACGACCAGTGATCGTGCGCAGTGATCGTGCGCTATCCGCCAGAATTCGGAGTTCTGTCTCGGATAGTGCGCACGACCAGTGTCTCCTTCGCGCACGACCAGTGATCGTGCGCAGTGATCGTGCGCTATCCGCCAGAATTCGGAGTTCTGTCTCGGATAGTGCGCACGACCAGTGTCTTCTTCGCGCACGACCAGTGACCGTGCGACTGTGATCGTGCGCCCTGTTTATTCTGTTCCGCGAAATCGTGCGGGGATGATGATCCGACCGATCAAATACTTTGGGATTTGATCCGACGGCTGAGATAATTCGCTGGGGGGCTTTAGGGCTTGGATGAGGGGTTATTCCCTCATATTTCCAAGTCCTTTCTCTCTCTTAGGTTGGAGAAAGGAGAAGGGGGCAAGGAGGAAGAAGAGGGGAGATCCGCCATTGTTGGAGCTTCGGAGCTCCGATCGCCGATCCGAGACCGGCAACGCGTAGAGGGCGTCAAGGCGCTTCTTCTCCACCGTTTGGTTGCAAGCTTCTCATGGCTAGGAGGAGATCTCAAAAGGTAACGACGTTTCTCCTCCCGGTCTTTAGGATGCGTGTTTGGCATCTCCTCTTTTCTGCATTTTTGGCACCGGATCCGTCGAATGAGAGGGATCCGGGTCGCCTTGGTTCAAGAGAAACCACCGGGTTGATTGTGTCCGTCCCCGGCATGTTTTGCACTAGAGATCCGCTCCGTTAGCGGATTAGGCATTGTGGGTGAAGCCGGATTTATGGCCGTTGGTCCGATCCGGTGATGTTGATTTACGCGCATGTTAGGGGTTTTGTTAGAAATCCGATTACGGCGAACTCGTCGTTGTGATGCCCTTGTAGCTTCGTGTGGTAACGAATGTTGGGTTAGGGCGGAGAATAAATGTGCGGATTATGGGGCTTGTGATGCCTTGTGTTGTGCGAAGGCGCGATTGGTCTTTGTGGTCGGCTGGCTATCCCGTGGAGACTGAGATTCACGTGTGGAGAGTGTCCCGGCAAGATTAGTCCCTTCGTTTGTTGACTGACGAGAATGTCTGTGCTACGGATTGCATCCGTTGACGGTCTCCAGGCGAGGCAATCGGTGGACGTTGTCCCGAGAGTAAGGCCAGGGCCTTGGGACGTTTTGATTAGCCAGAATTCTTGGAATCGGTCTTGGTGCGTTGTTGGCGGCTCGAGCGTGTGAGCTGTCAGACAAGCCCGTTGGCATGGAAGGCCTGGCGAGGTGAGTCTCAGCGAGAGCGCTTGGCCTTGGGTTTGATGCCCTTGTGGGGAAATGATGAGTACCCTTGTGTTGGTAATGTATGATGATGTGTTAGATTCATACGCATTAGGGCGCCTTGGGTGAAACCCCGGGCTTGCACTCATTCTGCATTGTTAGGCCCTTTTATTACCTGCTCAACCTAGAAACGTGGATGATGCTTGTGACACTCATGCCAGTATTTAGTTTGCTTTCCTATATGTACATTTGCATACGAAGTGCTGACTTGCAGGGTGAAGTAGTTCCCCGGGGTCCGCTAGGACGGCCGGGAGGAGGGATGTTGTTACACCGCTTGTGGTCAGCCATAGCTGACCCTCGTTTTCCGCTCTTTGTGATTTGGTTGCAGGGCACGAATCGCAAGCTGGACCCAGCGCGCCGGCCAAAAGGGCCTAAAGCCTCATGAAGTGATTACCTGTTTTCCTGTATTACTTTCTTCGTGCTTTGTTATATCCGGCTTGCATGCCGAGGTAGTTTAGGGAAAAACCACCTTTCCCCTTTGGTTGGGATGTCTTTCTTTATGAGTGGTTGGATGTTTTGGACTGTGTTTTTGTAAGGCCTTAAGGCCAGTTGGACTCCTTTGTAGTGGACAATTTCTGTGGTTTAGTTTTGTTTCCGCTGTGTTGTCTGAGTTATGAGTTTGGGTAGTGATTATCATCTTTTAATACCAAAGCTGTGGCGGTTATATGTTGTGGGGTCCCGGCCGGACCCATATTATATGGTCATTGCAGGGGAGGTGTTACAGGCGGTATGGCCCACCTTGTGGCAGTAAGCACACACCTCCATGGACCTGGAACCTTGCTCCTGAGGTGGAGCACTCCTGCGCTTGAGGTCGGATGCAGCGGCATTGCTCGTTCCGTGCTAGGCTTTCTTTGCAGTACGATCCAGCTCAATAGCTTCCGCCCGCATGGCGGCTCCCACGGTCTCTGCATAGGTTCTGGCGTCGTGTGCTACCACATGCTGGCGAATGTCATGGCGAAGTCCCTTCACGAAACGACTGATCTTCTTGGCTTCATCCGACACGAACTCCGCAGCAAGGAGGGATAGGCGGGAGAACTTCTGCGCATACTCTGTCACTGTCCTGCCAGGCTGCTGAAGGGACAAGAATCTCTCCACTAACTTGTCCCGCTCCACAGAAGAGAGGAAGTTCTCCATCAAAGCGTCCTTGAACTGCCCCCAAGTTAGGGTGGTAGATTAGTGGAGGCTGCGGTGCTGGAGCCACCAAGTATAGGCGTCCTCGGTCAGCTGATAGGCCGCAAGAAGGACCTTCTGGGCTTCAGGAACTATGGCATACTCGAAGTGCTTCTCCATCTGGGAGATCCATTCCGTGATCACGAAGTAGTCGCGGTTACCGTTGTAGGCAGGCGGGTTTAGCCTCTTGAAAGCCAGAGTGTCAGCCATCGTCAAAGGAAGAGCAGCCGGAGTGGTCACGGTCGGGGTCACTACAACATCAGGTGCATGAGGGGTGATGGTGACAGCTACTCCAGACATCCCTGCGCTGCCAGAACCAGAACCTGGATCAGGAGCTTGGCGATCCCCTTCCAGATGGGTGACACGCTCCACAAGCTGCTTCAAAAGTTGGACCATTTCACCTAAAGGGGCTTCCCCTGCAGAAGGTGTAGCCTTCTTGCGCTGTGGTCGCTTAGAAGCCATCTAGAAAGAAACATAGAAGAACCGAGTGAGACAACAGCTAAGTTAAGCTTGAGGGTTGAGATTACATGTCATAGCAATCTAATATTGTTGGATAAGCAATTCAAGTAGTAGTTACAGCATTTTCATTGGACAACTCTAAGTGACGACCATGCAGATTCAAGTGCGGCGATATGATCACATGCGGTAAGACGATGATTTGTAAAATCCATGTGTGTACATTCGTTGTCTGTTGCTCTTAGCTTAGACACTTGTGCAATGAGTTATGTTATGCATGCAACATGATTATGCATACAATGCATTCCTAAGAATATTTATGAATGGATACGCATGTCATGTTAAGCGCTCATATCACTTAACATGTCATGCGCATTATGATTCTAATGTCATCGCACTTGAAAATATTATATCGCTCATACAATTTAATATTTGCAAGCGGTGTAAATCCTAATGGAAATTCATATGCATATAAATATTAAGTTTGCCCATACTCCCTTAACATTTGTACGCATACTACTCATGCTTATGGGTGAGTGTGTGCGTGTTTCAACCTCGAACAACAGACAACGACAAAGTGAGTGAGGAAATGATGCATGCACGTATATTTACATAATAGATTTCAAAATATATGAAAATTTTAAAATACTTTATCTTTAGATGCTAAACCTCCCTCTGATACCAACTGTCACGACCCGTCTAATAACAATTATCAGAGTGCGCTACGGGCGGGTCGTGATGCCGCAGACATGGGCAAAGAGAAACCATGTCTGCCAGGCGGGTGCTGTAATACCAAGATATCTGTAGAAAATAGTTAGATTTTGAAAAAAACAATACCAGTTTGATTTATTGTGCGGAAGCTTGAATTAAAAGTGATGCTCATGCACTTTGATCAATTCACATGCTATAATTATGATGTAAAAGTAGATGCTAGTAAATCGCAGAAACAAAATGACCATTTATAAAATGCTGTAATACATCCATACCATCCTAAGAGTTGTCCACGATACAAGGAAAATGGCTGACGATAACTAGTACAGGAAAGACAAATCCAAAAGTAAAAGAAACAAGATACAAAGGACCTGATGAAGCAACTACAAAAAGTAAACCTCCAACAGACGGGAGCTGGGCGAGGAACAGCTCAGGAAGTAGAAGGCGCAATCACGAACCCTGAGGCAAATCCAATCAGAAGGAAAAGCCTCAGAACAAGATAAATAGCAGAGATTCAAGTTAATAAAAATAAACAAGTAAACTGGGAAACAAGCATAGCAGTAAAGTATGTCAGAGACTAACTGAGATTCTTTAGTAAATTTTTAGCCTACTCCGGAGTTTAGCCTAAACACAAACGCATAAGCAGAAATCAATGAAAGGCGTGTGTGTCGTCATTTGATGTACAAGATTCTAGCATGGGAGTAGATGCAAGGCTTAAGCTACCGCTGCTCGCAAGATTCCCTTATTGGTTTCTGTTACCAATTCAAGTGTAAACTCATTTTCCGGTGTCACATCAAACGACACATTCCCTTTCATTGTTTGCATATGGCGTCTAATGAGCTTACTTATCTACAAGTAATAAATTCAAGCGGGGGCTAGTACGGTACAAGTGTGACTTAAATAAAACTTGTTTGCAAGCGAGAGAGTTTTCTCTACTTGCCTTAATGGAAAGCCGGGCTTGAAGGCGGCGGCCAAGAGGCAAGGTCTAAACTCTAGCGGAACCTGTTCGGGATGCATTCAAATAAAATATTTGTTTCAAAGTTACTCCTACACGCACACAAGTGTTTCTGTTGCGTAATTAGTTCAAAGGGGCAAGTTGAGAAATATACCTCCCTCGGCAAAGAGGGGAGAAGCGGTTACCACAAGAGATCCGAGGGTTTTGACGGAGGTTGGATCCGGGAACCCTAATTCGGAGAGGGCCTTGAGCGATTCCATCGCTACATTCGTTGAACGACACCGAAAACCGAACAAAACTTAGGATTAGTCGAGTAAACAACCACCTCAAGATGGATCGACGAATTTTACGTCGATCGGAAAGCAAAAATTACACGAACGCTAGGGCAAAATTCTGAAATCGCAGGAGAGGAGAAGTTCTTACCCACGGAGGCTAGATCGGGCCTCAAGAAGTCCAAATCGGGCGGATCCGAGCAAACCCTAGACGCTCCTCACGGAAACCACCGCTGAAATGCACAACGGGAGAGGGACGGGGCAACCTACACTTGAAAAAATGAGAAAGACAATGGAGGATGGCTTAGAACCACGGTTTCGAAACCGAAATAATAGGAAACTTAGGGTTTCCTTACCCCTATCAGTCGGGGGAGAAGAAGAAGAGGGGGGAGACTCTCCCGTCACTGTCGTCGGCTAGAGAGGAAGGAGGAGGCGCAGGTGGCGGCGGCGGCAGGGGGAAGAGCAGGCGGCGGCGGCAGGAGGAAAAGCAGGAGGCGTCGGCCGCGTCGCCGAGTCGTGCGGGAAAGATCGGGAGCGGGAGACGACGCCCTAGCAGCGTGCGGTTTGCGGGAAGTTTAGACCGGGGGGCGGTTTTAATCGGGAGAGAGAGGGGGTGCGGCTAGAGGAAATAAAAAGGGGGAAAATCTATTATATTCCTATTATTATTATTATTATTATTATTATTATTAAGTGCATAATTAAGGGTTGTTACAGTGTAAAAGTCGCGAGCTCAGACTCGCGCAAACTCATTCGTTATTTGGGGGAAACCAGCAAACTACGCAGGTAACAACAACGAGAACAACAAGATCACACAAGGAAACGAGTGCAATTTATACAATAAGGGAATACAACCGCATCAACGCAGCGCTGCACACAAACAAACAATAATATTGAAAGCAGGAAAATGAAAGATAACCAACATCAGTCCTCAGCTACATCCGAGTAATCATCCCCTGAAAGATCCCCAACTTCGAGGCCAGCGGTGTCGCACCCAAACTTCTTCCTCATCATACGAAGAGTCTTCTGAATGCCTCTCTGAAAGGCAACTTTGCACTCGTCCGCTATCAAGGGCTTAACCTCCTTCGTCATAACCTCGACACGAATCTCTTCCGCCATCTGGAACCGCTCTTCTACAAAAATAAGAGAATCTTTGTACTCGGCCACTGCAACCGCCTTGGCCGGTGAATAGCGGGTACATGCATTTATAGAAAACGTGCTCAACATGAAAGTTGTAGATCTCGTCTAGATCTACAACTTTCGTGTTGAAGACTTTTCCTAAAAATGCATGTACAATACGTATTTCCAAAAATTCACAATAATTATGCTCAGGTTTCAATCGGAGCGATAATACGTGTTGTGCGTTCATTTTTAGAAAAAGTCTTCAACATGAAAGTTGTCTGTCGGACGACGAGGAGATCGAACGGCGAGGAGAGACGGCTGGCTGGAGAGGAAGGGCGGCCGGCCCGAGGCGTCCGACTTCGAGCGGCTGGCCGCAAGGCCCTTGCGGCCTTGCGGTCGCGCGGCCAAAACCGGCCGATCAGCTGGTAAGCGGGGCGGTCGGCGACTGCGTGCCACGGGCACGCGGCCAGGGCCGATCGGGAGGCCGGCCTTACGGCCTTGGCCGCACGTCTTGGGCGCGCGGCCTTGGCCGGCCGGTTGCCCATCCGCAAGGCCCTTGCGGCCGTGCAGCCAAGGCCGGCCGGTTGCCCATCCGCAAGGCCCTTGCGGCCGTGCAGCCAAGGCCGGCCGGCCAATTGAGTGATCGGCCGGCCGTCGGGTCCGGCGGCCACGCGCTGCAGGCGTGGCCAAGGCCAACCGCGCGACGGTTACTCGGCCGGCCGCGCGACGGTTACTCGGCCGGCCGCGCGGCCTTACGGTCGCGCGCCGGCACTCAGTCCGAGGCGGCTAGCCATGGAGTGGCGCCGATGATGGGGTGCCGTCGGCGGTTGGCCCACTTGGGCGGATAGGACGGCGGATTGTGCGACAATCGCGCGTGCTGACCGCGTGTGTGGTGATTTTTCCCTAACTCCCCAGTAAGATAGTGGAGGTTATGAAATTCCAGCTATTCGCAGCCTAAAATTCAAACCCATTAAAAATAAAGACAGATATTTACTTTTTTCAATATATGTTGAAGAGATCATATTTTCAAATTAAAAAAACAAAGAGATTTCAAAACTCCAATCTTCCCACTCTATAAAACCCCGCAGCTTCCAGCCAGCAATCACCAATGCATTGCTTGATAATTAGCCATGGCGTTCAATGTACACAACGTGCTCCTCCTTTCCGTCGTTGCCCTTCCCTTCTTCAACTCCAAGGCAGCCGCTCGACAACTCAACGAGTTGCCGCCGTCGGAATACGACAACGGACTTGGAGAGATCGAGGATGTCAAGCATAACAAGGAGGTGCAGGAGCTGGGAAGGTTCACCTTGGAAGAAGCAAACAAAAAGGTGTCAGAGAGCTCGGAGAAGATGACCTTCGGCGAGGTGGTCTCGGCCAAGTGTTTGCCGGTAACAAATGGCGAACGCTACTTCTTCGTCATCAACCTTCAGTGAAGGGCATGCAAATTAAAGGGTCGTCCGCAATTCTTCGAATGAGCGCATCCCCATGTCTTGGATGTTTCAGCCTACTCCTACGTGAGAGTCTCTCTCTAGATCTCTCACTCTCTCTCTAGATCTCTCTGGAGAGAGAGCTCGATTTGCTTCTTTGTTTAGAGACTCTCTCTCGTGATCTATCTAGCTATCTCTCTTTCTATACATAGTTTTTGGTAGGCCCAACATACAATCTTCTATGTGCGGGTGAAGTATTTTTCACTGATAAATCACATTTTTTTTGTTAAAATTATAGATTTTAGTAAAATAATTTTTGGAATATAAATTTTTTAATTAATACAATTATTTTAAGTACCCATTTATTCATGTTATGGATATTTATCATGAAAATTTTCATTCTATTGGATTATTCCGATTGGCTGAACTATTCCCGTTGGAATGAAATATTTCAGTCATAATGAAATTTTCCAACTGAAATTTTTCTTGAGTATTCAAAAAATAGATAAATTGGTACTTAAAATGATTGTAAAAATTTGATAATTTATATTTTGTAATTTTTTTTCTAATTTTTTTTTTGGATATCGAAAAAAATGTGATTTATAGGTGAAAATTACTTCACCCGCACATAGGATTCCATGTTTCGTGTACGAAAAAAATTTCACTTTCTCTATGTGCGCATGTGCTACTCTATTGTTTGATCCTTTGTTTTGAATTTGAGCATGATTAAGGCTCTATTTGGTTTAGCGTTTTCACTCCATTCCATTTTCCCCAAACATGCCGCCCTGGTTCTTTCCGTTTGTTTTTCCGCTATTTTTTCGAGCCGCGTAGGCTAAAATCGCGCGTCCCCGCCCGGAGCCCTAGCACTCCAGTCGATCGCGTTTTCCATCTCCCCCCCCACCCCCCCCCCCCCCCCCCCCCCCCGCAGATCCTACTCCGACGACATCCTCTCCAACGACATCTTCTTCGGCGGCATCTTATCTGGCGGCATCTTCTCCGGTTCGTCTTCCCGCTCGTTTTCCGTCCTCCTCCAGAGGTTCCTCCAGAGGTTACTCGCGCAGATTGTCTTCCGTCTTCCCGCTCGTCTTCCGTCTTCCTCCAGAGGTTACTCGCGCAGCCCCCTGTTCCTCTTCTCCCTCCCTAAGCCCCCTGTTCCTCTTCTTCCTTTTCTGTGTTCTTGTTGTTTTTTTGAAGCCGACATGTTCTGATTTTTGCTTTCCCCCCCCCCCCCCCCCCCATCAGATCCAGCGTTCCTGGAGCACGGGTATTCATCTTCTTCCCGCCTGCACACCGCAGATCCAGCCGACACATCTGATTTTTTATCTCAGGTATATATTCTTCCCCTTTCAAAGCTCTATGATCTGTGTGTATGTGAATGTGTGTGAAGTATATGAGTGATTCAATGAAAAAAGGCTAAGGTTTCTTCCTGGTAGTCAGTAAAAAAAGAACAAAAAATGAGACAGCATACCTTATAGACATCTAATTGTGTAAATCAACATTCTCTCCAGCATACTTGTAGGGATGAGCATTCTGCAATGTAAGTGAACATGTGTGCATATGTTAAGTTTTGTTTTATTGTGTGTTAAGTGTGTGTGTGTGTGTTAAGTATTTTTTGTGTGTGTGTTAAGTGTGTGTGTGTGTGTGTGTGTGTGTGTGTATGTTTTAAGTATTTTTTTTTGTGTTAAGTGTTAAGTGTTAAGTGTGTGTGTGTGTGCAGTTGAGTGTGGGTGGGTGTGTATGTGATTACTTTTGTGTATATGTAGTTGGGTGTGTGTGCGCGTGTGTGTGTATGTGATCGTGAATGTCAATGTGTAGGTTTTACTTGATTTTATTATATTTCCATATATACAGTCATTATGGGTAAACATAAAGAAGGTGGTGTTAGCGCAAATTGAGAGGCCAACGATGTTATGATTTTCTGTGACTTGTGCTTGAAGGAAATAGAGTTGGGTAATCGCCCAGCCACACACTTTAGCAGGGATGGGTGGGCAAACCTAACAACAAATTTCTTTGCTCGCACGGGAAAGATGTATGATCGAAATCAGATGAAGAACAAATGGGATCAACTAAAGAAAGATTGGAAGTTATAGAGGGAGCTAAAGGGTCGTGAGACGGGTTTGGGCTGGGATCCAATTCGCAAAACTATTGCCGCTTCAGAAGATTGGTGGAAAGAACGCCTCCTAGTATGTATTTTTTTTTAATATTCATGCAAATATTTTTATCAGCCTGTTATAACATATTTATTTTGTCTATCCCAGGTTGTTCCGACGACAAAAAAGTTTCAGTTCGCTGGTATATCCCCTGATTTAGAAGAGAAGCTATTTATGATGTTCAGCCAGGTCGTGGCTACAGGAGATCTTGCTTGGGCTCCCAGTTCAAGAAATTTTGAGCATGAGTCGATTGACGAACATGACCTGTTAGCCGAAGATGACACACAGAACATGAACGAGACACCTTCTTCTGCTGATGAAAGGAATAAACGGTCGGTTAAGGGAAAAAGCAAGATGAGTAGCAAAAGTGAAGGAGTTCGGCGATGGAAGACATAACTGAAACATCGCGCATTTATTGGAAAGTGCATGTTGGAGCCTCCTCGCATTCAGATATCTTCATTGTTGTACACCATTCCTGAGATTGTTGCAGAGCTCGAGACTATTCTGGAGGTTATGGATGATTCGAACTTGGACTTATACCATTACTGCCTCATGTTTCTGAGATAGAAGCAGAATCGAGAAACTTTTATGAGCATTCGGCGGGATCGACGTCTCACATGGCTGCGGGATTGTTTTGGCAAAAAATTAGAATAATTTGTTCTATGTTTTCCTGTGATCGAATCGGACACCTTCTTATGTTGATGTTTATGTAACATCCCCAGAATAACTAGACCCCTGAAGTGCATTTTGTCATGTCAAGGTCATGACATTCCTCTAAGAGACCAAAATGGCCCTAAGAACCAAGGTGAATAAGTGAAAATCACCTTGGTGTGCAAATAGCCAAATTTGACTCCAAAGGCTTATGACTTGATATTAGACTTCAAAATGACAAATTGACCCCACCAACTCTTCCTAAACACCTTAAGGAATCCCTTGGGTCATTTAGGACCCATTGGGGTCAAACCCAATTGATCAAATTTGCTAAAGTCAACTTTAGGCCACCTGGGTCAAACCTCCATAAATGAGGGCAATTGAACTCCAAATGATCGAATTGGACCCACCATCATATGGCAACCTCCCTAGGGGACATAATGGATCCAAAATCCCCATCATAGGGCTACCAATTTGGGAAATTAGGCCAATTACTAAAAAGCCCCAAATTGATCTATTTGTGCTAAAACCCTAAATTGACCTTCAATTTGCCAAATTGACCTAGCACAACCCTCCATAAACACCAAAGGAAGTAAATGAGACCTAGATGAGCCAAGGTGCGCATTCAATTTTGGATAATTAGGTCAAAATCACCAAAATACCCTAATTGCCCCTATAGGCAAATAAGTGCAATCAAACCCCATATGACCCCACCACGACTCAATTCCTCTTGGAATGGGTCCATAGGGTCCAAGACAATAATGTGGGTCAGTCATATTAAGTGGTGTGAGCTTGAGTCGTGCCCAAACCCCAAAATCCCCAATTTGGCCTATTTGGGTCAAGTGAGCCCAAAACTCAAATCAAGTAGTTTTAGCCCAATCCCATGGCTCAAGTGGTCAGCCCACATGGTGACCAGACCATAAGCATGCTGAAAATTTGAAATTGGGGAAAAAGGAAGCTTTGTCCAAGTGTCAAAAATGGAGGAAGAAGACAAGGAAACAAGGAGGAGGAATTGAGGGGATGGGTGCCAAATGGCACCCCCTTTGCATTCCCTAAGCTCTCCTCTGAGCTGGTGGAGTAATTTCCCTCAGTTTGGGGCAGTGGGGAAGGAGTTCCATTGGCTGGAAAGGGCGGCCAAGGAGCTGGCCGAAAATGCCTTAATGGCAACCCACCATATACCCCTCTCCTCCCTCATTTCACTCCACTACCATCTTCAGGACCTCCCAAGGAGTAAAACCCCTCAGTCGATTGGAAGATTCGAGCTCAGAGGAGGAAGATCGGCATGGGAGAGCTTGGAGCATGGTCGGCCATGGCGGTTCCGGGAAAAGTCCACCATCAAGCTCAATTGAGGCAAGTTCCTTCCCCTCTCCATCTGTGCTAGATTCTAGACCCATCTAGGAGAGATATCGGGCTCAAATGAGCACGATCCCATGTGAGATAGTGGGAGTTTTCTCGAGTTTTTCTTCTTGCTCGGGATCGCCGGAGAAGCTATCTCTGGCGGCCGTGTCGCCGCCTGGCGTTAGCCACCACCTCAACGAAGGTGGTGGAGGCGGTGGTCGGCGGTGGTGAGCTGTAGGTAGCCGGGAAAGTGAAGTTGAAAACAGCCCTGCAATAGTGGTTTTTGGGTTTAGGAAGAAGATGAACAGTGCGCATGTTTTATTTATTTATTATAATGTTAATATAAATATCAATTCTGCCTTTATACTTCAGTCCTCTTCAATTAAATATTTAGGCCCCTTAGGCCCAGAATCAAAAGAAGTGACCAACATAAAAATTGTAGGGCTTGGTCTTATCTTTAATTTGCCACTGATTTCATGTCATTTGGTCAAGTGTAGCTCCTTCTATACCATTTTTGGTGTGACATGTATATATTTGTATTTTGCTAAGTTAAACATTTTGTACAAAACTTGCATGTTGACTTCACCTAGGTTAGGCTCATTTCTGGAGATAGTGATCAACATGAATATTGTAAACCTTGAGGTTACCTTTAAATTGCCACTGATTTCATGTCATTTGGTCAAGTGTAGCTCCTTCTATGCCATTTTTGGTGTGACATGTATATATTTGTATTTTGCTAAGTTAAACATTTTGTACAGAACTTGCATGTTGACTTCACCAAGGTTAGGCTCATTTCTGGAGATAGTAATCAACATGAATATTGTAGACCTTGAGGTTACATTTAAAATGCCACTGATGTCATGTCATTTGGTCAAGTGTAGCTCCTTCTATGCCATTTTTGGTGTGACATGTATATATTTGTATTTTGCTAAGTTAAACATTTTGTACAGAACTTGCATGTTGACTTCACCTAGGTTAGGCTCATTTCTGGAGATAGTGATCAACATGAATATTGTAGTCCTTGAGGTTACCTTTAGAATGCCACTGATTTCATGTCATTTGGTCAAGTGTAGCTCCTTCTATGCCATTTTTGGCGTGACATGTATATATTTGTATTTTGCTAAGTTAAACATTTTGTACAGAACTTGCATGTTGACTTCACCTAGGTTAGGCTCATTTTTGGAGATAGTGATCAACATGAATATTGTAGACCTTGAGGTTACCTTTAAAATGCCACTAATTTCATGTCATTTGGTCAAGTGTAGCTCCTTCTATGCCATTTTTGGTGTGACATGTATATATTTGTATTTTGCTAAGTTAAACATTTTGTACAGAACTTGCATGTTGACTTCACCTAGGTTAGGCTCATTTCTGGAGATAGTGATCAACATGAATATTGTAGAACTTGAGGTTACCTTTAAATTGCCACTGATTTCATGTCATTTGGTCAAGTGTAGCTCCTTCTATGCCATTTTTGGTGTGACATGTATATATTTGTATTTTGCTATAGTACTTGTAGTGTAATTTTCCCAGAATTTATTGAAGTCTTAACATAGTACTTGTAGTGTAAACCCTTATTGGCACACCAATTGTAATAAATGATAATTAAGGATAAATACACCTTGGATTAATATGAGACTTAGGACCTGGTGTTTTTAGACCAACATTGAGCTATAGTAATTTTCCCAGAATTTATTGAAGTCTTAACATAGTACTTGTAGTGTAAACCTTTATTGGCACACCAAATGTAATAAATGATAATTAAGGATAAATACACCTTGGTTTAATATGAGACTTAGGATCTGGTGTTTTTAGACCAACATTGAGCTATAGTAATTTTCCCAGAATTTATTGAAGTCTTAACATAGTACTTGTAGTGTAAACCCTTATTGGCACACCAAATGTAATAAATGATAATTAAGGATAAATACACCTTGGATTAATATGAGACTTAGGACCTGGTGTTTTTAGACCAACATTGAGCTATAGTAATTTTCCCAAAATTTATTGAAGTCTTAACATAGTAGTTGTAGTGTAAATCCTTCTTGGCACCCCACTCTTATTAAATGGTAAATATGGTCAAATACTCCCTGTAAAATTATGAAACTTAGGCTCTGAAGTTTTTAGGTCAATTTTATGCTACCATGAATTTATCAGAATTTATAGAGGTCTGTAGATGATACTTGTAGTGTAAATCCTTGTTCACACCCTACTCATATAAAGTAGAAATTGTGGTTAAACAATCTTTGGAAGAATATGGAATGTAGAATTTGAGGTTGTTAGATCATTACTCATTGTGAACCTACGGTAAGAACTTGGAACTCATTAAGACATGATAGGACCAAGGTTGCGTCTTAAGAGTCAAACCTAGTTCAATTCCACCTTGGTCTGCGAACAGTAGAAACAGAAAACATAGATTCAGACCCCTTCCTTATGGTCACCACCCCCAGAGTTACTAACTCTAAGAGAATTGCAGATGCCCAATTAGGTTGAAGGATTAATCACCAAGGGCAGTCATAAAAAATAAAGACGAGGTGCGTTTAGTAAACTGGGTTCAGGGAGGGGGGATCTTACTGCCCAAAGATGACCACTTAGCGCTTTGCGGGTGGCAACGTCCCACCCTCTTAAGCACCGAGCGCTCTCCTTGTCAGGCACAAGAATCACAACATCACATCAGAACGCACAGCGGAAGCAATCGAAAGACAGAAAATCAAGCACACAGCTTATATTTACATATTTAAACAGGGCCGAAGCCTAATGTTTACAAGTACTGCCCCGGGGGCTACATCGATGAAACAAAAGATTCTAGTCTTAGTCCTATACTCTAGGACTCATGTCGCGGAAGACAGGGGGCGAGGCTGGGGTAATCGAACGGGCCATCTCCAAGGCTGGTATCTCATCCTGTGGTGCGAGGGATTCGTGTTGTCCCCTCTCCTGTGATTGGTTATAAGAAATAACCGTTAGTCACAGAGCTAAGTAGAAAACACATCCCCTCCCCGGATCCATATCCAGGGGCGGCTAAAGGACAGAAATAAATAGCCGAAGCAAGGAAGAGAGTTAGCAACAGGTATGCATATATATATAAAAGGGCTCACGCCCTATTATCCATAATCGCGCCGAATAGTAAATACACAACACTATCTCGCGCGTATATGCACCCAGGTATTCAAACCTGTACTCACACAAAAACCCTGTGTCGACACAGTTTAGACCGTTTTATTTCAAGCAGGGGAGCTAACCCCGCGGGCCTCACCGATGTGGCCGTCGGTGACAGTGGCCAGTCTTGCCACTTCTGAGTGTAGTCGTACTGTATCACTCAGGCCCTCCGGTACAACTTGGTGTACTAATTGGCTGTGAGCGACATCCGGCGAACCGATTTTTAGGCCGATCAGCGGAGGCAAAATTGCGGGTTCGGAGTGGAGATAACCCGCTAAGCTCATCTCCCTGTCGCCATGAGTCGTCAACCCTCCCACACCGGTACGAATGGTCTGTGGGCGTGACCGACCCGCCACTTTCAAACAATCTTCAAAACTTAAAGCGACCGCTTTAAAAACTTGACGCGACACTCTTACTCGACCGGTCACACAGCTTTTGACCGGGAGGCTCAGCGGTATGGGGGCTCCTTATTTGGGGCTAACCTGGGAGGAGGGGCTCAACTCTGGGTTTTTCCAACTAAGGCCTCGGAAGGGAGGATAAGCACTGCTTGCCAGCGTAGGGCTGCAATTAGTACCAAAATAGGAATAAGTGCAGCAACAAAAATTGGCCGAAAGCAAAGGCCATAATATCAGCAGAAAATTAGGCCGAAAGTAGAGGCCATGATATTAAGCAGAAAATTAGGCCGAAAGCAGAGGCCATGATATTAAGCAGAAAATTAGGCCGAATGCAAAGACCATGATTTTAAGCAGAAAATTAGGCCGAAAGCAGAGGCCATGATATTAAGCAGAAAAGTCGGCCAAAAGCAAAGGCCATATTATCTAGACCAGCGCGAGACTGGAGAATTGAAAGTACCGAAAGTAAAGGCAGGGGACCAGTACGAGACTGGATTTAAAGAAAAGTACAGAAAGTAAATGCAGGGGACCAGTACGAGACTGGATTTAAATAGAAGTACAGAAAGCAAATG
This sequence comes from Dactylorhiza incarnata, assembly GCA_033032865.1. Classification (NCBI taxonomy): domain Eukaryota; kingdom Viridiplantae; phylum Streptophyta; class Magnoliopsida; order Asparagales; family Orchidaceae; genus Dactylorhiza; species Dactylorhiza incarnata. Next base: position 6,285,583 of record JAWHQI010000104.1, on the reverse strand, counting down.
CAGGGGACCAGTACGAGACTGGATTTAAATAAAAGTACAGAAAGCAAATGCAGGGGACCAGTACGAGACTGGATTTAAATAGAAGTACAGAAAGCAAATGCAGGGGACCAGTACGAGACTGGATTTAAATAGACGTACAGAAAGCAGTAAATAAGGAAATGGTTTGTAGTCCAATCCCTCCATAAGAGGAGGCTTCAACGTCAACTCCGTTCATAGGAGGAGGTTCTGCTTTCTCCCCGTTCATAGGAGTTCTACTCTGTCTCGGGAGTTTATTTACATTTCATGATATTTTTAGTAATTCCCCTATTATCGTGGGTTCGTTCTTTTATAATTATTCCGGCATTATTGGAGTGCGACGTAGCACCGCGATTTCGTCCCGAGTTTTGCGTCGATGTTCTTAACTTAGTCGATTTCTTAGATCGATACACGTAATCTTTATTATGCGTTTAAAAATTATACGTCGAGAGGACGTCGGTTTATTTCGATGAATTTCGCTCCTTTTCGGGCGTTTATTTTGCTTGCAAAATACTTTTGGAGGACTAAAATAAGAGACCACACCTCCCAATTTTAATAGTAGTTGTAAAACACCCTTAAGTAGGGCCTATAATTTTTGGTGATTTTTCCCAACTCTTTTGGGCTTTTATTTCCTTAAAATAAACCTTATAAATAGGTTTAAAAATAGTAAACTTACTCCTAAAATTCCCAAAAAAATACTGGAGGTGCCCCTTAGGGTGGGGCACATTTTTCATTTAGGAAGTTTCTTCCTAATCTGCCCCATTTTTTCTTAAAAAAATGAGGAAGGGGGAAGGGAGGTTGGGGTGCAGTTAGAGGAAGGGAGGAGGCGCAGGGGGTGCTGCACCGCGCGCCATCCCACGACTCCCACAGCGGATCTGCGGCGGATCCGCTGTGGGGGGCACACAAGTGGAGGCGGGAGGCGGGAAATGAGAATAGGGGAGCCGCCCGATTTCCTGGGGGAGATCGGGCGGCTCCCGTTAGCCTTAATGGGAGGCGGCCGCTGCCACCGCCGGGCAGCGGACGGCTGGGGCCGGCGCCGCCCCCGGACGGTGCGCCGGGGGCCGGCGACTTCTCCAGGGGTGGTCCGGCGGCCTGACGCCGACGGCTACCACTGGGAAAGAAGACAGAAGGGGCGGGAGGAGGTGGCGCGACCTGCATGCGCCATGCAGGCTCGCTGCGCCGCCGCCTCCGCTGGGAGGGTGCCGGTGCAGCCCCCCCCCCCCCCCCCCGGCCGGTGCGCCGGGGGTCGGCGACCACTCCGGTGGTGGTCCGGCGGCCTGGCGCCGCCGGACCCCACCGGAAAACTGAGCAGAAGGGGGCGTGGAGGCGCGGCACCGCCTGCATGGGCCATGCAGCTTGTTACTCCACCGCCGCCTCCTCGGGAAGGGCCCTCCCTTCCGCCCCTGGTCGGGGCGCCGGGGAGGGGGCATACCTCCGGTGGGGGTCCGGCGGCCTGGAGCCGCCGGCCGCCGCCGGGGGTGGCGGTTTTTCCCTACAGGAAAACAGAGGAGGGGGAGGAGGCTTCGGGCGCCGCCGGGGCTGCGTCCTCCGGCGGCCCGGCCGCCTCCCCTTCGTTGGCGCCAAGGTCCCCGAGTGAGGACCTGCTCCCCCGGCGCCACCGCCGGCGCTGGGGGGTTGGCTTCCACGGCCAGCCGCCTCCCCGAGGCTTGCAAGCCTCGGGGTGGTGCTGGCGGCGCTCCGGCGACGGGGAGGGGGTCGGCTTGCCTCCGGGAGGTAAGAAGGGGGAGGGGAAGGTGTTCTACTTGTGATGGAGGGGGAGCTCGGGAGGTAGAGGGGCGACCGGCCATGGTGAGGAGGCAGGGTGGCGGCGATTTGGTTGGGCAGGGCTCCGGCGAGGGGGTTGGCTGGTCTTGCTGGCAGGGGAGAAGGAGGAGTTGGGGGGGGGGGGGGGGGGGGGGGGTTTAGCTTCAGGGAGGGGCCGAGCCCCCCTTATATAGGGAAGGGGGAGACCTCCCCCCCCCCCCCTCTCCTCTTTTCCCCACGTGGGGTTAAGGGAGGGTGAGTGGGGGGGGGGGGGAGATATTTTCTCCCCCTCCCCTCCCTTCTCTCTCTCCTGCCCACTTTGCCCCAATAGGGGCTGCCTATTCATAGGCAACCCCCTTCCCTTGGGGGAGGGACTTCTCTCCCCCCCCCCCCCCCCTCTCTTTCTCTTCTTTTTCAATGTGTTTTAAGCTGGGGGTGGGGGGGGGGGGGGTTGACCGAGGTCAACCTAGGACGGGGTCCTCCATGGTCCCGGGGTCCATTAAGATTTGTCGGGGTTGATGTCGGGTTCGTGCGCTTTATATTTCGTGCATTGCACTGAGGTGGTCTGCATAGTCCTAAAATGGCATACCATCCATACGACCTTGAATCGAAGTGCAACGAATTCTGTTGCGCTCGTATTGTTCATACGAGTCTAACGGAACTGACAGAATTCAATTCGGGGTTCGTACGGTCACTATTCATAATAATGAGGTAGTGGCGCGCTACGACACCCGATATGGTCGTTTTCTCCAAACGACCTTGGATCGAAGTGCAACGAATTCCATTGCGCTCGTATTGTTCATACGAGTCTAACGGAACTGACAGAAGTCAATTCGGGGTTCATTTGGTCACTGTACCCCAACAACTTAGTTGCGGTGCGCAACACCACTTAAAATGGTAGTTTTCTATCGCTCTGGCCTACTTTTATTGGGCTCACTAGGGCCTAGTGGCCCAATAAAAGTCGGGATGTTACAATCCAATAAAAATATAGAGATTTTCGTCCCCGAAAATTGGCTAAAGTAGGGGGTTTAAAGGATATACCTGGGGAAAGAGTGTCGGGTATTTTTCTTGAACGAGCGTCTCTGGTTCCCAAGTAAACTCTTCGCGTCCACAGTTTGACCACAAGATCTTGACCATCGTGATGGTTTTGTTCCGCAGTTCTTTGATCTTGGAGTCCACTATCTTCACTGGTTCGAGTTGGACGGATCGGTCGGATTGTACTGATGTTGGTGGTATGGGTAGATGCTGCTCCGGTTGACGTAGAACACGTCTTAGCGAGGAGACATGAAATACGCCGTGGAGGTTTCCCAGTTCAGCTGGCAGGGCTAATCTATAAGCGACGGGGCCAATCCTTTCAGTGACTTGATATGGGCCTAGATAGCGTAGATCTAGCTTTTTCTGCTTCTTTATTCGAGATACCCTGTGCATCGGTTTAATTTTTAAGAACACCATGTCTCCCACGTTGAATTCTACCATCCGATGATGCGCATCATAATATTTGGCTTGTTGACTCTGTGCCTCCAGCATACGTTCTTGAATCAACCCTATAGCTGTCGTGGTATCATCTATATAGGTGACTCCTAAAGCTTCGGGGTCCTCGTCTTGTGCCCAAGATAGCGGTGTTCGACAACGTCTTCCGTAATGGGCTTCGTAAGGTGCCATTTTGATGCTCGCCTGGAAGCTGTTATTGCATGAGAACTCCACTAAGGGCAGTAACTGCTCCCAAGGCTCATTGTGTTCCACTATGCATAATCAGAGGAGGTCTTCCATCGTCCGGTTCGTCCTTTCTGTTTGCCCGTCGGTCTGGGGATGGAAGGCGGTGCTAAAAGCTAATCTGGTTCCCAGATAAGCTTGCACTCTCCTCCATTCCTTTGATGTAAAGCGTTCATCGCGGTCAGACACGATTGACTTGGGTATCCCATGAAATTGGACCACCTGCTCTATAAATAGGCGGGCTAATATGTCGACACCGTCGCCTTGTCTGTTCGGGATGAAATGAGCCACTTTGGTGAGGCGATCTACTACGACCCATATTGAGTCGTTCCCTGCACGAGATCGGGGTAAGCCATGGACGAAGTCCATGGAGATATCCTCGAATTTCCATTCTGGTATCGGCAGGGGTTGTAGCAAACCTCTTGGGCTACGACACTCTGCCTTGACCATTTGACAAGTCTGGCAGTGGGCTACATAATCGGTGACGTCCTTCTTCATTCCTGGCCAGTATAATGTCCTTCGCAGGTCCGTATACATTTTTACTACCCCCGGGTGTATTGAATACCTCGTTTGGTGTGCTTCACGGAGTATCTCCTCCCGGATTCCCTCTGCAGCGGGAATGAATATGCGGTGTCTGTGCTGCAGGATGCCATCATACAAGTTGTAGTCTTCTTGTGCGCCGTGTTGCAAGGCCTGAATGATCGGGGCTGCTTCAACGTCGATCTTTTGCGCCTCTCGTATTCTGTCCCTGATGTCACACTGTATCTCCATCCAGTAAAGCTGGGCCTGATATTCCATCGGGTTCCTGCGGGTAATGAGGATGATATCCAAGTCTGCCAAGGACTTGATTAATTCACTTGGTATCATCTCTTGTCAATTGCCGGCCATCGGAGGTTGCCGACTTAAGGCATCTGCAACCTTATTGGCTTTGCCGGGGTGATATTGGAGAGCGAAGTCGTAATCGCATAGGAACTCCAGCCACCGGCGCTGTCAGAGATTTAGCTCCTTCTGGGTGAAGATGTATTTGAGGCTCTTGTGGTCAGAGAAAATCTCGCACCTTACCCCGTAGAGATAATGCCTCCAGAATTTTAGCGCGAACACTACCCCACCCAGTTCCAGGTCATGGGTTGCGTAGTTTAGTTCGTGGGGCTTTAGCCGACGTGAGGCGTAGGCGATTACTTTGCCGTGTTGCATCAACACGGATCCCAATCCTTTGAGTGAGGCATCGGCGTAGATCTGGAAGCCCTCTGTACCTGAGGGGAGTGTCAGAATCGGGGCTGATATCAGTCGGCTCTTTAGCTCTATGAACGTTGCTTCGCATTCAGGAGACCACTGGAAAGTCACGTCCTTTTTGGTCAGGGCGGTAAGTGGTAGCGCAATCTTAGAGAATCCTTCCACAAACTTTCGGTAGTAGCCGGCGAGGCCAAGGAAACTCCTGATGTCTGTTGCTGACTTAAGTGGCGGCCAGTCTCGTACTGCTCGTACCTTAGCTTGGTCCACCGCTACCCCGTTCTTGTTAACTGTGTGTCCAAGGAAGCCAACTTCTTCCATCCAGAACTCACATTTGCTGAACTTCGCGAAGAGCAAGTGCTCCCTTAGCTTGAGCAGTACCATTTGGATATGCCTGGAATGATCAGCTTTGCTCTTCAAGTAGATGAGTATGTCATCTATAAAGACTATCACGAAGTGATCTAGGAAGGGTTTAAACACCGTATTCATTAAAGCCATGAAGGCGGATGGAGCATTGGTCAATCCGAACGGCATTCCATGAATTCGTACAGTCCATAGCGGGAGCTGAAAGCGGTCTTGGGGATGTCTTCTTCTCGTACTCTGAGTTGATAGTAGCCGGATCTTAAATCCATCTTAGAAAAGACGGACGCGCCTTGTAATTGGTCGAACAATTCATCTATTCGGGGCAGGGGATAAGTATTTCGGACAGTGAGCTTATTCAGTTCCCTGTAGTCCACACAGAGACGCATGGATCCATCTTTCTTTTTAACGAATAGCACTGGGGCTCCCCAGGGCGAGGTACTTGGGCGAACGAAACCGGCGTCAACTAGCTCTTGTAGTTGAATCTTGAGCTCGACTAGTTCTCTCAGGGCCATTCGGTATGGAGCTCGGGACACGGGTCGGGCTCCATGTGTAAGTTCAATTTGGAAGTCCACTTCCCGTTGCGGGGGCAACCCGGGAAGGGATTCTGGAAAGATGTCCAGGAAGTCCCAAATTATGGGTACTCTAGAGAGCACCTGTGTCTTGTCCTCCATCTCGAAGTAAATTAGGTATACCTCGTCCTTTCGTCGGACTGCTTTCACTGTCTGTGCGGATGTTAAGATAATGCGGGTGACAGAAGGTATACCTGTTAGCGTGATGGACAACCCATTTGGGTTCTGGAGGTGGATCTCCCGAGTTGAACAGTTAATTTGGGCGCTGTGCTCGGCCAACCAGTCCATCCCTAGAATGATGTCGAATCCGGTTATCGCCAAAACGGTCGTGTTGACTTCGAATTCTATTCCTCCTAACATTGCTTGGAAGGAACACTTTTCTGTGGACGTCATATCTGATCCATCCGGGAGTCGTATTCGTATTGACATCCTGGATGATCGTACAGTGTTTCCCTTGTCAGCGATGAAGTTCTGTGTGACGAATGAATGCGTCGCACCGGTATCGAATAGCGTTTTAGCGGGATGACTTTCTACCAAAAGTAAACCTGATAATATATACATATATCATGATCATGAGTTTTTTACAAATACACAGGAGTTGACATGCTACACAAAAGGTCACAACATATATATATATATATATCACATCTTCCTAGGATATCGTAACTACTGAAAGTAGATACCTATCACTACATCGGGTGCAGGACCGTGCTGGAGGTCTAAAGCGTATGCCTCGAGGGGTGCTGCTCTGCCCTGCCTGGCCTGGCCTCTCCTGCCTGCAGGCTGTCCTCTGCGTCTACCTCATCCTCGTCCTCTCTCCGCGACTCCATACACGGCTCCTAGGCCGGGCCTACCTACTGCCTGAGGGCAAAAGGCGCGTATGTGCCCAGACTGCTGGCAGAGGTAGCAGTTCCCTGTGAAGGGAACATCTCGTCGTGCGGCTGGGGCGGGCTGAGGTGCTGGGGCTGGTGGTGCTGGGGCTGGAGGTGCCGGTCGAGGCGGGGGTGCCTGCCTATACGGCTGGTGACGCTGACGCTGTCTCCTGTCCAGGTCCTGTCTGCGTGGGCCTACTCCTCTCTCTCAGCCCTGAGTCCGGGGAACACCCACGTGTCCCCTTCGCTGCTGGGCCACCATCCGCTGATCCATCTCTAGAGTGGTGGCATGTGAGGCAATCGTGTGGAAGGATTCCTGAGAAATCATGATTAGGGCCTGACGGAGATTGTCTCGTAATCCCCGGTAAAATCTGGCCGCCCTGTCCCTATCTGTACCTGCTAAGGTCCCGGCGAAGCGGGCTGTTGAAGCCAAGCAGTCTCGAAGGATTGAAGCCGCGTGATCTGAAGCCAGCGATCTGTGCGGTCTCCAATAATCAGACCGCAGGTTCTCCTCTGATGTACCAGATTGCGCCGGATAAAGATGGGTTGAAGCTGCGCGGTCTCAAGTCAGCGGTCTGTGCGGTCTCCCAGAATCAGACCGCTGCTCCTCCTCAGATATGCGAGATCGTGCCAGATGAAGGCCGGCGATCTCCAGCTCTATCAGACAACTGTTTGATAACCGCGGTCTGTGCGGTCTCCATGCATCAGACCGCCACTTCTCCTCAAGTATGCGAGGTCGCATCTTGTGAAGGTCAGCAACATTCCGCCTCTCCAAGCAGTCTAGAGCCAGCGGTCTCAGCGGTCTCCAAGTGCAAGACTGCCAGTTCATCTCGGATATACCAGATCGCTTCTTATGGAGAGAAGTGGTCTGGCCCTCCCGGTCTCTCCCTTATGGGGGAGTGTTCGCCAGAACGATCTAACCGTCCGACGGTCTCCTCTGTCACACGACCTTCCTCCTGTCGTGTGATCGCCCGACCTCACTCCAGATCGCAGAAGTCGTTGCGGTCTCAATATTCCTGACCGCCCAGACCGCCCAGCTCTCTTGTGTACTGTGTATTTGTATTTAGTCCCACATCGTATATTTGTATTTTACTGTTTCCCTCCAAGTCTATATAAAGGAGGCAATACTCTTGTTATTTGGAAATAAAAATTCCTATTATTTTCAAGTTCTCACATGGTATCAGAGGGATCGATCTCTTCTACCGATCTCTTCTTTTTGACCGCACAATCCGTACGGTCTCATATCTCTCTCTCCGACCGGTCGTTCACCTCCTGACCGCGCGATCTCATCTATCTTCTCGAGACCGCGCGATCTCTCTTTTCATGGGTACCCCATCTGAGACTGCAACACCACCTCCCCAACCCCTGCCAACTCTTGTGGCTATTTCTACCCCCTCTGGAAACCTTGGCACCTCCTCCAAGCTCACTGGCTCTAATTATGCTGATTGGAGTGTCTCCTTCACCTTCCTCTTACGCTCTCAACGCAAACGCCATCATCTCACCGATGATCCTCCTCCCCGTGGATCTGCTACCTTTGATGATTGGGATGCTAATGATGCTCTGGTCCGCACCTGGCTTGCTAACAGTCTCTCTGATGAGTGCCTTCCTATCATTCGTCATGATGAGACAGTCAAGGCAGCCTGGAACCATCTTGCGGCCCTTTACTCAAAAGGTGCCAAAACCTCCCGCATCTACACCTTATATGCAGATCTCTTTGCCCGCCCAACCATGGATCCCACCACAGCATATCAAGTAGTTCAGGCCCTTGGGGCTGAACTCCTTCAACATCGGCCCTTCTCTGCTGATCTTACTGAACAACATAAACACTTCCAAGAGCTCCTAGTTGTGTGTTACCTTCTCTGTCTTCCGGAGTCCTATGATCTGATACGACAACAAATCCATGGAGAAGCTGAATCTCCAACTCTTGATGCCACCGCTGCTCGGGTCTCTGCTGTTACCTCCCTTCTCCAACGACCCTTGTTGTCTTCCCCTCCTCCTCCAGAGAGCTTTGCTCACAAGGCTGAACGTGGTCACACCGGTGGCCGTGGTGGATCTCTTGGTGGTCATGGACCTCCGCGGCACATCTGTTCTCATTGTGGTCGGAGGGGTCACTCAATTGATCGTTGCTATCTCAAGCATCCTCACCTTCGCCCTCTGGCTGCTGCTTCTCAACCGGGTACTAGCTCACCGTCTGCTTCTGTTGCTACCACCTCAGGTAGCGTGCATGTGGTTACTGAAGGTAAATGGCTTATCGATTCTGGAGCAACAAATCATATGACAGGAAACCCTCACCTTTTCTCTCAGTTACTAGAACACAAGAATTTACCTCCGGTTCTAACGGCAGATGGTTCTCCCTCACATGTGTGTGGGACTGGAATAGTTCAAGTCACTCCGACTATCTCTCTTCAGAACACTCTTTATGTGCCTACTTTTCCATGCAACTTACTATTAGTCAAGGCACTCTCTCAACAATTACAATGCTCTATTATGTTCACTCCGACTAACTGTTATTTTTAGGATCTTCAAACGAAGGAGACAGTTGCTACTGGGACTGAGAGTGGAGGCCTCTACTTCATTGACGTTCTTGCTGCTCACTCTGTTTCCACCATCTCTGATTCTCTCCATCAATGGCACCTCCGTCTTGGGCACCCTCCACCTCGGCTGCTGTATCAACTTCTACCTCGCCTCATCAAAGATACCTCTCCTCTCAACTGTGAAGCTTGTCAATTAGGAAAGCACCATCGGGCTTCCTACCCTGCCAAACATGGACGTAGCTCGACGCGTCCATTTGATCTCCTCCACTCGGACATCTGGGGTCCTTCTCCTACCAAGACCGTAGGTTGGGGTAGTTTGTATATTGTTACTTTTATTGATGACTTCACTCGTTGTACTTGGGTGTATCTGTTAAAAGATCGCTCAGAACTTTTTTCTGTTTTCAAAACTTTCTATAATGAAATTTCCACTCAGTTTGGAGTGTCTATCAAGACTATTCACACTGATAATGCTAAAGAGTATGTTTCTCATCAATTTTCTGAGTTTTGCATGAATCATGGTCTTATACATCAGACTAGTTGTCCTTATACTTCTCAACAAAATGGGATAGCGGAACGTAAGAATCGTCACCTCCTCGACATGGCTCGCACCTTACTCTTCCAGATGAATATGCCCAAAGCCTATTGGGGTCATGCCATCCTCATCTCCTGCTATCTCATTAACCGCATTCCCTCTACTCTTCTTCACGGCTCCACCCCCTTCTCTCTTCTATATCCCACCTCACAACCCTTCTCATTACCTCTCAAGGTGTTTGGTTGTACTGCGTTTGTCCACACTCCTTCCCCAGGTCGGGACAAACTCTCTCCTCGGGCCGTTAAATGCGTCTTTGTTGGTTATTATCCAACTCAGAAAGGGTACCGATGCTATGATCCCCTTCTCCGCAAACAATATGTTTCCGCTGATGTCACCTTCTTTGAAACTATTCCATACTTTTCTCACTCTTCCACCTCTCAGCCTCCTGCGCCTAGTCCAACAACACCGCTCATTTACTCTCCACCACCACCACCTACTCTCCCAACTCCACCACCTCCTCCTTCCCCTCCACCTCCTCCAGCATCTTCTTCCACCTGTCCTCCTACTCCGGGGCCTTCTCTCCCGGCTCTTGGGCCAGCACTATCTTCTTCTGATGATGACTCTCCTGCAGATACAGTCACCACTGAAGACCTCCCTATTGCTCTTCGGAAGGGAGTTCGCTCATGTACGCAACACTCTATTCACGATGTTGTAACTTATGCTCAACTTACCCCCTCTGCTAGGGCTTTTGCTATTGCTATTATAGATACTGCCACCCCAACCAGTTATCAGGAGGCTCTTGCCATCCCACATTGGAAGGCTACCATGGATGATGAAATCTCCACCCTTCAGGACCGTGGCACTTGGACCCTTGTTCCTCCACCTATTGGGATAGATGTTGTTGGGTGTAGATGGGTCTTTGTGATAAAATATTGTGCTGATGGCTCTGTTGACCGCTACAAATCTCGCTTGGTTGCCAAAGGTTTTACTTAGACATATGGAGTAGACTTCTTTGACACTTTCTCACCTGTCGCTCGGCTTACAACCATCAGGGTCCTTTTCTCTGTGGCCGTCAACAAAGGTTGGCAACTCTCTCAATTGGATGTCAAGAATGCCTTTCTCTATGGTGATCTTCAAGAGGTTGTTTTCATGGAGCAACCTCCAGGGTATGTTGCTCCGGGGGAGACTCGTGTATGTAAGCTAAAGAAGGCCATCTATGGTCTTAAGCAAAGTCCTCGCGTCTGGTTCGAAAAATTTAACGAGGTTATCAAGATCATTGGATTTGCCCGTAGTTCTGCGGATCACTCTCTCTTCATTCGCAAGACATCTCATGGAATGGTTGTTCTGGCTGTATACGTTGATGACATCCTTCTCACAGGTGATGATGTTGAAGGTGTCTCCCTTACAAAGAAACATCTCCTCCAACACTTTGTGACCAAAGATATGGGGACCCCCAAGTACTTTCTGGGCATTGAAATCTCAAGGAAGCATAGCTCCATTGTTCTCTCACAACGGAAGTATGCTATTGATCTTCTAAAGGAAACAGGTCTTTTGGGTGCTAAACCTGCTAAATATCCAATGACAATTAGAGACGACAAACTCTGGACTGACAACTCACCTCCTCTACCTGATAGCACTAGATATCGTCGTCTTGTAGGCAAGCTCATCTACCTAACTGTAACAAGACCTGATATCTGCTATGCTGTTGGGAAGGTCAGCCAATTCATGCAAGCTCCGAAGGAATGTCATCTTCAAGCTGCTTTAAAGATATTAGAATACGTTAAGGGATCTCCAGGGAAGGGACTTCTGTTCCAAAGGAACAACCATCTCAAGATAGAAGCCTATTCCGATGCTAGCTACGCTGATGATAAAGGAGACAGGAAATCCACATCTGGGTTCTGCACCTTCGTGGGAGGAAATCTAGTGAGCTGGAAGAGCAAGAAACAAGCAGTAGTATACAGATCAAGTGCTGAGGCCGAGTACAGAAGCATGACCCAAACCACATGTGAGTTAAAGTGGTTATGAACTCTCCTTCTTCACTTAGGAGAAGTTTACAACCATCATTTGCCAATGTTCTGTGACAACAAAGCTGCAATCTATATATCTCAGAACCCAGTCTTTCATGAGAGAACCAAACACATTGAAGTGGACTGTCATTTCATCAGGGAAGAAATCTTGAAGAAACAAATATGTACTCCCTTCGTAACTTCGGATAAAGAGCTGGTTGATATCTTCACCAAACCGATATCTTCATCCTTCTCCGATGTGTGTAACAAGCTAGGCATGATTGATATATATGCTCCAGCTTGTGGGGGAGTGTTGAAGCCAAGCGGTCTCGAAGGATTGAAGCCGCGCGATCTGAAGCCAGCGGTCTGTGCGGTCTCCAATAATCAGACCGCAGGTTCTCCTATGATGTACCAGATCGCGCCGGATAAAGATGGGTTGAAGCTGCGCGGTCTCAAGTCAGCGGTCTGTGCGGTCTCCCAGAATCAGACCGCTGCTCCTCCTCAGATATGCGAGATCGTGCCAGATGAAGGCCGGCGATCTCCAGCTCTATCAGACAACTGTTTGATAACCGCGGTCTGTGCGGTCTCCATGCATCAGACCGCCACTTCTCCTCAAGTATGCGAGGTCGCATCTTGTGAAGGTCAGCAACATTCCGCCTCTCCAAGCAGTCTAGAGCCAGCGGTCTCAGCGGTCTCCAAGTGCAAGACTGCCAGTTCATCTCGGATATACCAGATCGCTTCTTATGGAGAGAAGTGGTCTGGCCCTCCCGGTCTCTCCCTTATGGGGGAGTGTTCGCCAGAACGATCTAACCGTCCGACGGTCTCCTCTGTCACACGACCGTCCTCCTGTCGTGTGATCGCCCGACCTCACTCCAGATCGCAGAAGTCGCTGCGGTCTCAATATTCCTGACCGCCCAGACCGCCCAGCTCTCTTGTGTACTGTGTATTTGTATTTAGTCTCACATCGTATATTTGTATTTTACTGTTTCCCTCCTAGTCTATATAAAGGAGGCAATACTCTTGTAATACTCAGTTTTTTGGAAATAAAAATTCCTGTTATTTTCAAGTTCTCACACGGGCCAAATGGATAAACTCTCTCTGGTAGTCTGGAACCGTCCTATCTCCCTGTCGGATCTGCAGGAACCGCTCCTGGAGTGCCATCCGATCCGCATCTGAAATGAAGTGCTCTAAAAAGGCCTCTGAGAACTCCCCCCAGAGGATCGTGCTGAGTGGTCAACCTCTAAATGTAGAGCGGCAGGTGGCCCTCCACCAATCTCGGGCATAGCCCTCTAGCATGGTCACTACCAAGGACACTGCGGCTATGGCGGGGCACATCATCCCGACTAAGAGCTCCTCTACCCTCTCCACCCACTCTTCGGCCTGAATGGCTAACTCGGTACCTCGGAAGCTGGGGGGCCTTAGCCCCCGGAATGTCGTCAGAAGATCGGTGGGTACGGTGGCATGCTGGGGTGGCCGTAGGGTGGCTGTCTGGAAAGCGGCTAATAATGCTATCAGGGTCCTTCCTAGCTCTGTATCCCCAAACGGAACTGCGGCTGGAGTGGCCGAGGCTGGTGGTGGAGTGGTAGGGTGGTACTGATCCTTAGAGGAGGATCTTCCGTTACTCGACTCGGGTATCTGGAGAAGTAACAAAACGAACATCGGTACTTGCAAAAATAAGGGAATTTTGCAGGACTGAAACGAAAAGAAAGCGGAAAGCGTGCAGGTGTACTACCGTGCAGTCTCGAATCCTTAACCTTAAACCTAAAGGGTCTACCAGGCTTCCGCTGCGTTGTTCGTCCCGAACCAAGAACCGGAACCGAGAACGGGAGGATCGAAAGACTGCCCCATGTGGTCGGATCGTGGTAGCTCTGATCCATTTGTAAGACCCCCCCCCCCCCCCCCCCCCCCTCCCCAAACTGAACCGGGTTCAGGGAGGGGGGATCTTACTGCCCAAAGATGACCACTTAGCGCTTTGCGGGTGGCAACGTCCCACCCTCTTAAGCACCGAGCGGTCTCCTTGTCAGGCACAAGAATCACAACATCACATCAGAACGCATAGCGGAAGCAATCGAAAGACAGAAAATCAAGCACACAGCTAATATTTACATATTTAAACAGGGCCGAGGCCTAATGTTTACAACTACTGCCCCGGGGGCTACATCGACGAAACAAAAGATTCTAGTCTTAGTCCTATACTCTAGGACTCACGTCACGGAAGACAAGGGGCGAGCCTGGGGTAATCGAACGGGCCATCTCCAAGGCTGGTATCTCATCCTGTGGTGCGAGGGCTTCGTGCTGTCCCCTCTCCTGTGATTGGTTATAAGAAATAACCGTTAGTCACAGAGCTAAGTAGAAAATACATCCCCTCCCCGGATCCATATCCAGGGGGCGGCTAAAGGACAGAAATAAATAGCCGAAGCAAGGAAGAGAGTTAGCAACAGGTATGCACATATATATAAAAGGGCTCCCGCCCTATTATCCATAATCACGCCGAATAGTAAATACACAACACTATCTCGCGCGTATATGCACCCAGGTATTCAAACCTGTACTCACACAAAAACCCTGTGTCGACACAGTTTAGACCGCTTTATTTCAAGCAGGGGAGCTAACCCCGCGGGCCTCACCGATGTGGCCGTCGGTGAGAGTGGCCAATCTTGCCACTTCTGAGTGTAGTCGTACTGTATCACTCAGGCCCTCTGGTACAACTTGCTGTACTAATTGGATGTGAGCGACATCCGACGAACCGATTTTTAGGCCGACCAGTGGAGGCAAAATTGCGGGTTCGGAGTGGAGATAACCCGCTGCGCATATCTCCCTGTCGCCATGAGTCGTCAACCCTCCCACACCGGTACGAACGGTCCGTGGGCGTGACCGACCCGCCACTTTCAAACAATCTTCAAAACTTAAAGCAAGCGCTTTAAAAACTTGACGCGGCACCTCTTACTCGATCGGTCACGCAGCTTTTGACCGGGAGGCTCAGCGGTATGGGGGCTCCTTATTTGGGGCTAAACTGGGAGGAGGGGCTCAACTCCGGGTTTTTCCCAACTAAGGCCTCGGAAGGGAGGATAAGCACCGCTTGCCAGTGTAGGGCTGCAGTTAGTACCAAAATAGGAATAAGTGCAGCAGCAAAAATTGGACGAAAGCAGAGGCCATAATATCAGCAGAAAATTAAGCCGAAAGCAGAGGCCATGATATTAAGCAGAAAATTAGGCCGAAAGCAGAGGCCAAGACATTAAGCAGAAAATTAGGCCGAAAGCAAAGGCCATGATTTTAAGCAGAAAATTAGGCCGAAAGCAGAGGCCATGATATTAAGCAGAAAAGTAGGCCGAAAGCAAAGGCCATATTATCAAGACCAGTGCGAGACTGGAGAATTGAAAGTACCGAAAGTAAAGGCAGGGGACCAGTACGAGACTGGATTTAAAGAAAAGTACAGAAAGTAAATGCAGGGGACCAGTACGAGACTGGATTTAAATAAAAGTACAGAAAGCAAATGCAGGGGACCAGTATGAGACTGGATTTAAATAGAAGTACAGAAAGCAAATGCAGGGAACCAGTATGAGACTGGATTTAAATAGAAGTACAGAAAGCAAATGCAGAGGACCAGTACGAGACTGGATTTAAATAGACGTACAGAAAGCAGTAAATAAGGAAATGGTTAGTAGTCCAATCCCTCCATAAGAGGAGGCTTCAACGTCAACTCCGTTCATAGGAGGAGGTTCTGCTTTCTCCCCATTCATAGGGGTTCTACTCCGTCTCGGGAGTTTATTTACATTTCATGATATTTTTAGTAATTCCCCTATTATCGTGGGTTCGTTCTTTTATAATTATTCCGGCATTATTGGAGTGCGGCGTCGCACCGCAATTTCGTCCCGAGTTTTGCGTCGATGTTCTTAACTTAGTCGATTTCTTAGATCGATAAACGTAATCTTTATTATGCGTTTAAAAATTATACGTCGAGAGGACGTCGGTTTATTTCGATGAACTTCGCTCTTTTTCGGGCGTTTATTTTGCTTGCAAAATACTTTTGGAGGACTAAAATAAGAGACCACACCTCCCAATTTTAATAGTAGTTGTAAAACACCCTTAAGTAGGGTCTATAATTTTTGGTGATTTTTCCCAACTCTTTTGGGCTTTATTTCCTTAAAATAAACCTTATAAATAGGTTTAAAAATAGTAAACTTACTCCTAAAATTCCCAAAAAAATACTCGAGGTGCCCTTTGGGTGGGGCACATTTTTAATTTAGGAAGTTTCTTCCCAATCTGCACCATTTTTTCTCAAACAAATGAGGAAGGCGGAAGGGAGGTTGGGGTGCGGTTAGAGGAAGGGAGGAGGCGCAGGGGGTGCTGCACCGCGCGCCATCCCGCGGCTCCCACAGCGGATCTGCGTCGGATCCGCTGTGGGGGGGCACACAAGTGGAGGCGGGAGGTGGGAAACGAGAATAGGGGAGCCACCCGATTTCCTGGGGGAGATCGGGCGGCTCCCGTTAGCCTTAACGGGAGGCGGCCGCTGCCACCGCCGGGCAGCGGCCGGCTGGGGCCGGCGCCGCCCCCGGTCGATGCGCCGGGGGCCGGTGACTTCTCCAGGGGTGGTCCGGCGGCCTGGCGCCGCCGGCTACCACTGGGAAAGAAGACAGAAGGGGCGGGAGGCGGTGGCGCGGCCTGCATGCGCCATGCCGGCTCGCTGCGCCGCCGCCTCCGCTGGGAGGGTGCCGGTGCCGTCCCCCCCCCGGCCGGTGCGCCGGGGGTCGGCGACCACTCCGGTGGTGGTCCGGCGGCCTGGCGCCGCCGGATCCCACCGGAAAACTGAGCAGAAGGGGGCGGGGAGGCGCGGCACCGCCTGCATGGGCCATGCAGCTTGCTGCGCCGCCGCCGCCGCCACCGGCGCCGCCTCCTCGGGGAGGGCCCTCCCTGCCGCCCCTGGTCGGGGCGCCGGGGAGGGGGCAGACATCCGGCGGGGGTCCGGCGGCCTGGAGCCGCCGGCCGCCGCCGATTTTTCCCTACAGGAAAACAGAGGAGGGGGAGGAGGCTTCGGGCGCCGCCGGGGCTGCGTCCTCCGGCGGCCCGGCCGCCTCCCCTTCGTCGGCGCCAAGGTCCCCGAGTGGGGACCTGCTCCCCCGGCGCCACCACCGGCGCTAGGGGGTTGGCTTCCACGGCCAGCCTCCTCCCCGAGGCTTGCAAGCCTCGGGGTGGTGCTGGCGGCGCTCCGGCGACGGGGAGGGGGTCGGCTTGCCTCTGGGAGGTAAGAAGGGGGAGGGGAACTTGTTCTACCTGTGATGGAGGGGGAGCTCGGGAGGTAGAGGGGCGGCCGACCATGGTGAGGAGGGAGGGTGGCGTCGGTTTGGTTGGGCAGGGCTCCGGCGAGGGGGTTGGCTGGTTTTGATGGCAGGGGAGAAGGAGGAGTTGGGGGGGGGGGGGGGGGGGGGGGGGTTAGCTTCAGGGAGGGGCCGAGCCCCCCCCCCCCCCCCCCCCCCCCCCCCCCCCCCCCCCCCCCCCCTTATATAGGGAAGGGGGAGACCTCCCCCCCCCCCCCTCTCCTCTTTTCCCCACGTGGGGTTAAGGGAGGGTGAGTGGGGGGGGGGGAGATATTTTCTCCCCTCCCCTCCCTTCTCTCACTCCTGCCTATTCATGGGCAGCCCCCTTCCCTTGGGGGAGGGGCTTCTCTCTCCTCTCCTCCCCCCCTCTCTCTTTCTCTTCTTTTCCAATGTGTTTTAAGCGGGGGGGGGGGGGGGGGGGGGGGGGGGTTGACCGAGGTCAACCTAGGACGGGGTCCTCCATGGTCCCGGGGTCCATTAAGATTTGCCGGGGTTGATGCCGGGTTCGTGCGCTTTATATTTCGTGCGTTGCACTAAGGTGGTCTGCATAGTCCTAAAATGGCATACCCTCCATACAACCTTGAATCGAAGTGCAACGAATTCCGTTGTGCTCGTATTGTTCATACGAGTCTAACGGAACTGACAGAAGTCAATTCGGGGTTCGTACGGTCACTATTCATAATAATGAGGTAGTGGCGCGCTACGACACCCGAAATGGTCGTTTTATCCAAACGACCTCGGATCGAAGTGCAACGAATTCCGTTGCGCTCGTATTGTTCATACGAGTCTAACGGAACTGACAGAAGTCAATTCGGGGTTCATTTGGTCACTGTACCCCAACGACTTAGTTGCGGTGCGCAACACCACTTAAAATGGTAGTTTTCTATCGCTCGGGCCTACTTTTATTGGGCTCACTAGGGCCTAGTGGCCCAATAAAAGTCGGGATGTTACAGTTGCGTCTTAAGAGTCAAACCTAGTTCAATTCCACCTTGGTCTGCGAACAGTAGAAACTGAAAACATAGATTCAGACCCCTTCCTTATGGTCACCACCCCCAGAGTTACTAACTCTAAGAGAATTGCAGATGTCCAATTAGGTTGAAGGATTAATCACTAAGGGCAGTCATCGAAAATAAAGACGGGGTGCGTTTAGTAAATCTATCAATTCAGGAATTTGACGAGAACCTATTAGGGGAGGCGAAGGATGACTTAGCAAGAAGTGAAAATTATGATTTAGAGATAACACAAGGAAGTAGTCGGTCACTAGGAATGGCATGGTTCGGTGTTCAATAGAACACCGACACATGTCTGTCCGAGTCAAATGGTAATCCACCCTAGAATTTTAGAGCAATTGGAGAGTAAATGGGCGTACAAATGGGTAACAACTAAATAAAATAAATATCCTGGAAAGGGTGATTTGGGCTTCAGTCACCATCACATTCCCTAGTACCGCTGCGAGCACTTCACCGGGTAATCCATGAGAAGTCCAGGATTCACCCCAAGCTGTTAAGATCAAATAACAATAGACAAGAATAGTAAGTAGGAGAACTTGAAACATAATCTCCCTCCCAAATTTGGGAAGGAAGGAAATAAGGACTGTGATAGTCCTGCGAGCGGTAGGCTCGGGTTAAAAGGAATAAGGACTGGGATAGTCCTGCGAGCGGTAGGCTCGGGTTATAAGGAAGGACTGTGGTAGTCCTACGAGCGGTAGGCTCGGGTTATAAGGAAGGACTGTGATAGCCCTGCGAGCGGTAGACTCGGGTTAAAAAGGAATAAGGACTGGGATAGTCCTGCGAGCGGTAGGCTCAGGTTATAAGGACTGTGGTTGTCCTGCGAGCGGTAGGCTCGGGTTATAAGGAAGGTCTGTGGTAGTCCTGCGAGTGGTAGGCTCGGGTTATAAGGAAGGACTGTGGTAGTCCTGCGAGCGGTAGGCTCGGGTTATAAGGAAGGACTGTGATAGTCCTGCGAGCGGTAGGCTTGGGTTAAAAGGAATAAGGACTGGGATAGTTCTGCGAGCGGTAGGCTCGGATTATAAGGAATAAGACTGGTGTAGTCTAGCGAGCGGTAGGCTCATAGTTTAAATATAAGACTGGTGTAGTCTAGCGAGCGGTAGACTCATAGTTTAAATATAAGACTGATGTAGTCTAGCGAGCGGTAGCCTCGTAGTTTAAATATAAGACTGGTGTAGTCTAGCGAGCGGTAGGCTCATAGTTTAAATATAAGACTAGTGTAGTCTAGCGAGCGGTAGGCTCGTAGTTTAAATGTAAGACTGGTGTAGTCTAGTGAGCGGTAGGCTCGTAGTTTAAATATAAGACTGATGTAGTCTGACGAGCGGTAGGCTCTACTTTATAAATATTTATTTAGAATTGCGAGCTGGAAGCTCGGTAGTAAGGGTTAATACATATTTGCATATGCATAAGATGTGGCGGGTCTTCAGTCCTGGCTTATTCATCACACCGACAGCAGTTCGTTGACTCGGCAGTGTTAGTGGTTTGATTAGGGGCCATGTTGTTTTGCTGCGCGTCCGACGGGACGGATTCCCTAAACCCTGCCTGGCCATTTCAGTTTAGTACGCAGGAGCTCGTGAGTACCGGGTACCGGTATCACAGCGTACGTTTGGGCTTAGGTCTGGTAGTGTGACTTACCCACCTAGGTGAGGAGACGCCCGCTCCTCTGCCACCGTTTGACCACGACGGAAGGTGCCCGAGAGGTTAGCTACCTCCGAAAAGTGGGAACTAAAGGTCTGTACGTACAGAGTCGCGTGTGTGAGTTGCACCATTGCATTGTATTGCATTGCATTGTATTGCATATTATAGCATAGCATTCTTGCATAAATCAGAGACCTCATCGTATAAATTAGTATGGGCTCTTTTATACGATAAGTTTACTTCTTGCCAGATCCCTTAGCTTATGTATTTGTGTATGTATACACATAAGTTAAGGTTACTTTCATAGCTGCTCTAGTTGTTTCTTTACTTGCTCTAGTTTTCTTTATAACTACTCTGGTGTACTTTTCTAGTTGCTTAGACTATTTTATAACTGCGTGTGTATACTCACTTTGACGCTCGTTTATATACTACTCGATTTCTTTGTGGCCCCTTGATTTATTATGATAGATTTGCTAGAAAGGTGCTTGATGTATATATATGTATACATGTTGTTAGCTATTGATATAATTGCTAGATGTAAATGCTTTTACATACATGTTGTTAGCTATTTATATAATTGCTAGGTTAGTAATACCCGCTTGTCACCTGCTTTTGATTTACCCCTTTGATGTCCTCTGCTTCCTCCTCCCGCACGGTGCCTAGGAGTCGCGGGTGGAGGCGGTGAGGAATATGCTGAGTCTTATAGACTGACGGTCGGTGGACCTCATCATTTTATGGATGACGTGTCGGAACAGCAGGACCTCGTTCAGAGACAGGACAGGAGGACGGGATGAAGCAGAGCAGTCACTACACGTCGCCGCAGCAGCAGCTACAGATGCATGAAGACGGTGTTTGTTAGCTTCCGCATAGATGTAGAGTGAGAGTGTTGTTGCACTATATTTGAACATGTACCGGGCATAAGCCCTTATTCGTTTAGTTCTTTCTCATCGTGGACATTGTAATCATGTATTATGATAAATATATAATGTGATTTTGTGGACTTGTTTCATTTAATACTTCAATTACTGTGATTATGGTTGGCCTGGATGATGATGAATAGCCGGCAGGATCGGCGTCTTGTGGCGGCGACCATTGGGTGTAATGGTGTCGCCGCAAGACGGCGGTTCTGGGCGGTAAGACTCGGGAAAGAATGCAAAAAAGGAGGGTCTTACAGTTTATCTATGTTTATTTTCTGTACTTTTATTTACTGTACTGTTATCTATGTTTACCTGCATTAATGGACATTTATAACACTGTTATCTATGTTTATTTTGAAAATAATGTAGTGTACTTGTCGAGGTTTACAATGTTATCTTCGGATGAAAGCAGTTTTGGTGAGGAGACTGAGCAGCAAGTAGCTGGTTGGTTTTATCGTAATAGGGCACTCAATGGACAATAATTTATATTAGCAGCGAATAGCGAGTTAACCGGGTCTAGTGGTTTCTCTAATACACCTTGCATGACATCAAGCCAAACAGGAGCTAGGTGGATTGGTGAACTACTCGATGAACACCCTTAAAGATTTTTCAGCGCGTTTAGAATGTCCAAGGTAATATTTGCAGATCTGCTTACACTCCTCACACAACAACAAAATGGATTGCACGGATCCAGGAGAACTCTACCACGAGAAGTGCTTGCAGTTATATTGCATATTTTAGGCCATAATGTACCAATGCAAATTGCAGGCGAACGATTCCAACACTCTACAAAAACTATAAGTAGATTTTTTGTAAAGGGTATCACTGCTATAAAGAGATTATCTTCGGATGTCATCACCCCTGTAGACCCCCTTTTCAATGATATTTCTCCCCAAATATTGAATGACGCTCGATACATGTCGTTCTTTAAATACTATGTTGGAGCTATTGATGGAACACATGTGGATGCTCGAGTTCCTACTGATCAACAGACATCCTACATTGGCCGGCATGACACAACAACGCAGAATGTTATGGCGGTTTGTGATTTCAACATGTGTTTCACCTTCGCATTAGCAGGTTGGGAGGGCTCCACTCATGATAGCCGTATATTTCAGCGTGCTCTTATGGACCCCAGTTACAATTTCCCGTACCCACCACCTGGTTAGCCTTTCACTTCTTGAGTACCCTTTTTTTAAAGAAATTTGTAAGATTATTAGTTATGATCGCTATTACTCACACATAGATTGCACTGTATAATTTTGCAGGCAAATATTACGTAGTAGATGTCGGATATCCACTACAACGTGGTTTTCTGAAACCGTTTTCAGGTGCATGGTATCATTTACCAGATTTTAGAAAGGGCAATAGGCCTATACAAGGGCGCCAGGAAATATTCAACCAGACTCACTCGTCCTTGCGCAGCGTCATAGAACGTTCATTCGGAGTATGGAAAAAGAAGTGGAAAATACTTAGAGATGTGCTGCCATACAGTTTGACAAAGCAACGAGACATTGTGATTGCAACAATGACTTTGCATAATTATATTCGCAGACACTCATCCCGCTCAGACAATCATTTTCGTGCTTGTGATGAAGACGAGCATTTCATTTAACCGGCGGGCCTTCAGAGAAGAACAAGACAGAGTAATGAAAGCTCAAGTGGAGACCTTGTTAGAGGGATTCGAGTAGGGGTGGATGAGATGGTGGCATTGCGTGACTCCATTGCCGATCAACTACACCGAGCTTGAACGTTTTTTGAGTTCATATATGTGTTTATGAGTTCCTGTATGTGTTTGCATAGTTCCTGTATGTTTGAGGTTTACAAGTTTCTCTTTCCAAATAATTATTTCCAAAATAAATCTACATAGTCTTCAAAAATAATTTAAAAAAATATCTAATAAAAAAATTTATAATAAAAAAAATTTATGAAACGCCACCGCAGTTTTGCCAAACGATTCTCTGTTTTGAACAGCTCTGCAAACACAGAATAATCAAACAGAACTCCATTTCCAGCAACAAGTTTCCAACAGCTCCATTTACAAACCTGCATTTCTAACAGCTCCTTTTACAACCGCAACCGCTCAACCAAATGAAGTTTAAGACTTTGTTTGGCTCGGGTGCAGCAATTGAAAAAATCAGCGGGGAAAAATAGTGGTGAAATAATCAGTTGTTTGCAGAGTGGTGGAATAAGCACTGAAGATCAACATTTTCGGTGCTCTTTGAAAAAAATACATGTATATCATAATTTTATTTATATTCATAAATTAATAAATTAATAACTTTATTTTATAAATATTATATAAATAAAACTATACTTATTAAAATTATATTATAAATTGATATTATTTTGATAATGTAAATCGTATTTATTTTATTAATATATTAAAATATATAATTTATATATGTTATTTAAATTATATTATAAATATTATAAATTTTATGCGATTGTTATCCGCACTACAGTTTTGGCTATCCACACTCTTTTTGTATGAGTTATTACACGTCTTTTGGAAATACGTATTGTACGTGCCTTTTTAGGAAAAGTGATCTACAACTTTCGTGTTGATCACTTTTCCTAAAAATGCACGCACAAGACGTGTTGCCGCCCTGATTGAAACATGTGCGTAACTATAACGACTTTTCTAAAATACACCTTGTACATGCATTTTTAGGAAAAAATGTTCAACACAAAAGTTGTAGATCTCATCGAGATCTACAACTTTCGTGTTGAACACTTTTCCTAAAAATACATGTACAAGACCCAAAAGGCATGTAATAACTCGTACAAAAAGAGTGCGGATAGCCTAATTGTAGTGCGGAGTCTACCAAACATGATAATCAACGTGGAGATGGACTTATGACTCGGAAATCTCGATAATGAGCGATTTCGAGGCAGTGTGTTTTTTTTACTGATGTTCTAAAATTAGCATTTGACGCGTCGTTTTGCGAAACAGCGGCACACAACTGTGCAATCGTGGAGCCAAACATAGCCTATGTTTGTGTAACTATTAAATAAAAATAAAATATAAAATATAGTTTGGTTGTGATGTTTAAGGCATTTTTTGGTATATCAGTGTCATTTTAAAAGCGAGTAGTTTGAAAGGGAGATGATAAATTGTATTTTCAAAATTGAAGCTCTGTTTGGATAACATTCATTCCCGTGACAGTTTTAATTATATTCAAAATTAATTCAACATGAGTTTTATTTATTGCTTTTTAATTTTTTCTAATTTTTAAAAACAAAATTAAGTATTATATATATTGAATGTTTTATAAATTTATAGACATAATTTTATTATATATATAACTTCTATTGATTAAATAAAATAAAATAAAATAATATCAAATATGCCATTTGGGAAAGGAGAAAAGATCTTATCTCGGGGTTCATTCCAAAAAAGTGGAAAAAGCCAATTTTAAAACGGTGGCAAACCAATTATTGCCAAACACTCATAGTCCGACCCGATTAGAATGGAGGCGAAAGGGAGTGTGAAATAATTTGTAGTCGGAAGAACACGTCAACCAACAGGAGAATAAGGACACCAATAGATGAACACAAGCTTTCACAATAATAATTCTGGTAGCTAGTTACAACTGAACAAGGCTGAATACAAGTTGCATCCAACTTGAATCACAACAGCCAATAGTAGGTAAGAACTTGGTCACGGACAAGGTCCGCTTCTCCTCCGGAGCACACCGCGCAGGTGATACTCGCTCCTCGCTAGCGCCGGCGTTATCGCTAGCGCCGGGCGTTAGCTCTCCAACTCGCAAGCTCGCTGCTCGCACTCCAAGCTACTCGCGTGCTCGCCACGCTTCGCTTCCTCCACTACTCGCTACCGCGTGCGCTAGCCACTAGCGTCGGGCGCTATCTCCGAAGTAGGTACTCGCTACTTCCTTCTCTACTCGCTAACGCAGGCGCTATCCGCTATCGCCGGAGCTATCTCCCGAGTAGGTAACTCGCCTGTCGAACTTACTCCAAGTTCGATGCTCGCCTGGTGGCGCTCTGGTATCTCTAACTCGCTCAAAATTGAGGATACTCGCCACTTTCAGAATCGATGCTCTTTAGGGGGGTACCCCTCTATTTATAGGCAAAACAAGGGGGTGGCGAGTATGAGCTAGCGCTGGCGCTAGCTCACTTCAATTCTAACACTCCCCCTTGAAGTGAGCTCCGGGAACAACTCCAAGCAACGAGCGAAGCCTCCGGAACGGCCCCACAGATAGGGGCTTCGTGAATATATCCGCGAAGTTGTCTTCACTCCTCACATGCTCCACATCGATCAAGCCACCCAGCACCTTCTCTCTGATAAAGTGATGCTCGATCTCAATGTGCTTGGTCCTTGCATGACATACTGGATTGGTTACCAGTTTCAATGCACTCTCATTGTCCCCGCGTAGCACAGTAGGTCCGCTGACCTCCTCGTCCACATCCTCCACTAGTCTCCTTAGCCAGACACACTCCTGAGCTGCTAAGGACGACGCCTTGTACTCGGCCTCCGTGGTAGAAAGGGAAATAGATTCCTGCTTCTTGCTACACCACGAGATAGCAGCTGCTCCACATAAGAACACGTAACCTGATGTCGACTTACGATCATCAGCGTCACCTCTGTAATCTGCATCCGTGTACCCATGCAGCTTGAAGTCAGACTTCTCTTCATAGGACAACCCCATCTCAAGGGTTCCCTTCACGTACTTCAGTATCCCTTTGGCTGCCTCCAGATGAGGCTTCCGTGGCTCCTGCATATACCGACTAACTCGGCCGACAGCAAAGGCGATGTCCGGCCTCGTGATAGTCAAGTAGATAAGACTCCTCATCAGTGCCCGAAAGATCTTCGGATCAGGAAGAATCCTCCCCTCTTCCTTCCGAAGCTTCAGCCCAGCCTCCAGTGGAACGGAACTGCTCTTCCCCTCCTTCATGCCGAATCTTTCGATGATCCTCTCGGCATACGCCCTCTGGGAAACATACAACCCGCCTCTTCTCTTCTCAACTTGGAGGCCAAGGAAATGGTGCAGCTCACCAAGATCCTTCATCTCGAAACGTATGGAAAGCTGCTGTCTCAGCGCCGCGACCTCCTCAGAGTTGTTCCCTGTCACGATCATGTCATCGACGTATAGCAGCACCAGTACGTGAAGACTTCCACTCTTCTTCACGAACATGCTAGAGTCTGAGTCTGAGGCATCGTAGCCGCAGAACTGCAAGTACTCCGCATTCTTCCCATACCAGGCTCTCGGTGCCTGTTTCAACCCGTAGAGGGCCTTCTTCAGCTTGCAGACATGACGTGGCTGAGACTTGGACACATATCCAGGTGGTTGCACCATGAATATGTCCTTGTCTATCTCTCCGTATAGGAACGCGTTCTTCACATCAAGCTGCCACATCTTCCAACCTCGACACCCCGCCAGAGCGATGACCGTCCTCACCGACGTCATCTTCGTGACAGGACTAAATGTCTCTTCGTAGTCCTCTCCGTAGGTTTGTGAGAAGCCTCGAGCGACAAGCCTCGCCTTGTACCGCTCCACTTCTCCACCTGCTCTCTTCTTAACCTTGTACACCCATTTGCAGGTGACAGGTTTGATGCCCTCCACCATGGGAACCAGGTCCCATGTCTCATTCTTCTCCAGGGCCTCCATCTCCTCGATAATGGCCGCGTCCCACTCCTTGATGCCAGCTGCATCCTCAAAGCAGGCAGGTTCCCTCTCATCGAGTGGTCCTGCGAAGAAGCAGGAAACCAAACTCATGAAGTTCCCCTCCTTATAGCGAGCGGGAGGGACGATCGTCCTCTTCGACCTCCTCAAGGCTTGGCCACTATCTACCACTCTGGTAGACTCCTCTGCTTGAGCTCCTCTCTGAACTCCTCCTGAAGCGGTGCTCTCCCTGCTTCTTGAGTTCGTAGCTCCCCCTGAGCCAGAAGCTCCTCCCGAGCCAGTTGCTCCTCCTGAACCAGATGGCGATGGAGCATTGGGAGAAAGCTCCAACTCCACAGTAGGGTCCTCAGTGACCCACTCTTCTTCCCTGCTAGCTTCTCCACTCTCCGGCAGCTCCACTGAAGAGACTCCCTGGTATGAGACCAGTTCGTCAAACACTACGTTGCGCGAGACGACGAACTTGTGGGTCTGCAGATCCATGCACTTCCACCCCTTCTTCCGCTCATCGTAGCCGATGAAGATACATTTCCTCTCTTTCGGCTCCAACTTGGTTCTCTGAGCGTCCGGGACGTGCACGAAGTAGGTAGAACCTAACACCTTCATGTGACCCACATTGGGCTTCTCCCCGAACATGAGCTGGTGTGGAGACACCATCCTGTTAGGACTCAGAGGTAGCCTGTTGATCACATGAGTAGCACACGTCATTCCCTCCGCCCATAAGGACTTGGGAATGCTCTTGGCATGTAGCCAACTCCTGGTAGTCTCCACCAGATGGCGGATCTTCCTCTCTGCCACCCCATTCTGCTGAGGGGTGTGAGCGCGGGAGGGCTCCCGCCGAATGCCGAACCTTCTGCAGAAAGAAGCAAACTCATTGGAGGTAAACTCCCCTCCATTGTCGCTTCTCGGCTTCTTCACTCTGCGGTTCAGCCTCCCCTCCACAAGCTCCTTCCACTCGAGGAACTTGTTGAATACTTCTGACTTCTCTTTCAGAAAGTATACCCACGTATAACGGGTGTAGTCATCCACCAGAACCAGCGCATACTTATTGCCTCCATAAGTAAGGGTGGCGCACGACCCCTATTGGGTCCAGCGTCTCCTCACTTGACCCGTAGCGCCCTTCCATTGATATAAAGATCAAGTTGCGCCTTCACCAACAGTCCGGGCTTTTGGTGTAGTTGGTTGCGCTGGGTCCTCTCAATTGGTATCAAAGCAGGTTGCGGGTTCGAGACCGGGGGGCGCTGATAATTCCTGAAATTCTCTCTACCTGTGTGGGTCCCGGTGGGTCAGGAGGTCGCAGCCATGTGTCAAGCCACCTCTGAGCCTGCGGGCCATGTGGAGCACCTCTGAATTGTGGGTTGTGCTGGACGCTGGGGGGGGGGGGATTGTTGGGTCCAGTGTCTCCTCACTTGACCCGTAGCGCCCTTCTATTGATATAATGATCAAGTTGCGCCTTCACCAACAGTCCGGGCTTTTGGTGTAGTTGGTTGCGCTGGGTCCTCTCAGCCCCATAACATCAGCATGTACGCACTCAAGAGGTGCCTTACACCTGGTCTCCAATTTGTCAAATGGAAGTCGATGTGACTTTCCATATTGGCATCCGTCGCACACATGGCCATCGCCGTAGGAAGAGAGATGAGGCAGACCACTCACTAGGCCCTTTGCCGCCATCATCTTCAGCTTGTCCATCCCCACATGACCCAACCTCTCATGCCAGATCACAGCGTTGTCGTTTGTCTTCAGCTTGTCCACGTAGGCATTTGCAGACAGAACATACAAATCCTTCACCCTTCTCCCGGTGAGCGTGACGTCAGCATCGACAGACGAAAGGTTCTTCAAGAACTTCACCTCCTTCGGTCCAAACAGTATGTGGTATCCAGCATCCACTGCGTTAGCCACCGAGAAGAGGTTCTTCTTCATGCCAGGCACGTGATACACACTCTTCAGTGTCACTGGCTTCTCTTCACTCCCAAGGGACACCTTCCCTTCTCGCTCCACAGGATGCACCGTATCATCCGCAGTGATGATAGCATCCGTTCCTTCATACGCTTCCAAGGAGTCGAACTTGGACATATCTCCTGTGATATGATGCCCGCAACCGGAATCCACTATCCAGTCTTTCTCGAGGTTGATGGAGGCTGAGACATCGACTGACGTTGCCGTCATCTCTGCCAGGAAACAATTGTCCCCCCTCTCACCGCCCTGGTGACCTCCACCTCTTCCTCCACCTCTCTGGTGATCTCCCTCCTTGTTAGCAGCATGACCGGCCTTTAGATTGGACCGGCAGTCCTTTGCCATGTGCCCATACTTCTTACAGGCAAAGCAAAGGGATCTCCCCTTCTCGTCGCGCGCAGGGAGGAACTTCCCCCCATCTCCCTGAGAGGACGTTGAAGGTCCATCTCCGGAGTTCTTCTTTCTCTTGTCCCAGGATCTCCTCTTTCCTGAGAACAAGGCCTCGCCATCTCCTCCTGAGATGGATACTCCCGCCATCTGCTTCGCCAAGCTCTCCCGTGACGATAGCAGGTTCTCTAGCTCCAGAAGGGAGGGCTGAGTAGCCCATCCTTGCACGGAAGTAACGAAGGGGACATACTCCTTCCTCAAGCCTCGGAGTATGTGCCGCTTCAACTTTGCCTCTGAGATTGGCTCTTCAGGATCCAAGGCCGAGATCTCTCCACATAGGTTCTTCACCTTCAGTAAGAAGGTGGATATCGCCATCTCGCCTTGAGTCGACTTTGCCAACTCATTCTCCAGGAATTGTAGCCGCGTTACATTCTTCTTGTTGAATAACCCATCGAGGGCTATCCAGATCTCTGACGCTGACTTGCAACCAATGATGTGGTCGAACAAGTCAGGTGATATGACTCTCTTCAAGGTGAACTCCGTCTTGGCGTTGGTCTTCCTCCAAGCTCTCACAGCTTGACCATTGTCTTCGAGTGGAAAGACTTCTGCCTGCTCTTCTCCTCCAACGACCTCCCATAGGTCTTCTCCAAGCAGGTAGCTCTCCAAGCAAGACTTCCACTTCTTGTAGTTGGTCTGGGTGAGCAGCTCGATTCCAAGTCCCCTAGCATACCCTCCTCCGCCGTCCATCTTGGTTGCTTCGTCCTTGTTCCCACTATCCCCCTGATACCATGTGAAAGAATTTGTAGTCGGAAGAACACGTCAACCAACAGGAGAATAAGGACACCAATAGATGAACACAAGCTTTCACAATAATAATTCTGGTAGCTAGTTACAACTGAACAAGGCTGAATACAAGTTGCATCCAACTTGAATCACAACAGCCAATAGTAGGTAAGAACTTGGTCACGGACAAGGTCCTCTTCTCCTCTGGAGCACAGCGCGCAGGTGATACTCGCTCCGATACTCGCTCCTCGCTACCGCCGGCGGCATCGCTAGCGCCGGGCGTTAGCTCTCCAACTCGCAAGCTCGCTGCTCGCACTCCAAGCTACTCGCGTGCTCGCCACGCTTCGCTTCCTCCACTACTCGCTACCGCATGCGCTAGCCACTAGCGTCGGGTGCTATCTCCGAAGTAGGTACTCGCTACTTCCTTCTCTACTCGCTAACGCAGGCGCTATCCGCTATCGCCGGCGCTATCTCCCGAGTAGGTAACTCGCTTGTCGAACTTACTCCAAGTTCGATGCTCGCCTGGTGGCGCTCTGGTATCTTTAACTCGCTCAAAGTTGAGGATACTCGCCACTTTCAGAATCGATGCTCTTTAGGGGGGACCCCTCTATTTATAGGCAAAACAAGGGGAGTGGCGAGTATGAGCTAGCGCTGGCGCTAGCTCACTCCAATTCTAACAGGGAGTACCAAAAAGAGCCTAAGAGATTAGGATGGAAAGAGTGCTCCATAATTTGTTTAGGATCTTGTTTCATCCACAGAGAGATTTGGGATGCGAATTGGGAGGAGTTTAAGGAAGAAAATTCTTAACTCAAAGAAGACGAGTGTTGTGCAGTTGCTTCTTCCGAAACAATAGAAAGTATTCGAAAGGATGCCGTGTGTTATTATTTATGTTTTGTAGTTGTTTGATTCCGTCATCTTTCCTTATGTACATCAATAAAATAGCATTCTTAGGTTCCTTTTGGCACGGCTGTGACGGTTGCGAACGCAGTGGTTACAAACCATCTTCTATTTGGCGCGACGATTTTGTTCCAGTGAGTTTGAACAAAAAAATGTCACCGTCATGAAATATATGTTTTACATGACAACGATTATGACGGCTACCAAGAATAAAAACCAACTTAATTTGAACATAAAAATGGATGAAGTTACTTAGGTTAGGTTGGACGTTCACGAAGGATGGTTCGTAACCACTGCGTTCATAACTGCCGCCACCGTGTCAAACGGATCCTTAATTTCATCAAAATCATAATTAACTCAGACGGGGGTTGTTATTTTAAAAGATCGAAAGGAGAGACAAGTAATTATGAAAACTCTTGGGAAAGGCTTAAATAATTAATAGTGTAATTTATTGCCTTTAGATGTATTCCGCAACCCAACCGATAGCAAATTACCCAGATTAATCAAGAGACCTCTTGTAAGAACAAATGAAACACAACTAGAAGCAACAGAAACAAATTACATATTTTGGCTATGTTTGGGATTTCGGTGTCGTTTTAAAAGGGTGTAGTGTAAAATAGAAATTATAAAAATGTATTTTCAAATCTTAGAAAATTATTTGAGTAACCTCTGTTTGCAGTCAAGTTCAAAATAGAGAAACAATGTAGTTGTTTGGAAAACACAATTACGATGTCGGATTAAATTAAAATTGAAACAAATATCTAAAACAAAATGCAAACGTAGTTCTTTAAGAAGTTGAAATGCAAACTAAATTAGGATAAAGATAAAAATGAATTAACCATATTCAATGTCTGGCGGCCTCATATAGTTGTTCGGCAATGGAGTCACCCAGTACAAACATTTGACTAGCTCCACTCCTTGCAGCCCTAACAGTTCCGTTGTTCTCCCTCCTTGCCCTGCTTACCATGTTTACTACTATGAGCACCCCAAAAGGGCAGAGGTCAACCTTGCCCAATTTACTTTAAATTGGGCTCGCCAAATCAAATTGAGCTTACCAATAGGTTCCTAACCCTAAGAGAGACTCAAGTGACCCAAAAGCCCCATCATGGGGCCATCAATTAAGCCAAATTGGGACAATTACTAAAAAAATCCAAATTGATCTAAATGTGTGAAAGCCCTAAATTGATCTTCAATTGACCCAATGTAATCAAATTGATCACCCCTAACACTCTTAGATCACTTAGGGAGTCTAATGGTCCCACATGGAACCCTTGGTATAAGTCAATTTTGAGATATTGGGCAAAATTACCAATCTGCCCAAATTACAACTTATGCCCTTTATGGTTCAATTGGCCCCCAATTGGCCAAATTGACCTAGCACAACCATCCCTAAACACTAAGGAAAGTAAATGAGACCCAAATGAACCAAAGTGAACAATCAATTTTGGAAAATTAGGGCAAATTCACCAAAATGCCCAAATTGCTCCTATAGGAGCCAATTGGGCCCAAGAAGGGGG
Organism: Dactylorhiza incarnata; assembly: GCA_033032865.1. Taxonomy (NCBI): domain Eukaryota; kingdom Viridiplantae; phylum Streptophyta; class Magnoliopsida; order Asparagales; family Orchidaceae; genus Dactylorhiza; species Dactylorhiza incarnata. The sequence continues at coordinate 6,253,929 of JAWHQI010000104.1, read as the reverse complement.
TCCAACATGGTGGTGGCCGGCCACCACTAAGAGAGAATTCAAGAAGAATTCATGGAGGAGTGGACACTTGCCACCACTTCCTCTTTCCTGGATTGCTCTCAGCATCCCCAAGAAAATCCAGCTACAATGAGCTGAGATGGCAGCTATTGAGAGGGGGAAGGAGAGGGAGTTGCCGACCACATTAATGGCAAAACTCCAAACAATTCAAATTGAATTGAATTTCCCCCTCCCCTGGCCAGGAATTGATGAGAGGAGCTGAAACCATGCTGATTTGGATGCACAACAATGGTTGTTGAGGGAGGTGCCGACCTTGGTGAAATCGCCAATAATGGCTGGTAGCTAACAAAACCCCCTCGGCCCAAATAATCATCCCCACTAGCTTCAGAATCAAGAGAGGAGAGAAAGACCTCTGTTTGCTGAAGGAATCGGGCTCTGTGTGACTGTGCATCCAAGGAGATCGCCGGCGAGGATCAAATGACACCCAAGAGGAATACACGCGCAATAGCTAGGGCACAAGCAAGTTTCCTTCCCCTCTCCTCCCGTTCTAGCCATCCATATCTTCTGATTTTGAAACAAACTGCGAATGGAGCTCTCACCATTTTATTTTTTTCATGTTCCTTACCAAAAAAATGAAAGGTGGTGCAGGCCATCTCCGGCCACCTCCGGCCGCGCTCTCACCGCCAATCGGTAGCCCTGGATCGGGTGAAGGTGAAGGCTTAGGGTTTTGGTCAGAGTCGGCTCTAGTTCGTCGGAATTCGGCCTGCAAAACGGCCCAGGCATGGCTGATCTCAGCCCTTGGCTGGTTGGGGACGATGAGCCCCAACCGTCTGATTTGGACGAAATGATTAGCCGCAGACCAAAAATTAGTTTAGGTATTTATATATAGGAAATGTCACATAACATGAATTTATTTAAAAATACCTACTCTCATTTTCTGAGAAAACTTTGAACATCAATGTTTTAGCCCTTGGATTCTAGTATTTTTAGATATTTAGTTCACACAATTTAGAGCACTGTAGCTCTCTCAGTACCATTTTTGGTGGGACTGGTCTTAGAGTAGATTAGAAATTGAAATTGTAATACCTCTCAAATGGTAACTCCAATGATGTTGAAATTTATACCATGAATGTATATCCCCTTGGACTACCTTGTGTCAAAAATTAAGATTTTTAGGAGAAATTTTTTTATAGTTCTGTTCATTATTTGATTTATCAAATTAATGTGATTTAAGGGGCTAGAAACCTCAAAATGACCCCAAATTTTGGTGGCATACTTGTCATGTCGTCAATTAGCTCTGGTAAAAATTTGTCAGCAAATGGACCACTGCATGTTGGGTCATCCCACTTGCATGTCTTACATGAGAGGGAATGGCGTGCATATAGTACCTATTCATGCCTTAATGATTTTCTATAATCCCCTTGCTTAGAGGCTGAATCTGTGAAACTCATTAATATAAGAGTTGTAAATCTTGGTGTATACCTCATGTTGAAATTTGAATTAGCTCATTTGGAGCATTGTAGAACCCTCAACATCCATTTTAGTGAGAGTGGTCATAATGAAAACCAGAAATTAGATTGTGTATAACTTGTAAATGGTAAATCTGATGGAGCTGAAATTTAGGTCATGCATGCATGCACCCTAATTCTAGCTAGTGTCCAAAAATTAGAATTTTTGGAGTTAATTTTCCTCAGATTTTGTTCAAAATGGGATACATCACATAAATAGAATTGTTAGAGTTGTGTAATTCCAAATGACCCCAAATTTGGGTGTCATACTTCATAGGCTATTATTAGACCATGGTTAAAAATTTAAGAGCATTTGGATCTCTGCATGTAGGGTAATTATACTTGCATGTTTCTACTTCAAAGGTGCTATGGTGTGTCAATAGCCAAAAGAGATGTTTTGTGTATTCAGCACATATGGCTAAGTGTTGGCTCCTGAAATTTTGGCCACACCCTTTTTATGGTATAACACATTACCTCAGAGAAATTTAGGCTTTTTGGGATCAAAATTCTTAGGTATATGATTAATAGGACATTTGTCACACTTTTGTATTTATGGAATGATTATGGCTAATACCTTATAGAAAATTATGAAACTCTGGAGAATCACATGTTATACCATTTAGAATCTTTGTAAATTTTTGTAGAAAATTTCAGAGACTATTTCCTTAGGAATTATCAAATTTTCCTTAAGTCACACTTTTGAATAATTGACAATTCATTGAGCAAAATGTTTACGAAATTTTTGAAACTCTGGAGAATGACTAGGAACCTAATTATGAAGCTCTAGAATTTTTTGTAGAATTGTTGGATATCATGTTCATGATAAAATTTCATATATGCAGTTTGTCACACTTCTTATATTATGAAATATTTATGGTGAAACCTGCTTGGAAAATTATGAAACTTTGGATATGGTGTTTTTAGATCACTATTATGTTCTATTAAGTTTCTCAGAATTTTTGGATGACCTGAACTAGTACTTGATGTGTAAAGTCAAAATTTCACACCCTTTATATTAAATAGAAATTATGGTTATAAATTCTTAAGAAAATTATGAAACTTTGGATATGATGTTTTTAGATCACTATTGTGCTACAATAATTTTCTCAGAATTTTTGGGAGACCTGATCTAGTACTTGATGTGTAAAGTCATATTTTCATACCTTTTATATTAATTGAAATTTATGGTTATAAATTCTCTGGACAATTATGGAATCCTGGGAATCAAGTTATTATGTTAATTACTATCTCTGGAAGTTTTATTAGCAGAATTTAACTCGCTGTTAGAGTACTTCCTTTGTAATTTAGATGATGACAATTGAGTAATTGATTTTAAATGAAAGTTAAATTTAGTTGAAATTTGTCCAAACTCTGGTCAACCCCTAATTTACTCATTATGAGCATATGGTAAAAATTGGAACTCATTTGGACATGATAGAGTCAAGATTGCATCATATGAGTCAAACCTAGTTCAAATTTCATCTTGGTTCGCGGATAGTAAAAATTGAAGTATTTGATTTAGACCCCTTATTGATCCCCACAGACTCAAGTATTAATTCCTAGAACATTGGGTGCATTATAGAGAGTGATTAGTGGTCATTCCAATTTGTGACAACACATAATGTAGAGTTGGGGTGCGTTTAGTAATTCATTGATTCGGGGTTTATGATGATATGATGAGGGGACGGAACCATAACAAGTAAGGGTGTGATGGTATAAGGATTGAGACTTTCAGTTGTAATTGAGAGATTACACGATTAATTAGCCGGCCCCTAGGAGAGGTAGGGTTTCGGTGTTCAATTGAACACTGACACTCGCCTACCCGAGTCAAATGATAATCCGCCCTAGGGTTTTAGAGCAATCAGAGAGCAAATGGTAAGTAAGAATGGGTAGTCACTAATAAGAGTAAATATCATGGAAATGGGGATTTGAGTTTCAACCACCATCGCATTCCCTAGTACCGTCGTGAGCCCTTCATCGGGTAGCCCACGAGAAGTCCAGGATTCACCCCAAAACACCTAAGCATAACTAAACGGTAGGCAAGAGTAGTAAGTAGGAGAATCTGCTACTGTAAACCTCGTCCCGAATTTGGGACGGAATGGTATAAGGACTAGATAGTCTTGCGAGCGGTAGGCTCGGTATACAAAGTGGTGGACTCGGTTCATAAGGAAGGACGTGTTAGTTCTGTGAGCGGTAAGCTCAATTTATAAGAAAAGACTGGGTTAGTCATGCGAGCGGTAGACATGGCAGAATAAGAAAGGACTGGTCGAGTCCTCCGAGCAAAGAGCTTGGTGTTTCACTTAGAGGCATTATTGTACCAGATAGTATGTGGATACCCTGTGTGTTCTTAGGGGCGTACGTAAGGTCTAGGTTGGGAGGTGTCATACTGTCCTAGAAGTGGATAGCCCGGTCCATTGCCCTGTTTGCCTCAACTGGGTACCTGAGCGGAGACTCAAATAGAGGGCTAGAGGTGGTGCTTACCAGATAGTACGTGGATACCTTGTGTGTTCTTAGGGGCGTACGTAAGGTCTAGGTTGGATGGTGTTACACAAGCCTAGAAGTTGACATCCCGGTCCACTGCCCTGTTTTCCTCAACTGGGTACCTGAGTTGACACACTCGAATAGAGAGAACTACAAAAAGGTCTGTACGTATAGAGTCATGTGCGTGAGTTGCACCATTGCATTGCATTGCATATCATAGCATAGCATTCTTGCATAAAACAGAGACCTCATTGTATAAATTAGTATGGGCTCTTTTATACGATGATTTTACCTTAGTACCAGATCCCATAGATTATGTGCTTTTGTGTGTGCATATAAGTTAAGGTTACATTTGTAGGTGCTCTCTTTTTATTATACCTGCTTCTTTTACTTGTATTGTCTTTTATTTATTGCTGATATACTATACTCTGCTAGCATAGAATTGTTATCATTAATTATTTAGTATTTATAAACCATGCTAGTCTAGCCACTTGTCACCTGCTTGATTCATTACCCCTTGATGTCCTCCGCTTCCTCCTTCTGCACGGTGCCTAGGAGTCGCGGGTGGAAGCGGGGAGGAACATATTGAGTCTTATAGACTGACGGTCGGTGGACCTCATCATTTTAGGGATGGTGTGTCGGAGCAGCAGGACCCCGTTCAGGAGACAGGTTGGGAGGATGGGATAAAGCAAGCAACCACTACCCGTCGTTGCAACAGCAGCTACAGACGCGTGAGGACAGAGTTTGATAGCTTCCGCATAGATGTAGAGTGAGAGAATTATTGTATTTTATTTGGACATGTACAGGGTGTGGCCCTTTTCTCTTTCATTTAATGTAATCATTGATGGACTTGTACTAATTATTGATATATATACAGTTAAGTATGATTGTGGACTGGATATTTTCTTCTTATATCTCGTTGACCTATTTGATCGTTCTTGCCGGCAGGATCGACGTCATGCGAAGACAACTAACTTGTGTGTTAGTGTCGCCGTAAGGTGGCGGTTATGGGCATAAGATCTGTGAGCTCTATAGGTGCGGGAGAGGGATCTTACAGTGCGCAGGATTAAGAGGGTACATCTGGTGCCCTAGCTGGGTAAGAATCTAATATCGTTGGGCAGTTTGGACTCGGGTGGCTGCAGCTTTGCGGCAAGAAAGAGAGTTTTGTCAGTGACACGCGGGTCATGTGTCATACTCATGAAGGATGTGCAGTTCGATAGTCTGTACCGACTGATGAGAACCACAGTGTGAGCTGGTACGCAAATGATTTTTGGCATGGTGGATGGTCAGGGTGGTGCAATGGATCGCCCTTCCGCGACTCAGGTTCGACGAGCCAGCTTTTGCGATCTAGTTGCGTCGACATCCCATAGGTGAACCATAGCAGATATGAAGTTCGACTTGCGATAAGTCGGCTTACGCCTCAGACATGAGGGAGTGATTCATGCAGATTGGTCCTTTGTGTAGATATTGCTTCGTGCAGATAGTGTTTCGTGCAGAAGGTAGTGTTTCAAATTCAAACCAAGGTGGTGATTGTTGAGTTGGTTTTGAATAATCAAACCCACATGTTTCATCTTTCCCACCTACCGGCTACCAATGTGGACTTTTCTTCAAGCCGCCCATGTGCTTTGAATGAGGAAACTTCTTGGAAATTGAGAGGCTAAAACATGTGAATTGGACCTATAAAAGGAGAGGGAGGTAAGCTTGGGAGGACATACCAAAAGCCAAACCAAAGAGAGGTAAAACCTTGAAGAGGAGAGTGGTGGTGCACGGCCGAAATCAACGGTGGGCGTAGACATCCGATTGCGTACTGCATCAGCATCGAAGAGCGGAAGCGTGCGGGCAGCGACAAGACGTCAGATTCGCGTGCTGCGACAAGGTGCGCGGCGCTCGATGGCTGCATGCTCGTATGTTGTGATGGTTGTACACAAGTGGTGACTTTGGCGGACCGCGCGTTCGCGGCAAGGTCAAGTCCTGACTTGGATCTCTTCACGCTGGTGGTGGAGGAAGTTGGCGTCTGACAACGACAAAGATTCATTCTAGTACGAATCTTGTGCGGCCGTATTGCGGATTGTAGTGAAGTTCATATTAATTACACTTGCGGATTTTCGTAGTCCGAGTTCTTTTGTGGTATATTTTTGAATTTGTATCTCTTAATTTGAGTACTTATTATTTTTATTGTAGTGCTAATAAAATTGTGCTAATTATGTATTTTCTTATGACTCTGTATTTATTTGTTCCTGAGGATTGCGCTTCCGCCACCAGAAATTCCAACAAAGTAAACATCATTTCTACTTCCATGCGCCAAACGTTCGTTTTATATTTCCTTTCGTACAACAACTTCACTGAGCATTGCATGCATCATATATTCTCTTCCAATTCGTGTGTAATGTCTGCATATCGAAACTTCTTTGCAGCAGAAACAACCTAATAATAAACGATTGCATATTAGAGAAGGCTAAATATTAATATAAATGAAATTAGATAAGGATAGTTAATTACTCGTAATTCTCTCTTCCCACCAATATAATCATCTGATTCAATAACTTTTCTCTCCATGCTTGAGTTCTTTCAATAACTTCCACTCTTTTTTCAATATTCTCATTTATTTTTTATTTGAGCAGAAACATACATTTACGAGCGCGTTCCTAAAATTTAACAGTAACATTGTTCCAACCCTTTTTAGATAAGTGTGTCATCGATCGAGCTATATTACCAAGTTCAATCTTTGTGATACAAGCCACATAATAGCAAAACATCATTTGATTCTCAAGTCGTGGAAATTCCTCCTCTTGTCTTAGGTTTAAGCAATGATAGTATGAAACTATGATTGTAAACGTATTGGTGGTGGTTTACCTGCTTTTCGAACTTTCTTGAGAGCTCTTTTACACTAAATTATGTTTTCTAAGATTGAGCGCTCAAGGTCACTAGAGTTGGCCACATCACATGCACCCGCATGATTGTTTGTGAAGTTTTATCCTAAAATAAAGTTTTTTTTTGTAAAAATAGTGTTCATGGCCGTATCAAAACGCTAACTGTGTTTTTCATAAGTGTGTTTAATTACAACTGCCACCGCGCCGAAATCGCTCTTCCAAACAGGGCCTAAGTTGAGATTTAACCATTTTTAGTTTAAATGGTCCCACTTTTTCATACGTATTTTTCAATCTCCGTATTTTTCATACAAGCATCTAGAATGATTGAATGAGGCGGCTTCAAAGGATCTATGAAAAAATATGAAGCCTATAGGATACAATTTCATGTGACATAATGTTACACAAACTGCATGCCGTATATGAATGATGAAAACACGGCAGATAAATTAAGTAGATTAAGGCTTCGTTTGGCGCGGTGGTGACGGTCGTGATCACCGTGGTCATGAACCGTCCTTCGCAAACGCCCGACCTCACCTAAGAAAATTCATGTATTTAATGCTCAAAACTGATTAATTTTCTTAATTTATAGCAGTCATAACCTTTGTCTTGCCAAACATAAACGGTTACACAAATGCTGCCGTATATGAATGATAAAAACACGCCAGATCAATTAAGTAGTTTAATTATGTATATATGGATGAATGGTGGAGGACTCATTCAGTCATTCTTAATATATAGTTATTATAGCTGCTTGGATCATAGCATTATATTCATGTAAATTTGGGGAGTATCGCCCTTACAGTTGTCATGTACAATAGAATAATATAAATAATCATTTTTGACGCATACAACAAAAAAAAACAGGATTATTTGGAAATTAAAAAAAAACCAAATTATATCGATTAATTAGTCAAATGGGAAGGATATGGATACGAGGATACGTCTAATGGTTAGCGTAGGAAATAACAATCTCGTACTATTTTATTATCATAAAAGAGGACATATATGTAGTTCTAAAAGTAATGGCTATCCGCAAGCTCCGTTTTGGCGTACTATTTTATTCTTATCTCATACTTGGAACAATCTCGTACTATTTTATTCTTATCTTGCCCTTTCTTTGCAGACCGATGTCATGAATAGCGTCGCTCATACTTGGAACGATTGCTACGTTGGGCTGAAGGACGGGTATTTCGTTCTTCAAGAGGAGCTACGTGTCGCGAAGAGCTCTTTGGAGGATTCCAAGAAGAAGAGGGAGCATGAGATGTCACGGGTGCTCCAATTGGAGTCCGATCTGGCCCTGGCCCGCTCCGAGATAGAGCGTCTGCAGAGGGAGCTTGGCGCAGAGAAAGCTGCTGCTGACGATATTGCTAGATTGGTCAAAGATTTGCAGGGAGCATGTTTCGTCAGGATGGCGAGCTGGGATTCCTGAGAGGTGAGGTGCAGAGGCTTTCCTCTCTTGAGCCGGATGCCAAGGCTATTAAGGCCGAGGGAGTTGCTGAGTACAAGGATTCCCTGGAATTCGTGGAGGAGCGCTCTAGGATCTCCGAGGAGCTTTGAGCGGAGATTATGACCAAGGAGGTGGATCCCCTTCTGGAAGATGAGTGCGAGATTTCATTTAAGAGGGGGATCGGGAAGACCCTTCGCATGGTGGAGAGAAAGCTCGGATGCAGCACGACCGGGCTCGGTGTTGACGATCTTTCTTAGGACGATTGTTCTGACGTAGATATCGATGGCTGATCGTTTTGCTTTCATTTGTCTATATATTTTGCTTTCCTTCCCCATGTAGCGTATTTCGTTGCGTTTGTATTTGCATGTTTCGTGGCGTGGTGTGACTCTTTACTTGGTCATATTGCTTGATGATTATTTCTTTGTCCACCATCGATATTTGCATTTTGCTTTTCTCGCTTTTGTGCTCGTCAAAATTTTGACCCCGGATAGCGGCTGTGAGCGTGTGCTAGGAGCTGGGTAGAAGGGGAACTGGCCCCGAGTATCCGTGAAGGGCGGACGCTTCGAACCGTGGGCGACCGTGAGGGGGCAGGTCCTGGCGGCGCCGTGATCTTACAACCGGGGTGAAGGGCGGACGCTTCGAACCGGGTAGCGTGAGATCACTGGGGAACTGGCCCCGAGTATCGGTGAAGGGCGGACGCTTCGAACCGTGGGCGACCGTGAGGGGGGCAGGCCCTGGCGACGCCGTGATCTTACTACCGGGGTGAAGGGCGGACGCTTCGAACCGGATAGCGCTAGATCACTGGGGAACTGGCCCCGAGTATCGGTGAAGGGCAGACGCTTCGAACCGTGGACGACCGCGAGGGGGCAGGCCCTAGCGGCGCCGTGATCTTACTACCGGGGTGAAAGGCGGACGCTTCGAACTGGGTAGCGCGAGATCACTGGGGAACTGGCCCCGAGTATTGGTGAAGGGCGGACGCTTCGAACCGTGGGCGACCGTGAGGGGGCAGGCCCTGGCGGCGCCGTGATCTTACTACCGGGGTGAAGGGCAGACGCTTCGAACCGGGTAGCGCTAGATCACTGGGGAACTGGCCCCGAGTAGCGATGAGTAATTGTAGAAGTACACATTGCGCGAGTCGAGGCTCGCGTCTTTTTCATAAAAATTGCAGGAAGATAGTTTGCGTGAGTCGAGGCTCACGACTTTTACACAATGTAAAAATTGCAGAAAGATAGTTTGCGTGAGTCGAGGCTCACGGCTTTTACACAATATAAAAATTGCAGAAAGATAGTTTGCGTGAGTCGAGGCTCACGACTTTTACACAATGGGGTAAAAAGGTTACTGATAGAAGCGACGCAGGTTTTGCGCATTCCAAGTGCGTGGGAGGGTCTTTCCCTCGGCTGTTCTGAGTATGAATGTTCCAGGCTTTACTGTTGCGGTGACCACATAAGGTCCTTCCCAGGCTGGTGAGAGTTTGTCTTTCTGCGGACCCTTTCCGGCTGCTTCAATATAATGCTGCGTAGGATGAGATCTCCGACATTGATTGGCCTGGGTTTCACCCTTCTGCCGTAGAGCCTGGCTACGCGCCTTTGGTAGGTAGCGACGCGCTGGGCGGCGTTCTCTCGAGTTTCGGAGATTAAGTCGAGGTTCTCGCGAAGCAGTGCGTCGTTCTTGCTGGGATCGAAAGTCAGCACCCGGATACTTGGTACTCCGATGTCGACGGGGATGACAGCTTTGGTTCCATAGCATAGATTAAATGGCGTTTCTCCCGTCGGAGTCCTCTTTGTCGTGCGGTAGGCCCATAGTACATTCGGGAGTGCATCCACCCATTGTCCCCTAGCTTCTTCGAGGCGCGTCTTCAACCCTTTGAGGATGGTGCGGTTGGTGACCTCTACTTGCCCATTTATTTGTGGATGTGCTACGACGGTGTGGCGGAGGTTGATCTTCAAATCTTCACACATCTTAGTTAACGAATTCCCGGTAAACTGGGTGCCGTTGTCGGCGATTATTGTAGCTGGGATACCGAAGCGATAGATAATGTTCCTCCAGACGAACTGTTTGGCATTCTCCTCCGTGATCTTGGCTAGGGTCTCAGCTTCCACCCACTTGGTGAAGTAATCAATGGCCAGAATGATGAATTTTCTCTGTCTGGATGCCAGAGGTAGGGGTCCGAGGAGATCAATTCCCCACTGTGCAAAGGGCCATGCACTTTGAAGCGTGGTGAGCGCGACCGGGGGCTGGTGAGGTACGTTCGCGTGAAGCTGGCAGCTCTTGCATTTCTGGACGAGCTCAGTCGCATCTTTTTTCATCGTTGGCCAATAGAAGCCTCGGCGCAAGATCTTCTGGGCCAGCGCTTTTCCACCTAGATGCTCTCCGCAGACTCCTCCATGAACCTCCCTTAGGGCGTAGTCCGCTTCACCTGCCGGTAAACACTTTAGATATGGCCCTGAGAACGCCCGCTTATAGATCTCCCCATCAATGATGGCGAATGATGCCGCTCGCATTCGTAATTTGTGCGCCTCTAGGCGGTCCTCGGGAAGGTTCCCATGCTCGAGGTAGGCCCGTATGGGGGTCATCCAAGACGACTCCTCTTCATTGATGGCCGCAATTTCCCATGACCCTGGAATACTTGGAGCCACAATCTCTTCCACTCGGCGTCTTCGTGATTGATAGTTGGTGGGCGAAGTCGCCAGCTTAGAGAGCGCGTCTGCTCTAGAATTCTGTTCCCATGGGATGTGCAGAATCTGGTACGACGGTATCTTCTGAAGGAGCGATTTCACGGACGCGGGGTACTGCGTCATTTGGTCATTCTTGGCCTCGTATTCTCCCTCAACTTGCGAGACAACAAGTTGGGAGTCTGCGTGAATCGTCAGGCTCTCAGCCTTGCAATCGATGGCGAGTTGGAGGCCGGCGATCAGAGCCTCGTACTCTGTGATATTGTTGGTTACTGGGAATTTCAACCTGAGGCCATACTCCAAGGTAGTCTCATCGGTGCTTATGAGAAGCAATCCTGCTCCAGCTCCTTCTGTTCCTGAAGCACCGTCGACGTAGAGAGTCCAACTGGGGGTGGTGATATCTTTGACAGGGTTCGTTTCTGGTGGAATGGTGTACTCTACAACAAAGTCGGCGAGTACTTGTGACTTGATGTCTGGTCGGGGTAAGAATTGGAGGTCGAATTCGCCAAGCTCCACCACCCACTTCATTAGTCTCCCTGAGACTTCTGGTTTCTAGAGGATTGTTCGTAGCAGGAGCTGATTTAATACTTTTACTGTATGACCTGGAAGTAGGGCCGAAGCTTCCTCGCTGAGAAGACGAGAGCTAAGGCAGTTTTTTCCGCAGCCGGATACCTGGTTTCAGTATCAGTGAGTACTTTGCTAAGGTAGTAGATTGGCCGTTGTACTCCTCCTTCATCTTTCACGAGCACTGAGTTGAGGGCTGTATGCGAAACTGCCAGGTACAAGAACAGGGTTTCCCCGGGAATTGGCTTTGACAGGAGCGGGGGCGAGGCCAGGTATTGTTTGAGAAGTTCGAAAGCCATCTGGCACTCATCCGTCCACTGGAATCTGGTGTGGCGTGCTCCCCGGAGGATCTTGAAGAACGGGAGGTACTTGTCTCATGTGCGTGACATGAAACGAGACAGCGCGGCGATCCTCCCATTTAGGCGTTGCACTTCCTTGATTGAACGAGGTGGCGACATGTCCTCCAACGCCTTGATCTTCTCGGGGTTGGCCTCAATTCCCCGATGGGTTACCATGAAACCCAGGAACTTCCCCGCCGTCGCACCAAACGCGCATTGCTGGGGTTGAGCCGCATTCGGAAGCGACGAAGAAGCTGAAAGCGCTTTCCCAAGTCTTTCAAGTGGTCACGACGGTGGACGCTCTTCACTAGCTTGTCGTCCATGTACACCTCCATCGTCTCCCCGATGAGGTCCTTGAAGATTTTGTTCATCAGTCTTTGGTATGTCGCTCCTGCATTTTTAAGGCCGAACGGCATCACCTTGTAGGAGTAGACTCCTTTGTCGGTGCGGAAGGCAGTGTGCTCCTCGTCTGCGGGATTCATACTTATCTGGTTGTAGCCTGAGTAAGCATCCATGAAGCTGAGCAGCTCGTGGTTGGTCGTTGCGTCGACGAGCTGGTAAATCCTCGGGAGAGGGAAACTGTCTTTCGGGCACGCCTGGTTCAGGTTGCTGTAGTTGACACACATTCGCCACTTCCCCGAGGCCTTCTTTACCATTACCACGTTAGCAAGCCACGTGGGGTATTCTGCTTCGCGGATGAACCTCGCCTCCAGAAGCTTAGCTACTACTTTTTCTTCGATCGCCTTCAGCCGCTCGGGAGCGAAGTTCCTCTTCTTTTGAATTACGGGCCTGCAGGCAGGGTTAACGTTCAAAGAGTGAAAAACGACTTCAGGATCTACCCCAGGCATGTCCTCTGGGCTCCAAACGAAAATGTCATCGTTCTCCTACAGGAAGGTTGTGAATTCTTCTCGTTCTTCTGGCGATAAGAGGGACCCGACTTGGACGGTCCGGTTCGGATCCCGCTGGGAGAGCGGCACTTCCACCAATCCTTCAACGGGTGCCCCCCGCTGCAGAGTAGCCTCGTCCCGCAGGTCGAAGTTGTCGATGTTGAGGGTAGTCGCCTTTGCTGGTTGAGCCTACTTCAGGTAGCAGGTTCTAGCTGCCTCTTGATTTCCACGAATGATTCCTATTCCAGCGGCCGTCGGGAATTTCATAGCCAGGTGCGGGATTGACGGGATGGCTCCGAAAACAGATTGGGCGGTCTCCCGAAGATTGCGTTGTAGGCGGAGCTTGACTCCACAAATACGAACTGAATGTTATGAGTTGTTTGTCTTAGGAACTCGCCGAGCGTTACCGGAAGGGTGATCATGCCCTGGACTGGGACGGGGCGGTTGTCGAAGCCGTAGACAGGCCTGCTGCTGGGCTGAGGTGCTCCTTATTGAGTTTCATGCTTTGTAGAGTGGAGAGGAACAGGACGTCGACGGAGCTCCCATTGTCGACCAGTATTCTCTTGACGTTGAAACAGGGATTCCCGGTCCCAGCGTTGATTACGAGCTGGTCTTGGTGTGGCAGCCACAACCCCTCAGAATCTTCATCTCCAAAGGTTATGGTGGTGTCTTGCTTTAATTTTTTGTCGTCGTGCCCCCTCTCGGGCCTAGCAATGGAAAGTATCTGAGCGGCGAGGTTAGGAGACCCGACAATAGTCTCGACTTCTCCTATCATCGGCCTTCCCGCCGCTGCGTCGTGAGGTGCAGGGGGTTGATCTCTTGGTTGCCTAGGCTGCTGTGCCTGGTTCGGCTGCTGACCTTGCAAGAATCTTCCGAGGAGCCCTTGCCTGACAAGGTGCTCGATCTCTTCCTTCAACCTGGTGCATTCTTCAATTGTATGACCAACTCCTCTATGAAACTCACAATACTTCGATTGATCAATTCTTTCAGTCGGGATAGTCGGCCTTGGCCTACGAAACGCCGGGTTTTCTTGAATGGCATAAAGCACGTTGATTCGCGACGTGTTGAGTGGGGTGTAAATCTGTGGCGGCCGGGGACCCTGATCTCTTCGGGGGTCTCGGCGATGATCATCATTCTGGCGCTCCTCCATACGCCGCTCCTCCTGCCTCCTGGGGGCCTGCTCCTGCCCCTTCCTTCTCTTCTGACTTCCTTCGAACTGCTGGCGATGTGCCTCAATCGCCTCATCTGCCGCTATCTGTGCCTCCACCCGGTGCACAAGGTCCGGATAGCTTGGAACTGTCTCCCTCATCAGAGCGGAGTAAAAGCCGCTTGGGCGGAATCCCCCCAGGAAAACACCGCGCAGAAGCTCAGGACCAACCCCTGGAATTTGTTGTGCCTCAGCCGTGAAGCGACGGAAAAAGTCTTTGAGGGTCTCTCCCTCGTTCTGGCGAATCCCTGAAAGATGCGAGGGATCCCGAACGATTCTCCGGTTAGCAACGAACTGATCTGTAAACTACTGGGCGAGCTCGGTGAAGTTGTTGACAGATCCATCCCGCAGGGAATGAAACCAGGTGCGCGCCTGCCCCCTGAGTGTTGCCGGAAACACTTGGTAGAGGAGATGATCAGCGGCGTTGTAGATCCTCATAATGGTGGTAAAATGGTTGATGTGCTCCAGCGGATCATCCATCCCATCAAATGTCTCGATGTTGGGAAGCTTGAAACCGTGCGGAATTGGATGGTCCAAGATTTGTTGTACGAGCAGGGAGCCGCGGCGTAGGGGGCGATGGGCGAAGATGCCCCGACGTCCGGCATGTCCGTACTCTTTAGCTATCACGTCGCGGATCTCCTCGCGAGTGGGCCTTCCTATGGCTTGTTTGACTCCTACCCCTCCTTGCTGATGGTGAAGGGGTTCTCCTCTAGCTCCCCTGGCGGGGTGGACCGGATGCGCAGAGCTGGCAGCATCTGAGTATTCTTCTTCGTACGTATAAATAATCATTTTATATGGTGCATGCCAACCATATGGTGAATAACCATATAATCCTGGATTTTTTGTATGAATGATGATCAGCGGCGTTGTACGAGTGGGCCTTCCAAATAATCCTGTTTTTTTTGTATGAATGGTGAATAACCATTATTCGCATCCATCATATGGTGCATGCCAACCATATGCCTCTAGACACTCAACCGTTGAAGTTACCTAGTTAAGTTAGACCCGATGTCGACAACGAGATATCAAAATTATCCACTCGCACCATCGTCAAGATAGATTAATGCACTTTGCTTTGGCAAACTGATCACACTTCATCGATCGAGGCAGGAAGAGTGTCATTCATCGGAAGACATCCTAACACTTAAATAAAATTTAAGGGGTTTTCTTATCGATGATTAACTTTTAATCATGATTAACACTTAAGCATGTGCATAAATATATAAAGAAAATGCAAACGCTCCTAGCGGGGATCCAGTCCTCCATATTTTCATAAAAGAAAAAAAATCAACATTTGATATTCCAGGATTAAATCGGAATATTTAGAACAGTTCTAAATCTTCAGATTTACACGTAATAGATACAAGGAATTTCTGAAGTGCTGTAATCGTACAACTTACCTCTGATACCACTGTTAGGTTTCTTATGCAACATCATATGCGCAGCGGAATAAACTAGAAACCTCAAACAATAGTAGATTTGATCTTGTGAAAATAGTAAATCAAGAAATAAACAAAAAGTACCTGATGTCGATATCAAAATTCACGCTCTTTGCGAGCAACAAAGTGGCTTGGAAAGAAACATCTAATCCTTATTTGGTGAGGGTTTGCTGGCGAGTATTGGTCATACTCGGTAGAAGGGGGGTCCCCTCCGTCATCTATAAATAGGAGAAGAGGGGCCTTCCCTGGCATACCCCTTTTTGATCTACGACGAGATGTTTACCCCCGAGGAGATAATCGCGAAGACCCAAGCGCTGATGAACCTGTTGAATAAGACGTAGGGCAGTGCTCCTCATCAGGGAGGGGGGGGGTCTGAAAGGCGAAAAAGATAAAGGGACGATGTTGAGCGTCCGTCTAAGAGGACACTGAGGGAGGGCGCTCTGTCGGGAGGTCCCGCGCAACCTGTGTCGGACCCGGTCCAAATTCGTCTGAGCCAGGCGGGTTTGGACGATGTCAGCGAACAGCAGGTCGCTGATAGTGAGCCTTCAACCGCTCCCCCCAACACGACCGCAACAGGTAATCATCGCCCTTCTTCAGAAGTCTTGCAACTGTTTGCTTTACTGATGCCAACTTTTCCTTATAGCGACTCCTCCAGAGACCAACTTGGTTGGGCCGAGCGCATCGGCGCCTCTCACTGAAGAGCATGTGCGCGCAGAGTATCTACCGCCTCATCTGGTTATCCCACCCAGCGTCGTCCCACAGCAGGAACCTTCTTGCCAACAACGATCTTCAACGGAGGGCGGGGAGAGTAGTTCCTGCGTGGGAATTCTGAAATTAAGAAAATCGAGGCTCCCTTTTCCTCTTCATCCTCCGCCTCCCTCGTCCGAAGTTCCTCTCCAACCGGCGGCAACTACTCAAGTTCCTTCGGTGTCTGGCGGGAGAGGAGGCGGACGGTCATCCTTTGCGCCTTAGCCTTCAACGTCCGTGAGGGCAGATGATCGCAGGAAGGCGCCTGTGGATCAGCCGTCTAGGCCCTCTTCTCGTCAGCATGAGATTGTGCCCCCGCACTATCATCCTATGAGCGAGAATGGTAGGGGTGGGTGGTCGAGAACTCGACGAACTCCTCCTCGCCGCACACCGTCGCCTCGGAGTTTGAGGACATAGAGCTTACACTCTTGTTTGAGGACAATCCTCAAGTTTATGTACCTGTCAAGGAAGTTTGTTTTATTGAGCTTATCATTCTCAATGATGGCTCTCAGTGACAAGGTGGAATGTGAACTTGCCATGGAATTCTACACGAATTATGTAAAATCTATTAATACTAGTTTTTCAAAATACATTTTATTTAATAAGATCTTTTATTAAATACTTACACTATTTTCTTCGAATTAATAACCTTTAATCTCAATTCAGAGAGTTTGTTCGAGTTACTCTGTACAACCCCCATATCCATCGAGTGGGGCCCAGCGTGGAGGGCCGCCGAGACGTGTCGACTAGACCCAAGGGGTCTTAAGACCTTTGGGTATCGCCCGGCGAACCCCCGTAGCTCTCACCAGAAGAGGAGTAAGAGGCGAGAGGGGGAGGGGCGGGTGCCCCCCTCTCGCCCTCGCCCAGCTAGAGGAGAGAGGGGAGGGGCGGGTGCCCTCCTTCTCGCCCTCGCCCAGCTAGGGGCGAGAGGGGAGGGGTGGGTGCCCCCCCTCTCGCCTTCGCCCAGCTAGGGGCGAGAGGGGAGGGGCGGGTGCCCCCCCTCTCGCCCTCGCCCAGCTAGGGGCGAGAGGGGAGGGGCGGGTGCCCCCCTCTCGCCTTCGCCCAGCTAGGGGCGAGAGGGGAGGGGCGGGTGCCCCCCCTCTCGCCCTCGCCCAGCTAGGGGCGAGAGGGGAGGGGCGGGTGCCCCCCTCTCGCCCTCGCCCAGCTAGGGGCGAGAGGGGAGAGGCGGGTGCCCCCCCTCTCGCCTTCGCCCAGCTAGGGGCGAGAGGGGCGAGAGGGGCGGGGCGGGTGCCCCCCCCCCCCCCCCTCTCGCCCTCACCCAGCTAGGGGCGAGAGGGGAGGGGCGGGTGCCCCCCTCTCGCCCTCGCCCAGCTAGGGGCGAGAGGGGAGGGGCGGGTGCCCCCCTCTCGCCCTCGCCCAGCTAGGGGCGAGAGGGGAGGGGCGGGTGCCCTCCCTCTCGCCCAGCTAGGGGCGAGAGGAGGAGGGGCGGGTGCCCCCCTCTCGCCCGCGCCCAGCTAGGGGCGAGAGGAGGAGGGGCGGGTGTCCCCCCTCTCGCCTTCGCCCAGCAAGGGGGCTCGTCGAGTCCCGCGAGGTACTCCTCTCGCACAGGGGAGGCCCCTTCTCGTCCAGTTTTGGCTATTTGCAGTCCAGTTTTGGCTATTCGCAGTCCAGCGGTCTGCGTTTAGCGCTTCAGAACAGCAGGATTTGGCTATTTGCAGTCCAGTTTTGGCTATTCGCAGTCCAGATCCGAAAAACCTATAAATAGGACCAAGGGGGGCACCATTGGAGGGATCTCATTCTAGGCTAGCTCTCTCCTCTTTCTCCCTCCCCAACAAGTCTCTCTATAGAGGGTGAGGAGAGGCTCCAGTGGTGCCCAAGCTTAGTAGTGGCTTGGGAGGGGAAGTTCCAAGGGAACTTCCGGGTATGTGGCGGGACCTCCCCACTAAGCCCTTGGTCCGTTTCCAAATCTAAGTGCTCTTGCCTAGAGAGTTGGCTCGAGGGAAGTAGGTGTGAGGCCACCCCTTCTTAGGGACCCCGAACTCCACAGAGACCAAGTCTTGTTCGCAAGATTTCGGTTTCAACATTTTGGTGCGGTGAGCGTGGAGAGTGGTCAGCACAGAAGTCCTTGAGCCAAATCTCATGGCAGGGGACCTCGGAGGAGGAGACGATGAGGGGTCTCACATCCCAAGTGAGGTGGTAGGAAGGGGAGAGTTCATGACGGCCATCAAGGGAATCATGGAGCTACTCCAAGGCATCTCCAGGGGAGGTGACTGCTCGGCTCCCTCCCCCCAGACACCGCCTTCTGGGTCGCAAGGAGTGCTCGCCCAGGGGGGGTCAGGAGAGGTTGCCCCAGGGGGTCGGCCAAGCAAGGAACCGGTGACTGAGAGTGGCGAGCGAGACCTCGCCGAGCGAGTGCTTTTTCCTAGCCCGGTGAGTGGGGTCTCGCTCGGAGCAGGAGTCGCGCGAGCGGAGCTCGCGAAGCCTGCGAGTGGGGGGTCACCCTTTAGCGAGCTGATCATCTCGGCTCCCATCCCGGAAGGCTTCAAGGAGCCCAACATGACTTTCTATACCGGGAAGGATGATCCCGTCCAGCACCTACAGTGGTTCGAGGATACCGTCTCCATCAGGCCCATGACGGATGCGTTCAAGTATCGTCTCTTCGCCACCACCCTGAGGGACAAAGCTAGGGACTGGTTCCACCAGCTCCCGGTTGGCTCCATTTACAGCTTTGATGACTTGGGCCGAAGCTTCCAGCTACGCTTCTCCACATCCAAGAAGAGGAAGAAGAATGCTGAGTCCATCTTCCTGGTCAAGCAGAGGCACGAGGAGACGTTGGCCCAGTACATGGACAGATTCCAGGAGGAGATCCTGAACATCCAGGAGGTGCCAGGGTATGCCCTCCAGATGGCTTTCACCGTAGGGCTACGAGAGAGCCTCTTCAAAATGCGCCTAACTAGGAAGCCTCCCTTGTCCTTTGAGGACCTGATGGAAAAAGCTGCAAAGGAGATAGCCACCGAGGCGGAGAACCCGGGGCTGGCGAAGAAGTTGGCGAAATTGGTGGAGGTCGAGCCAAGAGAGCAAGGTGGCCCCAGGCAGCAGGAAGGAAGGAGGAGGGAAGAGCAGAGGGGTCAAGGGTACCAGGTACCCCAGGGGGGTCAGGAGCAAGGGAGGGGTCTCGCCCAAGGAGGGGGAAACTTCTACGGAGGCCAAGGGAGGCCCAACCCTCCTCCTTGGAGGCAGGCCCCTAGGCAGCTCCTACCCCCACCAGCTCAAGCTATGGCGATTCGAAGAGGAGGAGTCGAAGCTAGAGACATCCCAGCCCGTAGGAGAAGGGGGGGAAGGGTGGTGCCGTACTGCGACTACCACCAGGCAGAGGGGCATGCAACAACTACCTGCCCAGAATTCTTGGAGGTGAGAGAGGCGAGAGGTCAGGCACAACAGCAGCCGCCGGTGCGGATTGAAGAAGTTCCACCTGGAGCAGTAGTGGACGACGACATCTGCGAGGACCGAACTGACATAGGAGCCAAAGGACGGGTCACGGTGATCCACGGGGGGGGGGGGGGGGGGGGGGGGGGATCGAGGCCACCCGTAAGGCAAGCCTCCACGCCGTATATCGACGCAGCGTCGCTTCAACGTCACAGGACCCACCTCCCGAGGAGAAAATCACTTTCTCAAGCAGGGACATGCCAGATCACGAGGATCCATTATGTGATGCGCTAGTCATTCAGACAGCCATCGAAGGTTACACTGTCTCTCGGATCCTCGTTGACAACGGGAGCTCTGTCAACGTCATTTTCAAGAAGGCTTTTGACGAGTTGAAGGTGGAGTCAAGGAGGGTGCTGGCCTCAGATGGGCCCTTGTTCGGATTCTCTGGAGAAAGGAAAGAGGTGGAGGGTGGAGTTGGACTCCAAGTGACGATGGGGGGAGGCTCAAGGAACTGTCGGTTCGTCATAGTTGACACTCCTAGCAGTTACAATGCCATCTTCGGAAGACCCCTCATCAACGCCTTCCGATGCGTACCATCATCCTTCCACCAATGCCTCAAGCTCAACGCTGGAGGAATCCAAGTCAGGATCCGCGGAGACCCCAGGATGGCGAGGCACTGCTACGTCACAGCCGTCAACAGCATCTCTTGGCAAGCAGGGGCGGAGGAGATGGAGAAGATCATGGAAAGCATGACCAGGATGGGAGTGGCAGGAGAAGAAGAGGAATGATCATCTCGCGCAAGCAGCCTGAGAGGCGAGTGTCATGGGGGGGGGGGGGGGGGGGGGGGGGTATGTTGTGTTTTTTGTTTTTTGTTGTTTTCCTTTGTAACAAGCTCTACCCCTCGCTAGTTAGGCCAGGAGGTTTTTGACAAGGGAAATCCCCCCATTAGATGGATGAGTTATTTTGCTTATATGATGAGTAAGTTGTTGCCGAGATGTCCTCCTCACTCCAGGCTCTCAATAGCTGGGTGGGTCGAATGATCCTCGGGAAGAAGAGCTTGCCATCGAGATGTCCTCCTCACTCCAGGCTCTCATTAGCTGGGTGGGTCGAATGATCCTCAGATGGGTAAGTTCAACGCCGAGATGTCCTCCTGACTCCAGGCTCTCACTAGCTGGGTGGGTCGAATGATCCTCGGGAAGAAGAGCTTGCCATCGAGATGTCCTCCTCACTCCAGGCTCTCATTAGCTGGGTGGGTCGAATGATCCTCGGATGGGTAAGTTCAACGCCGAGATGTCCTCCTCACTCCAGGCTCTCACTAGCTGGGTGGGTCGAATGATCCTCGGAAGGAAGAGCTTGCCATCGAGATGTCCTCCTCACTCCAGGCTCTCATTAGCTGGGTGGGTCGAATGATCCTCGGATGGGTAAGTTCAACGCCGAGATGTCCTCCTCACTCCAGGCTCTCACTAGCTGGGTGGGTCGAATGATCCTCGGGAAGAAGAGCTTGCCATCGAGATGTCCTCCTCACTCCAGGCTCTCATTAGCTGGGTGGGTCGAATGATCCTCGGATGGGTAAGTTCAACGCCGAGACGTCCTCCTCACTCCAGGCTCTCACTAGCTGGGTGGGTCGAATGATCCTCGGAAGGAAGAGCTTGCCATCGAGATGTCCTCCTCACTCCAGGCTCTCACTAGCTGGGTGGGTCGAATGATCCTCGGAAGGAAGAGCTTGCCATCGAGATGTCCTCCACACTCCAGGCTCTCACTAGCTGGGTGGGTCGAATGATCCTCGGAAGGAAGAGCTTGCCATCGAGATGTCCTCCTCACTCCAGGCTCTCACTAGCTGGGTGGGTCGAATGATCCTCGGATGGGTAAGTTCAACGCCGAGATGTCCTCCTCACTCTAGGCTCTCACTAGCTGAGTGGGTCGAATGATCCTCAGGAGCGAGGTTCTGCCCCCCCTCGATGGATATTTGGGCTTGGACTTTTCTTTCCGAGGTTGTACCAACCTCGCAAAGAGCGGGGATTGTGTACAACCCCCATATCCATCGAGTGGGGCCCAGCGTGGAGGGCCGCCGAGACGTGTCGACTAGACCCAAGGGGTCTTAAGACCTTTGGGTATCGCCCGGCGAACCCCCGTAGCTCTCACCAGAAGAGGAGTAAGAGGCGAGAGGGGGAGGGGCGGGTGCCCCCCTCTCGCCCTCGCCCAGCTAGAGGAGAGAGGGGAGGGGCGGGTGCCCTCCTTCTCGCCCTTGCCCAGCTAGGGGCGAGAGGGGAGGGGCGGGTGCCCCCCCTCTCGCCTTCGCCCAGCTAGGGGCGAGAGGGGAGGGGCGGGTGCCCCCCCTCTCGCCCTCGCCCAGCTAGGGGCGAGAGGGGAGGGGCGGGTGCCCCCCTCTCGCCTTCGCCCAGCTAGGGGCGAGAGGGGAGGGGCGGGTGCCCCCCCTCTCGCCCTCGCCCAGTTAGGGGGGAGAGGGGAGGGGCGGGTGCCCCCCTCTCGCCCTCGCCCAGCTAGGGGCGAGAGGGGAGGGGCGGGTGCCCCCCCTCTCGCCTTCGCCCAGCTAGGGGCGAGAGGGGAGGGGCGGGTGCCCCCCTCTCGCCCTCGCCCAGCTAGGGGCGAGAGGGGAGGGGCGGGTGCCCCCCTCTCGCCCTCCCCAGCTAGGGGCGAGAGGGGAGGGGCGGGTGCCCCCCCTCTCGCCCTCGCCCAGCTAGGGGCGAGAGGGGAGGGGCGGGTGCCCCCCCCTCTCGCCCTCGCCCAGCTAGGGGCGAGAGGGGAGGGGCGGGTGCCCCCCCCTCTCGCCCGCGCCCAGCTAGGGGCGAGAGGAGGAGGGGCGGGTGTCCCCCCTCTCGCCTTCGCCCAGCAAGGGGGCTCGTCGAGTCCCGCGAGGTACTCCTCTCGCCCAGGGGAGGCCCCTTCTCGTCCAGTTTTGGCTATTTGCAGTCCAGTTTTGGCTATTCGCAGTCCAGCGGTCTGCGTTTAGCGCTTCAGAACAGCGGGATTTGGATATTTGCAGTCCAGTTTTGGCTATTCGCAGTCCAGATCCGAAAAACCTATAAATAGGACCAAGGGGGGCACCATTGGAGGGATCTCATTCTAGGCTAGCTCTCTCCTCTTTCTCCCTCCCCAACAAGTCTCTCTATAGAGGGTGAGGAGAGGCTCCAGTGGTGCCCAAGCTTAGTAGTGGCTTGGGAGGGGAAGTTCCAAGGGAACTTCCGGGTATGTGGCGGGACCTCCCCACTAAGCCCTTGGTCCGTTTCCAAATCTAAGTGCTCTTGCCTAGAGAGTTGGCTCGAGGGAAGTAGGTGTGAGACCACCCCTTCTTAGGGACCCCGAACTCCACAGAGACCAAGTCTTGTTCGCAAGATTTCGGTTTCAACATACTCTCTAGTGGACAAGATCCATATTTCACCCCATCATAAGCAATCTTTGGTTGATCACCCATATTGTGGCTATTTAGGTAGATAATTTTTGTCAATTGTATTGTATACAATTTTTGTATGAATGATGAATAACCATTATTCGCATCCATCATATGGTGCATGCCAACCATATGCCTCTAGACACTCAACCGTTGAAGTTACCTTGTTAAGTTAGACCCGATGTCGATAGCGAGATATCAAAATTATCCACTCGCACCATCGTCAAGATAGATTAATGCACTTTGCTTTGGCAAACTGATCACATTTCATCGATCGAGGCAGGAAGAGTGTCATTCATCGGAAGACATCATAACACTTAAATAAAATTTAAGGGGTTTTCTTATCGATGATTAACTTTTAATCATGATTAACACTTAAGCATGTGCACAAATATATAAAGAAAATGCAAACGCTCCTAGCGGGGATCCAGTCCTCCATATTTTCATAAAAGAAAAAAAATCAACATTTGATATTCCAGGATTAAATCAAAATATTTAGAACAGTTCTAAATCTTCAGATTTACACGTAATAGATACAAGGAATTTCTGAAGTGCTGTAATCGTACAACTTACCTCTGATACCACTGTTAGGTTTCTTATGCAACATCATATGCGCAGCGGAATAAACTAGAAACCTCAAACAATAATAGATTTGATCTTGTGAAAATAGTAAATCAAGAAATAAACAAAAAGTACCTGATGTCGATATCAAAATTCACGACTTGTTGTTGAAATCCCTTTGTAGAACTGAGATCCACACTTCAATCGGGATTGAATTCTTCAAGAACGTAGAAATAGATCCACGTCTTTAAGGGTGTCCATACTAACGCCGAGAACACCTTGTCGTCGTCAAATGATAGCAGGCAGAATGAAGATCGAGTTCTTCGTCTCCAACTGCCGCCGCCGCCGAGCAGAACGTTTCCGGGGATAAGCCGAATGAACAGAACTGTCTTTCTCACCTCTCTTCGAATACCTAATATACATATCAATATATATATTCATATTGTACAACCCCGTATTCGTCGAGTGGGTCCCCATGTCCTAAAGGGTCAAGACGCAAGTTATGGGTCAAGAAGTGCATTCGCCCAGGTCAAGAGAGGCGGGTGAGCCTCCGGGCGAGTGCGAGTCTCATCCGCAAGGCACTCGCTCGCTTAGGAGGGCGAGTGCGCAGGAGGCCAGACGAGTGAGGGCGGAACCCCACTCGCTAAGCGAGCCAGGTGTCAGGCGAGTGGTGCCCCCACAGACCACTTGCCCGGTGGAATCAAGTGTGCGAGAAGCCTGGTGAGTGGTGCCTTCACGGACCACTCGCCCAGAAGGCTTTAAGGGGGGAAATGACCTAGATACCCTTCGTGGGCTGCCAATAGTCCTTCAGAACATCGGAGTTAGGCTGTTAGCAGACCAATTTGGGGTGCGATTAGTAAAACTAAAAAGTGGATTCATGCTATTTGCAGGCAAGACTAGAGAATCTATAAATGGGCTCTTAAGGGCACTTTGGAGGAGATCCGATCTTTTGAGCTCTCTCCTCCGAGCTAGTTTTTGGTTGGCTGCTAGTGCCCTCCAAGGAGCCCGACTGAGCATTGGTGTGGGAGGGGAAGCTCTCTAAGATCTTTCGGGTGTGTGGCGGGACCTCCTCGCTACAGCCTTGGGTATGTTCCTAATTCTTCATCCACAACCACGAGCGTAAGTGAGGGATAAGTAGGTGCGGGCTACACCCCCAGTGGGTCCGAAATCAAGAGTCCGGTTGCCGATTTCAACATTTTTGGTGCGATGAGCGTGGACCATAGCCTGTGCAAGAAAATATCAAGCTGAGTTCTATGGCTAGAGACGATGGAGGAGATGGATCCGACCCAGGCAACTCGCAGCCGCCTGCGAGTGTGGTGACAGTAGGAATGTTCGAAGATTTCAGGCAAGAGGTTCTGCAGACCATGCAGCTAGCTTTCTCCACGAGAGGCGAATGCGAGACACCTGCAGTTCTGGTGGTTCCGCCTCAGCAGATAGGCAAGAACGCTCCCGGCCAGCGGCCCGGGAAGGAGGTGGCGGTGGAAGCAAGTGCACAAGATCTTACCGGGTGGCAGCTGTTCAGTAGTCCGGCGTGTGCGGAGGTCTGTGAGCTGACTCCGCGAAAGAGGACCCCTCGCCGAGCAGGGGAGGGTTTTCCCTTTTGTGAGCTGATCCTCTCGGCCCCGGTTCTAGAGGGGTTCAGAGGGCCGGAGATGTCTTACTATACCGGCAAGGATGACCCAGTCCTACACCTGCAGTGGTTCGAGGACATGGTCTCAATCCTACCTATGTCGGATGCCTTCCAGTGTCGGCTCTTTGCCACCACCCTGAAGGAGAAGGCAAGGGATTGGTTCCACCAGCTCCCCGTAGGTTCCATCTACGCGTTCGAGGATCTACGTCGGAGCTTACGGCTGTGCTTCTCGACGTCAAAGAAGAGGAAGAAGTACGCGGAGGCGCTCTACAAGATTAAGCAAGGGCCAGGGGAGGCGTTGGCCCATTATGTAGACAGGTTCCAGGAAGAGGTCTTGCTCTTTCAGGAGGTGCCAGGTTTCACCCTCTAGCTGGCCTTCAAAGTGGGGTTGCGGGAGGGGTTATTCAAGATGAACCTGAAGAGGAAGGCCCCTCTATCCTTCGAGGAATTGATGGAGAGGGCGGCAGAAGAGATCAAAGGGGAGGCCGGTAACCCCGAGTTCGCAAAAAGGTTGGCAAGGCTAAGCGAGCTAGAGGCAAGGCAGCAGAATGTGAGGAGGAGAGATGAACCCAGAGGTTAGGGATTTCATGGGCAACAACGGGATTGGGGGTATCAGGAGCCCAATAACCGGATAGCTTGGAGACCCAGAAGGGACCAGTGCGAGGACAAGAAAGAGGTTACCAGGGGAGGGGGCAAGGGAGGGTCAATCATCCGGGATGGAGGCAGGGTCCCAGACCCCCTCACCCCCCTCAGGAGAAAACCATGGCAGTAGTCCGAGGGAGAGGAGGATGAGGGAGATGAAATGGAGAGCAGCGAATGAGGAGGGGTTGCGGTCTCCCTGGATTTAATCGAGGAGGTCTGAGATCTTGACGCCACTCGGCGAAAAGAGGTCAAGCGACGGATGGCCAAGTACTTTGACAAGCATGTCCTGATCAAGCAGTTTGAGAAGGGGGACCTCGTGTTAAAAAAGGTCGACGCGTCCGGAAAGTCATCCGCGGTAGGGAAGCTAAATCCCAATTGGGAGGGGCCCTATGTTGTTGGGGAAGCCTTAAAGTCGGGGGGGGGGGGGGGATATTGCCTCCAGAATGTGGAAGGCGAGTCCATCAGTCACACGTGGAGTGGTGATGACTTGAAATGTTTCTTCCCTTAAATTCATGTAATAAACGTACTTATTCTCTAAAATTCATTTCTTTTATATATGTGGTATAATAGTTTGCGAGGTGACGATAAAAGCCTTCAAAAAGTTAGCCTCGAGCAGACCAACTGGCCAGGTTCTCACCTAGCTGGCAGGGTCGTAGGCTCACTCGGTGGCAGGATAGAAAGTTTCAAAAAGTTAGCCCCGAGCAGACCCGTTGATCAGGTTCTCACCTAGCTGGCAGGGTCGTAGGCTCACTCGGTGGCAGGATGGAAAGTTTCAAAAGGTTATCCCCGAGCAGACCCGTTGACTACGCTCTCACCTAGCTGGCAGGGTCGTAGGCTCACTCGGTGGTAGGATGGAAAGTTTCAAATGGTTATCCCCGAGCAAATCCGTTGACCAGGCTCTCACTCAGCTGGCAGGGTTATAGACTCACTCGGTGGAAGGATGGAAAGTTTCAAGAGGTTAGCCCCGAGCAGACCCGTTGAACAGGCTCTCACCCAACTGGCAGGGTCATAGGCTCACTCGGTGGCAGGATGGAAAGCTTCGAAATGTTAGCCCGGAGCAGACCCGCTAACCAGGCTCTCACCTAGCTAGCAGGGCCGTAGGCTCACTCGGTGGCAGGATGGAAAGTTTCAAAAAGTTAGCCCCGAGCAGACCCACTGACCAGGCTCTCACCTAGCTGGCAGGGTCGTAGGCTCACTCGGTGGCAGGATGGAAAGTTTCAAAAAGTTATCCCCGAGCAGACCCGCTAACCAGGCTCTCACCTAGCTGGCAGGGCTGTAGGCTCACTTGGTGGCAGGATGGAAAGTTTCAAAAGGATAGCCCCGAGCAGACCCGCTGACCAGGCTCTCACCTAACTGACAGGGCCGTAGACTCAGTCGGTGGCAGGATGGAAAGTTTCAAAAGGTTAGCCCCGAGCAGACCCGCTGACCAGGCTCTCACCAAGCTGGCAGGGTCGTAGGCTCACTCGGTGGTAGGATGAAAAGTTTCAAGAGGTTAGCCCCTAGCAGACCCGCTGACCAGGCTCTCACCCAGCAGGAAGGGTCGTAAGCTCACTCGGTGGCAGGATTGAAAGTTTCAGAAGGTTAGCCCCGAGTAGACCCGCTAACTAGGCTCTCACCTAGCTCGCAGGGTCGTAGGTTCACTCGGTGGCAGGATGGAAAGATTCAAAAGGTTAGCCCTGAGCAGACCCGCTGACAAAGCTCTCACCTAACTGGCAGGGTCGTAGGCTCACTCAGTGGCAGGATGGAAAGTTTCAAAAAGTTAGTCCCGAGCAGACCCGCTGACCAGGCTCTCACCTAGCTGGTAGGTTCGTAGGTTCACTCGGTGGCAGGATGGAAAGTTTCAAAAAGTTAGCCCCGAGCAGACCCGCTGAATAGGCTCTCACCTAGCTGGCATGGTCATAGGATCACTCGGTGGCAGGATGGAAAGTATCAAAAGGTTAGCCCCGAGCAGACCTGCTGACCAGACTCTCACCTAGCTGGCAGGGTCGTAGGCTCACTCGGTGGCATGATGGAAAGTTTTAAAAAGTTAGCCTCGGGCAGACCCGCTGACCAGGCTCTTACCTAGCTGGCAAGGTCGTAAGCTCACTCGGTGGTAGGATGGAAAGTTTCAAAAGGTTAGCCCCGAGCAGACCCGCTGACCAGACTCTCACCTAGCTGGCAGGGCCGTAGGCTCACTTGGGGGCAGGATGGAAAGTTTCAAAATGTTAGCCCCAAGCAAACCCGCTGACTAGGCTCTCACCCAGCTGACAGGGTCGTAGGCTCACTCAGTGGCAGGATGAAAAGTTTCAAGAGGTTATCCCCGAGCAGACCAGCTGTCCAGGCTCTCACCCAGCTGGCAGTGTCATAGGCTCACTCGATGGCAGGATGGAAAGTTTCGAAAGATTATCCCCAAGCAGATCCGCTGACCAGGCTCTTACCTAGCTAGCAAAGTCGTAGGCTCACTCGGTGGCAGGATGGAATGTCTTGAAAGGTTAGCCCCGAGTAGACCCACTGACCAGGCTCTCACTTAGCTTGCAGGGACGTAGGCTCACTCGGTGGCAGGATGGAAAGTTTCAAAAGGTTAGCCCCGAGCAGACCCGCTGACCAGGCTCTCAACAAGCTGGCAGGGTCATAGGCTCACTTAGTGGCAGGATGGAAAGTTTCAAAAAGTTAGCCCCGAGCAGACCCGCTGACCAAGCTCTCACCTAGCTGGCAGGGCCGTAGGATCACTCGGTGGCAGGATGGAAAGTTTCAAAAATTTAGCCCCAAGCAGACCCGCTGACCAAACTCTCACCTTGTTGGCAGGGTCGTAGGCTCACTCGGTAGCAGGATGGAAAGTTTCAAAAGGTTAGCCCCGAGCAGACCCGCTAACCAGGCTCTCACCCAGTTGGCAGGGCCGTAGGCTCACTCGGTGGCAAGATGGAAAGTTTCAAGAGGTTAGCCCCGAGCAGACCCGCTGACCAGGCTCTCACCCAGCTAGCAGGGTCGTAGGCTCACTCAGTGGCAGGATGGAAATTTTCGAAAGGTTAGACCCGAGCAGACCCGCTGACCAGGCTCTCACCTAGCTGGCAGAGAGGCTCACTCGGTGGCAGGATGGAAAGTTTCAAAAGGTTAGCCCCGAGCAGACCCGCTGACCAGGCTCTTACCTAGCTGGCAGGGCCGTAAGCTCCCTCGGTGGCAGGATGGAAAGTTTCAAAAAGTTAGCCCCGAGCAGACCCGCTGACCAAGCTCTCACCTAGCTGGCAGGGTCGTAAGCTCACTCGGTGGCACAATGGAAAGTTTCAAAAAGTTAGCCCTGAGCAGACCCGGTGACCAGGCTCTCACCTAGCTGGCAGGGCCGTAGGCTCACTCGGTGTCAGGATGGAAAGTTTCAAATGGTTAGCCCCGAGCAGACCCGCTGACTAGGCTCTCACCCAGCTGGCAGGGTCGTTGGCTCACTCGGTGGCAGGATGAAAAGTTTCAAAAGGTTAGTCCCGAGCAGACCCGCTGACCAGACGCTCACCTAGCTGACAGGGCCGTAGGCTCACTCAGTGGCAGGATGGAAAGTTTCAAAAGTTTGGACCCGAGCAGACCCGTTGACCAGACTCTCACCTGGCTGGCAGGGCAATTGACTCAATCGGTGGTAATCCATGAGGAAGGCAGTGTAAGAAAGGAAAATCTAATGAGGGGAACTTTAACACATGGTCTCAGTATAAGGTTGGCGATGGTGCCCATCATAAAGGGCACTCACTATGATTGGCATCGTTCGAGAAGGGCACTCACCGACGAATGGCGTCATTCGGAAAAGACACTCGCCCGATGAATGAACAACAAGGTGATAGCCAGCCCCAAAGGATGCAAGAAACTAGCGAGACGAGGTAGGCTCTCGGCGCAGCTACGCTCCCGGCAGGAATCAGCAAAACCATCTAAGTCCTAAAAAGGCATGGACGAGTGAGAGAGGGTTGCGACCGCGTAGCGCGCCTGTGCAACGAGAGCGTCTCGGTCACGACCAAGGATAAGGGTCATCGATACTAAGAGCGAGCAAGCGATATGCGAGCACACGCGCGAAAGTGAGAGAGCGAGCAAAATAACGTACGAGCGCGCGAGTTATTGGTTGATAAAAGCGAGAGATGCAGAGAAAAATACATAATAAGAACAACAATCACAAACTGAAGCAAATGTTTTTCATTTCATTTCAGTATAAAGAAATTACAAAGGAGAACTTCTCGCTTTACATCTGGAGAAAAAAAAGGGGGGTCTTCAGGGGAGGTCATCGCTTCCTCGCTGTAATATCCGCTGCTCTCGCCCGGAGAAGGTAGCTCACCGAGTTCCTGCCCATCGCCAGCTTCATCCGCAGGATCATTCTCCCAGGCGAAGAGCTCGGGTAGCACGTGATGGGCCAGGATCCTCTCGCCCTCTTACTTCAAAAGCCCAGCCCTTCGAAGCACCTCCAGCGTGTACTTCGCTGCTCCTTGGGCAGACCTCTGCATCAACCCTTTGAACTCGACGTTAGAGTAAAAGTACCGAGTTTCCCTCTCCGTGGGAGGAGGTCGAGCGGCGGCATCCCGCAACCTTTGGTTCTCGGCCTCCAACTCCTTGACCCGTTCCTCAAGGATGCACGACCGCACGAGTAGGGTATCATAGTTGGCTATGTACTGCAAGATAAAAGAATGTTAGCGCGGGAAAGGAAGAAAATGCAAGAACCTGAGTCACTCGAGGAGACATGCTCACCTCTCCTGCTGGGCGGCTGGCGAGAAGGTCATCGGTTGTCTCCAATTGCTATTTCACGGCCAAGACCTCAGCGGAGACGTCAACACGGGTCTTCTCAAACTCGTCCATGTTCCACGCGAGGGCAGAGAAGACATGTGATTCAACTCGAGAGTGCGCATCATAGCCCGCGAACCCTCATGTGCGAGCGTCTGAGTGGTCTCGGCATCGTAGATGGAGGCATCCTCATGGCTGTAAAGTGCGTAGGAGAGGTCGTAAGCCTGGACGGTGGTGGTCTCCTGCTCCATCCAGGACGGCAGGAGGGTAGAGATGGAGACCCGATTGGCCTTCCGGTCTCATTGCAGTAAGGGGTCTCCGGCCGCATCTGCATATCTCTTGTCGAGAGAGAAGTTTCGATGCCCTCTCGGCACCGGCCTAGAGGAGGGTTCCGCCGGCACAACGACGGTCTGGAACGCTGAGTCTACAGCAGGAGCACTCGAGTCGGGGGTTTCGTCCACGACCGTCTTTCGCTTAGAAGTTGAAGAAGGCTTCGCCCACTTGGCGGGGGAGATGGTGGCCGCGCCGGGCTTCCGCTTCTGCCCACTAGACTTCGCGGGAGGCGGATCTTTGCGGCAAGCCGCGACGGCAGATCACGCGAGGGCAAGGGCATCATCGGAAGCGATCTCCATGGCCTCATTCGGCGGGTGGAGGGGAGAACTTCGAACCCCTGCATCAGGAAAGTTAGGTAAGAAGGCGGAAGCGAGTGAAAGCAAGCGGGAGCTAGGGTTGAAACTGTTCAGCTTACCCTCTCCCGGCAGAATCAGCGGGAGCGAGCTGACATGCTTCCGCAAGTGCACAACGTCCATTCCATGTTGCTGGATGAACGCATGGACCTTGACCTCATAACCTCCCAGCGTTGGAGGCTTGAAGGTCGACTCGTCCTCCTGCACCGACGCGAGGAAAGTGTTGTCGAAATTCCCGGTCATGAAGATGAACCGCCGAGTCCAGTCATGGACTTTGTTGGCGGTACCGGTGACCTTAAGCGAGCTTTGGCCGAAGAAAAAGGCCACCCCACTCTTCGGCCAAAAATTGAAAAGCTTGCGGAAGACGGGGAGGGATAATTCGATCCCCTCCTCCCGCAAGTAACAGGTGAATGCTACCAACATCACGATCGAATTTGGATTCAACTGAGTGGGAACTACGCCGAAGTAGTAGAACGCCTGCCGCAGTTTGGACCAGAGGGGGAGCCGGAGTCCCACCTCGAAATGGTCCAAGGGGATGGTGAGAGCGTCAGGCGAGATCTGGTTGATGCGATCGCGTTCTCTAGGGCGGCGCGCAGTGAATCCTGGCGGAATGTAGTCGGTGACAGTCGCGGCGAAATCTTCTTCAGACAGGTCGCAATTATCAAAGTGGTGGTTAAGGAACGACTGGGCGCACATGCTCCTGCCATCGTATTCGGGGGCCATCTCGCGCAAAAGGAGAGTGGCAGGAAGTCTAGAGAGAGGTGTGAGTGCTGGCGCGAGAGCAAGGGAGGAATGAGAAGAAAGCATAATAAAGGCGGTGGGTGGGCCGGCTATTTATAGAAAAAATAGAAAATGAGGGGAATTCTCTACGTGCAGGATGCGGAAAGCGGTCGCGCTATACTGGCACCATGGAGCGCGAGCCAGCCCGCCTACACCCTAGTCGTCGGAAGGTGGCGAAAGCGATGCGCGAGATTCTTCAGGCGAAAGCGAACTAAAAAGTACAGCAAGAATGAAAGCATCCACAAGATAACATTCGGAAAAATAGTAAAGGACAAAATAAATAACATACAAACAGAAATTGTTCGCGAGACGCAGCAGGTCTCATCTCGATTCGGTACGTAAAAAGGAAAAGGGCCATTGCCATCGACCCCAGCCTCGCCTCCCTGTCCTCAGAGGCACTCACGGGTAGTAATATGCGCTCACTATGGTAAGCTCCTGGTTAACTAGGCGCATTTGGTCCCTAGCCCGTGCGATGTGCCTCCCAGGAGAAGTCTCCTCGCACCCGCCCCCCTAGAGTTCCATCTCGCCGATAAGGTGCCTGTAGTCTCACTCGAGGATGCTCAGCCGACGCTCAAAGGTTGCCCGGTGCTCCGCCGCCTGGTTGGCTAGGTCTCGCTGCATCCAGATTAGCTTGCAAAGAACCTCCGTCATTCGCTCCTTCATGGTCCAAGTATCTTCGGGATCACCGAGAAAGTCTGAGAGGTAGCCGGGAGAAGGAGGCGGCAAGATCATCCCCTCCTCATCCTGAGGGTCCACCAGCGGAACCTGACGGTAGCCTGTGGGAGTGAAGGTTAGCCTTTTCCAGTTATACAAATAATGAGTTCGAGGAGAGAAGGGTAACTAACCAGGTACATATTCTTCGACGGGGGACCGGCGAGAGGTGCTGGGCTGCCCTGCAAATGGTTGGTTGGGGGGGGGGGGGGGGGGGGGGTGGAGCGATTTTCCCTTCCCAGGGCGGTGTACCTAGTCGGCAACAACGAAAGTAGTGGTTGGGTCCACGATGGGAGAGTTGTGTTCAGGGTTTTTGCCCGCCGAGTGCTCCCGCTCCGGTGTCGGGGAGGTTACGACAATATCAAGGGCGGGAGACTTGCGCTGGGTGGAGGATAACCCCGTGGTCGCAAAAGTGAGGGCTGCGGAAGTCAGGGTCAGAAAGAGGGCGAATGGTAAAAATTAGGCGAGAAGGCAATAAAGTGCTTACCAGGCGCGATCATGTTTCCGCCAGGAGTAATTAGAAGGGCGGACTCCTGGACCGGTGGAACGCCTCCAAGGGAAGGTTGGGGGATGTCGGCATCCGCCGGATTGGTCTCGGGGTCGCCTCCCACCACCTGCAGGTTCTGCGAGTGGTCGAAGTTGTTAAGATATCGCGCCACCACGGTTAGCTTTGAAGCGAGATGGATTATAATACCTCGGCAGTGTTGTCAGGAGGGATGTTGGAGAGGGGGGAGTCTCTGATGCCGAATCCCTCATAGTCAGGACCCGCCGGACCACCCTGGCCTTCTTTAGCTGATAAGGCTTTGAAGAATCCCTCTTTGATGAGAGCCAGGGGGCGTATCGACTGGACCTGGAAGTATCCTCGCCCTGCGCGGCGGCAAGGTGATCCATCAGTCCTTGCGAGAGCGGTCTCGGCGTTGGCGTCATGAACGTCATTGGGAAGGCGAGATCTCAAAGGTGGAAAAAGAGAAACAATAATTGGAGGACAGACGCTCTCAAGGCAGCGACCTGTGTATATTTATAGCAGAAGGGAGGGGTCCACCAAAAAGATTCCCTCCAGGTCAGCAAAGCACTCGCCGATTATTGGGGGTTGGACATTTCTTTCCGAGTGTAGGAATCGCTCGCAAAGAGCGGGGATTGTGTACAACTCCGTATTCGCCGAGTGGGTCCCCAGGTCCTAAAGGGTCAAGACGCAAGTTATGGGTCAAGAAGAGCATTCGCCCAGGTCAAGAGAGGCGGGGGAGCCTCCGGGCGAGTGCGAGTATCATCCGCAAGGCACTCGCTCGCTTATGAGGGCGAGTGCGCGGGAGGCCAGACGAGTGAGGGTGGAACCCCACTCGCCAAGCGAGCCAGGAGTCAGGCGAGTGGTGCCCCCACGACCCACTCGCCCGGTGGAATCTAATGTGCGAGAAGCCTGGCGAGTGGTGCCTTCACGGACCACTCGCTCAGAAGGCTTTAGGGGGAAATGACCTAGATACCCTTCGTGGACTGCCAATAGCCCTCCAGAACACCAGAGTTAGGCTGTTAGCAGACCAATTTGGGGTGTGATTAGTAAAACTAAAAGACGGATTTATGTTATTTGCAGGCCAGACTAGAGAATATATACATAGGCCCTTAAGGGCACCTTGGAGGAGATCCTATCTTTTGAGCTCTCTCCTCCAGGCTAGTTTTTGGTTGGCTGCTATTGCTCTCCAAGGTGCCCGGCTGAGCATTGGTTTGGGAGGGGAAGCTCTCTAAGATCATCCGGGTGAGTGGCGGGACTTCCTCGTTGCAGCCTTAGGTCTGTTCCTAATTCTTCATCCACAGTTACGAGTGTAAGTGAGGGATAAGTAGGTGCGGGCTACACCCCCCAGTGAATCCAAACTCAAGAGACCGGTTGCCGATTTCAACACATATATATATATATATATATATATATATATATATTAGTACCTGAGATGGTTTAGTTAATCTTGTATTAACTGAACCGGGTTCGGCAATAAGAAAAGGTCTCGTCGATCAATTAGAGTCTTACCGGAGATTTTTGACTCTATCAATGACCTCCATTTTAGTCGAAAACCTATATATTGAAATTTCGCCCATTTATCTTCATCTTATTTGGGCACTTTTTAATTTGGACTCGATTTGGGCCACTTGAACCCAAGGCTAAGTTACTCTTATCAATTGGCTCCGCCGTGAACACGGAGGACTTGGTCATGAGATTCCCAAATGTTTAAACGCATATACCTACTGCTCGCTACTTCCGCGAATAATTTTAATAGAAACGAAAAGAACGACACTTATTTTAAAAGCACTGAACATAATAAGACATTTGTTCTATATATATTCACCTGTTCAATATTTGGGAATAGATTATTTACTTTTTCAAAAAAAGAAAAAGAAATAGAGAGTTCGCAAAACTCCCGTCTTCCCAATTTCTATAAAACTCCGCAGCATCCCGCAAGCTATCACCACAGCATTAGCCATGGCGTTCAAAGTACACAACGTGCTCCTCCTTTCCCTTGTCGCCCTTCTCTTCTTCAACTCGAACGCAGCCGCTCCGCAGCTCAGCGAGGTCAATGATGTCAAGCATAACGAGGAGGTGCAGGAGCTGGGAAGGTTCACCTTGGAAGAAGCAAACAAGAAAGTGTCCGACAGCTCGGAGAAGATGACCTTCGGCGAGGTGGTCTCCGCCAAGTTTTGGTCGGTCACAGATGGCGTACGCTACTTTTTCGTTATCAACTCATTGAAGGGAGGGCAAATTGAAGGGTCGTTCCTCGGTTATCTGGTCGTCCTCAATTCTTCGAATGAGCGCATCCCCTTGTCTTGGGCATTCCAGCCTATTGGTGAGTAGAGTCTCTCTCTCTATATATAGATCTTTCTCTCTCTCTCACGAGCGCTCGGTTTGTCTCTCTCCTTATCTATCTATCTATCTTTCTTACTCTGTGTGCGCATGTGCTTCTGTATTCTTTGATCCTTTGGTTTGAATGCAATATGTGTGAGTTTTCTCAGATCCATATTCAAGGGCAAGAGTGATTATAACGAATTCCTTTAACCAATTTAGTAATTATTTCATGTTATTATGCACATGTTTAATTTTAATCTCTTGAGTGAATTTATGCATCATACCTGGTGATTGATAGATAACATGAAGAAGTTGGAGGTAGCCCAGCAACACTTTCGGTACTGCATTTGTTGTTGTAAAATCCGGTACAAGAAAATTGCAGGTAAACAAGAAAACACAAAACATACACAAAACTGCACTCGGCAAAACCCGTCAAGGTACAACCACAAATATATATATATATATATATATAATCAAACAATATGTAAATGCAAATACATGAATAAAACAAGAGAAGAAATGACCGCCCGATGAAACACTGAGGATGCGTCGGACATGCACGATCCGCGGGCGAGTAATAGAGTTGGACTACAATCCGTCTAGCGGACACACAAGGTTCACCGGAACCTTCAACATCGAAATCCGACGTTCAACCACACCGCCACCGGAGACCAACGCCACCACCGGAGAGAAAACACCGTTGAGGCTAACTGCACTCTTACGACACCGCGCCTCTCCACATCAAAGAACGGCCACCACAACGTCGGCGGCTCTCCTCCAAGACTGGCGATAACACCTCCAATATCGGCGATCTCTTTGAGGTCGGCGGCCTCTCCAATCGCACGAGCAAAGAGAGGGGAAAAGGAGAAAAAGAGAGGCGCGCGATAAGGCTCCCAACTCACATGCAGTTTTTCTCCTTCCATGGCTACAGGCGGCTATCCTGCGGCTAGCTCCAATGATGTCTGTGGCTCCTTTACTAACCCTAAAACCAACATCATGTTTTAGAATAAAACCTAAAAAGAACATTCCGAAAATAAAGGGATCTGAACCAATAGGAAAAAACAATAGAAAGTATTAGAAAATATGTGGGTATGTTATTATTTATGTTTTGTAGTTGTTTGATTCCATCATCGTTCCTTTTATACATCAATAAAAATAGCACTTTTATGATCCTTTTCGCACGTCTATGACGGTCGCGAACGCAGTGGTTACAAACCATCATCTATTTGGCGCCACGTTTGTGTTCCGGTAAGTTTGGACAAAAAAATATCACCAACTCACCGTCATGAAATATATGTTTGAAATGACAAACGGCCACAAAAAAAAAAACTAACTTTGAACAAAAAAATGGATGAAGTTCCTTAGGTTAGGTTGGGCATTCACGAACGATGATTCGTAACCACTGCGTTCATGACCCTCTCCACCATGCCAAACGGACCCTTAAATTCATCAAAATAATAATAAACTCGGAAGGGGGTTGTAATTTTAAGAGATCGAAGGGAGAGATAAGTAATTATGAAAACTCTCCAGAAAGGCTTAAATAATTAATAGCATAATTTATTTCCTTTACATGTATTCTGCAACCCAACTGATAGCAAATTACCCTGATTAATTAAACCTCTTGTAATTAAGAACAAATGAAACACAGCTAGAAGCAACTAGATTTCAGAAAACAAATTACGTATTTTGGCTCTGTTTGGGATGTCTGTGCCGTTTTAAAAGGGAGCAATGTGAAATGAAGATAATAAACTGTATTTTCAAAACTGAGAAAATTATTTGAGTAACCTAGGTTTGCAATCAGTTTCAAAATAGAGAAACAATGTAGTTGTTTGGGAAAACACAATTCTGGTGTCGGTTTAAAATAAAATTGAAACAAATATCTAAAACAAAATGCAAACATAGTTTTGTAAGAAGTTGAAATGCAAACTAAATTTTGATAAAGATAAAAATGAACCATATTCAATATCTAGTGGCATCATATAGTTGTGCGGCATTGGAGTCATGCGATACTGACATTTGACTAGCTCCACTCCTTGCAGCCCTAACAGTTTCGTTGTTCTCCCTCCTTGCCCTGCTTACCATGTTTAGTCCTTCCCAAATCTCACGTGTCTCATGGTAAATGTTGGGAAAAAGACCTCCATAATTTACCTTATAAATTATGTAAAAGTGATTTCATTCTCTAGGATTTATTACACATGTTATATAGTGAGGATAATTTGGTCTTTAGATATCCTAGGTTGTCACCTAGGTGAGTCAAAACCGAGTCAAAATGAGGTCAAAATCAGTTGAGTTAAACTTGAGTCGAATAGTAGTCGACGGAATTTCGATTAAAAGTCGAAGCAACTTCGAATAGAAGTGGAAGCAACTAAGACCGGCAGTCGACGCTTCATTTGATTGGTAGTCGACGCAACACCGAGTTGATATCAACGCAGAAGGAAGAAGTCGATGCATACATTCTTTCAAGATGAAGTCGACGCAACATCGATTAGTTTTCGACGCAGAAGCCAGAAGTTGAAGTCCACGGATACGGCGATAAGGAATCGATGCAACGTCGAGTATTTAACCAAGTCGACAGAACTTCATATTAGGCAGATCTCGACGCATCTTCTTCTAGAAGTCGACGTAGCGTCGAATGATGCCCAGAATGGAAAATTCAGAAGATCTATCCAGAGTTATTTGAAGAAGGTTAATATGGTATTCTTTTTTTAATCTTTAGAGTTGTTGGAAGAGAGCCTAAGGAAAGAATTCTCCACCTAATTTTAGAAAAATATTTATGGAAGAAATTTGAAGAGGTTGTCGAGATTTATGAAAACAAATACAGAAGAATATGTTAGATCAGTAGGCGCCCTTAGAGGGGGAGGGGGTGAATAAGGGTTTTAAAAATTTATATTATTTTTTGAAATACTTGCTTGTGATAAGAGATCAAAATAGTGATTTTGAATAAAGATCTAAATTATTTTATAATAAAGGAGAGGATAATAAACAATTTAGAGAAATGAAGAACAAATCAATTTTATTACACAAAGAGAGACATGATTATTATTAATAAAATTGATTACAAATTTTGATATCAATGACGCTAGAAATCAAAGCGAAATATGAAAGACTCTTTTTGTTTTCTATACCGTCTCGTATCCCCACGAACCGGTTGGCTTTAGCCGATCCTTCCCCGGATACGGCCTCAAGCCGCTCTAGCCAACCCTTCCCCGGATATGGCCTCGAGCACCCCCCAGACCTACACCCGAGACCTAGTCGCCAACACAAGGCGAATTTCTGCCCTAAGACCTACCCAGACCTAGTCGCCAACACGAGGTGAATTCACTACGCGATTTAAAAGAGAAGATGTGAAATAAAAAGACAATAATATAAAACTCCCTATATGGATCTCTTGGAGAACTGGACGAAGGCCCGCAGAGTATGATCGTAGTCGATGCGGTCTTTCGTCACGATGATGACGCGTGTTGAAATCTTCTCCACGGATCTCCTTAAGCCTTTATGGATTTGTGGGAGTATCTCTCTGAACCTTCCTCTCTATGTTGTGGCACGAAGCTCTGGAATTTGGGAGTAGGAGAGGACCATGAAGACGGAGCCAAGGGGTCCTTTTTATAGCCTTAGCGCTAGCGCCTGCGCTAGTGCTACCGTCGGCGCTATCCCATTTTAGGACATATTCTGCGCGGCAGAATCTTCAATCCGAGGAAACATTTCTCCCTTGTCTTCTGTGCTCTGCGCTACCGCCTGCGCTATCGGATACCGCCAGGCGCTAGCTCCTTCTATATGTGCTCCCAGAATTGTGCTATTCATCGCTAGCGCCGGGCGCTAGGTACTACCGTCGGCGCTAGTGGGAGTATTGTATTTGATGGCTCAAATTTTGGGGCAACCTTCTTATGTAATCCTTGAGTCATATGGACTTTGTTTTCCTGCACACTTAAATACACAAGATCAAATACATATAGGATTTGTTATTCTCAAACCTAGGAGATGCGGAAGACCATGTTCCAACAACCCCCCCCCCCCCCCCCCCCCCCCCCCCCCCCCCCCCCCCCCCCCCTTTTGATAATAACAAATCCATTAATGATAAATTAGAGCATTAATATATAAGCATGATGAAACCTACTTGTGTGAGTGTGAGAGTGATGACTTATGATATATATCGATTTTAGTATTTATAATTGCTCCCTATAAATACATGCTCCCCCAAGTGAATGCTCCCCTAATATGTAAGCTATCATTTTAATTAATCATGTTAGTTTTCTTTTTTTGATAGCGGATTATATTTATCATTTTAGTTCTCCCCCTTTTGTTATTAGCAAAAGTGGGTAAAGAAGCAAAACACAGAAAAGTTTTGATTTAGAAGATAAAGGCATGATCGAGCTTTTTAGAGAGAATGAAATGATAAGGAGTTTTAGAATAATTTTTATAGAGATAAATCAGAGTTTTTACCTTAAAGATGAACAATATAACATTTGCCAAGTAATCATATTATAATGTTAGTTTTCTCCTTTATATAAGAGTTTTAAGCATAAAAAGGTAATGATTTCCAAATAACTAATCTACCCAGGCAATATATCTACACCCTAGCCCCATACTAAGTGACGGATGGGCATGAGGAGCTGCATACATGTCGTAGGTTGGGGTGTTAGTCCCATATGCAAACACTAGACAAAACTCAACATAGCACTCTTTCCCCCCAGTGCCTCGCAAGGCCCCACTAGAAGCCTCCCCGGTTAAGGGCAAGATATGACTAGAGATAAGGTTATCTAATGTCGACAACCCTACGCCCCCGCTATGGTGAGATATGTAATCATGAATAATAGTTATTGGAAACATTAATCATTTAATTCCAATGATACGCTCATAGCCTATGAGTTTATATTTTTATTTGAATTTTTTTTAAAAAAATCACAGAGCTAATTTGGAATCCATTAATAAATCAGAGTTTTAGTATTACAATATTTTTATAAATCAGAGTTTTTAGCATAAAAAATATTCTTGTTTAAAGCAACCAATATAAAGTTTACCAAGCAAGTCTACCATTTGTTGAAAAAGAAAGGAATGTTAAGATTCAAGTGAGGATGCACACAAAATAAAAGACTTTAAATAAGCATGAAAGTGCAAGGTAAAACAATTATATGGTTATGATGCGGAAGAATTATCGAAATACAAGAAACATCTTACTGTAATCAATGATGATCCATAAAAAAATATATGAGTTAAATTTCATAGAGAAGATGTTTTTGTAAATCATTGTTCAATTAAAATCTTTATGTTTAACAATAGAGTGACCAAGCATGAAATAATGTTATCAACAAGAGATTACTACAATGTTATTTTAATTCACAAATTCAAAACATACCGAACATTGTAGAAAGCATGCTAGGTTATCTAGTACATTTCATAAATAAAGAGTAGTATAGAATTAGCATTAGGATTCAATACTCATGAGAAGAAGTGTTATGGAAGATAATGATGTGCACATAAGTGTATTTTGAATAGAGTAAACAAATGTTTTAATCAAAAATACAAGAGATATGTAAAGTAAAGAGCACAATAAAACACAAATAATTTTACTTCCACACACTTCAATGCACAAAAAAAATGTACAACTACCAAGGTGCTTTGCACACACAATGCTCATTAAGACTTATCAGGGTGCAAAATAGTGCTTGGGGGATCACATATTTTTATTTTAAAATTGAAACTAGTGATCCGGTGTACTTAAGAGTAAGTGGTTTCTATTTTGAAAGAAAGATTTGATTTGCACAAGATACTTTACTATTCTTTCCAAGGTGCACAACCTCACAACGCTTATTAAGACTTATCAGGAGGTTCAAGTAGTGCTTGGCGGAGTTATCTTTGTCACTTTATTTTATGATTTTTGTTTTGTACAAAGTTCTCCGAATACACTTGTTTTGCAAACCGATATAATTTATGAAAAACATAACCACTTTTCTTAACTTTTAAAGGTGCAAATGAAGGAGTGCAGGTAAGATACTTGTGCAATTTTAATTCATTGTACTAATACACAACATACACAAGCATTCTTAGATTAAACACATATGTAGACAATGCCAAAATAAGTGAGTGAATAAAGATCATTATCAAACATAAAACATTTTCTCATACTTAGAGGCATGCTAAGCTTGGTTCTACACAACTTCTACAATATAATTGATGCACATATTAATAGACATATCAAAGCATGATGAAAACAATGTTCAAAGTAGTTTGAAAAGATAAATTGCAACATTATAGAAGTTCTAAATAATAGATTAAATCATGCTTGATTTTCACAGGAAAGTCCATACAGTTTTTTTTATAGTTTTAATGTTTTATATTTTTGTATTAGATTTTTGCATATAGGAATAGAATTCAAACAAATATCCAAAGAAAAAAAATATTTTTTTTTGTAATTTGGCTTTTGTAATTTTGTATTTTAATTTTTCTAAAATTAATGAAATGCAGTAAAGCAAAAATAAGTAAGAAATATAGAAATACATACTTTTGTTGATTTTTGGAAATTAAAAAAGACAGAAAATCAGAGCCTCGAGCTAGCACCGGCGCTAGCGCTAGCGCGAAATACAGCACACGATTTTTTGAGATTTTGAAAATTTTGATTAAGTACACCAATGGTAGGTTCATGCAGAAATTTCAGAATTTTATGAGATGTCTAGGTAGTATAAATTTGCATGAAACGATTGCGTTTTCAAATTTTACTTAACCGAAGAGGTCTAGGACACTTAATTCAAGTCTTAGCAATTGATTTATAAACTATGACATTGTTTGAATTTTATAGTTAGAAATTTTAGACTCACATAGTTTTTCTACCTTTTGATTTAGCATGACATTTTAAGTGATATATCTATTATGAGCACCAAAAGAAAACTTATACTAGGTAGTGATGCTGGGATAATGAGATTTGGTGCAAAGTCATAATGATATAAATCAATTTGATAGATGCAAGTATTGCATCTACACAAAGAGGAATTTCAATTTGATTTTCTTAGGACCTAGAACGAAATAATGAACCTTTATATGAGCAAGATTTATTCTATAGTCAAAAAAATGTACATGCAATCTTTAGACATAATACAATCACATCAAGGACAAAGGTCACATAAATAAAGTTTTGAAATAATATCATTGCATTTATTACTTGAATTTATTGATCTTTGGTTTTGAAAAAAAAGATTCATGACACACTATTCATAATCAATCTTTTTACTATTATTTTTTGTAATATCTTATAGTAAGTTGAGTATCTAATTTATAAAGATGATATAAGATGATTCAAAGGTCTAAACTAGAAATAAATCACAATACACACATAATACACCAACCATGGTATGTAATTATATCAATTGTCATCAATTATTATATCAATTATAATTCACATAATTGTGATAGAAATAATTGTTTTTAGAAGACTTTTGATATGACTTATGATATATGATGTTAGAGAATTTTAGCAAAGGACATCAATAGATCATGGTGGTGCTTGTGAATTCAATATTCATTATGAAGGTAAATTCTTTCAATACATTTTAGTGATTTTCTTTTAATTAAGAAATTTGAATAAATATATGTGATTTTTGATAGGTGAACAATAGTGATGATTTAGATCATGTTTGACATCAAAGAGTGAACACAATATAATTTTGGTTGTGAACAAAGACATCCATATTGAAAGTTGAGCTTTTATTTAGATCTTGAACTTTCTTTTAGATCATGTTATATCTCTAAACCACTTGTTGGTGAAGGCTAAAAAGCTTAATAGTCTAATAACTGAATTTAATTTGAAATATCTCATAGCAAATTTATAGTTCAATTTATATGAATACTATATGATATTTATGGGTAATGATTTTTATAGTAATAGATTGGTCATTTATAAATAAAAAATACTTGACTTTTACTTTTGATTTACTTTGATTTGCACAATTCATTTAGGCTTTATGGGACAAAGTCAAAATTTCAAATATTATATTAGATGACCATGACATGATGGCTTAAAAAGAAAAACAAAAAGAAAACATAGAAAAGACATTAAAGCACATCATGAAGTAAAAATTTGTGTATTTCAATTTGAAAATATTCTACTTCATGCATTTGGATGATACTAGTAGATGAGAGATTTGGGTATCCAAAGGGAACCAAGTGTAACGGTTCCTTTAGGTACCCAAATATAGCGTGATAATTTTTGGGGAGATAAAAATGAATGAATTCTTTCAAGTGGAGCTAATGTTTCATTTTTTATTTTGGGTCTCCATTCATATTTTGATTTAATATTATGCATCAAATTTTCATATTCATTAAACTTGGGTTTAACATAATAATCACTTTTGAAATTATATTTCATAGGAAATTTGTGCACATTAGAATTTAATTTGGGAGATGCATAATGTGGGTTAGAATTCATTATGTTTGTGTGATTAAACATTCTACTAGGTGCATGTTTAATATGTTTTAACATACTAGTAGAAGTTTTACACATGTTTGATGATAAACTAGAAATAAGATATTTAAAATTATTTAATCCTTTTTGAAAGAGTGATTTTAAAGATTCTAGTTTATGAGAGAGAATATTATTTTTGTTTATCAATTTTTCGTTATGTTCTTTTGAAATTAAAAGTTCTTTTTCTAAATCCTTGAATTTTTCTTTAATATTATTATGATCAAAATAAGGTGTATAGTTTTCAAATGAAGAGCATGATTGAGATTCAAACACATCATTTTTGGATTCTTCATTCAAATTTGCTTTCAAAGTTTTATTTTCTAAACGTAATCTCTTATTAACAATTCTTAATTTCTTCATTCTACGTTTAACAATTTTTTGTATATGGAAATAAGAAAAAGAATTAGACTTTCTTACAGCGCAATCGGAAGAGGCAAGATGTGAACATGACGTTCCTTTGTCGTCTTCTAGGCCTTCCTACATCATAGATGAATTTTCATCTTCTTTTTCTCTTGATGTATTGCTCTCTTTTTCTACGTTGATTTTCATGATCTCCATGGTTTTGCTATTAGAGAGAGATCTTCTTGAATAATGGTGGATACTCTTGTATGTCCTTCTCCTCCTGTGTTTGTTCCATCCCTGCAAGAGGAAGATCATACATTTCTTTAAGAAATTTCCATACTTTGTATGCACTGGAAAAACAATATATTAATTTGAAGACTTCATT
Source organism: Dactylorhiza incarnata (assembly GCA_033032865.1). Classification (NCBI taxonomy): domain Eukaryota; kingdom Viridiplantae; phylum Streptophyta; class Magnoliopsida; order Asparagales; family Orchidaceae; genus Dactylorhiza; species Dactylorhiza incarnata. The sequence goes on along the minus strand of JAWHQI010000104.1, from coordinate 6,209,241 downwards.
TGATAGACCACAAAATAAATAGTGTTTGGCTTTTGCATTTAGATGACGTTCCTTTTTATTTGATTCATCCGCTGGTCTTACTATTGGTAGATTCCATGCTTCGATATCTAAAGTTTTAATAAACCTTTCCATTAAAATTTTCCACCATTTATAATTTGTCCCTTTAAATAAAGGTGGTGCCAGTGACTTTTCTTCTTCATAAAAATTTGCCCCACTGGTAGAAGCGAGATCATGAGACGTCATTATTCCTGGTTGTTAAGTCGTTTGGAATAACCTGGCTCTGATACCACTTGTTGGATCGGTAGGCGCCCTTAGAGGGGGGGGGGGGGGAGGGGGGTGAATAAGGGTTTTAAAAACTTATATTATATTTTGAAATACTTGCTTATGATAAGAGATCAAAATAGTGATTTTGAATAAAGATTTAAATTGTTTTATAATAAAGGAGAGGATAATAAACAATTTAGAGAAATGAAGAACAAATCAATTTTATTACACAAAGAGAGACATGATTATTATTAATAAAATTGATTACAAAATTTTGATTTCAATGACGCTAGAAATCAAAGTGAAATATGAAAGACTCTTTTTGTTTTCTATACTGACTCGTATCCCCACGAACCGATTGGCTTTAGCCGGTCCTTCCCCGGATACGGTCTCAAGCCGCTCTAGCCAACCCTTCCCCGGATATGGCCTCGAGCACCCCCTAGACCTACACCCGAGACCTAGTCGCCAACACGAGGTGAATTTCTGCCCTAAGTCCTACCCAGACCTAGTCGCCAACACGAGGCGAATTCACTACGCGATTTAAAAGAGAAGATGTGAAATAAAAAGACAATAATATAAAACTCCCTATATGGATCTCTTGGAGAAGTGGACGAAGGCCCGCGGAATATGATCATAGTCGATGCGGTCTTTCGTTACGATGATGACGCGTGTCGAAATCTTCTCCACGGATCTCCTTAAGCCTTTATGGATTTGTGGGAGTATCTCTCTGAACCTTCCTCTCTATGCTGTGGCACGAAGCTCTGGAATTTGGGAGTAGGAGAGGATCATGAAGACGGAGCCAAGGGGTCCTTTTTATAGCCTTAGCGCTAGCGCCTGTGCTAGTGCTACCGCCGGCGCTATCCCATTTTAGGACATATTCTGCGCGGCAGAATCTTCAATCCGAGGAAACATTTCTCCCTTGCCTTCTGTGCTCCGTGCTACCGCCTGCGCTATCGGATACCGCCAGGCGCTAGCTCCTTCTATATGTGATCCCGGAATTGTGCTATTCATCGCTAGCGCTGGGCGCTAGGTACTACCGCCGGCGCTAGTGGGAGTATTGGATTTGATGGCTCAAATTTGGGGGCAACCTTCTTATGTAATCCTTGAGTCATATGGACTTTGTTTTCCTGCACACTTAAATACACAAGATCAAATACACATAGGATTTGTTATTCTCAAACCTAGGAGATGCAGAAGACCATGTTCCAACCGAATATTATTCCATTCTTTCTAGAGATAAGTTTTCAGATTAAAAAGAATTCGAAATCTCTCAGAGATTCTTATACTCAGATTTCAAGTAGAGATAATAGAGAAGATTATGCACGACAGTAAAAAAAGACATACATCTGCTCTCCATCACCAGACATTTTACTTCTCAATCTTTGTCTTTCTGAAACAACAATTCTTCTTCTCTCTGCTTCTTCACTGCTGCTGATACTGCTGAACAATCTGGAGGTCTGTATATAAACATATAATCCTTGCTCTTTCTTCTAAGCAAGGATTCATCATTTTGAAAAGATTCAGAACACTTAGTGTCTATAATCATCAGAGAACTTCTGTTGACAGAGGATTCAATTCAAAAGATTATCCTTCATCTTCTTATTCTTTCTCTTACTCTCTACCTCTCAATTCTGGAAACTGAGTAAAGTGTTTTAAAAATTCCTCTTCAAAGGATTCAATTTTGGTTCAAGATCTCCTTATCAAAATATCTGGATTTGATTCTAAGAGTCTCCTTATCGATCAAAAGACTCAGCCCATGGTTCTAAAATTCTCTTTATCAAAAGACTCAGAGGTTCTAAGAGCCTCCTTATCAAAAGACTCAGACACTGTGATAGTGTATTCCTACTAAGGTGGTAGAAGAGTGGACTGCCCAGATTTTGGGGAATCACTATAGTTTTTGTGTCTTCTGTATTTGTGCAATTTTCTGTGATTGTCTCGTCTATTTTGATTATTCTGTGATTGCTTTAATTTTGGTTGGAATCTTGGATGCTTAGGAATTAGACTTAATTTTTCTGTCCACTTCTTAGTATAAGTTTTTAAATCTCTATTCACCCCCCCCCCTAGAGAATTCTCACGGGAGCTATTGTAAAATCCCCCCCAGTAATTGGGCACGGCCGAGGAGAGATTGTATGCCTAGGACCGTCACCCTACAATGATGCCAACTTACAAGTTAGTCGTCACCGCAAGACGGCGATCCTGCCGACAGGTACGATCATACACATGGACAACGAGAAAAGAAGTAACAAAACCATAACAAATATCACTCTCTCTCAACTAACAATGCGGAAGCTAAACAAATTACTCATCCACCTGTCGTCGGGTAGTAGTAGCAGTGCGCGACAACCGCTCCTCAGATCATGGTGTCTCAATCTCTGGCTCCACCTGGCCGAACTACGGCGGCGTATCCACGTGTCTCAATCCCCGCCTCCCCCCGCGACTCCTAGGCACCGCGCGGGAGGATGAAAGTGGAGGGCCAATATTAGCAGAATATACAAACAGGTGACAATGGTATTTATGTATAATTCTAGCAGTTCTAAACCAGTATAAGCAACAACAAAAACAGTAGTAATAAGCAGTAACAAAGTAGATGGCAAAAGCAGTAATGAAGAGCTGCATAAACTGAAAAGGTAAAAGTAGCTACTCTACCATCGCCCATACAAACTTATAAGTTAAGGTTTCCGGGTAACTCATTATATAAAAGAGTTCATACCAATTTATATGATGAGGGTCTGAAAACATAAACTAAACTATACTATCTACATATGTCATGCTCTGCGATGCAATGCAATGCAATGATTATAATGCAACTCACCCACCAGACTCGGTGCGCACAGACCTTTCAAACATTTCCCACTTTTCGGAGGTAGCTAGCCTCTCAGGTACCGACCGACGTGGCTCCCGGTGGCAGTGGAGCGGGTATCTCAACTCCTAGGCGGGCAGACACACTACCAGGCCTAGACCTTACGTACGCTTCAACATTGGAAACACAACAACGAAGACCCTGCGGACTCTTGCAGACAACAACCAGTCTTTAAGGTCGGGTGTGCGTTTAGGGGATAGTCCTCCATACCTCAGTATAAACAATCTACTGGTCTTCCCCAAAACCTGCACACCTCACCCGAGTCAATGTACTTCCATCGGTGTGCCGACTGTGCCAGTACCGAAGGACCCACCACAACAAGCACAAACTAGGTATAAAACTACCTATCCGAGCCTCCAGCTCGCAGAACTAACGAGTCCTGAATCTCTCCAACCCATACATGGGTGAGGCCGCTATATTATTCAGTGATCCTATTAGACTACTGTTGTCTAACTTTCAGTTATACATAGTAGTTTATGGTTAACCTTGGACTTCCCGAGGTCTACTCGGTGAAAGGCTCGCAGCGGTACTAAGAGCTATGATGGGTTGAATCACATCGTTCCCTTTCTCAAGTGACTTAGTAATGTTATGATATCCTTAACCAAACCCACTCCTAGGGTCACTAAGTATGTGACCTCTCCAAAGCATGACCGACTGCTGGATCACTATTTTGCCAAATTACTAAATGTAGACCATATGAACAAATGTGAGTGGGTGAATGGGAATTCTCCAAATACTTGACCCAAGGCCCTGTGATTATTTCCTGAGGTCTATCATGACAGGTTTGACCTAAATCCAGTGGTTCATAATTTTCATAAATTAATCAGCATTTATTATAATTTTCTTAAATTATTGCCACATGTGATTTTGAACATGAAGTACAAGTTTCTCATGTTCTACAACCCTAATAAAATTTACACAATATCAAAATGGCTAAATATCAGCAAGCTAAAAGTTTCATTATTATCCAAAATAATCTCAACCATAATTTACAATAATGAACATTTGACCTAAAATAAAAATTAACAAATGAAGTACTAGAATTTTACATCAAAAAATTCTCTAAAAATTTCCAGAGATCAATAATCACATTTCACTGACTTATACATAGTTTCAAAATTTTCCAGTGTAATTTGACTACCAATTTCAGTAAAGTTTACATATTACCAAAATGCCACTTTTCGATAAAACTCCATAATTATGATTCCAAAAATTTTAAGAAAATTCACAGAGACTTTCAACAGTATAAAAATGATCATGTAAAATTATCATAATTTTTCAGGCAATATTAATCATGCTTTAAACAAAATTACTAAAAGGGCATAATTGTACTTTGGCTAAGCAGCCTAGTTATAAATTCCCAAAAATTCCCAAATAAATACTTGAGGTGTATTATGTCAACATAGCCCTAGTGACAGAGTCTCGGAATTTTCTAAGTTGATTTGCACACTTTTATCCTCTTAATTTAAAAAGGTGCCAAAATTAAAATAAATCAAACATCTAGGAATTTTATCCCAAAAATCCTAATTTCATTTTGGATGGTGTAATTCATCATCATAAGCCTATGCCCAAAGTTCTATGGGCATTCCACAGGCCATATGAGATAAAATCCTCATTTTCCACTTTTTGCTTAATGCCCCCCCATTCAAATACACGATTTCATCTTATAAGTTGGATACACCAACATGCAGAGGTCCAATGGACCGCAATTTTTACTAGGGATTTGTACTTCCCTAATGGACCTCCCACCAGAATTTGGGGTCATAATACTCATTTTTTACCAAATTATTTCATTTTTATGAAAATCACAGTTTTCCTAAAAACTATAGAAAAATATAGTCCAAAAATTCCCATTTTTGAACAGGAGGTGTATTTAGGGTACATACACAGATGTACCAAATTTCAAACTCATATCATAAGCCATTTAAAAGTTATTAACAAAAGATGGGATGTCCTACCCTAAGGACCAGTCCCACTAAAACGGCCCTATAATGAGCTACAGTGCTCCAAATGGGCTGATCCAAGTCCCTAATTAAAGTAGAAACCAAGAGCTACAACATTTATATTCTCCACTTTTTCTGATTCGGCCTCTAAGGGCCTTATTTTTCAACATCCATTCTAGGTAAGTAATCACACATATATGTGATAACAATAATAATAATTATAAATTATTCAGACAATGGACAACCACGATTTTGTCTTCCTCCTTGAGCAGTCAGACGTGATTTGCCCGACCTGGACAAATTCCATTGTCATTTCCCGACCACCCGACAACCTCCCAGGTTGGCCACCACCACCACCTCCGTTGAGGTGGTGGCTATCGTCGGGTGGCGGCACGACTGTCGGAGAGGCCGTTTCCGGCGATTCCGCAACCCCCATTTTTCATGAAAAAATTAGAATTTTCTCTCACTGGATTGGCCCCAATTGGATCTGATATCTCACCTAAAAGATCGAAGATGCTAGCACAAGGTGAGAGAAGGAGAAACATGTTTGATTCCGGGCTTGGATGCGATCCAAGAGTCGATTTCGACTGTCTGGGGGCTCCTGAAGGTGATGAAAGGGTCTATTGGTGGTGAGGGGGGCTATATATATGAGATCCAAGCTTTGGGAATTTCGGTCATAACCATTAATGGCCCTCCTTGATGGTGGCCGCCCTGTAACTGCTGGAAACCTCTTCATATTCATCAGGGAAATGAAAGGAGGGGTTGAGGAAGAAGAAGGGGTGCCACTTGGCCTCCTTCCATTATTCCTCCTCCAAATGAAACTCCCTCCTTTAATTACCCCAATTAAACCCTAATTAAATCACCTAATTCAGATTAAATAAATCCGATAAATCTTGTGGGCCCTAGGTTGGGCCATGGGGCAAGGCCTAAGCCCACTTGAATTGGCTTGGGCTCTAATTTAGCCTTTAGGGTTCACTTTGACCATGGTTGCCTTAGGGTTGACTTTGGTCAACTTGATGGGTTGACTGGTCCAAGGGGCATTTCTTGAGTCCCTTGACACCATCCAATGTCGATTGGGTCATGGTGATGTCCCAATTGGGCCAATTTATCCAAAAGATGTGATTTTGACCAAAATTGGGGAAAGTTTGACTTTGGTCAAATTAGTGGCCCCATGATGGGGCTTTTGGGTCCATTAGGTCCCTAATGGTACTATAAGGGTAGGAGTGAGGTCAATTTGTCCATGTGAAGTCTAATTGAGCCAATTTGGGTTGAGTTGACCTAAGTTAACCTAGAGTTGACTTTGGTGAATATGACCAATTTAGTTGACCTAACTACGTGTCCATTGGTCAATTGCCTCATCACTCAAACCCTAACACCATCAAGGGGTATAGAAGTATCAGGGATGTTACAAATCTCAATAAACAAAAAAAAAACCGTCCTCGAAATTCAAGTTCGGGTCTACCGGGTTTTACGCACTACGATAAAAGTAACATTATCAAAGGTGTTTAGGAAATACCTGAGGTGAAGAGCTCCGGGTGGCGTTGCTGAATGAGGTCCATGGGCTCCCAAGTGTGTTCCTCTTGCCCATGATTGGACCATAACACCTTGACCAAAGGGACACTCTTCTTCTGCAACACTCGGACCACTATATCGTCGATCCAGATCGGGATGAACCTGGCTAATTTGGTCAACCGGTCCACGATGACCCATATAGAATCATGCCCGGAGTGAGAGCGAGGCAACACGTGTGCAAAATCCATCGAAATATCCTCAAACTTCCACTCCGGCACTGGCAGTGGCTGTAGTAATCCTCCAGGGCTCTTGCACTCGGCCTTCACCCAATGGCAAGCCTCGCAATGTTTCACAAAATCAATGGCATCCCTCTTCATCCTGGGCCAATACATGCTTTTTCGCAGATCCGCCGTTATCTTGGTGATCCCGGGGTGCACTGAATATCGAGTGTAGTGTGCCTCCCTGAGTATGTCTCCCCGGATCCCACCTCCTGCGGGTATAAAGATGTGGCCCGGAAATGAACGAGTTCGTTGCGCAGTGAATACTCCTCCGACTTGCCCTCTTCCAGGGCTCTAAAAATAGGCTCCAGCATTGCGTCCTGCCTCTGCTCTGCCCTGATGCGATCTCTAATGTCGCACTCAATGCTCAGAATGGCCAAGTACTCCGGATAAACCTCTGAATCAGCCCTCGACGCCATAGTAATTTGCATGTCATCTATCATCCACACTATCTCCATGGCCATCACCCGAGACTCCGGACCAGTAGTGTCATCTCTCCTGCTCAAAGTATCCTCTATGGTGTTTGCCTTCCCCGGGTGATAGTGTATGGTATAATCATAGTCACAGAGGAACTCTAGCCACCTCCGCTGGCGTAGGTTCAGGTCCTTCTGCGTGTCAATGTACTTGAGGTTCTTGTGATCTGAGAAAATCTCACAATGAACCCCGTATAGATAGTGTCTCCATATTTTTAACGCAAAGATCACTACCCCGAGCTCAAGGTCGTGCACTGGGTAATTCTGCTCGTTCTTCTTCAGTTGTCTAGAATCATAGGCGATGACATGCTCGCGCTGCATCAGAACAGCTCCCATGCCCTGGTACGACACATCTGTAAAATTTGGAATCCTTCCTTCCCTGAGGGGAGGGCAAGGATGGGAGCTGAGATGAGTCTACCCTTCAGCTCCTGAAATGTGGCCTCGCACTGCTCAGTCCAAGCGAACGTTGTGTCCTTCTTCGTTAGAGATGTGAGGGGGAGTGCTATCCTCAAAAACCCCTGCACAAACTTGCGGTAATAGCCCGCAAGTTCAAGGAAACTACGAATATCCAAAGCCGACTTCGACTTCGGCCAATCTTTCACTGCCTGCACCTTGGCCGGGTACACTGCCAACCCAGCTCCACTGATAACGTGCATGAGGAATGCCAACTCTCGCAGCCAGAATTGGCACTTCGAAAACTTCGCATATAGTTGGTGCTCCCGCAGCTTCCCCAAGACTAATGCCAAGTGACGGGTATGGTCCTCCTCGGTCCTGGAGTAGACCAAGATGTCGTCTATAAAAACTATAACGAACTCGTCCAGGAATGGCTCGAATACCTGGTTCATCAAACTCATGAATGCGGAGGGGCATTCGTGAGCCCGAAGTGCATCACTGTGAACTCATACAAGCCGTAGCGTGAGCTGAACGCTGTCTTCGGTATATCCTCCTCCTGAATCCGCTGTTGATAGTAGCCCGACGTTAGGTCAAGCTTAGAGAACCAATGAGCACCATCCAGCTGATCACATAACTCGTCAATCCTCGGCAGTGGGTAAGTATTCTGCATGGTCAACCGGTTGAGCTCCCGGTAATCGACGCATAGCCGGAGTGTTCCGTCCTTCTTCTTAACAAACAACACCGGAGCTCCCCAAGGTGATGAGCTCGGCCTGACAAACCTCGAGTCGACTAGCTCTTTTAGCTGAATCCGGAACTCTGCCAGCTCCTTCGGAGCCATCCTATAAGGTGCCCGAGAGACGGGCCTCGCACTCGGTACTAACTGAATATGGAAGTCTACCTCTCTACACGGGGGTAGTCCGGGCAACTTCTCCGGAAATACGTCGGGGAAATCCCGAACCACCGAAATATTACTAATGGAGGCCTCCGCCTCTGCCAACTCGAAACAAACCATGTAAACCTCGTCTCCCTGCTCCTGGGCCTTAACGGCCTGAACGGATGAAAGTAAAGAACGGGGAACCAGAATAGTACCTTCGAAGGTCACGTATGTGTTGTCATATCACACCACGACCTTCTTCGACGGGAAATCAATCTGAGAATGGTTCCAGGTGAGCCATGTCATTCCCAAGACGAGATCAAAGTCCAGCATCTTCAAGACTGTTGCTTGAGCATCGAGGGCTAGGCCTTCGAAGGTCACCTTTAGGAGGAACTTCATTGTTGCTTCAATCTCCGTCCCATTGGGGAGACGCACCCTCCTGGTGACTCTATTATAGCGTCTAACCTCATCCAAGTCTTTGAAAAAATCCACCGAAACGAAGTTATGTGATGCTCCCATGTCGAACAAGGTATGGGCAGGCTTGCCGCATACGATTACTATTCCTGAAGTTTTTGTTGTTCAAGTTATGCAGTTATTCTACTAGAGGTAGCAAGGTTCAACTATAAACGAGATAAAATTGTAATAAACTTAAAGTACATGCGATGACTTCCTCAGGGTTCCTAGGCTGGGCAAGATCCAGCGCATACATCTGCTCCAGCCGTCGTCCACCACCATGAGGTCCTCGACCACGGCCTCGCCCTCGACCTCTACCCCGCTGTGTCAGAAGGGCTGCTGGAGGTGGAGGGGGTTGAGGGAAATGCTGAAGGCTGTGGGCTCTGATGTGCCCCGGCTGGTGGCACCCAAAACATACCACCGGAGGGCGCCCTAGGTCATCTTGTCTCCTCGGCTCCTGGATGTGTGGTGGTGGGGATGGCACTGCAGGAGGTCACTGCTCTGGCCTGACATCAGGACGAGGACGACCTCTACCTCTCCTGTGTTTGATGAACCTTCCCCGCTGCGGGCCTCCGCTGTTCTCACCATGGTACATCCCTTCAGCCAGTCTTTTCCCTCTGCCTTGAACCAGCAGGTGATCTGCTTCCCACTTCTTCGTTGTTTCGATAATCTTTACCAAACTGGCCTCTGAGATGAATAAAAGACCCTGCATGAGCGGGTCCTGAAGCCCTCTGTAGAATTTCTTCGCATAGTCCTTCTCGCTCAGCGGACTAGCGAATCCTGCCATGTGTGAAAACTCTCTCTGGTACTCCAGCACCGACCGGTTTCCCTGCCTGAGGTGCAGAAACTAATCCTCCAACGCATCTCTATCCGTCGGTGATACGAAATGCTCCAACAAGGCCTCCCTGTACCGGTCCCAGCTGATCTGAGAATACTCATAACCAGAAAAGGTGGAGTCCATGAGGAACCTCCACCATCTCTTGGAATGGCCTACCAGTGTCATAACTGCTAAGGCTATGGCCTCGTTGTCCGGGCAACGGATCCCTGCCAACATCTCCTGGATAGTGTCAAGCCACTCCTCCGTCCTATCTGTCGTCTCTGTCCCATAGTATGTCGGAGGAGAGAGTCCTCGGAAGGTAGTCAGCCAGTTTGAGCTCGGGTTCGACTGCGGAGCCGGGACTGCTGAGCTCTAAAGGCGTCTAGAATGGCTGTGAGAGTCTGACCCAGCTCTGACTGCTGGAAAGGAGTAGTAACTGGCAAAGGGGGGACTGTGGCCTGCAGTTTTAAACATTTGATGGTTAAATATGGTTGGCTTAATCTTATTTTACATAGACAAAATAGTGTGATTTCCCTCACGGGCACATCATTGCTTCCGCTGCTTAGTTTGTCCGCAAACTGAAGCTCAAGCGAGGTGACCCAGTGTTTTGTGGACTTCTTTCTCTTTTGATCGATGTTCAATGATACCAGTTATAAAATCCCTCCCCCGGTAATTGGGCACAGTCGAGGAGAGATTTTATGCCCAGGATCGTCGCCCTACAATGATGCCAACTTACGAGTTAGTCGTCACCGCAAGACGGCGATCCTGCCGGCAGGTACGATCATACACATGGCCAACGAGAAAAGAAGTAACAAAACCATAACAAATATCACTCTCTCTCAACTAACAATGCGGAAGCTAAACAAAGTACTCATCCACCTGTTGTCGGGTAGTAGTAGCAGTGCGCGGCAACGGCTCCTCAGATCCTGGTGTCTCAATCTTTGGCTCCACCTGGATGAACTACCGGCAGGATCGCAACGGGGCAGGTTCATCAAACACAGGAGAGGTAGAGGTCATCCTCGTCCTGATGTCAGGCCAGAGCAGCGACCTCCTGCAGTGCCAGCCCCACCACCACACATCCAGGAGCCGAGGAGATAAGATGACCGAGGTCGCCCTCCGGTGGTATGTTTTGGGTTCCACCAGCCTGGGCACATCAGAGCCCACTGTCCTCAGCGTTTCCCTCCACCCGCTCCACCTCCAGCAACCTTTCCGGCACAACGGGTTAGAGTTCGAGGGCGAGGTCGTGGTCGAGGACCTCACGGTGGCGGTCGATGGCCAGAGCAGATGTTTGCGCTGTATCTTGCCCAACCTAGGAACCCTGAGGAAGTCATCGCAGGTACTTTAAGTTTATTACAATTTTATCTTGTTTATAGTAGAACCTTGCAACCTCTAGTAGAACAACTGCATAACTTGAACAACAAAAACTTCAAGAATAGTAATCGTATGTGGCAAGCCTGCCCATACCTTGTTCGACACGGTAGCATCACATAACTTCGTTTCAGAGGATTTAGTCAAAGACTTGGACGAGGTTAGACACTATAATGGAGTCACCAGGTGGGTGCGTCTCCCTAATGGGACGGAGATTGAAGCAAGAGCGAAGTGCCCCCTAAAGGTGACCATCGAAGGCCTAACCCTCGATGCTCTGGCAACAGACTTGAAGATGTCGGACTTTGGTCTCGTCTTGGGAATGACATGGCTCACCTGGAACCATGCTCAGATTGATTGCCCGTCGAAGAAGGTCGTGTTGAGATATGACAACACATACGTGAGTGAGGCCACTATATTATTCAATCATCCCATTAGACTACTGGTGTCTAACTTTCAGTTATACATAGCGGTGGTTAACCTTGGACTTCCTGAGGTCTACCCGGTGAAGGGCTCGCAGCGGTACTAGGAGCTATGATGGGTTGAACCCTATCGTTCCCTTTCTCAAGGCACTTAGTAATGTTATGATATCCTTAACCAACCCCACTCCTAGGCTCACTAAGTGTGCGACCTCTCCAAAGAATGACCGACTGTTGGATCACTATTTTGCCAAATTACTAAATGCAGACCATATGAACAAATGTGAGTGGGTGAATAGGAATTCTCCAAATACTTGACCCAAGGCCCTATGATTATTTCTTGAGGTCTATCATGACATTTTTGAACTAAATCCAGTGGTTCATAATTTTCATAAATTAATCAGCATTTATTATAATTTTCTTAAATTATTGCCACATGTGATTTTGAACATGAAGTACAAGTTTCTGATGTTCAACAACCCTAATAAAATTTACACAATATCAAAATGACTAAATATTAGCAGGGTACAAGTTTCAATATTATCCAGAATAATCTCAACCATAATTTACAATAATCAACATTTGACCTAAAATAGAAATTAACAAATGAAGTACTAGAATTTTACATTCAAAAATTCTCTAAATATTTCCGGAGATCAATAATCTAAGTCCTGTGGAAGTTGAAGAGGCACATACTCTGAGGCATGTGGAAGGAGTATGTTCCATTTGTTACTTCCGTGCAAGGATGGGCTACTCGACCTTCCTAAATGGAGCTAAAGAACCTGTTATCGTCACAGGAGAGCTTGGCGAAGCAAATGGCTGGAGTATCTGTCTCGGGGGAGATAACGAGGTGTTGTTCTCAGGTAAGAAGAAGTCCTGGGACAAGAGGAAGAAGAACTTCAGAGATGGACCTTCAACATCCTCTCAAGGAGATGGGAGGAAGTTCCTCCCTTCACGCGACAACAAGGGGAGAACTCTATGTTTTGTCTGTAAGAAGTACGGGCACATGACAAAAGATTGCCGGACCAATCTGAAGGTCGGCGGTCATGTTGTTGAGAAGGAGGGAGGCCACTGGAGAAGTGGGGTGAGAGGTGGAGGTCACCAGGGTGGTGAGAGCGGAGACAACTATTTTCTGGCAGAGATGACGGAAACGTCAGTCGATGTTTTAGCCTCCATCAACTTCGAGAATGACTGGATTGCGGATTTCGGTTGCGGGCATCATCTCACTGGAGATGTATCTAAGTTTGCCTCCTTGAAGGCATATGAAGGAACGGATGTCATCATCACTGCGGATGATATGGTGCATCCAGTAGAGCAAGAAGGGATGGTATCCATTGGGAGTGAAGAGAAGCCCGTGACACTGAAGAGTGTGTATCATGTGTCGAGCATGAAGAAGAATCTTTTCTCGGTTGCTAACGCAGTGGATGCTGGATATCACATTTTGTTTGGAACAAAGGAGGTGAAGTTCTTGAAGAACATGTCGTCAGTCGATGCTGATATCATTCTCACCGGGAGGAGGGTGAAGGATTTGTATGTATGGTCTACAAATGCCTACGTGGACAAGCTGAAGACAAACAACGGTGTTGTGATCTGGCATGAGAGGCTAAGTCATATGGGGGTGGATAAGCTGAAGATGATGGTTGTGAAGGGCCTAGTGAGTGGCCTACCTAATCTCTCTTCCTACAACGACGACCATGTGTGTGAGGGTTGTCAATATGGAAAGTCACATCGACTTTCGTTTGATAAGTCAGAGACCAGGTGTAAGGCACTTCTTGAGTGTGTACATGCTGATGTTATGGGGCCATGCGCCACCCTTACCTATGGAGGCAATAGGTATGCATTAGTTCTGGTGGACGATTACACCCGTTATGCGTGGGTATACTTTCTGAGGGAGAAATCAGACTATTCGAGAAGTTCCAGGAGTGGAAGAAACTTGTGGAGGGGAGGCTGAACCTGAGGGTGAAGAAGCTGAGAAGTGATAACGGGGGGAGTTTACCTCTAATGAATTTGCTTATTTTTGCAGAAGGTTCGGCATTCAGAGGGAACTCTCTTGCGCCCACACCCCTCAGCAAAATGGGGTCGCAGAGAGGAAGATCTGCCATCTGATGGAGACAACTAGGAGCTGGTTACATGTCGGGGGATTCCCAAGGCCTTATGAGTGGAGGGAATGACATGTGCATCCCATGTGATCAACAAGCTACCACTGAGTCCCAACAGGATGGTGTCTCTACATTAGCTTATGTTCGGGGAGAAGCCAAACGTGCCTCACATGAGGGTGTTCGGTTCTACCTGCTTCGTGCACGTCTCAGATGCTCAAAGAACTAAGTTGGAGTCAAAAGCACATAAGTGTGTCTTCATCGGCTACGATGAGCGGAAGAAGGGGTGGAAGTGCATGGATCCGCAGACCCACAAGTTTGTCATCTCGCGCGGCGTGGTGTTTGACGAACTGATCTTGTATCAGGGAGTCTCTTCTGTGGTGCTGCCAGAGAGTAGAGATTCAAGCAGGAGAGAAGAGAGAGTCGCTAAGGACTCTACTGTGGAGTTGGAGTTATCTCTCAGTACCCCGTCGCCATCTGGCTCAGGGGAGCTTCGAGCTATGGATGCAGGGGGAGCGCTGCTTCAAGAGATGTTGAGGGAAGAGCTGAAGCGGAGGAGTCTACTGGAGTGGTAGAAAGTGGACAAACTTTGAGGAAGTCGAAGCGGACTATCGTCCCGCCTTCTCGTTATAAGCAGAGGAACTTCGTAAGTATGGTCTCTTACTTCTTTGCAGGACCACTTGACGAGAGGGAACCTGCCCTCTTTGAAGATGTTGTGGGCATTAAAGAGTGGGACGCGATAATGGATGAAGAGATGGAGGCCCTAGAGAAAAATGAGACCTGGTATCTTATTCTCATGATTGAGGGCATTAAACATGTCACATGCAAGTGTGTGTACAAGGTAAAGAAGAGAGTTGATGTAGGAGTAGAGCGGTACAAGGCGAGGCTTGTCGCTCGGGGTTTCTCGCAAACCTATGGAGAGGACTGCGAGGAGATGTTTATTCATGTGGCGAAGAGGACATCGGTGAGGATTGTCATTGCTCTGGTCGCGTGCCAAGGTTGGAAGTTGTGGCAGCTTGATGTGAAGAATGCATTCCTTTATGGAGAGATTGACAAGGACATATTCATGGTGCAACCACCTGGATATGTGTCCAAGTCACTACCACATCATGTGTGCAAGCTGAAGAAGGCCCTCTACGGGTTAAAAAGACGTCGAGAGCCTGGTATGGGAAGATTGTGGAGTACCTGCAGTTCTGTGGTTATGGTGCCTCAGACTCAGACTCTAGCATGTTCGTGAAAAGAGTGGAGATCTTCATGTGCTTGTGCTGTTATACGTCGATGATATGATCGTGACGGGGAACAACCGTGAGGAGGTCGCGATGCTGAGACAACATTTATCCATCCGGTTTGAGATGAAGGATCTTGGTGAACTGCATCATTTCCTTGGAATTCAAGTAAAGAAGAGAAGGGGTGGGCTGCTTCTTTCCCAGAGGATGTATGCTGAGAAAATCGTCGAGAGATTTGGCATGAAGGAGGGGAAGAGTAGTTATGTTCCACTGGAGGCTAGGTTGAAGCTTCGGAAGGAAGAAGGGAGGATTCTTCCTGATCCGAAGATGTTCTGGGCACTGATGGGGAGTCTTATTTACCTGACTATCACGAGACCAAGCATCGCTTTTGCCGTCGACCGAGTTAATCGGTACATGCAGGAGTCGCGGAAGCCTCATTTGGAGGCAGCCAAAGGGATACTGAAGTATGTGAAGGGAGCCCTTGAGATGGGGTTATTCTATGAAGAGAAGTCTGACTTCAAGCTGCATGACTACACGAATGCAGACTACGGAGGTGACGCTGATGATCGCAAATCGACATTAGGTTACTTGTTTATGTGTGGAGCTGCTGTCATCTCGTGGTGTAGCAAGAAGCAGGACTTTATTTCCCTTTCCACCACTGAAGCTGAGTACAAGGCGTCGTCCTTAGCAGCTCAGGAGTGTGTCTGGCTGAGGAGGCTGGTGGAAGATGTGGACGAGAAGGTTAGTGGACCTACTGTGCTTCACGGTAACATTGGGAGTGCTTTGAAACTGATAACCAGCCCAGTTTGTCACGCAAGAACAAAGCACATAGAGATCGAGCATCACTTCATCCGGGAGAAGGTGTTGGGTGGCTTGCTTACGGTGGAGCATGTGCGGAGCGAAGAAAATCTTGCGGATATATTCACGAAGCCTCTTTCTGTGGGGTCGTTCAAGAGGCTTCGCTCACTGCATGGTGTTATTCTCGGAGCTCACTTCAAGGGGAAGTGTTAAAATTGAGAAGTGAGATATCGCCAGGCGCTAGCGCCCGCGCAAGCGCTACCATCGGACGCTAGCTCGCATCTAGAAGGTCTCTCCCCTCCTATAAATAGGGGGTCTATTCCCCTGCTGAGTGATACACACATAAGTTCGGAAATCGAGGAGCGGTCTCTTTTTGGCTGTCCGAGAAAGCAGTTGAACTTGGAGCGAGTTCGGGAAGCGACCTAGAGCAGGTTACTTGAGTGAGGGTGATCGCGAGGTAGCGCCGGCGGTAGGAGGTAACGCCAACAGTAGTGCTTCTGCGGTCTGGCGGTCTTCAAGCTGCGGTGACTTCAGTGGAGTGCGTGAGCAGCTAACTCGTGATCTGAGAGTTAGCGCGGGACGGTAGTGCTAGCGCCAGCGGTAGTGAGAAGCACCTGGTGTGGGTGTTGTGGAGGAGAAGAGGACACTATCCGCGACAAGTTTATTTTTCTTTTATTCTGGCTGTTGTAAATTGAGTTGTATGCAACTTGTATTCAGCTTTGTTTACCCGTTTACTTGTAACTATTTGCTAAGCAATAAAGAGTGAAGTTTTCATGTTCTTCCTTGGTGTTCTTGTTCCGGTGTTGGTTGTTGTGTTCCTTCAACTGCAAATATTTCACAGCATTAGTCAGGTCATCAAATACAACATTAGGAAGTACAACAAAATGTCAAAATTGAACATTGTCAAGTAATGATTAAATATTCATACATATCCCTCATATTAAGATTGTAACGAACATAAACCAAATCATTAAGTCTTTGATGCTCGAGATGATTTCTCCGGTTTGTATGGATTTGCTCAAAGACGCTCCAGTTTCTTTCACAGCTATATGATGAAGAAGTTTGACGTAAGCCAATTTTTATAGTTGAGGAGCACTTGAACCAAACATTCTCCATCATTCATCTTGAAACCTTGATTAATTATGTGTATATGGATGAATAGTGGACTCATTCTTATATAATTATTATAGCAGCTTGGATAATAGCATTATATTCATGTAAGTATTGGGTGTATCGCTCTTACTTTTTATTATGTAGTAAGGAATAAAATAAACAAAAAATATCATTTTCGACATATACAACAAAAAAAACTAGCTGTTAATTGTAAAATTCGCACTCAATGACGGTAAATTTTACTATGTGCACCCCCATGATGAAGGATTTTACTATTCGCACTCAATGATGGGGGATTTTATTATCTGCAACCAAAGATAGGGGATTTTACTATAAGCACCCACACAATGGAGGATTTTACTTATGCACTCAATGGTGGAGGATTTTACTATCCACACTCAATGATGGGGGATTTACTATTCACACACAATGATAGGGGATTTTACTATGTGCACCCTCATGATTGAGGATTTTACTATCTGCACCCAATGATAGGGGATTTTACTATCTGCACCTAATGATGAGTGATTTTACTATCTGCACCCCCATGATGGAGGATTTTACTATCCGCACCCAATGGTGGAGGATTTTACTATTCGCACCCAATGATAGGGGTTTACTATCTGCACCCAATAATGGGGGATTTTACAATATGCACCCATGGAGGATTTTACTATCCACGCCCAATGATGGTGGATTTTACTATATGCACCCAATGATAGAGGATTGTACGATGTGCACCCCCATAATGGAGGATTTTACTACCCACACCCAATGGTGGGGGATTTTACTATCAGCACCAAATTATGGGGATTTTACTATCCCCGCCTAATGATGAGGGATTTTACTATGTGCACCCTCATGATGGATGATTTTACTGTGTGCACCTCCATGATTGAGAATTTTACTATGCTCACCCCATGGTAGTGGATTTTACTATCTGCACCTCCATGGTGGGGTATTTTACTATATGCACTCACATGGTGGGGAATTTTACTATATGCACCCACATGGTGGGGAATTTTACTATCTGCGCCCTCATAGTGGAGGATTTTATTATTCGCACCCGCATAGTCGGGTGACGACGACAACGTGCAAGGAGCACGGCGGCGGGCAACGATAGCAGTCGATGGGCGCAATAGTGAGCGTGTCGGGAGGCGACGAGAGAGGTGTGCCAGAGCACGCGGGGGACTGCCCTGCGTGCAGGAGGGAGACCCTCGCACACTGGTGGGTGCGGGAGGCCCTACCTCACACTGGTGTGTGCGGGAAGCAGGCCCCCGCGTGCTGGTGCTCGCGGGAGGGAGGCCCCCACGCGCTAGTGCGCACGGGAGGGAGGCCCCCGCGCGCAGGAGGGAGACCCTCGCGCCCTGGTGTGCGCGAGAGGCTCTCCCGCTCACGGAAGGAAGTCCCCCGTGCCCTGGTGCACACGGGGGGAGGGGCGCACACGCTGGTGCGTGTGGGAGGGAGCCCCCTCCACCCTACCCATCGCGGGGGAGACGTTCCTACGCGTTGGTGCGCGTGGGGGCCGCTCCAACACGCTCGTGCATGAGGGGGCTGTTTCCATACGCAGGCACGCACATGATTGATATCGCCGCGAGCTGGTGGGCGCGGGGGGCTGCACCCGCGTGTTTGGGGTCGCCTCTACGTGCGAGGTGTTCCACCGTCCGTTTGGGTAACAAACGAACTTGAAATTGCGCGAGATTAGGCCTGTTGAAATTGTGTTGGCGAGCCGGTCGAGGTTCGTGACAAAAAATCTTTGGTTCGACCGACCTGTTTTTTTGGGGAACCCCATCAAATGCTCCCCAATTTTCGAAGGTCATTTTGTAGAAAATGAGCCCGAAAATTTTTTTGACTTATATTTTCGAGCGTGTGAACTTGTTAGGGCGAATTGACACAATCTTGCGAGGTTATGAGCTTGTGGTTCTGCTTATGTGACTGGAATTGCTGCTCGGTGTCAGTGCCAGAGGTTGTTGTTTGGCTGGTGGAAGCTTGTTTCTTGCAGGTACCGAAGTTGTCGCTTGGCGTTAGCATCGAAGATCGTCACGAGCTTGGTGCTCGGAGGTAGTGTTGGAGGTCGTGGCGAGCTAGCTGCTTGGCGTTAGCATTGGAGGTCATGACAAGCTTACCACATGGCATTAGCGTCGGAGGCAATGGAGAGCTTGCCGCTTGGCGTTAGCATCGGAGGCTGGGGAGAGCTTGTCGCTTAGCGTTGAGGCGAGATGCAAGCTTCCTATGCCGGAGTAGGGACGTTTCATTCCGTCTAACCGGGAGTGCGGTCTTAGGCGCAGAACTACTTTGATAGTGAAGAGCTTTCTCATTCGAACCGATTTCTGCAGTCGGAGAGTGAATCTACTATGACGGTGAATTGTGAATGTGCTCGAACCGATTCCCTGGCGGTGTCACGACCTACTATAATGGTGAAGAGTGAATGTGTTCGAGTTGATAGTTGCGGTCGCAAAAGCCCAATCATGATGAGAAAAAAATGAAGTTAGAAGCAGTTGCAGTATGATTAGGTTAAAGCAGATATATGCGTGCAAGTGTAGACTTGCAGCTTCTTGTCATAGGTACAAAAGTTCAAAAACAAATATACATAATGAGAATAATAGAGCGGGTTCCTCTGCATGGTTCCTAGATTTGCCGGATCAAGCATGTGAGTAGCCTTTCGATTGATCGTCGTGATGCACGGTGATGGTGTTCCCAGGACTGGCTAGGCCGGGGCCTGGAGTCATTCCCTGTTTAGGGTGAGCCTGTTGCAGATAGCAGGAGCGAGCTGCCTCCTGGTTGCCATAAACAACTCCAACTCCTCATGGGGTGATGAACTATATTTCCAGGTGTGGGATGGAGGGAATGACCTTAAATCACGTCTGGAGAGGGAGGCCAAAGATGACATTGTACGCGGAATCAGTCTCGACGACTACGAACTGGATGTCATGCGTTGCCTTCTTTGGGAACTCACCTAGAGTGACAGGCAGATTGATTGTTCCTTGTACTGGAGCGGGAATTCCGTTGAAGCCGTATACTGGTCTCATTGCGGGTTTGAGTTGTTTTTTTTAAATCTTTATACTGCGTAGGGTGGACATGAACAAGACGTCAACATAGCTTCCGTTGTCGACCAATATCCTCTTGACGCGGATGCTCGGGCTGACGATTCCCGCACTTATGACGAGAGGGTCTTGGTGTGGTAAGAGCAGCACTTCAAGGTCTGCATCTCCAAAACTGATACTAGCGGTTTGTTGCGCCTTTTGAACTTTCCAATCCCCCTCATATTGGGCGACGGAGTTGATGGAGCTGAAGGAGAAGGAGGACCCAACTATGGTCTCTACTTATCCTACTACTTGCATGCCCCCAGCGCGCCCTGGTGCGCGGGTGGCTGATCTTTCTAGGTTGGGGAGGAGTCGGTTGTTTAGGAACCTGAACTTGCAGGAACATTCCAAGGAGCCATTGTCGAACAAGGTGCTCTATATTTCTCCTTTCAGCTTGGTGCATTCTTCGGTACTATGACCGTTCCCTCGATGGAAATCACAGTATTTTGATGGGTCCCCTCTGGCATTTGGGAGGAGTGTGCTGGAGCTTGTGTTCCACATCTCTTAGTTTGAGAATAACAAATCACATTATGTATTTGATCTTGCTTGTGTTTATAGTGTGTTGGTACTATAGTTAAATAACCATATGAACAGGATACTGATTGATGATGATTCTCTGAACAGAGCGCTAACGCCCCGCGTTAGAAGTTAATGCCCCGCGTTAACTTATCGTCGAGAAGGGAAGATGTCTCAATGATATTGGCGTAGAGAAGAAATATCGTCGAGAACAAAGAGACAAAACCAGCGTTGGAGTTAACGCTCTCATTGAGTCCATGATCTTCCATGATCTCGAAGGTTGCACGATCTCAGCCACGGTCGTACACGATCACTAACGTTGGCGTTAACTTCTTGACGCGCGGCGTTAACTCTCGTGCCTATTTAAAGAGCTTATTTCGTTGCTCAAAGATAGAACTTTCAAGTCTTCATTCCAATCTTCTGAGAGAGCATTTCATCCCCGAATTCAGAGAGCACTCCCAACACCACCATTGAGGAACAAGAGTGAGAAGGAGATTTCCAACTGTCAAATTTGAAGAAGGACGCTCGCTTCAACTCCGACGATGGTCATTGCGCCGAATATAAGTCGACGCAACTCAGACTAGAAGTCCAAGCAACTCAATCTCTCTGTCGAAGTATAACAAGCCGATGCAACGTCGAAAGGATCTCGACGCAGAAGGAAGACCCAGTCGAAGCTATCTGAGAAGTCGACGCAACTTCTACTTCAACTCGACGCAGAAGATGAAGGTCGAGTCCAAATCTTCAACTCGACAATTACGTCGATAAGTAATCGACGCAACGTCGACATCTGAGTTCAACCAGAGCTAAGGAGCAATTCAAATCTACGTCGATAAGAACTCAGAGGTGCATCGACATGAAGAAAGATGAAGTCGACGTAACGTCGAATACAGTCAGAAAAAAGGAATTATTTCCAGCTGTCCTTCTAATACATTTTCAGAAGGTCCACCATACTGAAGACAGTTGTCCAACGACTAATTTGTTACCAATAAAGGAAAGGAGTATTCCAGAAGAGGAAAAGCATTATTGGAATGAAATAAAATGTGATAGACGGGTCGGGAACAAAAGAAGAAAAGAAATCAAGTATCCAATAAAAATACCTTCTCAGGTCTGTCCAAAATCAGAAAGAAATTCAAATTCAATGATGGACAATAAGAAGGCGGAGAAGAGAAGAAGAAAAAATAGAACATTCATTACAATCTGCAACAGCTTGTTGATTAGGGCTCCCCCTTCTTCTTCCTCCTCCTGGAACCCTAAAAAGACATAAACAAAAGAAGTGCTCTCTCTCAGAACAGAAACACAGAAGGTTGCTCTTTCATCAACATCATATAGCAGTCAGATAGCAAGCAGAAGATGTACAAAAGGATATGAAGAATATAACCCTTGCAAATCATCACAATCAGAAGCAAGGGTTCATCATTAGCAGACCCATTGAAGGGAAAAATAGAAGTTGAAAGCTTCTACAGAATTCTGAGAACAGAGTTCTTCTTCTTCATCTTCTTTCATTTTCTTCAACTGTAAAAGAGTTTTAAGAATCTCTCTTCCAAAGGATTCAGTGGTTCAAGATCTTCTTATCAAAAGATCTGAGTGGTTCAAGATCTCCTTATCAAAAGATATGAGTGGTTCAAGATCTCCTTATCAAAAGATCTTTCGTTCTAAGAGTCTCCTTATCAAAAGACTCAGGCATATGTTGTGCATTTCTACCAGGTGGTAGAAGAGAGGAATACCCATATTTTGGAGAACCTCTATAAAAATATATGTGTCTTTGTTGTGTTAATTTTCTATGTTGTCTCATATAGCTTACAACTTTTTTGTTTTACATTAACAACATTTATTTTATCCTATGTTTGGTATTTTTGAAGCATAACACTTAGTATTTTTATTGTGTGTGCACAAATAGGATAGAAAATATTTTTAAATCTATATTCACCCCCCCCCCCCCCCCCTCTAGAGTATACTCAGAGGCACATTGTACACTTTCAATTGGTATCAGAGGTAGGTTGATCATTAAAAGGTTAACACTTTTGATCAAAAGATCTCCTACTCTCATTTATTTATTTTAAAATTAATTAAAACTATTATTTTTGTTAAGGTAAATGAGTTCTAAGGATTATGCATCAACAAGCCCACCAGTGTGTAACCTAAAAGGGTTTACACTCTGAAAGGCCAAAATAAAAATTTACATGAACTCTATTGATGAAGACATCTTTAATGTTATGATTTCAGGTCCCCCAGCACCAGTCAGACAAGATACCTGTGGATCCTCAACACTGGAAGCTGTCCCAAGGAATGAGTGGACACAGGCTGAAAAGAATGCAGAAGCCTATAATGTTAAGGCTATGAACATACTATTATCCACTCTGTCTGATGACATATTTCAGGAAGTGGCTGAATGTCAGTCTGCAAAAGAAATATGGGATACAATGATCAGTATAGCTGAAAAAATGATGATGATAAGAAGGGACAGAAGAATGGAAGAAGTTTCCTAACTGAAACTTCGTGTGACTCAGAATCTAAGTCACGCTGCTCATCTGGAATGAGCAAGAAGGTGTTGTTGAAGAAGTCTGTCTGATGGCTTTGGAGGCCTCCTTAGATAATGAAGAAAATCGGGTATCATGTTTTGATAACATTGATGTCTCTACAAATGAATTTAAAACTTGTTTTAAAGAATTCTGCCAAGATCAATTAGAAGCAGAAAATCAAATAAAAATACTTAGGAAAGAGTTAAAGGAACTGAAGAGTAAAAGGATAGATGAAAATCATCACTATGATAATCAACTCAGGAGTGAGGTATGAGAGTTAAGAAAACAAATAGATGAAATAAATGCTGAAAATCTAAAACTAAAAGAAGAACTCACAAAGGCAAAAAACTTTTGAAGACTCACTCAATGGCAGGAGTCAAAAACTCAAAGACATCACACAAAATCTCAACATGAGATTTAAGCATCTAGGACTAGGAGCAGAGCCATCCACTAGCAAAGAAGTCCCCAGTAGACCTGCCTGGAAAATCCAGTTAGATTTGTTAGACCTAGTGATTATCAGATAAATGAGTATAGTGTAGCCTCTAAAGAACAGAGCAATAATGACTCTGATAAAATTACTATATTTCAGATTGCAAATCCTAATAGTAAACAAAAACGTGTTAAGAAAAGTAATCCAGACAAACCTATAAATCCAAATCAAAAAGGTAAAATCAAAAGAAGAATCATTAGACATTCTGCAGATCTATTATATGTAGATTCATTTTATGCACATTTTCAGTACCAAGATAATATGCATTGGTTTGGGAAACCAATCCTCTGCCATCCTAAAGGGTACCATGAAAGACCATTCTATTCTTTCATTGAACCCTACAATGGTAAAAGCAAAGGGCCCAAGGTAACCTGGGTTTCTTCTAATGTTTGAATTATTTGTGCAGGATTAGGTAGGACCCCTCCTAAGAGAGAATGGAGTGAGAAGAAAGATCTAGGTCATGAAGGAAGAACTAAATGAAACCAAGGGAGTGATTTCTTCTTTAAATTCCCTTGTTATTCTTATAGTTCACAAAATTAATAACATAAACACTATTTTCAATAAACATCATTGCTGGAAAAAACATTAAGAATTTTCTAAGAAAATAGAACTATTTATTCAGAGTTGCGTCGAATAGAATTCGACGTATCGTCGGGTTCTACTCGACGCAAGCGTCAAGAGCCAATCAGAGCGGATAATTCGAATGCTATTCGACGCAGCGTCAAGTCTGTATCGACGCATGCGTCGACATAATATTCGCTGATTAAATTCGAGGTCACGTCGATTGCAACTCGACGCAATGTCGACATGCCTACGTCGACTTATTTGCTACTACACAATCTCGAAGTTGCGTCGAATTATAATCGAAGCAGCGTCGATATACCAGCGCGCGCAGGATTACTTCTAGAAGATGTCTTGGCATGTTTTGGCGCGCTGAATACTAATGTTTATCGACGGTGCGTCGAATTAAACCCTAAGTTGCGACGAATCATCTTCTCTTAAGCAACTTCAGCGTCGAATTCTTTATGCTTTCGAATTTTCCTCTCCTTGCTCTCTTGCTCTCTTCCTCCCCAACTCTCTCTTGCTTCCTTCTCTCTCTCTCTCTCTCTCTCTCTCTCTCTCTCTCTCTCTCTCTCTCTCTCTCTCTCTCTCTCTCTCTCTCTCTCTTTGTTCTTTGCAGGTACACAATCACAGAGAATGGCCCCTCCTAAGATCAATTCAGGATTTGATGTGGATGTCGACTCCTTCAATGCTTCTGCAGAAAGCTTCAAGGCCATTCTTGGCCAATTTCATAAAGCAGGGCTAACAAACGTGATTTCCACAAGGAGAAAGATATTTGATATCGAGATGACAGAGTTCAAGGAGAGTGTGCAGATAGGAGATGATGTCTCCCTTAGTGGGAAAGTTTCTGAGACAGATATACACATCACAGAGGAGCAGCTAAATCAGATATATATTTAATCATACAACTGGAAATGACTCAGATGAACTCACAGGGGAAGAAATCAAAAGGGTCCTAGAGATTATGCAGTTCAAGAAAGACAAGCTCATCAATCTGAAGAAGATTGATCTTGCAGAAGAGTACAGATTTCTTGCCGACATAGTGAGAAAGGTGCCGCTCTTCGAAATTTCTGCTCATGATGTCATTCACAGGCAGCAACTACAAATCATGGACATTCTTGTCCTTCAAAAGAAGATAAACTGGGGGAGATGCCTCCTGAAGTTGATTGGCCACAAGTATTCCCATAAAGGAAATGCCTTCATGAGGATCATGAGCTAGGTGATCTTCCACCATTACCCAATGGTGTGCAAGTCCAAGGGAGTGCTCATTCCTCCTGGAAAAAGGATCAACATTGGAATCTTTTCCAATGGACCAGGTAGATCCCCAAGCCTGGTCAAGCTGCACCTTCACTGTAACATCCCGACTTCGAAAAAGGGGTCTAGCCGGTTCAGTTGAACCCTTGGAGGAATCTAGGCCGGGTCATCAGGCAATCACGACCTGACCTTCACCACATAGAGGTGGTCATTTAGAGAATTGACTGTTTTGGGTAGCATCGTGCTTCGCCACGACGTCAAAGTTATTTATTGAACATACGTACTCTGAATCGACTTCCGTCAGTTACGTTAGACTCGTATAGTTGACACGAGTGCAACGGAACTCGTTTCGTTTCAATCAAAGGTCATTGGGTGAAAGTGACCGTTTTGAGTATCGCAGCGCGTCACGACGACACAGTTTTAGAATATGGAGCATACGTACTCCGAATCGACTTCCGTCAGTTACGTTAGACTCGTATAGTTGACACGAGTGCAACGGAACTCGTTTCGTTTCAATCAGAGGTCATTTGGTGAAAGTGACCGTTTTGAGTATCGCAGCGCGTCACGACGACGCAGTTTTAGAATATGGAGCATACGTGCTCCGAATCGACTTCCGTCAGTTACATTAGACTCGTATAGTTGACACGAGTGCAACGGAACTCGTTTCGTTTCAATCAGAGGTCATTTAGTGAAAGTGACCGTTTTGAGTATCGCAGCGCGTCACGACAACGCAGTTCTAGAATATGGAGCATACATGCTCTGAATCGACTTCCGTCAGTTGCGTTAGACTCATATAGTTGATACGAGTGCAACGGAACTCGTTTCGTTTCGATCCGAGGTCATATGCAGAATATGACTATTTTGAGTGTAGTAGCGCGTCACGGCGATGCAATTTTAGAATATGGAGCATACGTGCTCCGAATCGACTTCCGTCAGTTACGTTAGACTCGTATGGTCTATACGAGTGCAACAAAGTTCATTTCGTTCCAATATGAGGTCGTTTAGTAAAAATGAACATTTTGAGTAATATCGAGCGTCGCAACAAACGTCATTTTAGAATATAGGGTAAATGAGCCTCAATTTCACCCTAGTCAGTTACAACGGACTCGTGTGATTAATTCGAGCGTGATGAAATTCGTTTCAACCAAATCCGATGAGATTGGAGAAAGTTAGCCAAAATAACCTATTTTGAGCTATGTACTGATTTGAGTGAATAATTATGAATGAACGGACTCGGAATCAACTTCAAGAAATCCCGTTAGCATTGTATGATTGACACGAATACAACGATACCTTCCGCGCATTTTTCCCGCGCTTATTTTGGGAGTTAAGTTATATGTACATATAGTTATATATATATGATTATAAATATAATTATATATATATATGTATATATATAATAGAACTTTTAAAGGGGTGGGGGCTGTAAATCCCAAAACCGGCGAGCAAACGATGGGCGGAAAACCAGGGGCAGAATCCACTGTCTTCGCTCCTTCTTATACGCAGCGCCGGGACCTCTTAAGGGGGAGACGGGGGAAGATCGAGCTGGAGGGGGAGCTTCACCTCTTCTTCTCTCATGGCTCACGACAAGGTATGGCAGTAAGGAAACTCTTCTTTCCCCCTCCTTCACCTCCTCCCCTTGTTCTATAATAGCTGCTGTTGGTGGTTGGATTGTGATAATCGGCTTGGTTATGTGCTATTCCTGTGGTGATTCCTTGCTATGAGCCCCCTTGTGCCTTCAGCTTCTTTCCTCTTTGTTCTGGAGATAATTCTGTTGATTTCTTTTTTTTTCTGATTTTTTGTTGGGGGAATTTAGGGGTTATGGTACCCCCCTTTTGATTTGGAAAATTGTGTTGGGGGACCTATAGTTTGCGGCTGCTCCTTGTTGTTTCCAGAAATCGTTAACTGGGAGTTTTCCCTTTGGAATTCTGGGTATGGCTGCTCGGTTGCCCCTTCAGTCTTGGGGATTTTCGGATTTTTATGGGGTAAGGCTGCTCCTTTTTGTTTCCAGAAACTATAATGTTAGAGTTTTCCCTTTGGAATTCTGGGTATGGCTGCTCGGTTGCCCCTTCAGGTTTGGAATTTTCTTTTGGGATTCATGAATGGTGGCTGATTGCTTAAGTGCCTAGGATATTGCCCTCTCTTTCTCTTCATCCATCTTCCAACCTCTCTGTCTGTGGATTCCGGATAGCCTTACCATGTTAAACTACTACTAGTATTGCTCCTTGTTAAGTTGGACTGCAGGTTTGTTGCTTTGGGTTGCTCCTTTCCTTGTTAGTTTGGGGGCTGCTCCTTGTTGTTTTGGGGCTGCTCCTTGTTAACTTGGACTGCAGGTTGTTGTTTTGGGGGCTGCTCCTTGTTGTTTTGGGGCTGCTCCTTGTTAACTTGGACTGCAGGTTGTTGTTTTGGGGGCTGCTCCTTTCCTTGTTGAATTGGGGGCTGCCTTGTGAGCTGATTTTGGGGGCTGCTCCTTGCTGATAATGGGGGCTGCCTTGTGAGCTATTAAGGGGGGCTGCTTACTTTCCTGTTGTGTTAATAAGGGGGTTGCCCTTCATAGCTCACAACAAGGTATGGTAGCTCCACTTCCTCTTCCTCCTCCTCCTCGAAGCTTTGTCACAGCGAAGGTCTCATGGCAAGGTATAGATTGGAGTGAACTACTCCAAATCAAATGGAGGTTTAATTACTCTACCTCTCACTCTATATATATATGACAAGAAAGTTGACTCTCTCTCCCTCTACATAGGGCAAGAAGGTTAACTCTCACTCCCCCACTAACACTTGCCTCCTTTTTAGCTTGTCTACAAATTACAGTTCCAAATTAATTAAATTAGTGGGTTGGCTGTGAATAGACATGGAGAAAATTGTTGAAGAGAGGAATAGGCTCTCGGGGGTGATGCAACACGTACCCGCCAATGGATGATTTCGTTTATGGGGTGCCTATTAAGAGCTCGAATTAGAAGCCATAAGGAAAATATGGGAAGTCCCTAATGATGGTTGTCGGCCCGCATTGGTTCAGTGTCTAGTGGCGCACTTTGATGGGTTTTGTGAAAATAATTTCTATATGAAGTGAGATTGTTGGCATGACCATGTGAGCTCCATTCTTATACAGCAATCTCTATATGGAATGAGATTGATGGCATGACCATGTGAGCTCCATCTTATGCGGCAATCCCTATGTGGAATTAGATTGTTGACATGACCGTATGGGCTCCATTTTCATACGGCAAACGTTAAATGAATTTTCATAATTTACTCTTCCAGGAGCCTCACTATTAGAGGTTGAGTCGGTTATACATAAAAGTGGCGCCTTGTATGAGGTAACGAATTCATGTGAGAATGGAATGACTATGGGAGTTGACCACTCATGGTCTACTATGATATACACCTCATCTCTCTTCATCTTATTTCTCTCTTTCACACTACTGTGCTACTTCTTGTGCCTATAAAGCTTATGGGTGTCTTGGGCTTGATTACCAAGCATTCAAGTGATTGACGGAAGTTTACATAATTACAAGCGGGTCTTATGTGGATGACTTGGGATTGATCGCCAAGCACCGAAATGATCGACGTAGGTCTACATGAATGCAATTGTGCCCTATGTGGGCAGGTTGGATTTGATTGCCAGCCGAGTTAAATTAGTGGTACCTTCTCGGATAGAGATATGCTAAGCTTATAAAGAGTTCGTCTTCTCTCCTTCTACAAAACTACGGGTGGATATTTTGTTAAGCTTTAAGAGAGTTCCCTTAATTCCTACGGGGATGAAAGGTTGCCTTCGAGAAAGTAATTCCTACGGGAATGAAATGTTGCCTTCGAGAAAGTAATTCCTACGGGAATGAAATGTTGCCTTCGAGAAAGTAATTCCTACGGGGATGAAAGGTTGCCTTCGAGAAAGTAATTCCTACGGGAATGAAATGTTGCCTTCGAGAAAGTAATTCCTACGGGAATGAAATGTTGCCTTCGAGAAAGTAATTCCTACGGGAATGAAAGGTTGCCTTCGAGAAAGTAATTCCTACGGGAATGAAATGTTGCCTTCGAGAAAGTAATTCCTACGGGGATGAAATGTTGCCTTCGAGAAAGTAATTCCTACGGGAATGAAAGGTTGCCTTCGAGAAAGTAATTCCTACGGGAATGAAATGTTGCCTTCGAGAAAGTAATTCCTACGGGAATGAAATGTTGCCTTCGAGAAAGTAATTCCTACGGGAATGAAAGGTTGCCTTCGAGAAAGTAATTCCTACGGGAATGAAATGTTGCCTTCGAGAAAGTAATTCCTACGGGAATGAAAGGTTGCCTTCGAGAAAGTAATTCCTACGGGAATGAAATGTTGCCTTCGAGAAAGTAATTCCTACGGAATGAAATGTTGCCTTCGAGAAAGTAATTCCTACGGGAATGAAATGTTGCCTTCGAGAAAGTAATTCCTACGGGGAATAAGTTGTGCCTTCGGGAAATATTCCTACGGGAATATATCGTGCCTTGGGATAAAATCGGATGGCCTATGAGTTTTACTCTAAGGCAACCCGCGCGATGGACGGTCTGGGAGGGCAACCCGTGCGAAACTAATAGAACTACGTGGGTCTGAGGCCGTATGCAGGATGATACGGAGTACGTAGGCGGTGGTCGTGGGAAGACCGCCTCGGCCCAATAAAAGTCCAGATATCCCCGTCCTTATAAATGTTATATTATGTTTGTGTGATAGTAGGAGTTGGATTCTGTTTGTAGTTCTAATAACTTGTCTTTAGCACAGGTGACAGGTGCAGATGAGGGACAACACTCATGGGTGGAGAAGGCCACAGAGCAGGCTACTTCAGGTATACGTTATTAAGCCGCATCTCCTTTTGTTGTGCCCTATCTCAGGGTATACATATATGATGCAATGAAGCCTTGATGGATAGGATTCATTGCGGCGGCGAAATCAATATTACTCATACAGGTTTTGAAATTATGGTTTCTGTGATATTTAATCTTCCACTATAAATAATGTCTACCGCTGAGGGTAACAAAGCGCACTCTTTAATAATGTCTTCCGCTAAAATACTGCTTCCTTACTCTGTTGGTGTGTAGTGAATTTCGCTTAACACCACCCCTAGGCGTGACTTCGGAGTGTTCAAGGAAAAGGGTTGGAGAAGCTTGGGCCTTCACCCTTCGGAGTCGCTTCGGCGTCGTGCTAAAGGGTGGTGTGCGATAAGATCCCCCGGTCGGACCGTCGATTTGGGAGGGGGGGTCTTACAAATGGATCAGAGCGTAACCGATCTTTCGACCTATTCATGATCACAGAAACACTTATTGCTCCGCTAATCGCTGTAGCGTGGTTCGGGACGAACCACTGCAGCGGAAGCGGTGGTGGACCTAAAAGGTAAAAGTTGGCAACAAACTTGGCATATATATGAACATTTTCACTCGAACTTATCAAATTCAGTTTTAGTCGTGCAAAATATTTTTTAAATGTCTTTTACTACATCTGATCTCGAACAATCATCTATCTTATTTCCATAAAACACTCTCTTTAAACTCTACAAATGATCATTTCAATTTTTGAACCCCGGGTTTAAGCCTCTTCGTTTTATTGGGGTTAAATTTTCGTTTTCAAAATTCCATTCGAGGTAAACTAATCGTATGAAATTATGTGTACAATGTAAGGATTCTATTACTAATTTCAATCCCAAGTTTAAGCCTATTTGTTTTATTGGGATTAAAATTCTCGTTTTCAAAATTTCATTTGAGGTGAGCTAATCAAATGAAATTTTGCGTATATATAGAGAATTGCTCTAACAATTGCAAATATGAAGTATGATTTGACTTGATCAATTTGACGATCTGTTGAAAATAAAGTCGTGCAATCGTAAAAGAGCTATGATAAAATGTTAGTCTTTTCAATAACGTTAATATTTCAGGAAATGATTACTGAGGCGACGTACTGGATTGAAGTAAACTTGTGGCAAATTTATAAAAGCTTGTATATAAACCATCCTAAAAAGGTACATTGTTAGCATTCGCAGGACTTGCGATGGTTGCATACTCAGCCAGCCGGGAAGCCTCGTTAAAAAAGGGTAAGCCACTGAGGACCCGAAGGTGATGGTTACCTATTTTATTGCTTGCTTGCTTTGGGAAAAGTGGCGGGTCGGTCATGCCCGTAGACCGTACGTACCGGTGCGGGAAGGTTGACGACTCTAGGCGACAGGGAGGTGTGCACCCCGGGAGCTCGGTTGTATCTTATATGCCCCGTTGGGTCCCTCCGCTGGTTGGCCAAATTCAGTTATTACCGGATGTCTCCTACGTCCGAGGGTACACGGGGTTGTACGTTGGGGCCTGGGTAGTGCGGTACATCCACACCCAGAAGTGGCAGGACCGGCCACTGTCACCGACGGCCACATCGGTGAGGCCCGCGGGGTTCGCTACCCTGCAAAAAGAAGCGGTCAAAATATTTCAACGTAAAGAGCAAACTGGTAAAACATTATATGTGATTACCGTGGCGGGTCAGTCGTGCCCAAGGACCGTTCATACAGGAATGGGAAGGTTGACGACTCATGAGGTACTAGGGAGTGTGTGAACCCCGGGAGGTTATTTATTATTTTCCCGCAGGGTCCCTCTGCTGGATAGCCGAATTTTGTAATTGACGGATGTTGCTCACATCCAGGAGTACACTGGGTTGTACATTAGGGCCTGGGTAGTGCGGTACGTCCACACCCAGAAGTGGCAGGACCGGCCACTGTCACCGACGGCCACATCGGTGAGGCCCGCGGGGGTCGCAACCCTGCTGGAAGAAAAGCGGTCAAACTGTTTCAACATTGTGTGTTGTGATTGAATCGTGAGTACTCGTTATGCATGGCTTGTATATGCATCAAAACATACATATTTGCATATGCATCATTTGCATCAAAACATACATATCTGCATATACCATTAACATATAACCTTCGTATGGGAGTTGGTTATATGTTTATGGATTTTTACTGCTTATTTGCAATTTTATCTGTACCATTGACATATAACCTTCGTATGGGAGTTGGTGATATGTTCATGGATTTACTCTACTTATTTACAATTTTCATCTGTTCCGTCAACATTTAACCTTCGCATGGGAGTCAGTTATATGTATGGGCTTTACAAAAAGCTTATGCAAGTTATAACTTTTATATGTTCCCCTAACACGTAGCCCCGTGAGAGAATTAGCTATATGCGGATGGATTTTTACTATGTGCCTTTCAGACACAACTTATAAACGTTGCGTTTCAGATATGCAAACCTTGGAAGGGGTTGAGTTGCCTTCGTCTCCCGTTAAGCTCGGTTCACGGGAGGGGTATCAAGTGATGAAGGGTTTCTTGTTTCTCACGATTAGATCAGTTTGAATCGTTCAAGCTACCCCGTAGTTCACGTAAGCTACTTGTATAGTACACGGCAGGAGCCGTCTACATAGCTCGTTAGGTAAAACCAAACCTAGAGACCCTTAAAATTCGGGATCATTCGACACCTCTAGTGGTCTGCAATACGTCCTGTTTTGAATCTCCATGACCCACTCGTATTTTCGGGGACGAAAATTTTCTTTGTTTTATTGGATTGTAACATCCCGACTTCGAAAAAGGGGTCTAGCCGGTTCAGTTGAACCCTTGGAGGAATCTAGGCCGGGTCATCAGGCAATCACGACCTGACCTTCACCACATAGAGGTGGTCATTTAGAGAATTGACTGTTTTGGGTAGCATCGTGCTTCGCCACGACGTCAAAGTTATTTATTGAACATACGTACTCTGAATCGACTTCCTTCAGTTACGTTAGACTCGTATAGTTGACACGAGTGCAACGGAACTCGTTTCGTTTCAATCAAAGGTCATTGGGTGAAAGTGACCGTTTTGAGTATCGCAGCGCGTCACGACGACACAGTTTTAGAATATGGAGCATACGTGCTCCGAATCGACTTCCGTCAGTTACGTTAGACTCGTATAGTTGACACGAGTGCAACGGAACTCGTTTCGTTTCAATCAGAGGTCATTTGGTGAAAGTGACCGTTTTGAGTATCGCAGCGCGTCACGACGACGCAGTTTTAGAATATGGAGCATACGTGCTCCGAATCGACTTCCGTCAGTTACATTAGACTCGTATAGTTGACACGAGTGCAACGGAACTCGTTTCGTTTCAATCAGAGGTCATTTAGTGAAAGTGACCGTTTTGAGTATCGCAGCGCGTCACGACAACGCAGTTCTAGAATATGGAGCATACATGCTCCGAATCGACTTCCGTCAGTTGCGTTAGACTCGTATAGTTGATACGAGTGCAACGGAACTCGTTTCGTTTCGATCCGAGGTCATATGCAGAATATGACTATTTTGAGTGTAGTAGCGCGTCACGGCGATGCAATTTTAGAATATGGAGCATACGTGCTCCGAATCGACTTCCGTCAGTTACGTTAGACTCGTATGGTCTATACGAGTGCAACAAAGTTCATTTCGTTCCAATATGAGGTCGTTTAGTAAAAATGAACATTTTGAGTAATATCGAGCGTCGCAACAAACGTCATTTTAGAATATAGGGTAAATGAGCCTCAATTTCACCCTAGTCAGTTACAACGGACTCGTGTGATTAATTCGAGCGTGATGAAATTCGTTTCAACCAAATCCGATGAGATTGGAGAAAGTTAGCCAAAATAACCTATTTTGAGCTATGTACTGATTTGAGTGAATAATTATGAATGAACGGACTCGGAATCAACTTCAAGAAATCCCGTTAGCATTGTATGATTGACACGAATACAACGATACCTTCCGCGCATTTTTCCCGCGCTTATTTTGGGAGTTAAGTTATATGTACATATAGTTATATATATATGATTATAAATATAATTATATATATATGTATATATATAATAGAACTTTTAAAGGGGTGGGGGCTGTAAATCCCAAAACCGGCGAGCAAACGATGGGCGGAAAACCAGGGGCAGAATCCACTGTCTTCGCTCCTTCTTATACGCAGCGCCGGGACCTCTTAAGGGGGAGACGGGGGAAGATCGAGCTGGAGGGGGAGCTTCACCTCTTCTTCTCTCATGGCTCACGACAAGGTATGGCAGTAAGGAAACTCTTCTTTCCCCCTCCTTCACCTCCTCCCCTTGTTCTATAATAGCTGCTGTTGGTGGTTGGATTGTGATAATCGGCTTGGTTATGTGCTATTCCTGTGGTGATTCCTTGCTATGAGCCCCCTTGTGCCTTCAGCTTCTTTCCTCTTTGTTCTGGAGATAATTCTGTTGATTTCTTTTTTTTTCTGATTTTTTGTTGGGGGAATTTAGGGGTTATGGTACCCCCCTTTTGATTTGGAAAATTGTGTTGGGGGACCTATAGTTTGCGGCTGCTCCTTGTTGTTTCCAGAAATCGTTAACTGGGAGTTTTCCCTTTGGAATTCTGGGTATGGCTGCTCGGTTGCCCCTTCAGTCTTGGGGATTTTCGGATTTTTATGGGGTAAGGCTGCTCCTTTTTGTTTCCAGAAACTATAATGTTAGAGTTTTCCCTTTGGAATTCTGGGTATGGCTGCTCGGTTGCCCCTTCAGGTTTGGAATTTTCTTTTGGGATTCATGAATGGTGGCTGATTGCTTAAGTGCCTAGGATATTGCCCTCTCTTTCTCTTCATCCATCTTCCAACCTCTCTGTCTGTGGATTCCGGATAGCCTTACCATGTTAAACTACTACTAGTATTGCTCCTTGTTAAGTTGGACTGCAGGTTTGTTGCTTTGGGTTGCTCCTTTCCTTGTTAGTTTGGGGGCTGCTCCTTGTTGTTTTGGGGCTGCTCCTTGTTAACTTGGACTGCAGGTTGTTGTTTTGGGGGCTGCTCCTTTCCTTGTTGAATTGGGGGCTGCCTTGTGAGCTGATTTTGGGGGCTGCTCCTTGCTGATAATGGGGGCTGCCTTGTGAGCTATTAAGGGGGGCTGCTTACTTTCCTGTTGTGTTAATAAGGGGGTTGCCCTTCATAGCTCACAACAAGGTATGGTAGCTCCACTTCCTCTTCCTCCTCCTCCTCGAAGCTTTGTCACAGCGAAGGTCTCATGGCAAGGTATAGATTGGAGTGAACTACTCCAAATCAGATGGAGGTTTAATTACTCTACCTCTCACTCTATATATATATGACAAGAAAGTTGACTCTCTCTCCCTCTACATAGGGCAAGAAGGTTAACTCTCACTCCCCCACTAACACTTGCCTCCTTTTTAGCTTGTCTACAAATTACAGTTCCAAATTAATTAAATTAGTGGGTTGGCTGTGAATAGACATGGAGAAAATTGTTGAAGAGAGGAATAGGCTCTCGGGGGTGATGCAACACGTACCCGCCAATGGATGATTTCGTTTATGGGGTGCCTATTAAGAGCTCGAATTAGAAGCCATAAGGAAAATATGGGAAGTCCCTAATGATGGTTGTCGGCCCGCATTGGTTCAGTGTCTAGTGGCGCACTTTGATGGGTTTTGTGAAAATAATTTCTATATGAAGTGAGATTGTTGGCATGACCATGTGAGCTCCATTCTTATACAGCAATCTCTATATGGAATGAGATTGATGGCATGACCATGTGAGCTCCATCTTATGCGGCAATCCCTATGTGGAATTAGATTGTTGACATGACCGTATGGGCTCCATTTTCATACGGCAAACGTTAAATGAATTTTCATAATTTACTCTTCCAGGAGCCTCACTATTAGAGGTTGAGTCGGTTATACATAAAAGTGGCGCCTTGTATGAGGTAACGAATTCATGTGAGAATGGAATGACTATGGGAGTTGACCACTCATGGTCTACTATGATATACACCTCATCTCTCTTCATCTTATTTCTCTCTTTCACACTACTGTGCTACTTCTTGTGCCTATAAAGCTTATGGGTGTCTTGGGCTTGATTACCAAGCATTCAAGTGATTGACGGAAGTTTACATAATTACAAGCGGGTCTTATGTGGATGACTTGGGATTGATCGCCAAGCACCGAAATGATCGACGTAGGTCTACATGAATGCAATTGTGCCCTATGTGGGCAGGTTGGATTTGATTGCCAGCCGAGTTAAATTAGTGGTACCTTCTCGGATAGAGATATGCTAAGCTTATAAAGAGTTCGTCTTCTCTCCTTCTACAAAACTACGGGTGGATATTTTGTTAAGCTTTAAGAGAGTTCCCTTAATTCCTACGGGGATGAAAGGTTGCCTTCGAGAAAGTAATTCCTACGGGAATGAAATGTTGCCTTCGAGAAAGTAATTCCTACGGGAATGAAATGTTGCCTTCGAGAAAGTAATTCCTACGGGGATGAAAGGTTGCCTTCGAGAAAGTAATTCCTACGGGAATGAAATGTTGCCTTCGAGAAAGTAATTCCTACGGGAATGAAATGTTGCCTTCGAGAAAGTAATTCCTACGGGAATGAAAGGTTGCCTTCGAGAAAGTAATTCCTACGGGAATGAAATGTTGCCTTCGAGAAAGTAATTCCTACGGGGATGAAATGTTGCCTTCGAGAAAGTAATTCCTACGGGAATGAAAGGTTGCCTTCGAGAAAGTAATTCCTACGGGAATGAAATGTTGCCTTCGAGAAAGTAATTCCTACGGGAATGAAATGTTGCCTTCGAGAAAGTAATTCCTACGGGAATGAAAGGTTGCCTTCGAGAAAGTAATTCCTACGGGAATGAAATGTTGCCTTCGAGAAAGTAATTCCTACGGGAATGAAAGGTTGCCTTCGAGAAAGTAATTCCTACGGGAATGAAATGTTGCCTTCGAGAAAGTAATTCCTACGGGAATGAAATGTTGCCTTCGAGAAAGTAATTCCTACGGGAATGAAATGTTGCCTTCGAGAAAGTAATTCCTACGGGGAATAAGTTGTGCCTTCGGGAAATATTCCTACGGGAATATATCGTGCCTTGGGATAAAATCGGATGGCCTATGAGTTTTACTCTAAGGCAACCCGCGCGATGGACGGTCTGGGAGGGCAACCCGTGCGAAACTAATAGAACTACGTGGGTCTGAGGCCGTATGCAGGATGATACGGAGTACGTAGGCGGTGGTCGTGGGAAGACCGCCTCGGCCCAATAAAAGTCCAGATATCCCCGTCCTTATAAATGTTATATTATGTTTGTGTGATAGTAGGAGTTGGATTCTGTTTGTAGTTCTAATAACTTGTCTTTAGCACAGGTGACAGGTGCAGATGAGGGACAACACTCATGGGTGGAGAAGGCCACAGAGCAGGCTACTTCAGGTATACGTTATTAAGCCGCATCTCCTTTTGTTGTGCCCTATCTCAGGGTATACATATATGATGCAATGAAGCCTTGATGGATAGGATTCATTGCGGCGGCGAAATCAATATTACTCATACAGGTTTTGAAATTATGGTTTCTGTGATATTTAATCTTCCACTATAAATAATGTCTACCGCTGAGGGTAACAAAGCGCACTCTTTAATAATGTCTTCCGCTAAAATACTGCTTCCTTACTCTGTTGGTGTGTAGTGAATTTCGCTTAACACCACCCCTAGGCGTGACTTCGGAGTGTTCAAGGAAAAGGGTTGGAGAAGCTTGGGCCTTCACCCTTCGGAGTCGCTTCGGCGTCGTGCTAAAGGGTGGTGTGCGATAAGATCCCCCGGTCGGACCGTCGATTTGGGAGGGGGGGTCTTACATTCACCTCCTCTCTCTCTAGCACCATGGGACATGGAGACAACTATACCAGATCTTCCAGCCCAAAATAATTTACCAGCACAACAAGGTGTCATTCTAGAGCAAAACCTCCAATCCATCCCATCCACATCAGCTACAGAACCTACACCTCAACCTTCCCTTCTACAACAACATCAACCATCCACTATCATCACAGTCATTCAGTCTGCTCCTCCACCACCACCATCATACCATGTTTCTCCAGAAGTCTATCATACACTCTCTCCCATCCATGAAGACTTCCCACCATCACCTCCTATATCTACCACACCTACCCCTCCCATTGACCTTGAGCAATTATCTCAAAAGCAGTAGGGCTAGCCTCTAGCACCTTTGCTGATCTTCTAGCTGCTCAAACAAGGAAATTTGATAGAAAGTACTCTCAGATGGAGAGTGAATTACTTCAATCAAAAGGGTCTCTTCTGGCTCTAAGATCCTTTGTATCCTCCTCCTTAATCACCAAAGTGTTTTTAACCTCACTTGCCGCAAGGTTAAGAAGGGGGAGAAAGTTCAGGAGGAGGAAAAACCTACTCTAGAGATGAGTGGCCATCAAAAGGGCAAGGATGTTGAAGCCCCTGACAAAATTACTGTCTTCCAAGATGCAAATGCTCAGGGGGAGTCTCAAGTGGAGCCTCAAGAGAATCAGGGGGAGCATGAGCTTCCAGTTCAAGAATCAGATGCAAAGTTGAACCAGGATGAGATGATAATTGAAAAAGAAGCACCAAATCAGGGGGAGCTCCTTGTGGATGATCTGCTTTTGGATGAGGTTGCCAATATTGCTAAGGAGGCTGCTCGGACTGCTGAACAAGATCAGACCCATGAAGAAGCAGCAATGTCTCCTGAAGATGATGAGTCTCTGAAGTTTGCATCAAGGAAGGTAATTCCACGGGTCTTCTCCAGAAAAAGGAAAACTCCTGATAGAGGACAATGAGGTCCAGGTACTCTATTTTTGACGAGCTCAATACATTTCTAGTATCTAGTGGATACAATTATTAAGAACCATATAATTTACTTGACAATATATGAAATAGTCTGTAATTTCATTCTGTCATATTTTATTGTCTATATTGTCTTGTATGTATTTCTGTTCATATAAAATAATGTGTAAAATTACTTTAAAACAGTCTTTAAAATTTGTTAAGATAAGTAGGGGAGATTGTTGAGAAAAACTCCTTGTGATTTAACTTAACAAATTACTTATAAGTGATTTTACCTTCTAAGTTTATTACCCACATTGTATAGTAAGGGTAATTTGGTCATTAGATGTCCTAGGATGTCTCACTCACCTTAGAGTGTCAAGACCAGGTCAGGACAAGCACAATCTGAGTTGAATTAATACTTGCGTCGAATATAAGTCGACGCAACTTCGACTAGAAGTCCAAGCAACTCAATCTCTCTGTCGAAGTATAACAAGTCAACGCAACGACGAATGGATCTCGACGCAGAAGGAAAACCCAGTCGAAGCTATCTGAGAAGTCGACGCAACTTCGACTTCAACTCGACGCAGAAGATGAAGGTCGAGTCCAAATCTTCAACTCGACGGTTACGTCTATAAGTAATCGACGCAACATCGACATCTGAGTTCAACCAGAGCTAAGGAGCAATTCAAAGCTACGTCGATAAGAACTCAGAGATGCGTCGACATGAAGGAAGATGAAGTCGACGCAACGTCGAATATAGTCAGAAAAAGGAATTCTCCAGTTGTCCTTCTAATACCTTTTCAGAAGGTCCATCATACTAAAAACAGTTGTCCAACGGCTAATTTGTTACCAATAAAGGAAAGGAGTATTCCAAAAGAGGAAAAGCATTCTTGGAATGAAATAGAATGTGATAGACGGGTCGAGAACAAAAAAAGAAGAAAAGAAATCAAGTATCTAATAAGAATACCTTCTCAGGTCTATCCAAAATAAAAAAAGAAAATCAAATTCAATGATGGACAATAAGAAGGTGGAGAAGAGAAGAAAAAAAAAATAGAGCATTAATTACAATCGGCAACAGCTTGTCGATTAGGGCTCGCGCTTCTTCTTCCTCCTCCTGGAACCCTAAAAAGACTTAAAAAAAGAAGTGCTCTCTCTCAGAACAGAAACACAGAAGGCTGCTCTTTCATCAACATCATATAACAGCCAGATATCAAGCAGAAGATATACAAAAGGATCAGAAGAATAACTCTTGCAAATCATCACAATCATAAGCAAGGGTTCATCATTAGCAGATCCATTGAAGGGGAAAAATAGAAGCTGAAAGCTTCTACAGAATTGTGAGAACAAAATTCTTCTTCTCCGTCTTCTTTCTTCTTTCATTTTCTTCAACTGTAAAAGAGTTATAAGAATCCTTCTCGCAAAGGATTCAGTGATTCAAGATCTCCTTGTCAAAAGATCTGAGTGGTTCAAGATCTCCTTATCAAAAGATCTGAGTGGTTCAAGATCTCCTTATCAAAAGATCTTTGGTTCTAAGAGTCTCCTTATCAAAAGACTCAGGCACAGGTTGTGCATTCCTACTAGGTGGTAGAAGAGAGGACTACCCACATTTTGGGGAACCTCTATAAAAATCAGTGTGTCGTTACTATGTTAATTTTCTGTGTTGTCCCATATAACTTACAACTTTTCTGTTTTACATTAACATCATTTATTTTATTCTGTGTTTGGTATTGTTGAAGCATAACACTTAGTGTATTTATTATGTATGCACAAATATGATAGAAAATATTTTTAAATCTCTAGTGACCCCCCCTCTAGAGTATACTCAGAGGCACACTGTGCACTTTCATCATCTCCCTCATCAGTGCTGAGTAGAAACCGCTTGGGCGGACTCCTCCCAAGAAGACGTCCTACAAGAGCTCGGGGTCGACCCTGAGGATTTGTCGCGCTTCAGTAATGAAGCGGCGGAAAAAGTCATTGAGGGTCTCTCCCTCGTTCTGGCGGATCCCTGAAAGATGAGAGGGGTCTCAGACGATTCTGCGAGTTGCGAAGAACTGGTTTGTGAACTGCTTAGTCGGTTCCGCAAAACTATTGATTGCTCATTCTCGCAGAGAATGGAACCAGGTACGTGCTTGCCGCTTCAGTGTCGCTGGAAACACTTGGCATAGCAGCTGATCTGGAGCGTTGTAGATCCGCATGATTGTGGTGAAGTGATTGACATGCTCTAGTGGATCGTCCGTCCCGTCAAACATCTCGATGTTGGGGAGCTTGAAGCCATGCGGGATCAAATGTGCTAGGACCAGAGGCGCCAGCAGAGAGCTGTGGTGTTGAGGGCGGCGGGCGAAAGCGGCCCGTCGTCCGACTTGTCCATATTCTTCAGCAATCACGTCGTGGATCCCCTCATGAGTAAGCCCTCCAATCGCATGCCTAAATGTTGGGGAAAACCCTTGTAATTTATCTAACAAATTACTTAAAGTGATTTCATCTATTAGGTAATGTTACCCACATTGTATAAAAATGGTAAATTGGTCAGATGTCTTAAGATGTCACACTCAACTTAGAGTGTCAGGGTCAAGTCAAAGCAATCACAAAACAAGTTAAGATAAGACTTGCACCGAATAAAAGTCGACGCAACTTCGACTGGATATCGACGTAACTCTGACTAGAAGTCAGAGCAACTTATTCAGCCCGTCGAAGTATAAAGTCAAGTCAACGCAATGTCGAAAGGTACTCGACACAGAAGGAAGAGCTTGTCGAAACCATCTCAGAAGTCGACGCAACTTCAACGACAATTCGACGCAGAAAATAAAAGCTCAAGTCCAAGGCTTCAACTCGACGGACACGTCGATAAAGAATCGACGTAACGTCGACATCTGAGTTCAGCCAAAGCTAAGAAGAAATTCGAAGCTACGTCGATAAGAACTCAAAGGTGCGTCGACATGAAGATTGATGATGTCGACGCAGCGTCAAATACAGTCATAAAAAGGAATCTTTTTCAGCTGTCCTTTTGGGACCTTTTCAGAAGGACCACCAGGCTAGAGACAGTTCTCCAACGGCTCGTTTATTGTCAAGAATAGAATGAAGCTTTCCGTGACACAATAAATCACTTTTGAAAGGTATTCAAAATGAATGGACGGGTCGAGAACAAAAGGAGAAAGAAATTTAGGTGGGTAAGAGGAATTCTTTTTCAGGACAAGCCAAAAGAAGAAAGGTTTTTGAAAACTCAATCATACACAATAAGTATGAAAAAGAGGAGAAGAAAATAACGATACAATTATCACATTATTCTGTCTGTCGAATAGGGCTTTCATCTTCTTCTCTCTCAAACCCTTAAAGACAGATATACAGAAGTGTTCTCTTTGCACAGGAAGACACATTGTTGCTTCTTCTTCATCATTATACAGCAGCAGAACTACAACAAGTGCTGAGAGAAAAGGATCAAGCAAAATAACTCTTGCAAATTATCACTATCATAAGCAAGGGTTCATCATTTCAGATCCAGTGAAAGAAAGACAGAAGCAGCATCAGAGCTTTTGAAGAATTCTGAGAACAGAATTCTTACCTTCTCCATCTTACTTTCTTCTTACTATTTCCATCAACTGTAATAGAGTTTTAAGAATCTCTCTTCCAAAAGATTCAGTGGTTCAAGATCTCATTATCAAAAGATCTTTGGTTCTAAGAGTCTCCTTACTAAAAGACTCAGTGGTTCAAGATCTCCTTATAAAAAGATCTGTGATTCTAAGAGTCTCCTTGTCAAAAGACTCAGACACAGGTTGTGCAATCTTACCAGGGAGGTAGAAGAGAGGACTACCCACGTTTTGGGGAACCTCTATACAAATCCTTGTGTCTTTGCTGTGATTTTCTGTACTATCCTATTTACTTTTTCTGATCATTTTCAGCACTTATTTATTCTGTGTTGATTTTGTTCAGTGCATAATATTTAGTATTGTTTTATTGTATGCATAGTTATGGTAAAAATATTTTAAACCTCTATTCACCCCCCCCCCCCCCCCGCTAGAGAATTCTCAGTGGCACACTGTGCACTTTCACTAAAGCATGCTGCTCCCTGACGATAATGATGGCGAGCTTCGGGTTCTCTGGACGGCCGGACTGGGTGCGTTGAACTGGCCGCATCAGAGAATTCTTCTTCAGGGGAACGATGCGCGTGGGCAATGTGCTCAGTTGGAGCACGGTTCAGAGTTGGCGGAGGCAGGTTGCCATGCTCGGGAGCTGGATTGGTTGCTTGAGGAGCTCCCAAATTTCTTAGGAGGGCGAGTATCTCGTCCTGACGTTCTTCCATTTCACGCATGCTCCCTTCCAGTGCAGCTACGAGCACGATCATTGCCTCTTCCTCCAGAGGTATGTTGATAAGCATGTGAGATGGAGCTGGCTCGACGTGCCCCCCGGGTATTGACCCTTCAGTTCTACGGGTACACCTTCTTGTCATAGTCGTTAGTCACGAGTATTGTTGTGAAGCCAATACTGTCTTTAGAGAATCCTTACAGAGTTTGTGAACACCTTTCCCACAGACGGCGTGAAACTGTTGTGGGTCGCTCGACGCCATTATGGGTCGGTCGAATGAACCGTCTAAGCTCGAGAGTGAGCCGAGCGCGCAAACAGTCACAGAGAAGACCAATGACTGACAAAGAATCTTTCGACGTGGAGAAACCCCGAAAAAGGAAAAAAATCACGGGGCTGGATCAGTCCCGGCCAAGATCCATTATTTATTGGGGTGTTACAAAGGTTATCTCTCGAGGGTGACAGACCATCGCTCGTTACAATATTCCTTTTGGATTGCAGAGATCACTTGGAGTGGAATGGTGATGAGCGTGCTCGAAAGCAATCTGGAATGATGAATGCGGCAATGGGGCTCTGAGCTCGGAGGATGGAGTTGGATGAGATCTTCGAGGGGACCTTCGAGGAGCGAAGGAGATCTTCGAGGCTCCGAATGAATCTTCAAAGGTCGAAGGAGATCTACGAGTCGTCTTCAAATGTCGAAGGAGATCTTCAAACCATCTTCAAGGGATCTTCGAACTCCAAAGGAGATTTTCGAGCGTCAATGGAGATCTTCGAAGAAATCTTCAAAGACCGAATAAGATCTTCGAGTCGTCTTCAAAGGCCGAAGGAGATCTTCAAACCATCTTCAAAGGCCGAAGGAGATCTTCGAACCGTCTTCAAGGGATCTTCAAACTCCAAAGGAGATCTTCGAGCGCCAATGGAGATCTTCGAAGAAATTTTCAGGCTCCGAAGGAGATCTTCGAGCGTCGAAGATCTTCGAAGGGATCTTCGAGCGTTGAAGGAGAACTCAGGAAGATCTTCAAAGGAATGCTCTAGAGCTCTCTTAGGCGTAGAAGACAAGATGCTTTCAAATGAGAGTTCTTGGTCCCTTTTATAGATTCTGAGAGGGGCATTTTGGTAATTTATTGTCAGGGAGTCTTGCTATCCGCACACCTATGATAATTAATTTAGCAATGTGCACTCCCATGATGGGAGATTTCGTTATGCGCACACCCATGATCATAAATTTGGCTATGTGCACCCCTATCATGAGGGATTTTGCTAC
The DNA here is from genome assembly GCA_033032865.1 of Dactylorhiza incarnata. Taxonomy (NCBI): domain Eukaryota; kingdom Viridiplantae; phylum Streptophyta; class Magnoliopsida; order Asparagales; family Orchidaceae; genus Dactylorhiza; species Dactylorhiza incarnata. The sequence goes on along the minus strand of JAWHQI010000104.1, from coordinate 6,164,801 downwards.
GCGCACCCCGTAATGGGGGATTTCGCTACACGCACACCCCATGTACATAAATTTGGCTATGTGGACCTCTATCATGGGGATTTCGTTAAGTGCACACCCATGTACATAAATTGGGTCATGAGCACCCCTATTATGGGAATTTCGCTATGCTCACCACATGATGAGGGATTTCAATATGTGCACTCCTATAATGGAGGATTTTACTATTCACGCCCAATGATGTGAGATTTTACTATGTGCACCCCCATGATGGAGAATTTTACTATTCGCACCCAATAGTGGAGGATTTAACTATTTGCACTCAATGATGAGGGATCTTACTATGTACACCCCCATGACAGAGAATTTTACTATCCACGCCCAATGGCTGAAGAGGCTCATGAGGTCACGTCGAGTTGCTTAGAGGATCTTAGGCGAGCGAGTAGCGTGGGGCCTCGTACAGCTCATTGGGTCAACTGTCAATCTCATGGTGTCATGCCATTGTTGATTTTGGGAGTATCGCCCTTGCTTTTTAAAGTGTACTAGAGAACAAATAGTCGAGTTTGGCATGCGCAGCAATAACTTTTTAATCAAATTATATCAATTAATCAATTGTGAAGGATAGATGCTGTCATTTAGCTGTTGGCTTAATTCACGCTTAACCAAACGCAGCACACTTGTAACTCGTTAAAATAAAAAAAAATATTTAAAACAATGTTGGTAATCACAGAGAAGTCCCATGCTGGGCATTTCAATTCGTCCATCAAATAATTAGAACGGCGAAATTCTCAAAACGCCTGCTCCGAAATCTCTAAAAGAGTGCCTACCCTTTCATTTGAAAGGGACGGAATGATGAGGGGGCGACGGAAACCATTATTTGCTACACCCCATGTCCGCAAGCAAAGCTTGCAAGACTGGGAGCCCCTCTCCAAAGCGAACATGTGTGCGCCGCTCTCAAGAGCACGCCCATGCACTCCACTCTCCAGAGTGCATCCGGCGAGCCTTTGAACATACCGCGCGCAACTTCAAGAACGCTCTCATGTGCACCACACCCCAATATCACACCCCCACACACAGCTTCACATACCGCGCTTAGACGCACCGCTCCTCATATATACTATACTACACCCCGCGGACCGCTCAACATGTCATTCCCTCTTGCGTAGCTCACAACCAGCGCCAAGCGTGCTGCTCCGCATACCACGCCCAGGCACGCCGCTCCACATTCATCCCCCGTGCATTAGCCCACATCACGTCCCAGCAAGCTAGCACGTCACTCCACATACCACGTGCCTCCTAACATATTGTGCCCTCGCGCGCTGCCCAACATAACATGCACCCACTCCCCGCTCAACCTATAGCGCTCATCGCACCGCTCAAAATCGCATGCCCCCGCACACCGCTCAACATCTCACGACCCAGATCTCTGCGCCCCTCCGCGCTCCAGTGCGCGTCGCTCAAGATGTCACACACATGCACGCAGCTCAACATGTCGCACCCGGTCTCCACGTTCCAGTGTGCGTCGCTCAAGAAGTCGCACACCCGTGCGCAACTCGACATGTCACTCTCGCGCTCCGTGCTCCAATGTGCATCGCTCAAGATGTCACGCACCCGCTCGTAGATCCACATGTCGCTCCCCGCGCATAGATCAACATTTTGCTCCCCCTCGCACCTATACGCTCCCGCGCACTCAACTCTCTAGTGTGAGCATCCGCGTTCCGTCTCTAGTGGGCTCCCTTGCGGCCTGCTTTCCCGTGGACACCCACACACTTCGCTCTCCAGTGCGCGCACCCGCATTCCACTCTCCAGTGCGCTCCCTCACGCTCCGCTCTCCAGTGTGTTCCCTGCGCTCTGCTATCCAGTGCAAGCACCCGTACTCCGCTCTCTTATGCGCTCCCCCGCACTCCGCTCTCCATTGTGTGCCCCGCACTTTGCACCCGAGTGAGCGCCCACGTGCACCGCTACCATATTGTGCCGAATCAAGCCCTCGTGTGTTTTTGAAACGCGTCTCGACGAAGAGTCCTTATTATCATTGTAAAACGAGTTGTGGCATCACCCTCACAAAAATAGCATGTAATCAATAAATATTGCTAGTGGATTTCCTGAACGGGTTCAAGCTCCGTGATTTATTTCCTTTCCGTGTTTTCCGCATAAAAAACTCTGATGTCGACTTTAATTCAACTATGTGCGCAATCGAGTAAATCACAAGCTAAGATGAACATAATCTACCGAATCAAAAGACCAATAATCGATCTGCAACAGTTTATCGTCGTCTATGGAAAACATATCCAATCCTTGAAGATTTTTATAAAATCGGTACTTACTTTACAATAGTACTCCTAGCTGACAATGACGACCAGAAGAATTGGTTCCTCAAAAACAAGTGCAACGCTAAAATGAACATGTCGGAAAACCGCTCCACCATGTCACGCACTTGGTCTTCTAAAGGAGTTTTGAGAACGCTTGCCACCTGATCCTAAACAAAAATCTCGCTCCTCAAGTGCTGACGTGTTCGCATCAGCCACATCACTATGAGCATCGACTATCTCTTCAACCGTTGGAAGCGCCATCTTTCACAAGCAGCATACGGGCAACACCAATCGCGGAGAGTGAGCTCCTACTCAACACACTCGTGAACCCGAACAATCCCCATGCCCAAATTTCAACCAGTGGAAGTTCCCGTTTCAAGGATAATTTTTGATCTAGTATTATTTTTTACTTATATAATACACACACGCACATTTATATTATATATATATATATATATATATATATGTGTGTGTGTGTGAAGAGGAGTCTTTTGTATAACATTCAATATTCTTATTTTACCCTCTTTTTTCTTTTAAAATTTTGCAAAATTCAACAAGCATATAAATGAAATCTCCTGCGCGGCAGCTAATATATATACCTTAAAATAGAAAGAGAAGGAGGATGAATCTCCTACATGGCAAAAATATATTTGGATGGCAATGTTAATTATGAACTGAATTTAACTCACAAATTGCAATATTCATTATAAATTGTAAAATATTTCATTTAACTAAAAGAAGACTCTTTTATTTGCGCATGTCATCATCTAACTTCGAATGCAGTTGTGCCCACTGGAAGTCGGATAATGATTTAGGAAGGGCTCGAAATGATTCAAGAAAAAAAACGAATGTAGTTCACCATGACCACGGAACGAGCAATAGAAGATCAACCAAAGCGGCAAAGCCTCGCAGATGACATAATAGAAGCAGCAAAAAACAGTCTCATTACAGCTCGGGTTTTTTTTGCAGCTCAGGGACTGCAATTACCTGTCTTTGCACAAACAAAATGGGTGAAAGGCAACAAAATAGCAGCACTGACACAAACAACAAAGCAACAGATCACAATATTAATAGAACAACAAACAGTAGTAGTAATAGTAAGAAGAATGTAAGTGTTTTAGACGAAAATTATTCAATCCGAGCTTCGTTTCCAAATTCGTATCCGGGAGTTCCGCGATGCTGACACCTGGCCAAAGAAAAAACGGAAGGCATAACTGCACATGAAAACACGCGTGATCTCCACGGATATCAAGAGTGGTCTCCAGGGAGATCAAGAGTGGCCTTCAGGGAGATCATGGAGATTCCGCATGATTTCCACGGAGATCACGCGTTATCTCCACTGAGATCAAGAGTGATCTCCATGGAGACACTTGATCTCCATGGAGATCATGCGTGCTCTACATGGAGATTACTTGTAATTTCGCCTGCAATTAGCATTATCTTTTTTCACCACGTGACAGCAGTGTGGTAATCCCTGACACATTTAAAAACGGGGCCGGATTGAAAAAATTCGCATTTCAGACATCCAATTTCTATGATTCTTTATGATAGTATTAGTGAAAATATGTTATATTTAAATATATCAAAAATATAATGGAGAATAAGGATTGATGGGGCTCCCCTAAAAGATGTTCGGGTCAAGCCGGCATTTTCAAAATCCTGGTCCCGACCGGATCGCCAAAATGGGCTGCCTCGACCAAGTGGGAACGCTTGCAAGCCAAACGCGCGACAAGCCTAAACCGAGCATGACGGGCATGCTCGGGGGTCGCGTGCACGCGCACTACAGGCTCACTCTTGATGTTTCTGCCGTTGGTTTTCCCTTTTACTGTCTGCGCGCTTGGCTCACTCTCGAGCTAAGACGGTCTGATTCGTCCAGTCCAGGAGAGCGCTGAGCAACCCGCAATAGTTTGGCGCCGTCTGTGGGAAAATTTTCTCAACTCTCTGAAGATCTCCAGAAAACAGTACTTACTCTGTGGAAGTACACCGGACCAGCAACAATGGCGAGAAGAAGTACGCAGCCTAATTGAGGAGTACGGACATGGAGGGCGTTGGGTTGCATATCCACGTCGCCACTTTCTCCACAGCTCCCCTCTAACTCCGCAAGTTCTAGTGCATCCCGTCCCGCGTGGATTCAAACTGTTGAATATCGAGACTCATGACGGAACCGACGATCCATTGGAGCATGTCAATCACTTTGTGACAATTATGCGGATTTACAATGCCCCTGACCACTGTTGTGCCAGGTGTTCCCTGCAACTCTGAAGAGATATGCTCGCACCTGGTTTCATTCTCCGAGGGAAAGAGAAATTGACAACTTTGCAGGTTAACTTAGTTGTTGGTCGATCAGTTCATCGCCAATCGCAGGACTATTCGAAACCCCTCCCATCTTACCGGAATCAGCCAGAACAAGGGGGGGACACTCAAAGGCAATTTCCGTTGTTTCATTACTGAAGCACAGAAGATTCAAGGGGTCGATCCCGAGCTTCAGCGCGGCGTTCTCCTCGGGGTGCTTCGACCCGAGAGGTTCTACTCAGCACTGATGAGGGAAACAGTGCCCAGCTACCCCGACCTTGTTCACCACATCGAGGACCAGATAGCGGCAGAAGAAGTAATAGAAGCGCATCGACAGCAATTCGAAGGCAGACTGAAAAGAAAGAGGGAGCAGGATCCACCTCTGGTACATAAGAGGAATGATGGGCGTCACGACGACTCCCGTAGAGCAGGGGGCGCCGACAGCGTCAAACATATTCACTACCCTCAAAGCCTCTCGGACAGAAGTCTTACTCATCATCCGCGATCATGCCTCTTTTCAGAGGTCGAGGGCTCTCTCCCCGAACTCGGGAGACCAATCCAAGTACTGTGACTCTCACCGAGGTTCTGGGCATAGCACAAAGGATTGTACACGAATAAAAGCAGAAATTGATTGGTTCGTTTGTCTGGGGCTCATCAAGAAATTTCTGCAAAATGCGAGCTCCGGGTCAGCCAGTCCAGAATAAGCCCGCAGGGGGCAATCCCCAGGATGATCACCTCGAGTGAAAGCTTGTTCTCCGTCCATGGAACGTCCAGAGCATCTGGCATCTCTACCTGTGTCTCATGTCTTCAGTAGCCATGTAATAAGCCGCGAGTTTTTCCTCATTCGCAAGAATGACAAGTGACATTTTCAATTTCACTGCATGTTTCATGATCCTATTAACAGAGTGATCGAATATCCTAAACAGAAGCAGGCGCGCACGGGGGCGTTGTTGACCTCCGCCGTTCTCACCGGCAAACCTGCTCGGGCCGCCTAATTTGGCCAGACCGCCGGGGGGCATGTTCGTCATCTTCCAAAAATTGGTGATCCAGGTGACCAGAATCACGCGCTCTCATTCCCCCGTGCAAATTTCAAGATTGCGCAATTACCGGCGCGCCACCCAGAAAAATTATCAAAAGGCCTCCGGGCCTTCATTTGAAGAGAGACAACCAAAAAGTGAGAAGACAGAGCTCTCAAATTTTCCGGCGAAGACTTGGCACTCTGCTCGCTCTCCCTCTCAGTGTTCGTTATGCTATCTACAACGCCCGCTCCAAAGACTGCTTCAGAAGCCGCTCATGCGAGCGTCAAGGAAAACTTTGTTTTTTCTCTTTCAAGAACTTGTAAAAAGAGCGGTGACCTGTCACCCTCCTGAAAATTCTAACACTTGTAAACCTCCTACAAACTAGTGAATTTGGATGGCACCAAACCAATCCCGTGATTTTTTCCCTTTCCGGGCTTTTCCACGTAAAACGTCTCGCTGTTTTTGTTGTTGATTTTCTCTTTGACTGTTTGCATGTTTGACTCACTCTCGAGCTAAGACGGTCTGATTCGTCCTGTCCGAAAGAGCGCTAAGTGACCCGCAACACAGATACAAAAATAGCATAATAATAAATAAAAGTCAAGAACAACATGAACAAATAATTCAACCCAACGGGAATAAAAATAAGAGAACGGATTTGAATATGCTCTTATCACTCCAAATCCTTAATAAACAGGCAAGATTTTACCCATGTTCTTATTACCTCAAATCCTCAATAGTTCAGCACATCATAATCAAATATGATAGAGCAATAAGTTGTTTGTTCTTATCACCTAAAATCTTCAATAATCCAATACATTATAATCAAATGCAAGAGAGCAAAGAGTTGTGAGTAGGAATCTAATAATCAAATGCATATAATAATAATAAAAAGTAAATACATACATATATAGATGTGCAAAAAACGGAATGTTTAATACTTGCATGTCAAAAAGTTACAAATCAAAATTTCATTCTTCTTCTTCTACACGGTATTAAATTCTACTTTATAAGTTATTGCAAAAATAAGTGAAATGACTGCAACAACAGTGATGGTCACCTACAGGGATGCACCTATCAACAGAAATAAACTCTGAAGAACTCCCGTTCCAAAAAAACACGATCGAGCTGCTTGACGAGCTTCCACGAGGCACACGGACTAAGGGTCTGTTTGGAGCGGCGGTGGCGGCCGTGAACACAGTTGTTGTAAACTACGGTCATGAAAGCAGTGGTTGTAAACTGCAAACACGAAAGCAGTTGTGATGTTTGGAGAAACTGTGTTTTTAGTGGAGTCATGAACGTAAGGGCAGTTTTATCTGTTTGGTGGCATAGAATGTGATGACTATTAAACTTAAATTACTCCAGCCAGAAAGCAACAGCATTAAACTGCAAACTCCAAAATCACATCTAAATGGATTCCCTTGTGCTTGGATGTAGTTGGAGGCTAGATTTGAATTCAAATAACACAACTTTCAAAAGTGATGATTAAATTCTAATACGGAATGTGTGAAAACAAGATCTTCATTTTCAAAACTAGATACAAATAATCAAATGAGACATAATGACAATGATCACCTTATATATCATGGCCAAGAGATAAGAACACCCCAAGAGGCAAAAATACACCAATCAAAAGAATTTTTGACTAACTTCAACCCTTAAAATCAGTGCTCTCTACTAATTTTTACACATCTGAACAAATTAGAGAAACAAAATAGAAGTTAGAAAGAGGGATCTGATTTCAGAAGCAGAAGACTGGCGAAGAGGAAAAATGAACACGACTTTGGGTCGTCGATGGAGAAAGAAGGTGGGTTCGACGATGGGAAAAAATGAACCAGGGTCGGATCGCAAATGGAGAAAGAGGGAGGACGGGATTCTACTCGATGATGGAGCAGAAGAATGGCGTCTTCGGCTCATCGACAGAAGCCGAAAAACAGCGGCTTCGGTTCGTCGATGCAGGAAGAAGGACGAGTTCGGTTCGTCGATGGAGGAAGAACGATGGGCTTCATGTGGTCGATGTAGGACGAAGAAGTGTGGCTTTTGATCGGCGATGGAGGCCGAAAACGAGGGCTCGAGGGTTTTGGGAGAGGATCGAGCGAGAGTTTACATGATTCGGCGAGGATCATGTTTGTTGGTGCCAAAAGTGTACTTCCACGAAACTCACGCTTAGAGGGCAAGTAGAACTGAGAGGGGTCGGTTACTTCGCGGTCGGGTTGGGTGATAGGAGAGAAAAGATGTCGCGGATGGCGAGACCAAGACTTCCCGCAACTGCAACTTAGTGAGAAAATGTTACAAGCTGAATGTTCACGCTAGCTAGAGAGTTCGCAACACCAGAGAGGCTCTAAGTTCGAGCTCGCAACGAGCTGTCACTGGCTGGATTCAGATTCGGATCCTTTTCAGGCTACTGCACACCCCTATTTATACTAGTAGGAGCTGCTCGAACGTGCAGTCCTAAGAAAATACGGGCTGCTCGGGTTATAGGAGAGTTCGGCAAGGGTGAGAGGTTACATGGTGTGTGAGTAACTAGAAAACAACAAGGCGTGCGGTCATTGCAGGAATGACCGCGCGGACTCCGGGCGTTGGACTTTGATGTGGGTACGGCGGGCTTGAAGAGACGAGTGGACGCGGCTGGTCTGCCCGCTCAAGCCATTGAATTGTGGATATCCCGACTTGAGGACGCCTTCAAAGGCTTAGCTGGGCGGACACTAGGATCTGTGACCGCGGCGGCCTCTGAAGGAGTCATCTGGCACGCGAACAGCTCAGGACAAGGGGATGAGTGGTCACGGAGATGCTAATCGCCCAGACTGGCGAGATGATGGCCTCACGGCTCGCAGGCAAGCCAGAGCTAAGGGTGGTGCGGAAACCGAGTGGTTGCCCGCATGAGCTGCAGAGAAGCGGTTTGGGAGGACACTACCCTCCTGGCTGCTCAGACTGTCATGACCTCAGATTCTCTCTATTCTTCTGATCCCGGAGGAAGGCAGAGGCGGAGGGCTCTCGCAGTTAGAAAAGGAAGAAGAGCGTCGCCCACAAGAGGTCAAAGGTTGTCCAAGGGATCAGTGAGACCACTATCAAGCCCACGAAGACTACCATCCCGGAAACTAATCCCAATATCATTGATACTCCAGACTCTTCTCAGATAGATCTTAGGACGAGCAATATTGATATCCAAGTTGACATGACCGAGAAGGTGATGGAGGAGGCCTTTGGTACTCCGGCCGTTGAGGACCCTGCAGATTAGCTAAATACTAGAGAGACTGCAGACAAGGGAGCTGCACGAAAGCCTGAGGACAGGCAAGCTGCTCCCCATCTGTCCGCTCAATCTGAAGCAACTGTATCCGACGCTTCCGAGGGGCTCAAGAAGATTGCAGTGAATGCCAAAAGGAAACTTTCTGGGGAAAAAGATTATGTTTGCGGTAAGAAAAAGAAGAAAAGGAAGACGGCCCCGGAGACTGCTAAGAAGAGTGCTTCCGTGGATGCTGGCGATGTTGCGAATGCTGACTTTACTCCGACTGAAGAGGGCGAGCATGTGTGGTCTCAGCAGGAGATCAATGATGGGGCTTGGATCCAAGGGACTGGAATCGTCCATGCTCAAAATGCTGGAGCATCCGTCCAAAGTGAAGAAGAGCTCAAGGCTCGGGCCGAGGCCGAAGCTAGGTTGAAGGCTGAGGAAAAGGTCATTGCGGGCAAAGCTGTCGCGGACAAGGAGGCAGACAGCCAAGCTATGACGGACAAATTGAAGAACTTGAAGGAGGAGAAGCTTGCGGGTGCTAGAGGAGCTGCGTACATGCCGGTTACAGGCCAGGATGTTGCGGACACGGAGTCGGCAGATAAGGTCACAGCGGAGGAAATCCACCGAAAGAACAAGGGAAAAAATGTGGTTGGTGCGACCGTAAGCCCGAAGTGGCAGAGGTTGTCGTCCATGTTCAAGCCCGCATCCCCTCTTCCGCGACCGCAAACCGTAATCATCCTTACTGAAGGTGAGTTTCCTGTAAGTCATGAAGAGATGAAGCGGAGGAGGGAAAGGGGAGAGTTGGTGCGGAAGCAAAAACTATCGCTCATGGATATCGAGAAAAGAAAACACCTCTCTTTCCTGCTAAAAAAGCTACCGCGGATACTCAATTTACCGAAGAATTGTAGTGGTCAAGCGACGATATACCTGTGGCGGACACATAATTTATATCTTTGTTCTGTAGTGCTTCTTGCTGCCTTTTGACGAGTCTCACTAATGCCTGTTTGTGGTCACATGCAGTGATCGCATCTTTTTCGACGCTTGATAGGGAGCTCCAGCTGGTGAGGGAGCAGATGGCAAACATGGAATAAACCTCTATCGAGGACAACGGTTATCTGTCGAGAGGATTCGTCACCTCGAGAAGGACAATAAGTACTTCGCAGACAAGATCTCTGCAATGTCCGCAAAGATTAGGTACCTGAAGCGGAAAACCCCTGTGGCTACAGACACGTCCACAGTTCGCGCCGACGCAGGTCCGGGCGAGCCCGAAGCAGCAGCCATTGCTTATGAAGCTCGCATGGAAAGGGATGTCGCGCGGTTACATAAGTTCTTATACCAAGCCACTCGCGGCTTGTCCCAAGCGCTCATTGCAATTACACAGCTACAAGACAACGTGTCCTACATAGGCAAGGCTCGCGGGTAGCAGCGAGAATGACTGTCGTTTGATGTGGGCGTTGTTGTAGTTCTTTAACTGTCTCGATTGCTAATTTTATAGTAACTGCGGACAAATATGTTTGTAATAAACTGCATATCTGATTTCTGAAGTCTTACTTTGATTTTCTTCTGGTTTATAAATGTCTGCAGTCAAAAATACTTGGGGATATTTTGAAATTTTTGGTGTTTATGGGCAGATCAGTCCACGCGATCATTTGCAACCTGTTTGCGAACACTTCTTTGTGCAGTTTAATGTTTTGCAGGAAACGGAAGCAGGACGATGCGAACACCGAAGCAGGCTGAGCGGTCACTAGACCTTCCGGCTCTTCGACTCCCCCCAGGGAAAGTCTATAAATAAAGGGGCTCCCTAGTGAAGAAATCATTTCACATCTGGATGCGGCCGAAGCAGAAGTCCGGGCGAACACTCGAGATGGTGTCCGTGCGTGCCTCCGCAACCGAGTCCTATCTGATCGCAAAGCCCACAAAAGCGCAGATGACCCAAATTAATTTCAAGAATTTTCTAACGCACTGCCCGCTAGGTAGCGAATACGAAATTGCCATCCCCCTTGACCACTTTAACCATGCAATCTAAGGAAAACAAGTCTGTGTGAACGCACTCTCGTTGTCCGTAACGTTCACAATATTTCAGTTCTAACATTGCTTGAGCGGGCATTTTGATGCTACGTAAGGAGCTGAAGAGTTGGCTTGTGCGAATATGAAAATAAAGATGGGTCCGCACGGATACCCCAAGGCTGTCTGCAACCACTGTGAAGCCTTGAAAAAATTTTAAGTTGTCTGGCAACCCTTTTATGCAGAAGATTTCATGACTGAGGTAAGGCTGAACTTGTTTCAAGATTTGAGAGAGACAGAGGTGCATAATTAGGACAAGGCCATAAACTGGCAGTCCTTCGAGATTAAAGTTCCGCAGTACAAGGCCATAGATTGGCAGCCCTTTGAGATTAAGGTTCCACAGGACAAGGTCATAGGCTGGGAGTCCTTTGAGATTAAGGTTCCATAGCGTAAGGCCATAAGATGACAGTCCTTTGAGATTAAGGTTTCATGGGACAAGGTCATAGGCTGGCAGTCCTTAAAGTGGGAACCACAGGGGATCTCGAGGGGCAGAGGCTAAGATGAACCAGTTGAGCAAGTGCCCAATGACATTGCTTTCCCAGAAAGGCTATCATAGTTATAGCGATATCTCAATTGGTGCACAACCGAGCTGGAACATTCACCTAGACCTCCCTTGTTGCAAAGGTGTGTCAGATGTCGGCGGAGAATCAGAATCCTAAGGACCACCACGCGAGATTGGATCGAGCTCCCACTACACGGTGTGAAATTTCCCCCGCTACACGTGATCTTAATGGCATTACGCAGGTGATCTTCAATTCGTGGGGGTCCAAGTAGGATCCGACAATTACCCTTGGTGGATTTGTTTGTTCTCTCCCTCCTTTGATCAATGTGATGTGTACGCATAAGATAGAGAGTAGATCACAAAAGGATATGTTTCATAACGAGTAGAACCTTTTGAGATCATCACCACTCCAGGTGTTAGACATGTCCCCTCCATCGTACGTTTGGAGGCGATAAGCACCGCCCATTAGCACTTCCTTGACGATGAAGGGACCTGCCCAATTCGGATTTAATTTTCCAAATGAGGAAGCTCTAGCCGTTGAATCGACTTTTTTCATAACCAAGTCATCGACGACAAATTGCTTCACCCTGACATGCTTGTCGAAGTACCTGGTCATTCTTCTTTTAACTTCCCCCTGTCTTATCACAGCTTGATCGCTTAATTCTTCAACTAGGTCAAGACTGCATCTGATCTCGTCATCATTAGTATTTATTTAGTCCTGTTTTGATATAAGGACTCTTGGACTCATAACCTCGAATTCCATGGGAACGAGTGCTTCAGAACCATGAGAAAGTTTGAAAGGAGTTTCTCCAGTGGCAGAAGACAGAATAGTTCTCAGGGTCCACAATACTTACGATAATTGCTCTGCCCAGTTGCCTCGAGTATTCTCAACTTTCTTTTTCAGGAGATTCAAAATCAGCTTATCGGCGGCTTCAATCTGGCAATTACTTCTCAGATGGTGGACATAGGCGAAACGTAACTCGATACCCATTTGATTACAGAAGCTTATTAACTCTGAGTTATTGAACTAAGAACCACTGTTAGTAATAATAGCAATTTGGAATCCCATGCCGACACATGATTTCCCCCCAAATAAAATTCTTGACGACTTGAGTGGTTGTCGTGGACAGTGCCTTCGCTTTATCCACTTATCAAAATAGTCGATCATGACCAAAATGAAACGGTGTTGACCACTCTCAATTGGGAAAGGCTCCACAAGATCCATCCCCCAAACCCCAAACGGCCAAGGGGTCACAATGGATCTTAAACGCTGAGTCGGCTGAAGCTGAAGCGGGGCGAACTTCTGGCACTGAACACAACTCTTTGCGAACTGCCTTGCCCGAGAATACGCTTTTCTAGGGTTCGGCCTCCTGAGTGACTGTCATACTCCCCTGAGTGAACTTCTCTTAAGACAATAGGAACTTCTTCCTCGGAGACGCATCTTGCCAACGGTCATGAAAGTGTTTATGTACAAGATACCTGAGAGGAGGTAATAATGAGCTACTTTAGCCTGACGCGCTTCTTATCTATCGCTGACGAGTGGAAATTGCCTCTCGAAAGACAAAGGACGAAAGGGTCCATCCAGGACGGGCGCTGATCAATCTGCATAATCTCCCCTTCTTCGACTGCGGGATGGAAAGTTTCTGTCGTGGTCCCTCTAGAGAGGGAACCGTACTTGGCGAGCTCTTCCGCCTCGGAGTTCTCGGATCGAGGTATGTGTTTGATATTGAAATTCTTTTAAGTGTCTGACCCCTGAACTAACAAGAGGTATTGCTTCAGGATTGAATTATTGGTCTCAAAGGTCCCCTTGACCTGAGATGCCATTACCAGAGAGTCCGTTCAAACTTCAATGTCGTCTAGTCTCAACTCCTTAGCAAACCTGAGACCAGTCACGAGAGCTTCATACTCTGCTTGGTTGCTGGTGGTTGGGAAGTAAAACTTGACCGCTTATTCTAACTGAACCCCATTCGGATTGATAAGTACAATGCCTGCACCTGACGAATCTCTGCTTGAAGTATCGTCTACAAACATAGTACAAAACAAAGGCATCTTGACTCCTCTTTCCACTGTTTTTCCCGTTACATCAATCATGAAGTATGTCAAGACTTGGGCTTTGATGACCATCCTCGGTACATAAGAAATGTTGAACTCGCTGAGTTCGATAGCCCACTTGGCTAACCTGCAGGAGTGTTCTGACTTTTCCAAAATGTTTTTGAGAGGGAGGTCGGAGACCACTTGGATAGTATGGGCTTGTAAGTAAGGTCTAAGCCTCCGTACTGAGATGACCAAGGCCAACGCTAACTTCTCAAGAATAGGGTACCTCGTTTCCGCATCTTTCAAGATTCTACTGACATAGTGTATCGAATATTTCTTTTTCTTATCTTCTCGGACCAAAACTGAATTGATGACGTCGAAACAAACACCGAGATAAACTAGAAGTTTTTCTCCCTCTCGAAGACTCTGAAGGAGTGGAGTGGATGTTCGTTACCTCTTAAGCTCACCAAACACTTGATCGCACTCCTTTGTCCATTCGAACCTCGGGGATCCACGGAGGGTTTTGAAAAACTGAGCGCATTTGTCCCCAGAACGAGAGATAAACATGCTCAATCCTGTGATTCTGTCTTCAACCTACTGAACTACTTTCGGAGACCTTGGAGGTGAGATGTTGAGAATTGTCTTCACTTTATCAGGATTCGTCTCGAGTCCCTATGGTGTTAAGAGATGCCCCAAAAAATTTCCTTTACTAGCCCCAAAAACACATTTCGTTGGGTTAAGTTTCATATTGAACCTTCGAAGAGTAGCAAACATCTTTAGAAGGTCGACAACGTGTCCACTGAATGTTTTGCTTTTAATCAAAAGATCGTCCACATATACCTCTAGATATTGACCTTTTTGTTTTTTAAATACAAGATCCATCATTCGCTGATAAGTCGCACCGGCATTTTTAAGACCAAACGAAATCACTTGATAACAAAAACAATCGTCATTTGTAATAAACGAGGTGTGTGGAATACCGGGCTTATGCATTCTAATTTGGTGGTAACTTGAGAAAGCGTCTAAAAAGCTCATAAATAAGTACCCTACTGCGGAATCAACTAAAGAATCTATTCGAGGCAGCAGGTAATAATCTTTAGGACAAGTTTTATTCAATCGAGTAAAGTCTACACACATTCGTCATTTATCACTGGTCTTCTTGACCATTACAACATTTGAAACTCATTAGGAGTATTAAATTTCTTTAACAAATTGGCCTTTGGCAGCTTGGAGACCTCCTCCCGAATGGGTTCCTCAAGAGTTGTCGCCACGGCTCTCTTCTTCTGCTTGATCGTCCTGAAAGATGGATCGATGTTGAGGCAAGCGACATCGGGGTCCACTCCAGGTATGTTGGACGCCGACCAAGCAAATACGCCAAGGCTCTTGAGGAGGCAGGTAATCCGTTCGACCTTCTCCTCCTCTCGTAGCTCAGCATTGATGAAGAGCGCTCTATCTCCATCTCTGGTAACATGGATGCTTTGGATGACCTGGGCAAGTTCTACGTGAGCACCATTTATATTTGCTTCTACAGCAGACTCAGCTTCCACTACTTCGATGTACTCTTAGCAATAGGAGGCAGGAAAACTTCAGGCACTTCTTGAGTTGTGGAGAGATCTCGATGACGTTAACAAAGTTAACGTAACATTGTCTCAATATCTTCGGGTCACTCCTGACATGGAACTGTTTTCCCTCCATGGCGAATTTCAACACTTAGTGGAAGGTTGACACTATTGCCTGATACTCATTTAGGATAGGCCGTCCAAAGATAGTATTACAGCTGCTAGGCGCATCTATAACAACGAACATGGCAGGCCTTGTCACCCCACCCATAGTCACTGAGAGAGTGACACTTCCTTCAATTTCTTTCCTCACTCCGGAGAACCCATAAAGAGGTCCATCACTAGCCCGAAGAATCTTTTCAGACTTCATCGCCTAGAAGGCAAGCTTGAATAGAATATTAACTAAACTATCAGTGTCTATCAAAAATTTTGACACTGTATAGTTTTCCAAGACTGTCTTGACGACGACGACATCGTTGAAAAGGTTGGCAGTCTTCGGAAGGTCATCTTGGTTGAAGGCGACTTCTCCCCGCAGCGGCGCATAAGACGAGGTTGCAGCATCCTCTTAGCGATAGATCCTTCTGATGCTCGTCTTGCGGGCGAACTCGAGTCTGGCCCCTCCATGGATGCAATTAATTTGGCCCAGCTAACCCTCATTAGCTATCTTTATGCACTCATCGGCATAATTGATGCTCCCGAGGGAGCCGAAATCTTCCACATCAACACACTCCCGGTGGGTTGGGAGGTGGGCTTCGGCAACTTGTTTTCCCTTGTCAGCAACAGGCTCGGCAATTGGCTTGCTGACCAAATCCTCAAGCTTGCCCTCCTTGAGAATTCTTTCAAAGAGGTTGCAGAGGGCACGGCAATTGTCTGTATGACGGCCTCTCTCTCTCTCTCTCTCTCTCTATGGAACTCACAGAAGAGCTCCGGATTGCGATTCTTTGGATTGGGCTTGAGGGGGAGAGGCCTTTTGAAGCCAGGCTGTCTCTAGAGGATTTGCACAACTTCATCCATGGGAACATTAAGGTCGGTATATGACTCTTGCTAGTCATCATACTGACCTTGGGTGGAGTAAACTAGAGGCGGAGGTAAGGCCCGAGAGGATGTCGACTGATAAGAATGAGGAGCGAGCTGCGGAAGAGGAGTGGGTCTATTCCTTTGAGGAGAACAAAACCGTTGGGGCCTCATCTGACAAAATTGATGGTGAGGAACATGGGGGAGATGATGGCGGAGATTCCTCCCACGTTGTGATGGGGATGGAGGAATCTCTTGATGAGGATGCTTTGGCGGACGCAGAGGAGGAACATGATGTTTCGCAGGAGAGATCCCTTTGCTCTCCCTGATTAACTCGCTGAGAGAAGATATGAGATCAGGGTTGGTAGCTTCTCCCTCGATAAAGTGGTTGGTCATGTCAACCAGCTCTTGATAAGAGTATGGTGGCGCTTCCTGCGCACCTCAAACTTAAGACCTTCCTGAAGACCACAAGTGAGCGCTACCTGGTACATGGCGGGGATCCACATCGTGAATCCCTAAAATCTCTTCCTGAAATCTGTCTCATGGGCACCCTAAACAATTTGGAAGAGGGCTGAAGTGCCGCTCTTTCGCTTCTTCGAGGTTGCGAACCTCAACAAAACCTCTCTTCGGAGATCACTAAAGGAGGAAACAGAACCAAGGGTCAGCTGGTAGAACATCTCCCACGTCTTGTCATCAAAAGTTGTGGCGAGTAATCTGCATCGAATTTCGTCGGTCAGAGTTCTCATTGAGATGGCGAACTCAAAGGGCTGGAGGTGGTTAGAGGGATCCTCCCTTCCGAAGAAACGGAGAAGATGGGGCTCTCGGAATCAATTTGGGACAGCTTCCCAGCAGACGTTCTCGGAAAAAGGAGAAGGCTCCTTTCTTTCAACAACTGGAGGGTAGGCAGCACCCACATAAAAATTAGGCTCTCTCGCGGGGCTAGAGTTCGCGGCCTCCCTGAAATAGTCGCGTTGAGCAGCGGCAAACTTATCTGCTCGGGGTCGCAGAGGCGGCGTGGTCGCGTGGATTGGCGAACATGCGGCGGGAATTGCGGGCACGATTGAAGAAGGTGCTAACTGCTGGGTCAAAAGATAGATCGCCTGCATCATGGCATTCATCTGTTGTGTGGTCTCTCTACGAGCTCGAGGGACTCCAAAGAGGTCGTGCCCTGAGGTAGGGCGGGACCATTCGGGCGGACACCTCTGGTCGTCGCGATCACCCATGCTGACCAAACTGTTTCTTCGATCCACTCTAATCTGAATGATGCGTGTTCATTCTGATAGTGCACGCCCCTATTTATACTAGTGGGAGCTGCCCAAACGGGCAGTCCTAAGAAACCGGGGTTACAGTAGAGTTGGGCAGAGGTGAGAGGTTACATGGTATGCGAGTAACTAGAAAACAACAGGGCGCACGGTCATTGCAGGAATGACCGCGCAGACTCCGGGCGTTGGACTTTGCTACGGGTACGGATGCCTTGAACAGACGGAGCGGGCGTGACTGGCCTGCTCGCTCAAGCTATTGAATTGCGGATATCTCGACTGGCGGACGCCTTCAGACGCCAAGCTGTGCGATCACTAGGATCTGTGACCACGGCGGCTTCTGAAGGAGTCATCTGGCACGCAAATAGCTCGGGACAAGGAGCAGAGCGGTCATGGAGAGGCTGATCGCCCAGACTGGCGAGAAAATGGCCTCACGCCTCACAGGCAAGTCAGATCTAAGGGTGATGTGAACACCGGGTGGGTGCCCGCACGAGCTGCAGAGAAGCGATTTGGGCGGACACTACCCTCCTGGTCGCTCGAACTGACTTGTCATGACCTCAGATTCTGCCCATTCTTCTGACCGCAGGATCCTGGGCAAACAACGTTTTATCTGTAGACACGGGAGGGGCTTGGATTACGTGTTTCCACTTAAAAATGGGTAATTAAACCCTTCGGCGGTTTTCGTTGTCCCGCAAAATGGGTGTTTTTTAGCAGTGGCGTTTTAAAAAAAACTACTGCTTCAAAAATGCCCTCCCAAACTGGCCCTACAGGTCCATTTGACTCGACATTTTTTCTTCGGTGAGTTCGGACAAAAACAGCACCACCATAAAATATATGTTCGACATGACAGTGATTATGACCGCCACCAGGAAAAAAATCAATTTTGAACATAAAAGTTGACGGAGTTCCTTCGGTGAGGTCAGACGTTCACGGACGACTATTCATAACCCACGCATTCATGACCATCACCACTGTGCCAAACGGACCCTAAATGTATACACATGCATATACATTATGATTCCAACTCTTGTTGGTTTGGATTAAAGTGGATGGAGTTCCTTCGGTGAGATCAGAAGTTCACGAACGACGATTCATAACCCTCGCATTCACGACTACCGCCACCATGCCAAATGGACCCTAAATGCATACACATGCATATACTGTTATGCTAAGAGAGGGAGAGAGGCTAAGGAGAGAAATCTAGGAGAAGACGGCTAGGGTTTAGAGGAGAAGAAGGAGAAGAATACCTGAATAATATGCTTGATGATCACTCCAAGGGACTCCGGGGTATTTATAGCCCCGGGGTCAAGGGGGCTGGCCGGCCCCCCTAGGGGCGGAACCAGTGTGGTTCAGCCCCATGTTGCAGCTTTAATGTTGGCGGGCTGAACCGGATGGTTCAGCTCGGTCTTGCTCCGCGCTCTCCTTTGGCCTGCGCGCATATTGCTGTCCCTTGTAGCGGATCGCCTCAGGAGGCGTAACATTTCCCTCCCCATCAAGAATCAGCTTGTCCTCAAGCGGGAAATCTGGAAACAACTCCTTGAACTCGAGGAGGTCCACCCATGTGTTTTGTTCTGGCGACAAAGTCTTCCATTTGACGAGAACTTCGGGGCGATACTCGGTGTCGCGCTTCTTCCATTCGGATAGTAAGATTTCTTCCGGTAGGGGACGTAGCTCCCCAATAGTCGTGGCCTCGGGTAGGAGAGGGCTGACTTGAGTCGCCTCACCCAATTTCTTCTTCAAAAGGGAAACATGGAAGGTCGGGTGGATGCGCGAACCTTCCGGAAGTGCGAGGGTGTACGCCACTGGGCCCACACGGTGGGTGATGCGGAATGGGCTGTAGTATCGTGGTGCCAATTTCTGATTTGCTCGGCGGGAGATGGAAAGTTGTCGGTAAGGCTGTAACCGAAGGAAGACCTCGTCACCAACTGAGAACTCCCGCTCAGTCCTGTGTTTGTCCACTTGCACCTTCATCCGATCCTGAGCTACTCGGAGGTTGTCGCGGAGGAGGGCCAAGGTCTGATCCCTGTCCCACAATGTACGATCAACTGCTAGAAGCGTCGTGTTGCCTGCTTCATATGTACCAAGAGAGGGAGGAGGCCGTCCGTAGACCACCTCAAAAGGAGTGAGCTTGCTAGCCGTATGGTAGGAGGTATTGTAGCAGTATTCTGCCCAGTGTAGCCAGCGAGTCCACGAGCGGGGCTCGTCCATAACGAAGCATCGAAGATACGTTTCCACGCCTCTGTTGAGAACCTCGGTCTGCCCGTCTGTCTGAGGGTGGTTGGACGTACTCATCCGCAGACGGGTCCCTATAATCGGAAGAGCTCTCGCCAGAAGTTGCTGATGAAAACCGGGTCGCGATCGGAGATGATCGATCGAGGTATGTCGTGCAAGCGTACAATCTCCTTGGCAAATATGTCATCTACTGATTCCCCCGTATGCGGGTGGCTCAGGGCGATGAAGTGCCCATACTTTGATAGTTTATCGACCACCACCAAAATCATTGATTTCCCCTGGGATTTGGGCAGACTGTCGATGAAATCCATGGAGATCGTCTCCCAAATGTGTTGTGGGATCTCTAAGGGGGTAAGCAGGCCGGCTGGGGCGGACGTCTCATATTTTTGTCGCCGACATGTCTCGCACTGTCGCACGAACTGCTGCACGTCCCAACGTAACCCTTTCCAAAAGACATTGGCTCGCAGTCTTTGAAGAGTCCGGAGTACGCCGGCATGACCCCCCGTCGGTGAGGAGTGAAACTCGTGGAGCATGATTGTCTTCCAGGCGGAGGATGGCGGGATAACAACCCTGCCCTGAAAATAGAGATGCCCTCCTTGGAGCTGATAGCCGGGTAAGGTCGTCTGGCCTTGTCGGAGAGCCTCCCGGATGGAGCGAAGTTCCGGGTCCCGCTGAACCTCCACCTGTATATCGTCAAGCGCGTCTACCAGGGGTCCGGATATGTGAGCTATGGTGCTTTCCGGAAGACGGGAGAGTGCATCAGCCGCAACTTTCTCCTTCCCTTGCTTGTAGATGATCTCATAATCGTATCCCAGGAGTTTGGTAAGCCACTTCTGCTGGAGAGGAGAAGCCAAGCGTTGCTCCAAAAAATGTTTCAAGCTCTGATGATCCGTCTTGACCTTGAAATGGTGCCCCAACAGGTATGGCCGCCACAAGGCCACGACATGCAAGATGGCCAACATTTCTTTCTCGTATGTGGATAACCCCAAAGTCCGCGGAGCTAACGCCTTGCTAAAATAAGCCAGGGGTCGGCCCTACTGCATCAGGACGGCCCCAATGCCTACACCTGAGGCGTCTGTCTCGAGAGTGAACTCCTTGCTGAAATCGGGAAGAGCGAGCACCGGCGTAGAAGTCATGGCCCTTTTAAGGGCTTGGAACGCCTCCTCTGCCTCCGCCTGCCAGATGAAGGCCTCCTTCTGCAGCAACTGTGTGAGCGGCCGGGCAATCTTGTCGTAGTCCTTCACGAATCGTCGGTAATAGCCTGTGAGGCCCAGGAAGCCCCGTAATGCTCGAACAGTCGTAGGCTGCGGCCATGAGACCATACTCTCTATCTTGCTGGGGTCTACCCGAACGTCGTGGCCCGAGACCAAGTGGCCCAAATACTCCACCTCTGTTTGCCCGAAAGAGCACTTGGACATTTTGGCGAACAACTGATGTTGACGTAATATGTCGAGGACCTGTGTCACATGCTCCAAGTGTTCCGCCCAGCTGCGGCTGTACACTAAGATGTCGTCAAAGAAGATCAGCACCGACCGTCGTAGGAGTGACCTGAATACCTCGTTCAACACTGCCTGGAAAGTGGACAGAGCATTGGACAACCCGAAAAGCATCACTAGAAACTCATAATGCCCATCGTGAGTCCGGAACGCCGTCTTGTGAATGTCGTCCTCCTTCATCCTGATTTGATGATAACCGGAGCGTAGATCCAGCTTAGTGAACAAACACGCCTGACGCCCCGTGTAGCTCGTCGAGTAGCTCCTCGATCATGGGAATGGGGAATTTGTCTTTGACGGTGGAACTATTGAGGCCGCGATAGTCCACGCAAAACCTCCACGACCCGTCCTTCACCAAGATGATGGGCGAAGAGAAGGAACTCGTGCTGGGTCGGATGATTTCGGTTGCAAGCATCTCCCGGACACTGCGTTCGATCTCCGCCTTCTGAATGTAAGGGTATCGGTAAGGTCTGATGTTGGTTGGCTCTGCTCCTTCTTCAACTGAATCCCATGATCTCTGAACCTCGGGGGCGGAAGGCCATGGGGCTCCTGAAAGACATCATCGTACTGGCCCAGTATCTGTTGCATCTTCTCGGGTATCTCGGTAGCAAGTTGCGCTGACTGAGCGCGTCCCATGACCATAGTAAGCATGCTCCCTTGCTCCTCCAATCGAGCCAGGCTTCTGAGTGATATCTCCTTTAGGGGGGATGTTCGAAGGCCGTGTAAGCAATAATCTCTTCCTTGCTGAGTGAATTCCATAGTCATGTGTTCCCAATCCATGGTGACTCGCTTTAGCTGACGCAGCCACTGGACTCCCAATACCGCCTCTGATGGGAAGCAAGTATAAATCCGCCTGACAATTGTATCCCTGGATGTGCATCTCGATACCCTTCATAACCCCTTCGCACCTCAGTCTGTTTCCATCTGCCACCATCACCTGAAAGGCGGCTCCCTGATCTACCTTGTGTCCCACTCGAGCAGCAACTGTTGGGTTGATGAAGTTGTGGGTGCTGTCATTGTCGATCAAAATGGTCACCTTCTCATTTTGTACCTTTCCAGCGATGCGTAAGGTAAGGGGGGCCGTACACCCTTCCATCGCCTGTAGGGATACTCCAAACTCTGTCAAATCTAGCTCCTCCCCAATGGTATCCGCCAGAGCGTCCTCTTCCTCTTCCTCCTCCCGTAACATAAAGACCTGAACCTTCTGACATTTGTGCCCTGGGTCGTACTTCTCATCGCAGTTGAAGCACAACCCCTTCTACTTCCTTGCTTGCAACTCTGGCCAAGTCAACCGCGTTACCGTCGGTCGTCCCGTCACCGGTGGTTCCCTCCTGGCGGTCGTCGGGGCAGGAGTGACCCGGGTAGTGGTACGGTTCCTCTGACGATTGAAACGCTCCTCCTGAATTCGGGCTAGACTGATGGCGTGACTCAAGCTCGTGGCATGTAAGCGTGTACCTCATCCCAGATACAAAACAACTCAGCAGTATTTTCTCTTCCCAGTTGACCCGATTGGTCAGCCGCTCAAACTCAGTACGGTACTCTGTCACAGTCCCATTCTGTCTCAGCTTCTGTAATGTGGCCTCGACATCCTCATACTCCAGGGGCCCGAAACGGGCCAAAAAGGCCTCCACAAATTCCGTCCATGGGGTGTATGCCCGTCCACGTTGGAACCACTGTGCCCATTAAAAAGCGCCGTCTTCCAGATGGAAGGCCGCTAACTGCACCCATTGTCCCTCCGGAATTTCCTGGTAATTGAAGAATAACTCCGCCTTTTGCACCCATTCCAACGCATCCCCGCCTCCTCTGAACCTAGAAAAGTTCAAGCGGGTTCGTTTCGGTTGCATGTAAGCTCTTTGGTTCTATGGGCCGTGTCCCCCATATTCTTGTCCCGGTGCGATTGGTCTCCGTTGCTCCATCGGTGTGTTTGGACGCCCTTGGGGTCCGGGATAGTACCCGCCTCCGCGACCGTCCATCGCAGAATGCCCCCTCGATGCATGGCTGGTGAAGGGCGCTCGGCCTCTTGATTTGCGTTTCTGAACCCTAGAGGGGGTCCGAAAGCTCTTGGATTTGGCAAAATCCCCATTTCTGTCCCAATCGGCGCTCCGGAGGTTCCATACGGCCGAGGGAATGCTGTCGTTTGCTCCGGAGGGTTCCATCCGAGTGGATTGTCACCCCCATAGGTTGAAAAGGGGGCTGGAAGGGCCCCTGGGCCGTGCGGTACGCGGAACGGGTCCATCGGCCTGTGCGGAACCGCGCGGGTTCCGCCCGCCTCCCAGGCGCCCGCAGGCTGCCCGCCGGCCCCCTGCCAGCCCTCCGGGGCCTCTCCGGTCCTCCTTGGCTGGCCACCGGTCCATCGGGACCCCTCGGCGTCAGATCCGGTCGGAAAACCCCTTTCCGTTCCCTGGACAGTGCATCCGGGTGGCTGATTTGAGATTTCCCCTTCCGATCCCTCTTGGACTTGCGCCTTTCCCTTCAAACTTTGAACGAGGAGAGCCTTGAGTTCCTCCATGCGGGTGTCCAAGCGTTCTTCAAGTTGCTCCGAGGATTTCCTCACCCGATCTTTGATGGCGACGACGGTGTCCGTTAAACCCACATAATTTTCTTCCAATGTTGCTAGTCGCGCGATATCGGCATCGGAGCGGGTGTTCACCATGGCGGGAGGATGATCCTCTGATACCAATTGTTATGCTAAGAGAGGGAGAGAGGCTAAAGAGAGAAATCTAGGAGAAGACGGCTAGGGTTTAGAGGAGAAGAAGGAGAAGAATACTTGAATAATATGCTTCATGATCACTCCAAGGGACTCCAGGGTATTTATAGCCCCGGGGTCAAGGGGGCTGGCCGGCCCCCCTAGGGGCTAAACCAGTGTGGTTCAGCCCCATGTTGCAGCTTTAATGTTGGCGGGCTGAACCGGATGGTTCAGCCCGGTCTTGCTCCGCGCTCTCCTTTGGCCTGCGCGCATATTGTTGTCCCTTGTAGCGGATCGCCTCAGGAGGCGTAACATATACATTATGATTCCAAATCAAACTGGTTTGGTCAAATCCAGATCCACTCCATTTAAATCTAATCTGATCTGAGATTGGCTTGTTAGACGAATAATTAACATTGAACTAAAAGTGGCACCCCATCCCAACCTCCTTTGCCCCATCATTCAACAACTTAGGCTTCTTTCAGCGTTTTTGTTCCGGTGAGTTTGGACAAAAACACCACCATCATAAAATGTATGTTTCGCATGACAACGGTTACGACCACCACCAAGAAAATAAAACTAGTTTTGAACATAAAAGTGGATGAAGTTCTTTAGGTGAGGTCGGGAGTTCACGAACGACAGTTCATAACCACGGCGTTCATGACCGTCACCGCCGTGCCAAACGGAGCCTTAATCTAATCAACTTGCTTATTGTGATATTAATAATTAATTATTATTATTATTATTATTAGAATATAAAGTGATATCTTACATTTACATCAAAAAAAATATGCTAATGATCAAGGAAGGCGAGTAAAACAAGTGAAAAATGAATTGAGGAAACATATTAACACATACCGATATCTAGCAGAGCTCCAGAACACAGATACACTCAATGTGAGGTGTATGAGGAAACATATCCACCGGCTGTACACTTTTCAATCGATAGCACCCAGTCAAATTTTTCTCAGGCTGCAGCGGGCTTTGAATAATTTAATAGCATGAAAACCATATAAACACGGGAGCGCTAGTAACATAAAAATGTAAAATACATACCAAGCCATGACAAAGGTAATCAAGGTCACGTGAGCAGGTTGCTGGATTACATGAAATATAGATAATACGTGATGCCTTCAGCTTAAGGAGATATTTAATGAGCTTCAAGTGCATGCCCGGGCGATTTGGATCTGAAAATTTTGGCAAAAAGGATTAATCGGCAATACTCAGTCGAGTCGTCAGGAAGCAATAATACTGGAATCCAAGCTAAGATATTGCGTATACTTTAATCAACTGGATGAAATAAAAAAAAGTTAATTCTACTAGTTGAAAACTGCTTCTCTATCTTTTCCGCCATCTTCTTTTCTAATAAACCCTCACAATAGAAAGATAACTGAGCTTGTGTTTTGTATATATTGCTCTCTTTTTGATTCATCGAAGTGCAACTTTACTTATTAGGTTCTGTTTGGGACACTTGTGGCGTTTTAGTGGTGGCGGTGTAAAATTGTTTTAGTAAACACAGCGATGACACTTTACCTACGTTTGGAACTTCTGTGATAGTTTTTTTTGCCCCAGATTTCAATTTAGTGTGTTCAGAGCTACTAAAGTTTGATCACATCTTCACGATTCTGGTAATATTTTGGCCTAAAGCGTAGTTTTGAGATAATAGCATTTGTTACCGCAACTACCCAAATGCAACATGCATTTTTCATAATTGCATTCAGTCATTACCACTCTCCCGCCGCTCCCCCAAACATGGCTTTAATGAGAAACGGGAAGGAAATAAGCTGATAATTTCTTCGCTTAAGGTATCATAGTACAACTAGCATACTGCCTGAAATAACTGAGAATGTAGGAAAAATGCAAAGCAAACTTAGTTAAAATAATAAATGGAAATTTAATAATTACAGAACCTGAAATTACAATGTCGGGTTTTGGGAAGTCTTTCCCAAAGTTATCATCAATCTTGTTAAGGTCTCCTCGAACAAATGTAGCATTATGGATGCCATTGATTATAGCATTTCTACGGGCATCTGAGACTGCTTCTTCTACAACTTCATATCCATAGACATGTCTCACCCTGAAAATAAAAGGGTAAGTTGTTGGGATAAATTATTAATCATGAGGAAGGCAATGTCTATCTGGTAAGATCTCACCTTCTCGCAAGAGTCAACCCAATAGTTCCAGTTCCACAAAAGAGATCCAAAACAATCTCCGACTGATCTCCCCTGAGATCAGCAAAATCTTCTATCAACTTATACAAAACTTCAGCCTAGAAAGAAAAAAAGATGAATATCCAGATCAGTTAAGAGAAAATGCAATCACTACCTGAACTGAAAATCACTCCAGCAACATTATTCACTTCATCATGATTCTCCTTACAACTAGAATCAACAATTTAGGATAAATCACATATTCTCAAACAAATATAGAACAAACGACTTCATCCCGTATATGAACAAGCCCACAAAATTTTTCACAAGAACTTTTACACACATCCAACATAAATCGAGCAACAACGAAGGAGATGAAAACCAACATAAAATGCTGAAATTCCCCTTCTTTCCTCTCGATTTTTTATTGTATTGTAAATGTTGAATTCATATCGTGTCTTGTTGTTTTCTGAATTAGTAGTTCTCATTTGTAACCATCATTCTTAGTCTCGAAAAGCCTGCCAAGGAATTGTGTGATGTGGGTGTGTCGCATTCTCTTTTGTCCGTGGCATTTGTGAGCAGCCTTGGTTTGAGGGCGTACAAAATACAAGAATAGATCGAGGACTAGAGCTCGGGATGTTGAATGGATAGTTGATGATGGAAAGTCGTTAATGCATGGTCATCCTTTAGATGGGAAATATGGAATTTGAATTGAATAGGCACCGTTGTCTAACATCAAGTTTGACGTAATATTGGTGATAAATTGGTTTACGAACCAACGTGCGAAGATTGATTGTACGTCGAAGGAGGTGAAACACGGTGGGCAAGGCAAATATTTTGTTAAATTCGGAGGACTACAGAGTGTAGTAGCAACGATGATTTCCGCGGTCAGTGTAGTGAAAGCTATTGGGACGGATACAACGCACTCTTACCTTGATGTATTAATTAGGTAAGAGTTAGTTATCTAGAATGTGTTGGTGGTTAAAGAGTATCCCGATGTTTTTCATGATGAGTTGTAGGTGCGCCTCCGTCGAGAGAGGTAGATTATCTACAGAGAACTAGTACATGATGTGAGGTCATTGGCGAGGATTCCCTATAGAATGGGCCCTGGAGAGTTGGTTAATTTGAAAGTGCAGAAGCAGGAGTTGTTATAATGTTGATGCATCTGTCTGAATCGCCAAGGGGGGACTCTTATGCTTTTTGTCAAGAAGAAAGAAGGGAGTCTCAGACTTTGTATTGATTACGGGGAGCTCAATAAGCTCCTTGTTAAGAACAAGTACCTAATCACAAGGATCGACAACATCTTCGAACAGTTCGTAGGATTCTTCAAGTATCCTAAGTTGGATATGAGATTTAGGTACTACCGGCTGCTGATTAAAGATGATGGCATTTCGAAGACTGTTGTTAGTACGATTGTACGAGATATGGGCACTACGACTTTATGACAATGTCATTTGCTCTTATGAATATCCAATCAGCGTTCATGAATCCCATGAGAATGTGTTTAAAGATTATTTGGACGTGTTTGTTATAGTAGCAATCGGTGACATTGATGTTCTCTGAATCTGAGAGGGATCATGTGCAGCATTTGAGGACAATGTTGCATACATTGAGAGAGAAACAATTGTATGTGTTAGAAAAGAGATATAAAAAGCCCATGTAAAGAGCCCATTTAGGGGCCCATTGTGTAGCTTTTCTTTATTTCTTGTTTAGTCCCACATCTTGAGATTGGAGAGACTTGCCTCCTTCTCTTCCTATATATTTGTACTCATACATGTAATTACATTATTCAAGAAGTATATGCAAGGTTTATACCATTTCTCTACATGGTATCAGAGGCATCGGTCCAAATTTTCCGGTCTCCCATTTTCTGACCGCCCACCCTCCAATTGTCGACCTCTGGCGATCTCATTTCCTGAGACCGCTCCTACCGCTACTTCCCGCATTGCTCCCAGCCACCCACGCTTCCCTCTCTCGGCTGGGCTTTTATAGCTTCCTCCCTCTGCCGCGTGGGTCCCGCCCGAGCTCTCCAAAAATCTCCTGCTCGTGGCTTCCACCGCGACCTTCTTGCCCTCTGTCGGTCTCCTCAATCGATCTTCACGGTCTCCTTCCGCCTCCTTGGCGGCCTTCTCTCTCGGCCGAGCTTCGTCTGCGACCTTCCTCAACGAGCGCTCTCCTAGTCGCCGCACTCTGCATCAGCGAGCTTCTTCTGCGAGCTCCAGCAATCTCATCCCAACGGCCTGCTCCCTGTTGCGATCTCTGTCGTGCTCTCCTCTTTCGATCTCCTCACTCAGTCCGCTACTCAAGACCGTTGTCGCTGCTCTTCTCGCTCATCGAGCGGTCTCCTCTTCTCGCGCGGTGCGCTGCGACCTGCTCAGACCGCCGCTCAGACCGGCGCTGCCCTTCCAGCAACCTGCTCCCTACCCGCATCTCTCCCAGAGATCGCCGCCCCAGCCCGCAGCGGTCTCTCCTTCGAAGCGAGCTCTCCAGCGGTCTCCTCTGCTCCCAGCGCGCTCTCCAGTAACCTCCAGCACGCTCTCCAGTCCAGCGAGCTCCCTCTGCGATCTCCCAGCTCTCCAGCGGTCTTCTTTCTGCTCTCTACTCGCTGTTCTCGTCGAACAGTAGCGGTCTCCTACCAGCAGTGCGAGTTGCAGTGCTCTTCTATCCGCAGTCCTCAAGCAGTTCTAGCCGCAATTCTGGTCGCCCAGCCCTCTGCTCTGCCGGTTACTCCCTGGTGCTTGTTTCTCCATGGCTTTGTCTCCTTCCCGGTCCCCAGGCTTGGTTGTGTCTATTTCTGGTGGTGGCATCTCCTGCCTCCTTCATAGCTCTTCGTGGATTCTGGATTCCGGGGCCAGCCACCACATTACTTCGCAAGCACCTTCACAATACTTGGCCTCCGAACATCCTCCGTTCATTACTGTGGCAAATGGTGCTTCTACTCCTGTTGCTGGCTCTGTCGATCTCACTCTGTCACCCTCACTTACTCTTCGTTCGGTTCTTCATGTTCCGGGCTCCTCCTTCAATCTCTTATCTATTAGCCGTCTCACCCAAAGATTTGGATTGTTGTGTCTCATTCACCTCTACTTCATGTATTGTGCAGGATCGACAGACGCGGCGCATCATCTGCAAAAGGCATCTCTCGAACGAACTTTATCTCCTCGATACCTCTCCCATCGTTCTTCTCTCCTCTATCAGCACTACTGAGTGGCACCGCCGTCTTGGTCACGCTCCTCTACAAATACTCCGCAAAGCTCTTCCTGACGTCTCTCTCCATGAGTTTACCTGTGAGTCGTGTATCTATGCCAAACATCATCGTTCTACGTTCACCCCCCATCACACTCGAAGTGCTGCTCCCCTTGATTTGATTCACTCTATTATTTGGGGTCCCTACAAAATCGTCAGTGTTTTTGGCTATCGTTACTTTGTTACCTTCGTTGATGACTACTCACGGGTGACATGGTTGTACCTCCTTCGTGACCGCTCTGAGTTGCCTGGTGTTCTTCGAAACTTCATCATCGAAACTCGCAACCAATTTTCTACTACTCTTAAAACTCTCCGTACCGACAATGTCCGCGTATATACTTGTCATACAGTCACTCACTTATGTGCTGAGTTTGGGATAATTCATCAAACCTCTTGTCCATATACCCCCCAACAGAATGGCGTTGCTGAACGCAAGAATCGTCACCTGCTTGAGGTCACCCGCTCTCTCATGCTCCAAATGAACGTCCCCAAACAATATTGGAATTTCGCGGTCTCTACCGCCTGCACTCTCATCAACCGCATGCCTTCTTCTCGTCTCAACTTTGCATCCCCCTTCAGTCTCCTTTTTCCTTCTACGACTCCGTTCTCCATCGCTCCTCGCGTGTTTGGCTGCGTATGCTACGCTCATCGCCTTGGTCCGTTCTCTGACAAACTTGCTCCACGTGCCACCAAATATATGTTTGTTGGTTACTTCCGGACTCAGAAGGGCTATCTCTGCTTCTCTCCCCAGGATCGCAAGTTTCTTACGACTGCTGATGTTACCTTCCTTGAAGATCAACCCTATTTTTCCCAACCAGCGGACTGTCCTCTTCCGCTGCCTCCTCTTTCGCGGCCTGTTATTCCGGTTACTTCACCCCTTCCTTCGCTCTCTCCAACGCCCGTCTCCTCCCCGCCCGTCTCCTCCATACCAGTCTCTCCCATTCCTCTTCTACCTCCCTCCCAGAAACCACTTATCACTCGTGTGTACGCTCGTCGTCCTCTGTCCTCCACTGCCCTACGGGAGGTGCCCTCCTCTGATGATGACTCGCGGCCTGCCGATCCGACTTCTTCCTCTACTGCACATCCAATGGCACACTCTGTCTCTCTTCACCGCCTCTCTCCGGATCTTCGTCAATTTGCTACTTCTCTTTCCTCCATTTCTATTCCTAACTCTGTGCAGGAGGCGCTTCAGCACCCAGGGTGGCGGGCGGCTATGGAAGAGGAGATGAATGCCCTCTGGGCTAATCAGACTTGGGAACTGGTCCCGCTTCCTCCTGGTCAACATTGTGTTAGTTGCAAATGGGTCTTCACAATTAAACAGAATGCCGACGGGACGGTCGATCGCCTCAAGGCTCGTCTCGTAGCCCGGGGCTTCACTCAACAACAAGGGTTGGATTATGAGGAAACTTTCTCTCCAGTAGCCAAACTAAACATTGTTCGTGTTGTTATCTCCGTCGCTGTGCACCGGCGCTGGCCTCTTATTCAGCTGGATATTAAGAATGCATTTCTCAACGGTGATCTGAAGGAACTTTTCTATATGATCCAACCTCCCGGGTTTGAGACCACGGGGGAGTCTCGTCCAGTTCATGTCTGCCGCCTTCTCAGGGCTCTTTATGGTCTCAAACAATCTCCGCGAGCTTGGTTTGATAAGTTCTGCAAGGTTCTCTTGGCTCTCGGCTTTACTCGGAGCTCCGCCGACTTCTCTCTATTCACCAAGCATGGCCCAACTGGTACTGTGATCCTTCTTGTGTACGTTGATGATATCCTAATCACCGGCGATGATCTCTCTGGGATACAACAACTCAAGAAACATCTGAGCTCGGCTTTCCAGACCAAGGACCTTGGTAATCTTATATACTTCCTCAGGATTGAAGTTGCTCGACGACCCGATGGATTGATTATGTCCCAACGAAAATACTGCATCGACTTACTTCATGAAGCAGGATACTCCGGGTGCAAACCTGCGGATACTCCTATGGATGCTAATCAAAAGTTATGTGATGCTGGTTCTGATTCTGATCAACTACTTGAGAATCCAGAATACTACCGACGATTGGTTGGGAAGCTGATCTACCTAACGGTTACTAGACCTGATATCTCGTTTGTTGTTGGTGTTGTAAGTCGCTTCATGCATGCTCCGCGCACTTCTCACCTTCAAGCTGTTGAGCGTATTCTCCGATATTTAAAGACCGCTCCGGGACAAGGCCTCGTCTACAAACCATCCAACTCACCATCTCTTCTTGCCTACTCAGACGCTGACTATGCCGGGTCTCCTGATGATAGGCGTTCCACGACTGGTTTTTGCACTTACTTTGGTGGACACCTCATAACCTGGCGGAGCAAGAAACAGTCTGTGGTTGCTCGCTCCTCGGCTGAGTCAGAATACAGGGCTATAGCTGCTGTTGTGTCAGAATTAACCTGGCTTGAGAGTCTTCTAGGTGACTTGGGTGTTAGACTTTCTTCTCCGGCAACTCTTCGGTGTGACAGTCAGGCTGCAATCCATATCGCCAATAATCCTGTTTTTCATGAGCGAACAAAGCATATTGAGGTTGACTGTCATTTCATCAGGGAAAAGGTGCAATCAAAGAAGATAGAGTTGGAGCATGTTCCTGCTGCTAGACAGACTGCTGACATCCTGACAAAAGCACTTCCTCGGCCACTGTATCTCCAGTTCTTATCCAAGCTGGGTGCCTACGATTTGTATGCTCCAGCTTGCGGGGGAGTGTTAGAAAAGAGATGTAAAAAGCCCATGTAAAGAGCCCATTTAGGGGCCCATTGTGTAGCATTTCTTTATTTCTTGTTTAGTCCCACATCTTGAGATTGGAGTGACTTGCCTCCTTCTCTTCCTATATATTTGTACTCATACATGTAATTACATTATTCAAGAAGTATATGCAAGGTTTATACCATTTCTCTACAGTATGTAACAATCTAAAGTATTGAAAGTGTGACTTTTGAACGCGGGAGGTGGCATTCTTATGTCACATTATCAATATTAGCAATGAATTTGTGGATCCAGCCAAGTTCGAAGCGCTCATAGTGGAAAACTCCTAAGTACGTATCTGATGTCAGAAGTTTGATGGCCCTGGCTAGTTATTAATAGAGATTTGTGAAAGCCTTCTCAATTATTACCTAGCCACTTACTGCGGTCACAAGGAAGGATCATAAGTTTGTTTAGAAATTTGAATGTGAAGATTCCTTTGGAAAGCTGAATAATCAGTTGATGTCCCCTCCTACTGTGAGTTTTCGTTTAGGGCGGAAGGTTTTTAGATTTTTAGTGATATTTCTTGCAGCATTTTGGATTGTGTTTTGAGTTGATTTAATAAAGTCATCCCACACAGATCACGTCAGCTGAAAGTCCATAAGTAGAATTATCATGTGCATGAATTGGAGCTTCCAGCAATTTATGGAGACAAAATCGATATATTCACTAATCACAAAATTCTGAAGTATTTGCGCACGCGTAAGGAGCTAAACTTGAGGTAGAGAAAATGGATCAAATTCCTTACATATTTCGGCTTTGAAATTCGGTATCACCTGGAGAAAGCTAGCATAGTCGTTGATGTGTTGAGTGGGAAGAGTTCAAGTTTGGGAAGTTAGTTGGCAGTGCATGACGAGAGGCTTGTTCTGGAGTTTGAAAAGCATAACATATGTTGAATATCCAAAGGTGAATATCAAGCAGCCGTGTAGGGGAGGAAGAGATTCAATATACTATTGGAGGCACTCCACGGTAAACGATCGCACACTGATATCTTGGGCAAAGACTATTGATACTAAGATTCTGAAGAGGAATGAAGTGGATGAAGTCTTGAATATTAGTAAAATTATTCAAGAGAGAATGAAATATGCAAGATTGACGAGCGAAGTATTTCAAAGCTTCGCACCGAGACGTGACCTTTATAGTCGGTAACTTTGTGTATTTGAAAATTAAATAATTTAAAGGGCCGTCAAAATTTAGGAAGTTAAATAAGCTGAGTCCAAGGTATGTAAGGCAATTCAAGATTTTAGAATGTATCGGAAAGGCGGAATATCAGCTTGTTTTGTCTGCAAAGTTGAGAATACAGAATATCTTTCACGTTTCATCATTTAGGAAGGTCATATTGGATCCAAATAAGATGATTGATGTAGACCATGTAGTGATGGACGAGAAATTATCAACTTATCCAAGCAGTTCGTGTTGTAGATTCAGAGGTCCATAAGAATAGTAATATAAGTTCATTAAAAAATTCTTTTAAGTTGGAGGAATTCTTTTAAGTTGGATATATGTAAGGAATATCCTAAATTATTTGTTCATATGCATGTTTTTATTTCGGGAGATGAGAATTTCTAAGATGGGGAGATTTGCAATACCCCAAAACATGCAACTTGGTTCCTATACCTATTAGGAACCGGATAATTATGTGGTGGCATATCAAGGGCTTCATATCCTCAAACTGAAGCCCAATTTGAGATAGAGAATCATGTCTACTATAGCAAGTGTCTAGCGGGAGCCTTACATGGGCTTACCAGAGACCCGATAAAGACAGCGAATTCAGATGGAATTAAATTAAGGTCTATCGGAGTCCCAATAAACCTAATAGGGTCCCAATTTGTGATGGTTTGAATATATAAATTTTTCTTGAGCCATTGGATCCCCCTTATCTCTTATTTGGGCGCTCCACTAAACCTAATGTGATGGAGCCTAATAGTAGAAAGGGTTAAGAGCTCTCCTTCCCTACTCTTGGTTGTAACAACTCAATAAAAAAGGAAAGCAATTCTTTATTTTTGCTAACCGCAGCTCCCTCCCATTTTATTTCCTCAGTCGAGCCCCCCCCCCTCTCCCGATATCTTCTCGCGTGCGGCTAGGATTCGCAAATCCCGCTCCCGTCTCCCGCACACAGCGGTGATCCCGCCTACCGCTCCTCCTGTCGGCGCCGGCGCCTACTTCTCCTGTCGGCGCCGCCGCCTGCTTCTCCATCTCATCTGGTCGGCGGCTTCCCCCCTCTCCCCTAGGCCGGCGGCAGCAACATCCCTTTTTCCTCCCTCTTCCTCAGGCCGGCAGCAGAAGCTCCTCCCTTCTGCTCCGACTTCCTCCAGGCCGGCACCTCCTCCGACAATTTCCTGCAAGGGCCGAAAGCTCTAATTTCTCCTCCTCTCCTTCATCTTGGCCGGGGATTTTGCAAGAGGAGCAACTAGGGTCTCCTCCCCTACCCTCCTTGGGCTCGCTTTTGGCTTTCTTGGGTAAGGATCCCGTTTTTCTCTCCTCCTTTCTCTTTTAATCAGATTTAATTGAATTATTTTGCAAACTTTTGTGCTCCTAATTGCGTATTTGTTGTGATTCATAATTTTACCTCATTATAATCGTCCAATCTCTAAGTTTTTGTACTCCCCGACGCAGTTCGTCGCCCCAATTGGCGGGAACACTAAAGGCCCCTTCCGATTTAGGGCTTCCCTAACCTAAAGCACCGCCAAACCTTCGATTCCTACGTGAAATTTCCTCTCCCCTCATCTTCGAGGGAGGTAATTTTCGCTAACTCACATTTGTTTAATTTTGTGATTCAAATTGTGCGTGCTCATGTAGGGTTTCCTGTTTAATGCAATTATCATCCATGTTTGTGCTTAATCAGGTTTGAATTAAAATTGTTAATTTGGCTGTGTGACTTAGTCGTCACCGTCAGCTTCAGTCTTACTTAAGGCAAGTAGAGAAACTTCTGGCTTGCAACATCTGATCGTAATTTGTTACATTTTTCTTATGTCCATAAATTTTGCTGCTCGACACCTGAATCATCAAAATGATAACTTGCTTCATTCACCAAATTATGAATTTTTTTGTTAATAACGTAGGTAAACATAGAAAGATAGTGTTTAATTGATGCAACTTTTTGACTTGGGTTCCCTCTTGAATCCCTAACGGGAACAAGGGACCGGTCATAGCAAGCTTGAACTCCTGAATCTCTGATAAGTCTTGATATGAACTTGAATCGGT
The DNA here is from genome assembly GCA_033032865.1 of Dactylorhiza incarnata. Taxonomy (NCBI): domain Eukaryota; kingdom Viridiplantae; phylum Streptophyta; class Magnoliopsida; order Asparagales; family Orchidaceae; genus Dactylorhiza; species Dactylorhiza incarnata. The sequence continues at coordinate 6,129,775 of JAWHQI010000104.1, read as the reverse complement.
CTGAATCATGAATGTTGTGCGCCAAACAAAAACACTTACACTTTCATTTGTTACAACTTAAGTTATTACAAACATCTGTTTATACTATACTCCGGAGTAGGTTAATAATTAGTTTGTTCCCGCGTGACTATTTTACTTGTCTGTCTTGATAACTTATACTTCCTGGAAATTGTACGTGTATTCTTTATGATCTCCTGCTAGTTGTACTTCATTTTACTTTACTTTACTTGTATTATTGTTCTGAGGCTTTTTCCTTATTACTTTGGAATTTGTCTTAGTGTCCGTGACTACGCCGCCTGGTACCTGAGTCCGCTCTGCACTTTGTTCCTGTGTTCCCGGAGGTTATCTTATTTTTTATTGTTGTATCAGGTTCTATGTTTTTTTTCTTTTCTGTTGGGTATTTCTGTTATGTAATGATTAAATTCAGTCATTTCTCCTTGTTTCATGGACAACCGTTAGGCTATAAATTTTGTACTGAAATTTCATATTAGTGCATGTTCATCCTTTTGAGGTCTTCATTACATGAATCGGTATCAGTATTTTGAAACCTGGGTTTTATATAAACACCTGTATTTTTTCTTGCACTGTTATACTCTAAAGCTTTCGCATACTTATAAAACATATTTTCTTCAAATTAACAATTTTAAACCTAATAATGTTAATTCAACTCCCGCCTAACAGACATGGGGTTTCATCCCCTCGTGTATGTGGCATCACGATCCGCCGGAAGTGCGCTCTGTCTTTTGCCTTTAGACGGTTCGTGACATTGGTGCTTTCTTCCACTTTCATCCTCTCATCCCCCTTTGTTCTCCTTCATGTTCATCTTGAAATGTTTAGGAGAAATCGAAGGAATAGTTGAAAATTAGTGTATTTTCTGAATATCTTTCTTTGACGTCGTGTAGTTCCTCTCATGTAATCCTCGTCTGAGTATAATAAGCACTAAAGATATTGTATTTACCCTTATTGGGAATCTAAGTTTTTCGGCCTTCTCTTAATTTGGTTTCAGAGCAAACAGGGCAATCCGTAATCTCGACACCGCAATCATGTCTCCTTCGTTCATGCGTCACAGAGGAACCCTCGCTTTCGTTCTCGCATTACAGAAGGAAAGCGGCCCATAGTCGACGTCTCCAGAAGACTTGCAACTCATCAGTGTCTCAAGAGGCCCAGCAACCTCTCATCAGCGTTTCCAGAGGGTCTGGAGCGCTTTCTACTTCATCCAACGGGCCTCCAGTCGTACTGCGCCCATCCAGCGGGCAGACCCCTGGTCTCTGGCCATTTTGTCCTACATGACAATTCTCGGAGACATCTATGGACACGTCCAATGTTGGCCCTCTCCGATGGATCTTGATCTAAGAGGGTCCGTAGGATGTGGTGATATTTCATACTTTTTACTTTGATTATCTCTATTGATGTGTCCATTGCACGCCCATGGGATACTCTTCAAATATCTCGTCTATTCCTCATATTGTCCCAGCATGTGATCCTCCTCGAAGTCATGAGCAATCAAGATCACTGAAAAATTATTACAGTGGCACTGGATAGCACGAATTACATTGACTAGTCCCAAGAAGCTCAGCAGGATATCCGCAATTATCTGTTGTATTGGCTTTGATAGGACCGTTGTCGAACCAACCACAACGGACCGACCCCTCATGAAGGAAGTGGGATGTTGATAATGTGTTGATTAACTCATGGTTACTCCACTTCATGTCTCTTGTCGTTTACATCAATTATATGTTAATGGATTCAACCCATGAAATTTGGACTCAAGCCTGAGAAACTTATTCGAAGATTGGTAGCTTGACGGGAATATATGAGCTCACTCATCGTGTTTTCAAGTTGAAACAAGGACTTTCGTTTGTCTCAACCTGTTATTATGAATTTAAATGGCTCTAACAATAACTAGATTTATTTAATGTCCTTATTCAAGAGTGCATTGTTGATGCTATCAACCTTTAGAAGGACGGATCTATTGGAACATGGGTCCAACATCTCTTTGTTTGAAAATAACAAATCGTAATTTATATTTGATCTACTTTGCTTGTATTTATAGTGTGCAGGTCCTATAGGTACAACTGAGAGAAGTGCATGGGAGATATGGACTGAATTGGCGACTACCGCGCGGCGATAGGTACTACCGTCGGCGGTAACTATCGTTGCAAAAGGACAGCTGGCAAGGAGCATTTCAAAAGGGACTTGGCGGGAGCACAAAGCCTATTATGTAAAGCATTACCGCACCACGATAACCCTATCGCGCGGCGGTAACCATTAGGCAACTCTGGCAATCACACAATCATTGGGAGCCAAATGGAGCATGCAATCTCATTTTGGGCGCGAGGATTTATCAAACTACCGTGGGGTGATAGTGTTACTGCGTCGCGATAATTTTTGCCTAAGATGACAGCCCCGGCCTTGGAATTAAAGAGCAAATGAAGCGGGAAATTGAAGACTGAATGTTACCGACATGGTATAACTGCTACCGCACGTGGTAGCTCCCTGCACATGAAACTCTCTATTTAAACAGCCTGAAAATGAGTTTTTGTCGATGGATTTTCATGAAATTTTGGGGGGTTGTTCGCCCTATCCGTCTAGAGAGATTGGAGGGGTCATTCCCACTGATTCAAGAGAGATTTCATCAAGGGAGATCAAAAGAGATTCATGCAAGAATATTGAAGGACGCTACAACACCATGATCACAGATGTCTTCTCTCAACATTCACTTGGAGTCCTCATGCTGCTATCAACTCGTATCTAGTGGAGACTTCCAAGGATCTGAAGGACATCAAAGAGGAAGCATCCCAAGCCACAAAGATCAAACATTTGCAAGAAAAATGACATCAACATCAAGGGTTCTTTTAGAGGAGAGTTTTCTCATTATTGTATTTCATTTTGTTTTTGGTATCTTTGCTCTTTTCTTTGTGCGTTGAAGAATCCTCCTCTTGTGTTAGGCGACTAGATCTTTGTATGGCTTAGGGAGAAATTCACTTCGTGTGTTAGGCGACTAGACTGAGATTTAAGTTTATTGTGCGGCTTGAGGCCTATTTAGGCAGAGATAGGCTAAAAGGCCAATCGGTTCAAGGTGTGAGTCGGTATAGTAAACAAAAAGTGAGTTTCTATTTCATCGTCTAAATCTTTAGTGTTATAAAGATCAAATTTTGTAATCAATTTTAAATATAATAAAATCAAGTATCTCTTATTATTTGCTGAATTTAAAGTTCTAACATTCAAGGTTTAATTATATTAAAATGTTGTATAATAATTATAAAGATTTAATTGAAAATTAATAATCCCGTATTCACCTCCCTCTAAGGGCGTTTCATGATCCAACATGTGGTATCATGGCTAGGTTACTCTCACTAGGCTTAACAACATAAAAGTATTAGATGGCGAACCTTAGAGATCCGTTGAATAGTAACGACAGATCTATGTTAACTCCTCTATTATTCACCGTAAGTCATTATGATACATAGAAAGAATTAATGAAAAATGTTCTAATTTTTATTGATATTCTGTGGAATATAATTACGAATAAGTAATTGCATCATCTATTTTAAAAACAAAATTGAAATTTCTAAGCCTACAACTGATTTTAATGAAAGTGAGAAAAAAATTTCTTGAAAATACTCATGATTCTTTTTTCACAGGTGCTAAAAGAAGTCAAAAATCGAAGGACCCATTAGATGAAGAAAGTGTGCACACATGCTCCACCTCTCAAAAGAACTCTTGTTAGGACGAAACTACGGGAAGCACATTAAGTAGAAGGGAAAGTGGCAGTAGATCTTATTATTCAAATGACGGTTCATCAGAGATAGCACTGTAAGCACAATGAATTCCTCCCTTCTTGAATCAGTCATTTTCTACATCTCGTGCGCTTGATTTTGCTAAACGTAAAATTAAAATTTTGAAAAATATAAATTTTATATTGCGTTTAGAAAATAAAAAATTTAAAATAAAACTTGATGAAAAATTAAATAGTGATGTGTCTATTGTTGACTCGATTCCATGTTGTTTAGTTCATAAATCTATACCTTGTATTGATCGTAATAAACTTAAAGAAAAATTTAAGGTTTTTGAAAAAGAGTTTTCTATTGCAAAAGATGATAGTGAACTATTGATAATTGAAAATAATGCTCTCACTAATAAACTAGATTCATTAAAATTATTTGTTCAAAAATTTTTAATGATAAAAAATCTTTTATATCTAGTGATTTTTTTAAGTGTTGAAGTCAGGAAAATCCTAGCTCCAAATGTTCGGACCTAAGTGCAGTCTGAGGCTACTGATTCCGCGATCCAGCGATCTGGATCTGAAGGTTAGAGCTAAGAAGGTAGAGAAAGTATCATACACGGATCTCAGGGTGCTTCAGCAGGGAGGTCCCACCACGTACCCAGAAGTTTGGGAGAAACTTCCCCTCCACAACCACAATTGGATGAGTTTGGTACGAGGAAGGCACGGGCTTTTTGAGTATCTCGCTTGGGGGGGAGTCAATCTCTTTGAAAAAGTGTCATTCCTGGTACCCCGGAGGTCTATTTATAGACAAATCCTGGGGGGTATGTAGGCGACTATACCTGGCCCCTGCGAGGTTGTCTTTCTGGAACTGGCGATCTCACGACTTGCAATCCGGCGACTATCGAAGCATTCTGCCTACGCTTAGCGAGATTGTGCCGATGATCGCCAACTAGGCGAGTAACTTCGAGACTTGCTGATAGTCTCCTGCTTGGGCGAGTAACTCTGATGCTCGCTTATAGTATTAAATGTTCCTGTGGGTTGTTTGCTGACTTTGACTTGATCTTTGACTTTGACTTGATCTTTGACTTTGACTTTGGCCTACGTGGCATGAACGGGCCCACCCTCGTCGAATACGGGTTGTACAGTAAAATCTTTACTAGTATTATAAAACTCATTAAACAACACAAACCTAGTAGAACACTTGGTCATATAAGCACGTCTTACATCAAGTGATGTGTGTTCCAAATTTGTGCATACATCATCTTGTTGTAAGGGTAAACTTAAACCTTGCACGTCCACCAAATTTGGGTTCTGAAAATCTCATTATCCAAAACATTTGAATCCATATGGGTGCCCAAATCTTGCCTTCGTGTACCTTGAGCTTATTAACAAACTAGGGCTATTTTTATCATGTTATGGTTTGATTACATCAAAATGACTACTATTTTATCAAACCTACCTTGCTCCCTAGTCAAATATAGCAATATAAATGATTATTTTTTAATTTCATTTTGTGTATGTTGTGTTTTAATTTTCCTTTTATTAAGTTTTCTTAAATATTCTTCTATGCCCACATCTGAATGTGGTGACTCATATTATATGTATTTAAACTCGTGTAGTTAAAATGCATGTTACAATGTTTATGTTTCTGATCTTCATTGTTACCGCCTGTAGTAATTCCTACCACTGATTATAGCTTTCTGAAATAGCAACACTATTTTTCGTTTATCTCTTTACTGTTGAAATTTTTATTGTTGAGCATATGCGTGTATCTTCACAACTGATGCATGACGTCACATTTACATTTGCACAATCTTTCATCATCATTAATTGGGTATAGGACATTTGATTGATCATGCATTCACCGCATATATCATTATAGGTCTTCAATCACATCTTATAAATGTTTGATGTCGTATGTTTGCATGTTGTTCACCTTGTCTCATGGTTCTAAGACCATCACTTATTTATCTTAATGAACTAAAAGATTACCTACTCCTATTATTGGAAATCTATCTTCAATACATGTAATATAAATTCTATTTAATAACATCAATGTTTTAAATGTCCTCCGACATATCCGACATGTCTCCCGACATGTCATTTTTTAGGGCAAAACGATATGTTTTTCTAAAAAAAATAGATTATGTCCTTTTGTAAAATATAGGCCGACATGTCCGATTTTTTCCGATATACCGGCCGACACGACTTTTAAATATATCGCCCGCTATTTTATTTTATATTATATTAGCAGACTAACAACATGTGTTTAAATCACCTATGAATATTATATTATGTATGTTTAAATCGATTAGACTTATTGTTTCGATTTTTTTAACGTTTTATTCTTACAACAATTTTGTATAATTGTTTCACAATTTTTTAATTTCATATTACAAAAATATGAAAATATTTAATACATTTATTTAGAAAAAAATGAAAATGTTTAAAGCTTTCTTTATTTGCAATAAACTTATTGTTATCAAAATAAAATTATTCTATACAATTAAATATATTTTACAATGTATCATTTTGTATTTGTTAATAATATTTTATCTTAGATACTATTCGATTTTATTTTGTAATATAAATGACTCATTTTTTATCTATTTGTTATATTATTTTTCTATTTTTATAACATATAATTATAGTTAGTATACATAAAAATAATAAATTTATTTATAAAATATAGAAATCCGATATTTTAAAATATCCCCGACATGTCTCCGACTTCCGACACCCGACATTTAAAAACTCAATCCGATATGTCGCCGACATCCGATATTTAAAACATTGAATAACATATATTGAAATTGAATCTGATCATAAATATCATATCATTATATGTAGTCTTCTAGACTCATTGTTCTAGCATTACCATTTAGTATATATGCATTTCATTGTCTATGTTTATTTTCATTTATGATGTCATGGTGCATCATTATTTTAGCGTTTCCATGTTTTTAAATAATTATATCTATTTTCTGAAATTATGTATGAGTAATTTTTTTAGCTTCTTTTTTGGCGACTTTATACTAAATTTGACAAAGTATAAAATCGCCAAAAAAGAAGCTAAAATGCAGTAAGTAAAGCAACAAGTCAAGCTTACGAAGAATTTTATAAACGACTAGATAACAAAGATGAAGAGCGTGATATATATAAAATTGCTCGAGCTAGAGAGAGGAAGACAAGAGATTTAAGACAGGTTAAATGCATAAAAGATGAATCAGATATGGTTTTGACGGATGATGTGGCTATTAAGGAGCGATGGAAAAGATACTTTTATCAATTATACAATAAAGGAAAAGACAATGAACTAAACTTGGAAGAGTTAAGTAAATCGGTGGAGTATAGAAACATAATTTTTTATCGTAAAATTCAAGCATCAGAGATAGATGACGCTCTGAAGAAGATGAAAAATGGAAAGGCGGTTGGGTCAGACGATATACTCATTGAAGTATGGAAATGCTTAGGGAGGGAAGGAATTTATGGCTTACAAGTTTCTTCAATAAGATACTGAAGACAAAAAGGATGTCAGATCAATGGAGAGAAAGTATTTTGGTACTTTTGTATAAGAACAAGGGAGATATACAAAATTGTGTCAATAACAGAGGAATTAAATTAATGAGTCATACTATGAAACTATGGGAACGAGTGATAAAGAGAAGAGTTAGACGAGAGACTAGCATCTCAGAGAATCAATTTGGATTCATGTCAGGGAGGTCAACCATGGAAGATACACATCTCTTGAGGAGACTCATTGACAACTATCGGGAAAGACAAAAAGATTTGAATATGTTGTTTATCGATCTGGAGAAGGCTTATGATATGGTTCCAAGAGAGGTCTTGTGGAGAGTCTTAGAAAAGAAGGGTGTAAATGTATCATGCATTGACGTAATCAAAGATATGTATACAAATTCAGTGACCATGGTGAGGACATCTGGAGGATTAACACAGGAATTCCCTATCGTTGTTGGCTTACATCAAGGGTCAGCTTTAAGCCCTTATCTTAGATGAGCTCACCAAACAAATCCAACAAGCAATACCTTGGTGTTTATTATTTGCAGATGATATTGTTTTGGTCGATGAGACGCGCGAGGGTGTAAATGCGAAACTTGAATCTTGGCGAGACACTTTAGAAAAGAAGAGTTTTAGGTTGAGCAGGACAAAGACGGAGTATATAGAGCTTAAATTTAGTAGTGCAAGGTCAGATGACTCTGTCATTAAATAGGGTGACCAAGATATTTCCCGCAGTGAGTGCTTTAAATATTTGGGATCGATAATTCAAAAAGACAGAGGTGTAGATAAAGATGTGATACATAGAATCCAAGCAGGTTGGTTGAAGTGGAGAGGCGTGTCTGGGATCTTATGTGATCATAAAGTACCATTAAAACTTAAAGGCAAGTTTTACCGTACTGCAATTAGACAAGCAATGCTCTACGGTTCTGAGTGTTGGGCAGTGAATGGTGTACATGAGCAAAAAATGGGAGTTTATGAGATGAGAATGCTTAAGTGGATGTGTGGTCACACGAGACTGGATAAAATTAGGAATGAATGTATCAGGGATAAGACAAGAGTGGCGCCAATTGTAGAGAAGATGTGAGAAGCTCGTTTAAGATGGTTCGGACAAGTACATATGAGACCATTAGAGGTACCTGTAAGGCGTTGTGAGAGTTTAGTCGCTAGATATGTTAAACGGGGGAGGGGTAGACCAAAAAAGACTTGGAATGAAACTCTAAGGAAAGATATGATGTACTTAGGCATTACCAAGGTTTTAAATGTCGGCCGACATGTCCGACATGTCGGCCGACATGTCCTGTTTGATAAGAAAACGACTTGCATAATCAAAATATATAGGTTATGGCGTTTTCGAAAATGTCGGCCGACTTTTTGTATAAAACCCGGCATTTCGGCCGACACGCAATAATCATTATAGCCCGACATTTTGAAATGTCGCTTAAATTGAATTAAATTAAAGTGAACCGCTGTTTAGCGATGTCCATCGCTGTTTAGGGTTTTTCTATACTTCTTCTAAGTTCTGATGAAATGTTATTTCAGAAGTTATAGCTGTGTGAAAATAAAATTTTGAGCTGGTGTTATATCTATGTAGATTTCGCTTCTTATTTCTACTTTGCAGCTCAATGTTTAGCCATAAAGAAGGCTCTTTTTCAGGTTCCCATAATAAAGTTTTACTTAACTAGAGTAAAATGCTCAGTATAGATGAGGATTATGGTGATAAATTTGGGTGGTCGATAGAAATATAAATATTTTTTAGAAATCCGACATATTGAAATGTCCCCGACATGTCTCCGACATCCGACATCCGACATCTAAAAACCCAATCCGACATGTCTCCGACATCCGACATTTAAAACCTTGGGCATTAGTGAGGCTATGATTAAAGATAGGGCGCAATGGCGACAAAGGATCCATATAGCCGACCCCACTATGGTGGGATAAAGGCTTGAGTGTTGTTGTTGTTTATGTATGAGTAATCTTTTAAATGGCTTTAAAAGTACTATCTCTACTATGACACTATTTTCAAATCTATCATGCATCATGTCATAATGTCAGCATCATTATCTCGAGTGATGATTAGTGTTTGTGATTATTTCCACATGTTATGTGTGTCATAATAGCGGGAGCGTAGGGTTGTATCTATTTGAGGTGCTAACCTGTAATCCATGTCTTGTCCTTAACCGGGAAGGGTTCTGGTGGGGTCTTGCGAGTCCCTGGCTGAGAGTGTTAGGTTGAGTGATCTCTTGTGTATACATATGGGACTCACATCCCAACCTACGGCATGTGTGCAGCTCCTCATGTTCATCTGTCACTTAGTACTGGGTTGTGTTAACGTATATTTATGGTATTTTTTGTCTTGATCATACTTAGATCATATTTATTGCATACACATTTTCTCACGCTTCATGATTATTCATTTCATGCATTTTTTTATATGATTAAGATATTAACATATTTGCATGTGTATTTGTCGGAACAGGTTCTTTCAATGATATATTTGATCTCTTATCATTTTTTTTAACTCATATGCTTTAACTCACTGTCTTTGAAGTTAGGAATATTGCAGTGTGTTCATTTTTTTTTATTTGACTATTTTTACTTTGAGTTTTCATGTTCATGAAAAACACAAAAACATTTGATTTACTTGTATGTTTTTCATAATATTATAAAAAAAATGTGGTTTCTTGTTTTAACACCCAGATTCATAATTCAATCTATTTTGGAATTCTTAGGCTAAATTTTCAATATCCGGAATTTTTTGCATTTTTGTGTTTTCTTGATTGTACTAGCTGCTCCTTATAGTATAAATATAAAATCAATAAAAATTGAAAAAAAAATTATTTGAAAAACTAGTTTTTTAACAAAAATACAAATCTCTGTTTATTATCGTCGCGCGATAACCTCTATGGCCGGCGATAGCTACTAATTTTACTTTTCTTGTTTTTCTTCGTATTCTTTCTATCATGAGATATTATATTACTGATTTGCACATTAATGCTCTCTGTGCATAGCAAAATTATTATGTTTTTATCACTATTTATTTCTTTATACAAAATCAAAACAAAATAGAAAACTACAAAACAAGTTAAAATGCAAAAATATGTTTTGATGTTTCTATTTATTTGAGCTAATTTTCAAAAATATAAAATCATATAAAAACTGTTAAGCTAATACGCTATGAATAGCATGATGTGTATAAATCTATTTATGTATCTTGAAACTAAAGTGTAGGTGATTGTGACATGATGCTTATGTATACCTCTATGTATGTGTGATGATTTATTTGAAACAATGTTTACACAATTTCACCCATCATGTTAAATACTTTGCTTATAATTTTGTTTATATGCATGTGTAGTGTCTATGTCACAACTAATGACTATGCACAGATAAATTACCTACACTCTATCGGATTGCCTCCATGTGATCCATGGATATTCTTGCATTACATCAAGAGAAGTGTGGTTTACATATGTATCTTTGCTAAACAAGTAAATTAGGAGTCCTTGTTCTTTCAAAATAAAATAAAATAAAAATGAATAAATGACAAGGATAACTCCCCCAAACATCATTTCTCCTGATAAGTCTTAATGAGCATTGTAAGGTTGAACATCTTCGAAAGAATTGTAAAGTATCTTGTGCAAACTTAAAACTATCAAAACACTACTTTCTACTTCTCTTTGGTACATTGGATCACTTGTAATAAAAATAAAAATAAAAATTAATGTTATGTGATCCGCCAAACAATAAAACAAAGTGTAGGTGATTGTGACATGATGCCTATGTATACCTCTATATGTATGTGTGATGATTTATTTGAAACAATGTTTACACAATTTCACTCATCATGTTAAATGCTTTTATAATTTTGTTTATATGCATGTGTAGTGTCTATGTCACAACTAATTGTTATGCACGGATAAATTACCTACACTCTATCGGATTGCCTCCTTGTGATCCATGGATATTCTTGCATTACATCAAAAGAAGTGTGGTTTACATATGTATCTTTGCTAAACAAGTAAATTAGGAGTCTTTGTTCTTTCAAAAATAAAATAAAATAAAATAAAAATAAATAAATGGCAAGGATAACTCCCCCAAACACTACTTCTCCTGATAAGTCTTAATGAGCCTTGTGAACTTGAGCACCTTCGGAAGAATTGTAAAGTATCTTGTGCAAACTTACTACTATCAAAACATTACTTTCTACTTCTCTTTGGTACACTGGATCACTTGTAATAAAAATAAAAATTAATGTTATGTGATCCGCCAAACAATACTTTGTATCACTGATAAGTCTTAATGAGCATTGTGTGAACTAAACACCTTGGTTGTACTTGCTTGCGCTTAGAAGTTGTGGAAGTAATTTTACTTTACATAATGATGATGTTAGTGTACAATTCATTACATATTGACATGTTTCTTGCTTATTACATATGGTATAAAGTATTGATGCTACACTCTTGTGCACTTCATTGTTTCATATAACACTTTCACGCGTAAGAATTGTACTCTAAGCTTCATTGAATATCTCCTACATGAAAAATAAAGTAATATATTGTTTTGCATGATCTCTACAATGTTTATTTGATTATCTTACAAATCTCTTAACACTGTAATGGTTTAATCTTTTGACTTTATATTCATTATGTTATTTATCCTTCTTATGCAGCCTGATGCTTCAAAGATGATCCTCTCAATCTTCAAATAAACTCCAAATCTTAATTTTTAAAATCACTTAGATATGATATTTTTTCAAAGTATACATGCTTATTCTGCTGATTTTATAAATATTATAATCTATCTTGTGAGCACTAATGAGTTATTGCATATTAAAAGAGGAATATAAATATTCAAAATGCAAATTTCAGTTTCTGCGATGATACCGGCGGGCAATAATCGATACCGCCAGCGGTAGCAATCTTTTATTTGTATCCTTTAATTTTATGATGTGCATTCTGTTGCTACAATTGAATTCTTGTTGGTTTGGGTCTATCTTCATCTCTGCAGTAGTACATACTTATTTGTATGCCTGTATGACTATCTTTACAATACTAAGCACATTTTTCATTACGAGTGTGTGATTATCCAATTATGCTTCTCATGATTATCATTTACTTTATGATTTCCAATGATTATCTTATGCTTGATATTTGATTTATCACACTTATCTCTTATATACTGACATTTGCACGTTTCTCTTTCATGTTTATATGTTTTGTACTCTGCTTGCTGCTCATTCATGATCATTTTGTTCGAAGTTCATTGGTTTATAACGCAAATCCTTTATGTTATGATATTTGATTTATAACGTTAATCTTTTATGATTTATAATCTATCACGACTATCTTTTTATACAGTTGTGCTCTCATACTTTAATGATTATCTGCATGTGCATTTCCCTCGATATGCATTTTTCACGATTATTTTTTCGCCGCATACACTCTTTTGCTCGATCATGATTATATCTAAAACAAGTGGTTCGCAATTTCATGAAATATTTCACCTTCGCCCTCTTTTGATAATACCAAAAATGAGAGAATAAATTGAGAAATCTAGGGGAGAAGAATTATAAAACCAATAAGTGTAGGGAGCACATATTTAGGGAGAGCACACACTTGCGCATGTTCACATTATCATTATAGAACCATGTTTTCATGATTATCATTTACCTCGCACTTCTATAAAAACAATTCTTATATAAATGATTGATTTCTCATTATGAATTTGTTATTATCAAAAGGGAGAGTTTGTTGAAACATTGGTTCCACATCTCTTGGTTTGAGAATAACAAATCATAATTTGTATTTGATCTACTTTGCATGTGAACAGGTCACATAGGTATAATTAAGAGAAGTACATAGGAGATATGGACTGAATTAGCCACTACTGTGCAGTGATAGGTACTACCGTCGGCGGTAACTATCGTTCCAGAAGAACAGTTGGCAAGGAACATTTCAAAAAGGACTTGGCGGGAGCACAAAGCCTATTTTGTAAAGCATTATCACGTCGTGATAACCCTATCGCGCAGCGGTAACCTTTAGGCAACTTCGTCAATCACACAATCATTGAGAACCAAATGGAGTATGCAATCTCATTTTGGGCACGAGGATTTATCAAACTACCGTGGGGCGATAGTGTTACCGTGCCGCAAAAATTGTTGCCTAAGATGACAGCCCGGGCCTTCGAATTAAATAGCAAATGAAGCGGAAAATTGTTGCACGCAGTAGCTCCTTGCACATGAAACTCTTTATTTAAACAGCTCAGAATGAGTTTGTGGACGGATTTTCATGAAATTTTGAGGGGCTGTATAGTGTAAGACCTAGCCGTCTAGAAGGATTGGAGGGGTCCTTCCCACTGATTCAAGAGATATTTCATCAAGGGAGATCCAAAGAGATTCATGCAAGAAGATTGAAGGTCGTTACTAAACGATGATCAAAGGCGCCTTCTTTCAACATTCACTTCGAGTCTTCATGTTGCTATCAACTCGCATCTAGTGGAGACTTCCAAGGATCTGATGGACATCAAAGAGGAAGCATCCCAAGTCATAAAGATCAAGCCTTTGCAAGAAAAACGACATCAGCATCAATGGTTCTTTTAGAGGGGAGTTTTCTCATTATTGCATTTCATTTTGTTTTTGGTATCTGTGTTTTTCTTTGTACGTTGAGGAATCCGCCTCTTGTGTTAGGCGACTAGGTCATTGTAGGACTTAGGGAGAAAATTTTTGTCCTTGTGTTGGCGACTAGGTCTTTGTACGGCTAAGGGAGAAATTCGCCTCGTGTGTTAGGCGACTAGACTGAGGTTTAGGTCTAAGGGGCGGCTTGAGGCCTATCTAGGGAGAGATAAGCTAAGGTTAACTGGTTCGAGGTGCGAGCCGGTATAGAAAACAAAAAGTGATTTTCTATTTCATCGTCTTGATCTTTAGCGTTATAAAGATCAAATTTTATAATCATATTTAATATAATAAAATCATGTATCTCTTTGTTTTTATATAAAATTATTTGTTGAATTTAAAGTTCTAACATTCGAGGTTTAATTATATTAAAATGGTCATGAACGTTTTCGGGTGCATGTCTTCCTCATAGTCCTCAACATGGAGTTTGATACTGCTCACATATACATCCATCTTGGCGCCCCCCGCACAATCAAATCACTCCGCTCTTGCTGGGATTGGTCATGGGCAACCCAACAGTACTCCTCTTATGTGTGGCCACTGTGGGAGGAAAGGTCATACTCAGAGACTTGTCGTTTGCATCCTCATTTTGCTCCTCCTAGTTGAGGGAAGGGTAGTCGTGGTCAGAGCAGTAATCGTGACGGAGATCGACAATCTGGTTCTCGTTGACAGTATGTTTCCCATGCCAGCAAGGTATATAGGGACACTTTTCCCTCGGGGAGGGGGGCCTTTCTATTAAGGAGCTGGAGGCGTTTCGTCGATGTTGCTTTCTCACTCAGACTTCGTGGATACTAATTCTATGGTTGTCTTTGCCACACCAGATATCTCGAGTCCCCATGTTGCGTCTACATCTCGATCTGAATGGATCATAGGCTCTGGAGACAGATCATAAGACAACATCTGAAAGTCGGGATGGGGGAAGGGGTCCTGAAGATTTTTCACAAAAATAAGAAAAGAAAGAAGAAATATGCTCATGAACCACAATCATTTTAGGTTACCAGGGAAGCAAGTAAATGTAAAAAAGTAAAACACAAAAAAATAAGATAATAAAAGGTATCACGACGACACAGAAATTTTATAGTAGTTCCCCAAAATATTTGGGTTGTCCACTCTTCCACCACCGTGCAAACGCACTGCCTATATGGTAGATCTTTTCCATTGGAGACTCAAGAACTCGTCACTAATCTTTTGAAGGGAGATTCAGTAACCCTTACTGAGACTTTTTTGCTAGGAAGCTCGAAACCTTCGCTGATCTTGTAAGGAAATCTTGTAACCTTTTAAGGAAATCTTGTAACCTTACATTATGGAGAAGAAATTGAGGGAGAAAGAGGGTCCACATCAACTTAGATCTGGACACCTCAAATCTTCTTCTTTTCTTTTTCCATCCTCTGCCAATTGATCTTCAAGTCCTCGTTGATTTTATAGTTATGAGGATTGGAAAGGGTATAAGGATTAAAGCGGTTTCAAGGAGGCTCCCCTTATCTTTTGTTGGTCTATGTTGCGTCCCAAGGTGATGGGAATGGAAAAAGATAACATTAACTTTACTTGACTTCTGCAACGGCTATATTCCGCATACGGACAAAAATGCTCATCCAATCGACCTCGATCGGCGAACGGTGGTTGCAGAGTCTTCCTTCGTTGGGCGCTGGAGAACGGCTCGATTGGAGAGTGGCTTTTGTTCGGTCGGTAACGGCGGTCCCGGAACAGCAATCGTTGATCGATCACTGACCGCTGCGAAAGAGGGCAGTGGTTAGTATTCTCCGAGTCAGCGATCGTGTACTCGGTCGGCGAGCGAGTACCTGATCGGTGAGAGCACGGTCGATTATCACCGGATCCAAGCCATGTCATTTCTTCTAACCCATCTCAGTGGGCTTCCTCCTTCTGCAGAGACTTTTCTGGTATCTTCAGGGTCGCTCCCCCAGCCTTCAGAAATTGCAGGCAATACTAAATTCCTTATCATCAACCGTATGAGATTTTGTATCATTAAATCAAGAGGGATTATTCCCAACAAGATTTTCATCAAGGTTTACTTCTTACACTCCACTCTCAGGTCGCGAAAAAGTTATTGTGTCTAATGACTCTCTTTTCCATATTGTTGGCAAAGGAATAATTCCTTCTTTTACTCTCTACGTCTCTTTTATTGCATGTTCTATCATTTCTTTGCAATCCTCTATCCATTCATCATTTAACTAATTCGTTAAATTGATATGTTATTTGTTTTCCTAATATTTGTATTTTTTAGGATTTGGCTACAAAGCGGAACATTGACAGTAGTAGGAATGTCGGCGGACTATGCTTATTGGACCAGCAAATGACCTCGAGTGCTCTCTCCACCACCAACCCTCCTCTCCTTGATATCTGACTCTGCCATCAACTCCTTGGGCACTCCTCCCTACTATATCTTACCAGATTTTTTCCTGCTTTTAGTAATTTGCTTAAATCTTTTTTGTGCAGCTTGTAAACTATCGAATCATTTTTGTCGCAGTCCAAGTCATGTATCTCTACCTAGTTTTTCTCCTTTTGATGTGATTCACTCTAATGTTTGGGGTCTTTCCTTTGTGTTGCCTTTATTTGGATATCGCTAGCTTATCTTTTATTGATTGTTTCCTCGTACTACATGGGTTTATCTATTAAAACGGAAAAATGATGTCTTCAGTTTCTTTCGAATTTTTCATAAAATAATTGTGATACAATTTGGGGAGTTATTCGTACTTACATAGCGATAATGGTGATGAGTACATTGGCAGGGGTTGTTTTGCACATATCTTGTCGGCAGCAGTATTCTCCACCAGCTCACTAGTGTCCATACCTCCACTCAAAACGGAGTTGCGGGACCAAAAAATAAGCAATTGTTAGAGGTTGCATGTTGTCTGTTAATTACCATGCATCTTATCAAGACCTGCTGGGCGATGTAATTTTGACCGCGGCCCATCCTATTAATCATCTTCCATCAAGCTCTTTCCAATATGCTACTCCTCTTAATCATCTTGCCACTAAATGCTCTCTTCATACTTCTCACATTTCCCCTCGTATACTCAGTTGTCTCCGTTTAGTTCACATTCATACTCCACATCATGACAAATTGGATGCACACTCTCAAAATTGTGTCTTTGTTGGGTACTCTTCCACCATCAAGGGATATCGATGTTATCACTCGCTCTTCCACTCAAAAATGTGTGTTTGTTGGGTACTCTTCCACCATCAAGGTTATCGATGTTATCACCCCCTCTTCCCGTCGTTTCTGCCCATCATTCATGTTACCCTTCATGAGGAGAAGTCCTAACTTGGTCCTCATTAGGGGGGACATGAGCAGTGTTGATGACGGGTATGACATTCCCATTCCTATTGTTGCTTCTTCACATATTCCTCTACATATCATCCCCACTCTTACTCCTTTGCGGCCATTCCCCCTTCCCCCTGTTGCATACACATTATCGCAAGCCCAAGCCCCGTGATGTTGAGCACGTATAGTCCCTTAATGTTTAGCATCTGCAAGTGCATGTTTCAACTCCTGATTTTGATGACAATCACCACCTTCCTGTTGGCCATCTAAAAGGTAATATGGGAGTACCAAACATCTTATAGACAATATATCTCTTATCATCATCTCTCTCCTACTCATAAAGCTTTTATTTCATCTCTTTCCTCTATTGTGATTCCTAAGAACTGATAGGAGGCAATCAAGATAATTAAATGGAGAGGCTATGGAGGAAGAAATGTGTGCATTAAACAAAAATGAAACATGACAACTTGTAGGAGGCCCCTTTCTGTCCCCACAATTAATTTTGTATCTAAGCTCATTTTTAATTCATTTGATTCAGCGCATCGCAAAAGCACGCATAGTGAATACAAAGTAAAACACACAAAATAACTTTTATTATATTAAAAACTTTTGATTACAAACCTCCCAATAGAATATCAACATCGATACACCATACAACTACTACTGACTACAATACACTGCATCAGCATCCAGACATAACTACTGCACTACCGCACCCTAATGACTCAAACTACTCAATTTATCTCATTACATACAGGACATTGCCAATGTTGGAACAGAGAAATTCGATTCCAAATGTTCGGACCTAAGGGGAACCAAAGGCTACTTGTCTAGTGGTCAACCCGGGCAAATTAAGACTACACAGAGCTGAAGGGGGTCCTATTTATAGGCATTCAAAGGGGGTACATGGTCTGCGAGGAGCCGCCTCCGCCTTCTTGAAACACTGGGTATCTGGCACCTGGGTGACCTAATTTCTGGGAACCTCTGGAGGAGGCGAGCTGATCGGAGTCACCTTAGACGAGGTTTCCTATGTCGGGCCTTCAGATGGCGAGCTCGCTAGTTAGATGAAATTTAATGCCCCGAGGTCGGTGGTAAGCCCAAAAGGGGCTCGCGGGCAAATTCTGCAAGTGACTGAGCTAAGATGGGAGCCGAGCTCCAATCCTGGCGAGTTCATTGGCGAGCTGAGCTCCACCTTGCTGAGCTCGCGGGCGAGCTGATCAGCAAGAAATGGGCGAACTCTGGATGAGCTCCAGTTGTCTTACTCTTCGGGGATGAATGTTTCTGGAGTGTGGTCCATCATCTGACGTCTTGGAACCGATGTTCTGGCTTGGGCTCATCTCGTCGAATATGGGTTGTATAATTTTCACACTTCTCTTTATGCCTCTCTACCGCTTTCTCTATGCCAACAAAAATTTTAACCCAAACCTTGGCTCTTTCCTCTGCCCTCCTTCGTTTCTCTTCCCTTTTTAGGGGAACTTGGGGTGGCTTCTGCTTCCTAAAAAAAATGAGAACTGCGGGGTTAGCCATAAGCAATATGACTAAGTGAGTACTTTACATCTTTAACTGTTGTACAAGCAAACACGAAGAGTAACAATATGCATAATCATTTTTAAGGTGCAGTAAAAAAAAAGGAAATGCAATACTATATAAACAAATTGATTATAAATTCTTAGATATTTTATGTTATTTTGTTCTTCTTGTTTTCCTTATCCCATATCATTCATTCTGATTTTCTTTTACATTCTATCTTTGGAGTCAGTGCATCTCATATATATAGTTTTCATCATTCTTTAATTTCATTTATTCTGGAATTATTAAGGGTATTTGTCGATTCATCTTATTCTTGGGCTCTACCCAGGATGATCTTCACACGCAGTAGGCCTTTTGGCCCCCTGGTTAGAACATAAGACTTATACTTTAGGAAGATCTTCACACGTGATAGGCCTTCTGACCCCCATAAACTGGAAGATTCTTCTTTCGTAGGCGATTCACATCCTCCTACATGGGTTAACCCTTAACACTTCCTATGCATCGATGCTTTCTATGGCTTCTTATTTGTCTTGTCTTTTTCTTCTTCATGTGTTTTCTCTTATATTTCTTATTCTTTTAAGTTAATCTTTTCATTCTTGAATTTCGGGTAAGATCTAATGTGTAGAGATTATGTGTTGTTTATCTGAATTTCCCCTCAGAGTTTTAAATGTTTCTTTTTGCTATTCCGTGTTTAACTTCTCGGGGATTTTCATATTTCAGTGACTCGAACTTTCAAACTTCTTTAATTCAATAAAAATGCACATGCTATAAAATAGATTTAGTGTAAAACTACTATACAGATAAATACTAAAAATAATTCAAAATCTAAGCATAATTAAAGAGGTAAAAACTCACCGTAGCTATCTTTTTCCATTTATCTTTTGCAGGTTCATCATCTCGCCTATCATGAGACATCATCTTCTGTTGAGTAGTATCTGTAATTTAAGCATCTCTTTAATGAGTTGCGTCTTTTAAATAAATACAATGTTGATTCCATTAAACGATTAAGGGTTTTCCAAATCAAAACGACGAGAAAATCGAGAAAACTAAATCTTTGCTTGGGTGTACGTCAAAACTAAATCCAAACCCTCATAATGAATCTCTAACCATTCGGCATCAAACTTTCCAAACTAGTTTTTAAATAAAGTACATTTTTATTGTATAATAAATGAAGATTATTTTTCGTTTTCAAGTTCCAGGGTATGAGGAGTTCAGAAATTTCCCAACATCTCCACATAGCTTTCAAATCAACTAGCCGAAAGACAGACTAAGGGAGAAATGAATAACGGAATAGTAGAACTCAGCACTAAAATGAATCGAATACCCAACCAAAAATACAGCCGGTATCTAAAGCCAACAACCCTTATACAACCAAATCAGTAAATCAAATGCACAGAAATTATAAGAGAGGAAAAAAGTTCCATTCATCTACAGCTTGCCCGCATCATTCCCAACAAATCCCCACAGCCACCTTAGACAATTATAACTGGTTAATCTCATAACAGAAAAATCCCACATAAAGCTACAACCGGCCAATTATATTATGCACAAACAATATCAGAAAGAAGAAAAAAAACTACTCAAGCCTCAAACAGCCGGCCAACCATTATCCAAAAACCCAAATTCAGAAACTGAAAGGAGAGGAAGAAGAGAGGGAGAGGGAGAAGAGAAAAAACCCTAATCTGATTTCATCTTTTATTTCATGCCATATTCAAGCTATCAACCAAAACCCCTAGTAGAGAAAAGAAAAGAGAATGGGAGAGGAGCTTAGAGTGGGGGAGAGGGAGAAAAAGTTGCACGAATAGCCTCTGCCGGCAGCGCACGACCAACCGCTGAATAGCTCCTCTTTCAGAAATTGAAGAGGGAGGAGGAAGAAACCGCTACTGCCACCGCCTGAAAGAGAGAAATCTCCGAACCCTAGCGGGAAACAGCGAAGGAGAGTCGTCCAGAAAGTGCGAGAGTGAGGGAAGAAATAAACCAAGCGGTTGAAGAAGAAACATGCCGCGGGTTCTGGAATTATCAGGAGCTTGCACCGACCCTCGCCACTCAAGCTAAATACAATTAAGTTAAGTCAATTAATCCATCCTTTATCAAAGCCACCTCTTTGATATAAGTCATCTTGATCAAAACAGAAATATGAGAACTTGATCCCTCTAACTAACTTAAGCTCATCAAGCCAGCCATGTCCAACATAGCCAAAGCCAATCTATGACATGTGAAATCAAAGGCCACCAACAATAATCAATCTTTCTTAAATATTGAGTCAGTAAAAGAAACATCGGCAAGACAAATTTATCGAAAAATATCTTCGAAAAATTAATCTTCGCCACAATATCCGCAGTGGAAAACCAACGCTAAAATAATCATCGAAATCAAAAGTGCAAAAAAGAGCGATGGCGAATTCCCGAAAATTCACGACACTGAACTTCATGTTGATTTTCATCATCGGGGACAATTCTAATTATTTCAAGTTAATCTACTTTAGGCCGTGTTGATTTTGGCTCATTACAACTTGCACATCTTCCTTCTAGGAAAGGACGGTTGAGTCGCATTGGATCCTCTCTACAAAGCAAAATCAAGAGGGGGTTGCAATGCAATACAAAGCTCAATTAATGGCCCAAGGGTACACCCAAACTCAAGGCATTAACTATCTGAAAGTCATGGCCCTTATTGCCAAAATGAACTATATTCTGGTGCTTTTTTCATGTGTTGCATATCATGGGTGGGACCTACAACAACTAGATGTTAAAATCTTCTTTCTGCATAGTGTTGGAAGAGGACTGCATGAAGCTTTCCCTTGGTTTTTCCCAAGAAGGGTCAACCGAGAAAGTTTGTCATCTCAAAAATCTTTATATGGGCTGAAGCAATCTCCCGGAGCTTGCTTTGGGCAGTTTCATAAAATCATGATACTATTAGGCTAGAGCAGAAACATGCTACCCCACTCTCTTTGTTAAGAAGAAAGAAAGTAAAGTGTCGGTTCTCATTATATATGGATGATAATATCATCATGGGGAATGATACTAAGAAAATCACTCACCTGAAAGCTCAATTGTGCATATAAATTGAAATTAAAGATATGAGAAAATTCAAGTATTTCTTAAGGATTGAAGTGTCAAGGTCTAATCGTAGGATCTTTATATCACAGAGTTAATATGTTATTAACCTCCTGGAAGAAATTGGTATGCTTCGATGTGCTCCAGTGGATGCCCCTATTGAAGCCAATCACAAAATTGATGAGGGCAAAAATGGAGATAAGGTTGACTCGTCTAGCTAACAGAGAGTGGTTGTCGGAATTATATACTTATCTCATACTCGTCCTGACATTACTTACATAGTATGCATGTTGAGCAGATACAAGCATGCTCTCAGAATCAATCATCAAGAGGCAACTTACCGGATCTTAAGGTACCATACAAACAAACAAGCCCTTGAAAATTGAATGTTTTACAGATGCAGACTGGGCAGGTGGCGAAGATGACAGAAATGCATTACAGGATATTTCTCTTGTCTAAGTGGGAATCTTATAACTTGGAGGAGCAAGAAAAAGAATGTAGTAGCAAGATCTAGTACCGGGATAGAATATACAGCAATGTCACAAGGCGAATGTGAGGACTTACGCTTGAAATTGATTCTTTAGGATCTTGGTCTCTTCGAAGGCAAGCCTATTACTCTTTATTGTGACAACAAAATTGTCATTAATATTGTTCACAATCCAGTTCAGTATGATAAGACAAAACATGGAGTAGAAAGACACTTTATTAAAGATCAGCTTGACAAAGACAATATCTGGACACCCTTTGTGAACTCTTAAGATCAACTTGCCGACATTTTCACTAAAGGGCTAAGTTGTGATAACTTTGTTGACAACATATCTAAATTGGGAATGATTGACATCTACTCCCAACTTGAGGGGAGAGTTGGATACTAGTCTATTTTCTAAATATTTCATTTTTTGACATCATGTAATTCCTCTAGTGTAATCCTCGTCTAAGTATATAAAAGGACTAAGAATATTGTATTCTATCCTAATTTTTGAAATCTAAATTTTGCAGCCTCCTCTCAGAGGAAGTCACCAACGAATGATTGAAGGTGTTATTGAGCTCAAGTGGAAGTTCTTTTAGAAAAGATTCGATGGCTGGAAGTCATAGGAGCACTGAAAGAAGATGTGGTGGTAGGGTAATCACTTTTATCCTCCTAGATTTAGAATTTTTGAAATTTTTATGATAGAAACGAGGATTCGCATATCCAGATTGGCCCTTAGGCTAAATCTGAGATTTTCTTCAAGCTTTGAGTGAGAATGGTAAGACTCGTGTCTCATGAAAACAGGTTAGTGCTCAGCAATAAAATTTTGAACAATGCATCCTATGATGAAACTGATTAGGTAATTGAGGGTCGGGACTGGTGATGATGTTGTTGCAGTTATTGTGCTACACGTTTCAATGCGCGAATTTGATTATGGAATAATTTGTAATGAATATTAGACCCTTATGGGCTTAGTTAGGGCTAAGTGTTATTTGAGATGTACACAAGTTACCATAGAAATTTGCAGGTTTTCTTAGTGAAACCTTAATGTTGTGGGTCGTAACATTATTTTTGATGAGGAAGGGGAAGGCTTTGGCTAGTGCATGGAGTCATAGGGTTCCTTCACTTTGACCCCCTTTTTGTGTACATATAATCATGTAGCCACAACCAACACCAATTCCCAAGCTCTGCCTAACTAACTAAACAGCAGAACATAAGTCAGCTTCATCGCATCATCAAGATCATCATCAAATGACTAGATTGTGAAAGCCCGCAAGCCATTTGCAACAATCATAAGTCAACACTTAGTCATCGACAACAAGATATCATCGCGACAATTTCCTTCACATCATTATAGCTGCTGACCATAATAAATTTGGTAGGCACTTTTAGTTCACTTGAGTCTTCAATTTTCATTAGTATGTGGTAAATATCCCAAAAACACCAACCAACCTATCATTTAACTGCAACATAAAAAAAAGTAAGGAATAACTGAGGATCAAGTGACAAACAACTCAAGATCATAATAAAATGCACCAAGAACCTTCCTTGGATTCCCAATATTCATCATATATAAACCTGCCAATAGGGCTGAACATGCAATAATAAACAATGTCTTTATCACCACTATGGACCTTGAATCATATGAAGTCGCCACAGCATCAACTAAAGTAAAGTCACCACGACATCTTGACCAACCTACTCTAATTGACTTCCATTTCATTTTCACAAAAGCATTTGTCAACTGAATCAATGCCAGAATAATCCTCCTTAAGATGTGCCAACATAACTGGGTCAAGATTGTCTATTAGACTGGCATTGAATCACCCATTCACCTCCTATAATAATTTCAAAACTCTCTGCAACTTCAATAACTAATAAGTAATAACTCAATGTCTTCTACAACTGCAACATGTAACGGCCTGCTAGACCGCCGCAATTTAAATAATTTACTTAACATTATCAGAGGCATTGTTGGTTTACGTATGTATGAAAGATCTCGAAGAAGCTTGTAAATGGATAGTAGGCAACTCCTCCCAAGTCCCTAATTTCTTCAATAGGCAAGGCGAAATTAGAATTACTCCTCTCTCTCTCTCTCCATTTGCGTTGAATTTCAGCTTTGAATTTGAACGCCGACACCAAATCTTCTTCAGTTCTTCCCCCATTCCCTCTCTTCCAATGTCCTCTTCCATTCCCAACTCATTCCACGAGGCCCGGACCTCAGACACTAAGCTCACTTTCTTCGTATATGCGGGCACTGCCGATCATCGCAGCTACGAAGGACCCACCTATCGGGGCTACCTCCCTTCCGCCGGTGTTGGCGACCACACTTTCGCTCGCCGCCTACCCGTGATCTTGGAGATAACTTTTTTATTAATAATGTGTGTGTGTGTCTGCGGGCACTGCCAATCATCGCAGCTATGAAGGTCCCACATATCAGGGCTACCTCCCTTCCGCCGGTGTTGGCGACCACACTTTCGCTCGCCGCCTACCCGTGATCTTGGAGATAACTTTTTTATTAATAATGTGTGTGTGTGTCGAACTTTTACAATATCGGACAACATTCGTACATATCCAACATATATACACAATCGGACTTTTACAATATCGGACAACATTCGTACATATTCAACATATATACACAACCGGACAGGATATCACACTTGACTAGAGATACCCAAAACCACTAGTCCTACACAGAACCTCCACAATCCTGCCCCAAAAGACTCTTCACCACTAGTCTATCGTGCGGGCAGTTCTCATCCTGGCAGGTCCTCTTATGGCGCTCTATAACTTCAGTCACGGCAACAATTATTTTAAGCCACAGCTGATACTTCTCTTCTCGCAACATCTTCTTTCCCTCCTCCGATAACCTGCTAGATACCTCTCCTTTCTTGTCCTAAAATGATAAGGGTTAAAACCCATCAGTCATACAGACATAGTAAATTCTTACCTCTTTAACAGCTTACATACAATTCAAGGGGATTAGTACCAAAAGTGCATATATAAAATAATTAAAGTGCATATGACATGATAAAAAAATTATTGGCTGAAATAAATACAGAGTAATAAACTAAAATACAGAGTAATAAACTAAAATACAGAGTAATAAATACAGAAAAAACTAAAATGTTTTATAAGAAAATGCTGGAATAAACTAAAAGAAATAGTGCGTGATTCTTTTAGTTTAATTTGTTTCTTACTTTAATTTATTGGGTTTTTCAGCCGCAGTTAAATTACCATTAAGTTCCAACTTTATTTTCTTTTCTAGCTTGCTTATTTTCATTTTCATTTCTTTTTATCCCTTTGGAAGATACGGTTAAGTGTAGATTACTTTTCTTTCTTTTATTTTTATCATGGGACCGACTCTTGTGAAATATCTTGCTATGGGTTACTAGTTAGTGTGAACTTCTGGGCATCTGTTGCATGGACATAATTATCTTGGAGTCCTCAAAGAAACTCCTATTTTCCAAACCCATGACAACCCCATGGTGTAGTACCTCCCCCCTATTAGGGGAAACCATTAATTCTGAAACAAATATTCCTGGTGTGGCGACCTTCCACAATAACCACAAACAAAGTGATCTTTATTGGTAGACTTTAGTTTGAAGTCATGTGCCATCTGACAAACATAAATATGTTGAGTAGCAGCAAGGGCAGATACCTCAAGATCAGGGTATGGAAACAATGTATGTCTATCGAACTCCAGCTGCACAATACTCTAAACCTCGAGTAAAGAAGGTGTTTGGGAACGCCTAAGTATCTGAACATTGATCTGGTCAAAGTCACGGTGGATCCCATGTAGGAACTCTGAAACCTTGGTGCATTCTTCAGGGGCTCGAACCAACACCTCATCTGCATGACTTTCCATGGAAAGAGAATCGAAATGATCGTACTCATGGTACATTTGAATAAACTCCAGGTAGTTATGCTGAGGGGAGTAATCACCTTGGCAAAGAAGAGATCTGTCGTTTTAACTGAAACATTTAAGTCATATTGCCTTTGTGAGAGTAGGTAGACCCCCCCCCCCCCCCCTCATCCAAATCCAGTGTCAATGTCTACAAAAAGATAATTGTGATTTCTGCATGGAATTCGTGAGCCAAAACATTACTAAGGAGTTTTCAAACTCCCATTGCAGCCAATCCGGCGAGACTTTTACTGGTTTCTTGTTGGCTCCATTGGCATACCCAAATAGAAGTCGAATCTTTAGCGCTAAGGTGATGGAGTGTAACGACGATAGGTAGTTGGAATCATCCAAGCAAGTGGTGGTAATTTGGGGAGTATTGTGATCATGACTAGCCCGAATGGATCCCACGGGGGCTCAAAGTTATCAGAGGGGTAACAACTTCAGACGAGGCAATGGGACTCAATAATAGAAATCTAGAGAATACCACAAAAAATATATATGGTCTATTGAATCAAGAAGGAAACCCTAGATTTACCAAAAAGATACACGATCCAATTCACGAATCATAGAAAAATCAGAAGATGTTATAGAGGAGAGAAAGAGAGACCATCTCCTCAAAAATGATAAGGATCAAGCACCAAAAGGATGGTTAAACAGCCTTATGAGAAGAGTTGGCGCCAGGTGTAGAGGGAAGCAAAATCGCGGATGAGGCGGGTAGAGTTTGAGGAGGACGAGGACCGGCTGAAAGAGAGAATGAATTGAAGAACACATCAGAGGTGACACACTCGAGCTCTGGAACAGTTGAGACGGGTAAGACGGGCATGCGGACAAGTCACTGGGTCTTTACGGCCTACGATACCATGTTGAATGAGAATAGGCTTTCTTATTTAGCATAGTAATTACTTGTCCTGTGTATAGGGCTGGTAAAATACAAGTAGAAAAGATCAAAAAAGACAATATAAAAACAATAGTAAATACTTACAAATGTATACCACTAAATCATCTTTTTAATTATAGAAAATCGTCTTTTTAACTACACAATCATCATTTTAACTACACAAAATCATCTTTTTTAACAACAAAAAATCATCTTTATGCACATATTTAACAGCTAAATAAGAAGTAATTTATGCAATATTAGTTTTGATGAATTTAAAGATTCATGGTGGTGTATAAGTAAATAATAAGATTTTGGTGTGAAATATGTAATTAGACATGAATTTAGTGGTGCATATGTAAATCTCCCGAGTCCCGACAACACTACAGTTCAGGAATGGATAATTCTAGAGAATCACAGCTATATAAAAACAGAAATTAATTGCAAGAAATATCCTTACCTGGTAAGTGTTTGTCTGGAAGAAAGAATTGGCTGATATATGAAATGTAAGTCCTCTTAACACTTCACTAATGGTTGATTTTCCATAAAGTGTGTATTCTTGCTCCCCAACAGATGTATTACCAACAGAACTGTTGACATTATTCATGACGCTAACCTATTCCCAGAGAGCATGAGTAAATAAGAATAATCAAATCACTGGAGTTATTGAATATTAAATATATATATATATATACAAGAAAATTTTACATCAAATAGATAACAATTTTATGTGAAAATTCCTTAAATTGTTCAAAAAATGATGCCTTGAAGAGCACTTGTAAACTTTATGATGGTACTTTCAATAATAAGTAGGCTGCACAAACCACTTCAGAGATTATTGAAATCTTCTCAACAAGAGGCTCCAGCATCTCAGGTTTGTAGCTTGATGTAACAAAGTTAACCATAACTTCTGCAAAGCCAGTCTTCTTATCCCTGAAAAACTAGATATGAAGCCCATTTATGCATTTAATAATATTTCCAAAGGAATAAAATGTTAGCTCTAGAATTGTATAAAAAACTAGTAGAGAGTGAATGCCAAAGTAACATCTCTAATCAATGAATATATCAACTGATTATTATTCAAAGAGAAAACTTAAATCAAATGGATTACAAATAGATGACATTTATGACTCCACACCGATACTACTACTTTTAAATGACTTAATTTAAGTTACTGTTTTCCAATTAAAAATGAAGATTAAGAGTAAAGTGAGGTGATAATTGCTATAATTGTTTGACTGCACAAAGTGGGTAGGATTTAATAAGTCAGAGTTAACCATGATTTCAGTTCTTTAACTTGTTCAATTGAATGATAAAATTAGGTCTTGATGAAACCAACCCAAGAATTAGTTCGTAGAGTCTTCCTTGAAGTGCTCACCTCATGATGAACTTAGACCTAAGTTAAGAGGAGCTTGTATTCTGACACCCACAAACAAGCTATGTCATAAGCATTCATCATCCCAAGACAGCGTATTGTATTTTTTTCAAAAAACTGTATTGCTAAATATATCCAATTGAGCTAAAGAAGAAACAAAAAGAGTAGAAATGTCTAATAAAATAACAGTCAATCTCAATATGTTTGGTTTGTTTATGAAAAAATTGAAGCTAGGTAAATGCATGCTTGGCTATCACAACACAGAGGTATGGATCCTTGAAGGACAAAAACATAAATTCCATCAAAAAGATTTTATCTGTGTATTCTACCCCCTTTATAACAGACCATGTAACATCATTTTGCTTCTTAATACTCCGCGCAACCAAATTACACCAACAAAAATAAAGTACCCACTGGTAGATTTTCTATCAGAAGAACATTCAGTCTAATTTAATTAGTATCGCAGTAGTCCTGCACATTAAGATGGTTATGTTGTTATAGAGGATCCCTTCTCCTAGATCTTTCTTAAGGTACTCGAGAATTCTGAGTACAGTATTGTAGTGATGAATTTTGGAACTATGCATAAATTGGTTGACCAGACTCATCGCAAAGATATATTCTAGTAACAATCAAGTAGACTAATTTCCCCACAAGGTGTTGAAACTATAACTTCTTATCAAAATAAGGAGAATCGATTTTATGAATATCATAGTTACGATCCAAGGGGCTATCCGCGTGTGATTCCAAGATATCTTGTCTCAACAAGCAAATCCAAAATGTGTGTTTTGTGGGAGATCGTGATGCTTCCAGAGAACATGGTTATCTTAACCTATAGAATGTATTGGAGAAGACTCAAATATTTGGTCTCAAAAATAGAGGCCATATCCTATTCAATATGTTTTTCATCATCACATGTGATAATAATTACATCCACATATACTATCAAACAAGAAGTATGACTCATATTCTTATAAATGAAGACCGAGTGATCATACGCTTCTGGGGAAATTCATACTAAGAAGTTTAGAGACAATCCCATAAATAGCTTTCTTTAAATGGCATGCATGTCCTTGGATGGCCTAAACTGTAGGAAAGATCTAAATAAATTTCTTCTTAAAAATTCTCATGCAAAAAAGTGTTCTTCAACATCAAGCTGATGAAAAAAACAAGACGTGTGAGTAGCGATGAAAATGAGGATTCTCATAGAGTTGAGCTTCGCCACATGAACGAACATCTCATGAAAGTCTATATCAACAATCTAAGCAAAATCTTTAGCTACAATCCTGATTTTGTAACAACCAAGATTACCACTTGTCGTTATTTTACAATATAGACCAACCATATCCAACAATGTGATGTCCCATGGGAACATGAATAATATCATCTCAAATATCATGCACCCATAGAACTTCCATTTCAACTTCCATAGTTTTCCTCCAATGTGGTACCAGAGCTCAGATCTCTATCAATTGTATGACCTTTGGGCAGTCGTCTAGAGGCAATGTTGTCGGCTATAAACTCCTTTGGTCGGTAGTGTCGTCGCCTAGTTTGGTATGCAGCGTTGTCACCCAGTTTGGTCTGCAGCGTCGTCGCCCAGTTTGGTCGGCAGTGTTGTCGCCTAATTTGGTCTGCAGCGATGTAGCCTGATTTGGTCTCTGGGATCATTTATGATAGGTTCCTTGCCACTGACTAGCGTTTTCATCATATTTTGCATAGAATAAGCCATATGTGTTGTACGTTTCAAACTAGATCGTGTACTGCTTTGGTTGGTCTGGTCATTGTCTTCTCTGAATCTAGTTCCAAGAGGCACTCGTTTGGGCTTTGTTTCCACTGTCTTCTCTCAAGATTGTTGTCTAGGCCTGTGAAGTTGTTGGAGTGGTCAAACCGTTGTTTGGGACTGTCAACATTTTATCCATCCCCTGAATCTACTTCCTAAAGTTGTGTGAATCCTTTATTGAATTTGTTTCCAGGGAAGTGCATCTACTCTGCTAGATGTTCCGTTGACCCACCAGTGGGCTTTGTGTGCTTTTTTTGTCTTGTGACTTTCCCTTAAGGAGAAGAAGCTAAACAAGCTTGAACTCCTACAAAAAATGTTGATTACTCTTATAGGGTTACCCATATCAAACTCCATGAGATGCATTATCTCATTTGGGCCCAGTAGGTAACATCTAAAGTTTATTACGAATTAAACTATAAAAATTGTAGAAGAAATGAATAAGCTCATGTAAAAGCATTTTGATTTAAATGTTTTTTAATATTAATAATTCTATGTAGCACGGGGACGGAAACGGGATACGGGATACGATACGAAACGGATACGGGAAACGTGATTTTTAAAAAAATACGGATACGGGAAACATTTTTAATTTTTTTTTAATTATTTAAATATAAGTATTATTTAATATAAAAAAAATACAATTAACAAACTAAGGTACCATCCTAATCACTACATTCAATAAAGAATAACTGGCGCACAATCATGTTGTTTAGGCACAATGGGAAAGATTAGGCTAGGAGAAGGTATTGGATATCACAGGAAGAGAAAATATAAGAATAGCTCATGCAATCTATTCCTTGAGGTATCCAAAAGCACAAACATTATTTATAGTGCCTACAAGTACACACATTTTAGTTTGATTTATTTATTATCAATACAGATTACTCAAGATCTTCTTTGGCATTAAATTAATAAAATGATTTTGTAAGGAGAAGAAATTATTTCTAAGAGTTGCCACCATTTAATATGTGGCGTGACTGCGCACCTGACGCCGTGAATAAAATTGCGGGAAACGCGTATCCCGCAAGGGGGATACGCGTTTCCCAATTAATTTTTTTTAATTAATTTAAATATTGTGTTTGCCCATACCCCCAATGATTGGGGACTATATGGGTTCTGTTGTTGTTGTTGTTGTAATTTAAATATTGCGTTTCCTATGTTTCGGAAACGCGTTTCCGCGCGTTTCCGCGCGTTTCCCGTATCCGATACGCGTTCGAGCCGATACGCGAAGCATTTTTAAGTATTCGTGCTTCTTCATTGTTGGCATTAATGTTATTATGCTAGATGTTTTATGTTATGAGTTTTGCATTTAGTATTGTTATTATATTATCTTACTTTAAGATGATTTTTCCTTTTTCCATGTTTTACCATAGCCAACACGCGCATGTGTTTTACCTCTTGCGCCTAGACACCGACTCTTTTACACCTTGGTGCGCCTTGCACCTTTAATAACTTAGCCTGATGGTAACCTGATCGGAGAGACGAACACCCCACTCAACTTATCCAACAATTTGTTTACCACTGGTATCAGAAATTTGTCATTGACCGTCTTAAGTTCACCTCTCGATAATATATATAAAGCCCCAAGATCCCTTTCTTTTTAACTAAGAAGTCCAGAGAGAAAAATGGGGAGTGACTCGGTTGTATGATGTTTTGTTTTAAGATATGAACACGAAGATGTTCAATCTCATCCTTCTGCGAGAAGGTCGGTAATACGATCAGCCGACTACTGCAGCTATGTACATGAGAAAAATGTGGTGATCTTGTTGTGTTAAGGGAGAAGTTTGTCGAGTTCCCAAAGGACATCTGAAAATTCAATCAGAAGTTTCACCATCACGTATTGAGGTGGGGTTTCCACTTTAAGAGACCGTAGCACATGTTACAAAAATTCTTAAAATCCTTCAAGGTAAGTACAGGCATTCTCCTTATAGTTGGATAAACCAAAGGTATGCATCGCTCACTAAGAGGATGTGATTACTAGTCATTCTGGCTAAGGGGTTCATTGACTGATAAAGAAATACTCACATCAAATAACCCACCCACATGGGTCTTCCCTCCATCAAAGAGGGGAAAATTCAACTTAGCATAGTGTGGAACTCCACCTTCGTAAAGAACACTTCCTTGTTCTATTTTAATGCCAGAGGTTGTCCCTCTTGCTCTATCAAAGCTCCCCAATGATATGTGTTGTAATTCAGTGTCAGGCCCATAAGTTCGGGATGTGTTCTTCCTTGTTGTCCAAATTGGGGAGTGAAGCCCATGGTTGCACTTGCAAACATTCCTAAGCTCATAGGAGCACTCGTTCTGGTGTTACGTTCTCCTACGGAACTAGCTACTCCCTATGCATTGAACTTTGTTGTCCCATAGGTGGCGTTCCAAAACCTTTGGTTGTCATAGAATTGAATATAGTAAGTCCAAACCTTGCATGTACCATGTTGAACGTCGTTTGGGTCCAGGCTTCACTAGCCACGAGGCTCGTCGTGAGGTTGGTCATTAGGTCGACATTCATTTTTTGCATAAGCATCTGAAGTTCCTCGAATTGATGACCAAATCTCCCATGAAATATGGCACTAATACCAAATTATTACGAACTCTCGAGAAGGATCGCATCATCGGTCGATGAAGTATGGGGTCAAAGGAAACAACTCTAGATCTCTTGTTACGGTCGTAATCCCCGGGCCGGGATGGGCCAGGTCCCAGGCAGGCACATACATCCTCCTGGACAATACCCTCCCACGATGCCTGGCCCGGGTACCGTAACAGGGCCGCGGCCCATACACCCCAACCAAATCTCCGCCCCCATTTAATCAGGCGGTAGGTTGTTGAGGTCAGGGATCGAACCCCCGACCCCCTTGATAAGAAGTCCTTCCATGGACTCTCATCACCAACTGAGCCGCAGCTCAGTTGGTGATGAGAGTCCATGGAAGGACTTCTTATCAAGGGGGTCGGGGGTTCGATCCCTGACCTCAACAACCTACCGCCTGATTAAATGGGGGCGGAGATTTGGTTGGGGTGTATGGGCCGCGGCCCTGTTACGGTACCCGGGCCAGGCATCGTGGGAGGGTATTGTCCAGGAGGATGTATGTGCCTGCCTGGGACCTGGCCCATCCCGGCCCGGGGATTACGACCGTAACATCTCTCCTTTCTTCTTGTATTCTTGTTGTTGTCTACGGTGAAAATAGAAAGAGGAAGAGACTTATCTAGGAAGAGATAAGAAGAGCAACCTTCGCAATCCCGCTGGGTATAGGGATCGTTGGATAAAAAAGAAGAGAACGGAAGACAGAGATAGAAATCAAATAGAAATTAACATATAAAATTTTGTGTTGCCACTTTACTTCTCATTCCAACCTTTAATGCATGCAACAGAAAGGGTCCCATAATTTTTTAATCAATATATGTTGTTGAGATCATGACGGGCATCTCGATACAAGAAGAAACTCCAAATTAGACTCGGTTGTTCGTTCAGGACTCCCGATAAGCATAGAGCTTGCAGTTGTTGCAAATCCACCGTATAGGTGCACATATATGGGACAAAGTAACGGAAAGGAGGCATCATGTCATGAACTATTTTATCAATTAAATTGCCTTCTTCTTCTTTTACTTCGTTTTTAGTTTTGAGGTTAGAAGGTATGTAAGTGGCACCTCCCCACTATATAGGGGGGCAAAAGAAGGAAAGCAATCTTAACTTAATTATTTCTCTCTCCTTTCTCTTTCACAACACTCAAAGCCAGGTAGAGACCGCACACTTTGGGCGTGAGCTCCATGTACACATTCTCCTCAACCAGTGACGCCTTCCACTGACACCATTGGAGGGCGTAGGAGAAATTTTGGGAAGAAACTATCCTCCCATAGTTTTGATCCATCACCTTCATGGCCGATAACTCGATCCTACGCTAGGGCACATAACAGCAGCTTATTCTTGCCCCCCCCCCCACCTCATGAATTTGGTCCCCTAAAATGCATCTGTAGTAGATCACTAGCAACACAACAACACTCAAGCCTTTATCCCACTATAGTGGGGTCGCCTATATGGATCCTGTGTCGTCATTGTGCCTTATCTTTAGTCATAATCTCACTAATGCCTAAGTACATCATGGCTTTCCTTATAGTTTCATTCCAAGTCTTTATTGATCTACCCCTCCCCCGTTTAACATGTCTAGTGACTAAACTCTCACAACGCCTAACAGGTGCCTCTAATGGTCTTCTTTGTACGTGTCCAAACCATCTTAGTCAAGCTCCTCGCATCTTCTCTGCAATTGGTGTCACTCATGTCTTATCCCTGATACATTCATTCCTAATTTTATCAAGTCTCGTGTGTCCACACATCCACCTAAGCATTTTCATCGCCGCAACTCCCATTTTTTGCTCTAGGTACACAATTCACTGCCAAACACTCAGAACCATAAGAGCATCCCTAGTCCAATTGCGGTACGGTAAAACTTGCCTTTAAGTTTTAATGATACTTTACGATCACATAAGATTCATGACGCGCCTCTCCACTTCAACCAACCTGTTTGGATTCAATGTATCACATCTTTATCAACACCTCGATCTTTTTGAACTATCGATCCAAGATATTTAAAGCACTCACTGCGGAAAATATCTTGATCACCCAACTTAATAACGGAGTCATCCGTCCTTGATCTGCTAAATTTAAGATCCATATACTCCATCTTTGCCCTGCTCAACCTAAAACCCTTCTTTTCTAAATTGTCTCGCCAAGATTCAAGTTTTGCGTTTACACCCTCGCGCGTCTCATCGACCAAAACGATATCATCCGCAAACAATAAACACCAAGATATTGCTTGTTGGATATTTTCGGTGAGCTCATTTAAGATAAGAGTAAAGAGATAAGGGCTTAAAGCTGAACCTTGATGTAAGCCAACAGTGATAGGGAATTTATGTGTTAATCCTCTAGATATTCTCACCATCGTCACTGAATTTGTATACATATCTTTGATTATGTCAATGTATGATACATTTACACCTTTCTTTTCTAAGACTCTACATAAGATCTCCCTTGGAACCTTATCATAAGCCTTCTCAAGATCGATAAACAGCATATGCAAATCTTGCTTTTTTCTGGATAGTTGTCAATGAGTCTCCTCAAAAGATGTATAGCTTCCATGGTCGACCGCTTTGGAACGAATCCAAATTGATTCTCCGAGATGCTAGTCTCGCGTCTTACTCTTCTTTCTATTACTCGTTCTCATAGTTTCATGGTATGACTCATTAATTTAATTCTTCTGCAATTAACACAATTATAATTACTCCATATACTCATTCCCATAGTTGCCATAGTAGATCATTAGCAAGATTAGTTTATTTTGTCAATAATCAATTATGCATTACAATATTTAGAGAAACTTCGACTTGACAGAATAAAGGACTAATCATTAAAAGTATAGCTCTGATGTAGGCTTGCCCTCCGACACAACTACACGGATTAACGGTTCGAGGACGCTCTCCACGTTCCAATTCTACTGTCACACCAACGAAAACGCAGCCATGCGATTTTGCAATTTTATCAAACAAATGCTAACGTACGGGTTAGCTACACCCTTAGAGATCGAATAAGGGTTATAGGACAATATTCTCTCAAGCTAAAAGGACTCACCCGGTCCGTTCGAGCGAGTGTTGTACCAAAAGAGATCCACCGAAAACTAACGATTCGGAAAAGGTAGATCTCTCCCAACAAAAAGAAAACGAGGTTCGTCAATCCTCACGAACTTAAATAAATCAAGATAAACAACAAAAATCGATAGAAGAAACAAAACCACGATTAAATCAACGTTATCGAAGGCAACGCCAAAGTTTACCCACACAAGAACAATCTAGAGGGAAACACACAAAATGTAGAGATTTCGTTACCCCGCTCGGAAATAGATTCTCCAAAATATGATCGCTCTTCAACGATCCCACCGGAGTCGCGCCGAATGGAGAGAAACACATCTTCCCTCTTCGCTTCACGTCGAAGATGATTCCACGAGATCACGGATCTTTTCACCTTGGTCGTAATCCACCAAGAGGGGGGAACTTGGGTGGCCGAAATCTTCAAGGGAGGAGGAGCCCCGTCGGCTTGCAATATTAGAGAGGAGGAGGGAGGAATTGTGGAAGAAATTAGAGAAGGGGAGGAGAGGAGGAGAGAGGAGGGAGGCCAAAATTTCCAAGGAGGGCAATGAGGGGGGCGGCTAGAGGAGGGAGAGAGACCAAGGAGAATCTAATTTTAGGTTTTCTTTTCATCAATCTTACCACATCCTTCAACAACATGGCCTTATATAAGGCTTACAAACATCCGGGCTATATGCAGACCAATTTAAATAAAATGAACAGATTTGGCTAAACGCAGGCCAAAATAAAATACTACCAAATTAAAACAATGCAACAAGGAAATACATAAATATAAGTAAACATTATAATTATTAAATATGAGTCTTGCGCCGAGGGCGGAGGTTGTAGCGTCGATCACAAAGGCCGCCACGGCGCCGCAAGTCTTTGGATGGAGAGGGCGAAAGATCTTCCGCAAACGTGTCGGCTCCATCATCATCAACATGTTGGGGGTCATCGTCTCCATCAAGCTCCTTAATAAAGAATAGTGTAGGCTTATAGTATTGTCAAGCATACAATGTGTCAAAATATTTTAAACCTTGCAAAAATTTTCGTGGGGGAGGGAAATTGAATATCAACATGAAAACAATAAGAAATTGTTGACAAGACTGCTCAATTTAGCTGGAAATTCATGGATGTTAATTGTTGAAGTTGACTTGAGCTGCTTGAAATTGTTGAGTTTAGGGGGTACAAAAGTGTAATTATATAAATTAACAGTTACTCGGTCACTATTATATGCACCAAGAAAACAGATCAAAGAAATGCTCACCTTCCCGTTCTTAGCATCAAGTGTTTAAGAAATCCATGGTGAGTGTGAACATTATATGGAGAAAGACCAAGATTTTGATCCCACCAACAATTTTGAATAATTGCAAGTACCTATAAGATCAGCTAATAATTGAAACAATCAAGCCAGAAATATTGGCAAATAAATATGTCAAAAATATTATCCTGTTCAACAATTTTGAGGCAGTTAGGTGCATTTAAGACCTCAATGAAATTCAACTTAATAATAGACACACCAAAAATCCAATCCAGTAATTCAACACAGATGAAAAAATAATGACCAAAATGAGGTCATCGCCAAACAATACAACAACAACAACATAACCCATATAGTCCCCAATCATTGGGGGTATGGGCGGGGGAAGATTGGAAACAGACCTAACCTTTGGCACTATGCACAAAGTGGCTTCTCTCAGAGGAGAAAGACCTAACCTTTGACAATAAATGCACAAAGTGGCTGCTCACAGACAATATATTGTTTGTCATCGCCAAACAATATACACTGAAAAAGCACACTTTAGGACGGACTAAATTTAAAACTTCATTCGGTTTTTGGCATTCTACTTGCTTTGTGGTAGGAAAAGCAACCAGAAAAAAGCAATAGTTTTTTTTTTGTATGAAAAGACATTTTTTCTACACGGCATAACACCAAGTGACTTGGCTCAGTTTGGGAGAGCAGTACGGGTAGGTCCCGGTGAAAAATGGAGCTCTGGTGAAAAATGAAGCTTCCAATCTTCTGTGAGAAATAAAGCTCAAAATGAAATCTTTGGCTTTTCCAACCACAATGGAACTCCAAATATAGGCTACCCAAACATTATATTTCTCCCGTGAGATGAATTAAAAATGCAACTGGAGCAAAAACAAAGTACCAAATGGAGCCTTAAAAAAATTACCTTATTAGCAACTTCACTTTGTAGAAGACATTTATTAATATGTAGCACCTTATCAAAAAATCCAGGAGCATGCAATCCTAGTGCATAATCATTCTCAGTCAAATCCTGGTTCCCATTGGGTGCATCTCTAGGCACCCATCTCTGGGCACCAAAGGAGAACTCCATCTTAAAAACAAAAAACAAACATCTTGATCATCTATAAAGAGTAAAATATAATTAAACACTAATAGAAAAATGGAGCAGTTGAACCTTGTTTCGGTAGTGAAACTGGATATCGCAGGGTACTATTGGCATGAAAGTACATTCTTTTTCGCAATCCCTGGAGGAAAAATTGCCCACATGAATGATCAAATCTCGAACTTGTTGCTCCTTGGCCTTCAGTTGTGCCTCAT
The DNA here is from genome assembly GCA_033032865.1 of Dactylorhiza incarnata. Classification (NCBI taxonomy): domain Eukaryota; kingdom Viridiplantae; phylum Streptophyta; class Magnoliopsida; order Asparagales; family Orchidaceae; genus Dactylorhiza; species Dactylorhiza incarnata. The sequence goes on along the minus strand of JAWHQI010000104.1, from coordinate 6,091,409 downwards.
AGAGCAGATTCTGGGTCTTGCAGCCACCACAGTAGGAAGTGTATTCACACGGCGCTTCAACAAAGTCCAAATGAGGGGTAATTGTCTTCAACTTCGTTACCTGCTATGTTCTCATTATATCAACAGAGTGGACAAGACAATCGCAATTCATATAAATGAATTATTGTTTGGTAGTGAGTAGGTTTACCAAGTATGATTTAGTAAATTTTGTAAATTTGATTTTAAACAATCATGGAATGAATGCTGAAATTATTTATTTATTATGGGAACAAAATACTGAACTATTTGGAGCACAATGAAGATTTAATAAATCATTAAGTAATACACGTTCAAATCCCTTAAATCCTGTTGTTGCCAGGATCAAAGCCAAATTGAGTCAAATCCTCGATTATGAAATTGAAGATTTAAATACCTCGAAAATCATTTGAATGAATTTACCATAATCCCAGCTTAAATCTTGGATAAATCCAGTAACAGTTTAGTTAATTTTCGGAGTGTTAAATTCCTAAAAGTAATATGATTTGTAATATATATAATTTGATTCAACTCTTGAAAAATATATGGAAGCAAAAAAAATAATAAATTCTTAAATTATATTTGTTGGAGATCTAAAATCTGAATAAATGGAGGTCTCTTGAAATATTCAAATTTAAAATGTATATTCAGCTCATTCTCATTTTTGGATCTCCAAATATGAAATTCAATTCTCTTATTGAGAAAATTTATTGGGATTGATTGAGACAGTAAATCATTCCTTCTATGGTGCAAAGTCATGAGCATGTATATGACATCACAGCAGGTTTTGATCACTTAGCCCGTCAATCATAGAGAGAAAGTCAACCTTTAGTTTTCATCTCTCTTTGACTGTTGAATCTAGAGAGCTCTAAAACCCTAAATTTTCTTTCTTGATCTAGATTTGCAAGATTCATTATTGATCAAGATTCATAAATCAAATGATGTTGTACTCTTAAGAGCCACCCATTCTTCAGTTTTGATGCAAACTATCCTTCATTTCATGTTTTCTCCACCTTTGAAATGTAGACATCTGAAATCAATTGGTATTTCTGGAATTCTCACAGAATCTACTCATAATCCATCAAACAGGGTAGTTCAGAATATCAACCCCTCATTTAGGTTGAATGGAAGAAATTAATTACAATTGTCAGGTAAAGAAATAAGTCTTGCTATGAAATCTTAAAAGAATCACTTTATTATCATTACAATGCTCCCCTATATATAGCCACAAGGAGGGGAACCAAATACACAATAGGAGATGTGGGACTAACTCTAACGAGGAAGAATGGGCCTTATAATTGGGTCTTAATACAAGAAAGCTATATAAATACCAACACTCCCCCTCAAGAAGGACGAAAGATATTCACTAAGCACATCTTGTCACATAACCTAGATAAATCAAGTGAGCTAAGTCATTTAAAAAGACAATCGGTCACTTGCTCTTTAGTAACAACATGTCCCAGCTTCAGTACCACACTACAGTTTTTCCTTGATAAAAAATATGTCGATCTCTATATGTTTGGTTCTGCCATGTTGGATTGGGTTATTTGCAATGTTAATAGCCTACTTGTTGTCACACAACAATATCATTTGCCCCCTTTGATCCGTCTTGAGTTCTCCGAGCAGGTATTTCAACCATAATATCTCTACCACAACTAAGGTTATGGCCCTGTACTCTGCCTCGGTTGTAGACCTCGCAACTACAGTCTGCTTCTTGCTCCTCCAGGAGACCAGATTGCCCCCTAAAATCATGCAATATCCTGCGTGGACCTCATGTCATCAGCACAACTAGCCCAATCAGAATCGCAATAGCCCTCTATATTCAAATGTCCATTCTTCTGGAAGATCAGCCCCTTTCCTGGTGCACTCTTCAAGTACTTTAGAATGTGATACACAGCATCCATGTGACCCTCCCTAAGATCATGCATATAGCGGGTCACCACACTTATACCAAAGGATATGTCGGAACGGGTGTGACTCAGATAGATCAAGCGGCATACCAACCTCTAGTACCTCTCTTTATCAATTAGCTCTCTTGCCTCAGCACTGAGCTTGGACTTCTGGTCAAGGGGGGCAACTGCAGGCCTGCGCCCCAGCATACCTGTCTCATTGAGCAGATCTAGCACATACTTCCGTTGAGATAGAACGATCTCTCCCACACCTTGAGCTACTTCAATCCCAAGGAAGTATCTTAGTTGCCCCAAGTCCTTTACCTCAAACTTCTTGCTAAATCTCGCCTTCAGCTAAGCAATTTCACTCTCAACATCACCAGTAATAATCATATCGTCCACATATACAGCAAGCATTGTAGTGTGAACTCCACATTGCCTAAATAACACTGTATAGTCAGCATTGGTCTGTCGATATCTCATGTCTATCATGGCTCTTCTAAACCTGCCAAACCAGACACGAGGAAACTGTTTCAGCCCATAAAGAGACTTCATGAGTCTACACACCTTTCCTGCCATTTGTTGCGTGTCAAATCCCGGTGGTACCTTCATGTACACTTCTTCCAACAAATCCCCATGAAGAAAGATATTCTTCACGTCGAGCTGGTGTAGTTTACATCCCCCGTTCACCGCCAAGGATATCAGTATCTGCACCGTGCTCATCTTTGCGACGGGTGCAGAGGTCTCATCGTAGTCGATGTCATAAGTCTAAATGTACCCCTTTGCTACCAATCGGGCATTGTAGTGCTCAACCCGACCCTCTGGGTTTCGTTGTACAGTGAAAACCCACTAGCACCTAATTGTTTTTTTTCTTGTTGGTAGCAACACAAGATCCCAGGTTTTATTCTTTTCTAATGCGTGAAGTTCTTCTAGCATTGCATCTTTACACTGAGGATCCTCCTTAGCAACCTGCCAACACTTAAGAATAGACACAATGTCCAAAAGATGCAATGAATTCTCCATATATAGGGGATATACTCGAGTATGAAACAAACTGGGCAATATCATGAGGAAAGCCATATCGATCTGGTGTGACTCACGCATTGCTGCGAGACCTCCGCCTTACCGATAAGGGAGTGGAGGTAGGGAGATAAGGGATCATATCACTTGGGTATTCTGAGGTTGAGGTGGATGGTGTATGTGACGCAGGAGTCAGAACCGGCAGAGGCAAAGGACTTGACACAAGTGGCACTGTAGGCATTGTATCCTCACTCTGTTGTCTTCTCCTTGTATACACTTTCAGCTGCCCCTGAGCCTGAGGTCCACCATCCACAAATCCATTTTCCTCAGGCACCGGCATCACAGCCTGTTAAAATGAATTCGAGAAGCGGGAACTAGGCGCAGGAACACTACAACCATACCAAGCTAAGTAACCAGCACAATAGAAGGACAAGAATCAGGTATTTGTTATCTCTTTACAATGCGAGGTATACATGGCGAGACATGATTTATCCGACAACAAGATGGAGAAGAACAGAAACAAACAAACAACTGGCGAACAGTAAAACTGAGACCGCCAGAGACCGCTGAACTGTCAGACCGCACGGAACCACTGAGATCGCGCGAACAGCATAGGTCATCAACCTGCTATCTGTCAGACCGCCAACTCAGACCGCACGAACTGCTGACTTATTGAACTGCTGAGAAAACAACCTGTCCGCACTTCTTGACCGCCTGACCGCTTGGTCGCATAATCACAGAAGCTGCCCGCGAACAGAGAAGAGAAACTGCATAGACTGTCGCCTGACCGCAACTCAGATCGCCTGACCGCTAGATCACCTGATCGCTGAGCTTGCTGCGAACAACCCAAGAACTACAACAGAGATCGCACAGTAGGAGACCGCTGGCGAACTGGTTATTCAAAGCTGGGAAAGGAAGAAGATTGCTGACTGCTGGCCGCTAACCTACGAACACAACAAACGATCAACACAACTTCCAGACCACGCGACCTCAAAAGTGAGACCGGCACAAACAACCCAAGCTTTAGTTCTTACAGTTCTCGTCTAGAATGACGGGCCCTGCACCTCTATTTATAGGCAAACAGACGGATCCGTCACCGCCCAAAAGAGGTACAATAACCACCCATCCAGATCACGTGCGGTCTCTGCAAACCAGACCGCCCGATCACCACAACAGGAAGACAACTTGCACAAGCAGTCAACCACCAGAGAAAACCCGCGCAGACCGCGCGGTCTCTGCGGTCTCCCTTTATTTAGACCGCCCAGCACCTTTCGCTTCTACTTCAAAAATTCAACACAGCCGACTCCACGCTTGGCACAAGAGGACAAGGGATACTCATTATCCGCCTCTCACCACCAGGGTTATCCTCCCTCTCTCGCCTCATACTATCTATAACGAGCGAGTCCCCAAAGGGCGAGTCAACCGGAGAGGAATAATATGGCTCATGCTCTCGAAATGTCATCCATACTAACGAATAATCTTCTCTCCATCGAATTCCAGCATACATACCCCTTTTGGGTAGCCGAATACCCAACAAAGACATTTCGGAGTCTTTGAATCCAATTTTCCCACTTTTGATCTATTGTCTTGCACAAAGCATACACAACCAAAAATTTTGAGGGAAAGAATATCTTCATTCTTCCCTCGCAGCATCTCAATTGGTGACTTCAAATTCAATACTCACGAGGGCATCTGATTGATCAAATAGGCCGTTGTCAGAATAATTTGCACCCACAAGTACTTAGGCACCTTCATTGATATCATCAAACTCCGAATTACTTCAAGAAGATGTCGGTTCTTTCGTTCAGCTACTCCATTCTGCTCTGGTGTGTATGGACAAGTAGTTTGATGTTGGATTCCTTGTGATAACAAGTACTTCTCAAATGCTCTGTTGGTATATTCTGTCTCATTGTCAGACCTCAACACTTTCACAACTTCACTGTATTAAGTTTAAACCCCTCTGTGGAAATCCTTGAAGCAGGCAACCACATCACTTTTTTTCATCAAATAAAGTCAAGTCACACGAGAGAAACAGTCAATGAATGACACAAAATACCGAAATTCATTCACAGTAGGTGTAGGACATGGTCCCCAAACATCAGAATGTACTAGGTTAAAGGGATAATAACTCCTACTGCCAGAACTAGAATAAAACTTTCTGGTATGTTTTCGCAACTCGCACGCATCACATACAAGTCTGTCATGATTAGCTCTCTTAAACAAAAGGGGATACATCTGACTCAAAATAGAAAAAGAAGGATGACCCAAACGCCGATGATGTAGTAGCAAGTCCTCCACGCTCCTCCCAGCTCCTGCGGCACCTCTACAATGGTTGAAAGCGCTGAGTCCATACTTTTCCTGTCCAGGTACCACAAGATACAATGTCATGTGTCAGTCCTAAGTCTCCTGTCGGTCTCCTTCTTTTGGAAGATCACCTTCGGGATATCAAACAAAACAACACATTTTAGTTGGGATATAATGACACTAATGGATAAGAGATTCGCAGGAAATGAAGGAGCATGCAAGACATTGGACAAAGTCAAGGTGTTGGTACATTGCACAGTATCCTTACCAACCACTGGCTGAGTTGTGTCATCGGCAGTTGGTGCGCAAATCTAGCACACCGCTATAGGCGGTAGTGAGACTGCGGCACGAAACGGCAGTGTACCGATCGTTCAAGTAATATAAAATGTGGGAGTGAATCCCCAAGTATCGATCTCGAAAGAACACAGTAAGGTAGAGTTTACTCTTGAGGAAGGACTTGAGATTGAAGTCCTTTAATCGAATGGAATGCGGGAGATTTGGTTTGGATTATGGAAAATAAAATAAAATAACTACAACTACTCTTATGCAATGCCGCTATGCAATGCTTCGCTTGGCGAGATGGAAAACTACGTAGGCCTTGAGCACACTACTTCGCAAGGGCGGATGGACGAGAAGGCAAGCGGATGGAGTGGTTCACACTGGCGGAAAGGTTTGAGGGCCGTTGGCACCTCTTAGCTTGGCGGATGAAAGAGTAGGCACACGGAATGGGCGAGTAGGCTAGCGGAATGAAGTGGAGGGTGGAGTGGATTTGGTGGCGCACCTCTAGTGACTAATAAACATACAACAACATTTCATAAACATGAATTATCATGAAGAGCAAATATGTTTATAGCACAACATCATCAATAAAATGAAGAACACAACCAAATACATTCACACAAGTAGAGAAAAATGCAAGAGATACGACCGAATCCGGAGGCTTGTTGTAGATTCTCGGTAGGAATCGTAGGGTTGTCAATCCGCGTCCTAGCTCAGTCCCAACTATCTTTCGGGGTAGAAGAGGGATGTCACTTCCTCCCAATGGATCCGTCTTCTCCGGTAAACTACAATCCGGCCACGTCCGATGCGAAGAACTCTTTGCTTGGTGATGAAGATGAGGGTGGAATCCTCTCCTTGAAGCACTTGGATGATGGAGGCGGCCGAGAGGATGCTCCGGCTCAAGATTTGAGCCAAGAATGTGTCCGGAGCACCTCCAAATGGTGGGCGGTGATGGAACGGCGGACTGGAACGGAGCGGGAACCCTTAGGCGCGGGAAAGAAGATGGATCGGGCGAACTGCGGATTAGGTCGAGATCTGCAACTTTTATAGAAAAAGTCAGAAATTTGGTCACGCGCGGTCGAACGCACGACCGTGCGTGAACCATGCGATATTAATCAAGAAAAAAGACCGGGAAGACGAAGCAGGCGCGCCCGTGCGTTTTACTCACGCACGGTCGAAGCCGCACGTGCGTAAAAAACGCACGGGCAAATCCAGATGGCCAAAAACAAGGCTAAACAGGTCGATCGTGCGATTCCTTCACGCACGGGCAACTGCCCGTGCGTAGAGACGCGCGATCAACGACAGAACATCATTTTCCTCCACAGAAGAGAACGCACGATCACATACGACCGTGCGTCAAGGAAAACGCACGACCGTGCGATATACGCAGACATGAATTCTGGAATAATGGATGAACCGTCCACCTGCATCAGCCACAACACAGCTGGGAATACCCATCCAGCTCAAGCATAAACGCATAAAAAGAATGGGGAGCACATTGTGCTTGCCCCCAACAACAAAGCGCACAATTGCACACAACAATAGGCCAAAAAGTGCACTTCGTGTGAGAAGAGTGAACCAGTGAAATATAAGCATTAATGAACTAAAAGTGAAGTGCAAATGCAGGAAAACTAGCCCAGATGAGTCCATAAAAGTGTATATAAATGGGACTCGTCAGCAGTCTGAATGTGCTATGGGACTATTAGGGGAGTGTACGAAAGGAACTCACTAGCATCTCCAGTGACATGTCGGGAAGCACCCGAATCGACTATCCAATCTGGTGATCTAGTGGTGGATATAGATGTGAGGGCAAGAGTATCACAAGTACCAGTTGCTGAGTGAGCAAAAGACGCAATGTTACCCCTGGATGAAGCTGCATAGAGTGCGTCATTAACCATACCCTTCTGTTTTCTCCGCATCAACTGAGAGTAAGCATCCAAAATCTCATGCTCCTTTGAGTAACTCATATCAGTCATACTCCTTTCTGCCTCTTCTTATGTTATCATCAAGTTTGTCTGGTAGCCTCCTCTTCCACTACCTCTACAACCGCCCACGGCCGCGACCACGACTCCCAAACTGTCCCCGTCCACCTGCATCTTACTCCTTTGGTGGCTTGGGGCAAGCCTGTCGTAGATGACCTATCTCACCACAATTGAAACTTTGTCGTGTCTCGCTCTTATATCCTGTGTGCCCTGAATTGGTGACCACTAGAGCCGATTTCACTCCTGAAAGTGTAGCCGCACCAGACTGTAGTCTAATCCTGCTCTCCTCATGCATCATGGTTGATATTGTCGCATCCAAAGAATTTTTGGTTGAGCGAGTAGTATTGCACACCTTGGCTCAAATGCTAAGTTCAACCCCCACAAACTGCATTTTCCGTCTCTGAGTATCTCGGTCCCCTTTAGTGCACTCGAAATCTTTGCAACATGCAGCTGGTGAGAAATGATCATAGTGTGCCCACAGTCTGCGACATACTCCTGGATCAATCGATCTCCTTGTGTTACTGTCTCTATTTCCCTCTCGATCTGAAACACTCTCATGTTGTTGTCGACTCCCGCATTGATCCTCTGCAGCTCCGCCAAACATCACTCACGGTCTCTATGTCATCTACCGTGACAGCGATAGACGCAACCATCGAGTTTAGAAACCAAGTGTGTAGCAGGCTATGTGTAGTCTTCCACTCATTGTACCCAACCGAGTCCCTTTCTGACTCACCCTTCTCACCAGTTAGGTAGCCCTCCAGGTTCCTCTCCGGGAATTCCCTCTTCACACGACGCGACCAGCTCAAGTACGTAGCTGATCCATCGAGTTTCAGCTCCACCAGAGGAAAATCCAACTTCACTGGAGGCGGTTATGACTGAGGAGAGCCCTCACCTTTAGACATCCACAAGAACTCAAAGAACACCTTTAGGTCCGCCTCCTCCATCTTGGTAATCAAATTCTCCATGACGAGCTCGCCAACCCTACCTGCTAGTTAGAAGATCTTGTATGGAGATAGGAGGCTTGCCCGGACTGCATTGGTATTCGCCCAGCCTTCAAAGGTTGCAGCACCTCTTTCTAGTATTCGCAAGCTCCTTCACCTTGTATTCGCCCAAACGGAGGACAGCATCACTTCCATCAGATGGAGTTCGCACAAACTTGCTATTCGCACAAACATCATGTCTATATGTGGTCCAAGGAGTTCGCAACTCCTCTTGACGAGCTTTCACGTGGCCTCTTTTCTGTCAGCAGCTAAAACATTTTTCCTTGTTAGAACCTCCAAACTTGCCGCCAGAGTTCGCGCCTCCTCCGTGGAGTCCGCACAAGGTCACGTCCAACTGTGGTATCTGCCGCTGCTACTAGAATTTACACGAACTAATGGAAGCTACATACTTGTCGGGCCAGTTGTTGTATCCGCCCAAGCTGGTGTCCATCCACTCCTTCTGGAGTTCGTCTGCACCTCCTTCACACGGTTTGGTGTTCGCGCCTTTGTTGGAGTTAGTCCAAGGGTCACGTCCAACTCCATCCTTCAAACCGTCCATGATGTGTGCGAACACTAGCGTCTTCCAACTCTGCACAAGCCTGGTCGCACGCCTTTCTGCTACCGCACCTCTCAAGCGTTCAACCGTTTCTTCATGCTTCTCTCTCTACCCTAGCTGGAGTTAGCAGCTCCTCAGCTCGCACCTGTCCGACAGCGGCTTCTCTGCGGAAGCTTTACGGAGTGTCTCAACCCTTGTTCGGCAGCCAACCGCGAGCTCGCCAAACCCAGCGCGCCGATCACGAGTTTTGCTCGGTGGGATCGTGTAGATGGAATGCGGAACTCGAACCTATCTATGATACCATAAAGAAATAAGCTTTGCAATGAAATCTTACAAGAACTACTTTATTATCATTACACTACTCCCCTATATATAACCACAAGGAGGGAAACCAAATACACAATAGGAGATGGGGGACTAACTCTAAGGAGGAAGAGTGAGCCTTATAATTGGGCCTTTATACAAGAAAGTTATGGAGAGGACTGTTAAGCCATATTATTAGAACGGGCTGGATTCGAAAGTTGCGTACTTCAAATTTTATGGTGATGTCTTTGGAAATACATGCAGACTGAAATTAGTGAGAACTGCCCATCCTTAACGGTCTCACCATAACCAAGGAAATCTGGGATGCTGTTGGTCAGAAATAATCCAGGATGCAAGATTTTGTACTAATTTATGAAATCAATACTATAGTTTCATCAGCAAGGTAGACATTCATAGAATGTTATAATCTTATGTAACAACTCAACCCACAATACTAGAATAAGAATGTTGAGAACTAGAAGAAATATTGAATAAATATTACATGATACCTCGATATATACACAGAAAGAACTCAAACCAATATTAGAGGTGTGCGACAAAAATAAGAAGCAAAAACATGGGACGTTATAGTGAGTTTTTACAGTGGGCTTTAATTCCACTCTCACCATCAAGATACAAGTATATGTCGGTCATCCCCAGCTTGGCCATATTATCGGTGAAAGTGTCACAGCTCAGACTCTTGGTAAAGATATCTGTCAGTTGATCTTAGGATTGGACGAACGGTGTGCAGGCGTTGCCTTTCTCCAGGTGAGTTTTGATGAAATGTTTGTCCATTTCAACATACTTTGCTTTGTCATGTTGAACAAGAATATGAGCAATATTGATAGTCGCAATTGAGATGTATGGGTTGTCCATCTTGTAGCTCTAGATCCTGCATTATAAACTGAAATTATAGTCTCTCGCATATATCCCTTGTGGCATTGCTCTGTATTCTGCTTTTGCACTGGGTCTTGCTATCATATTTTGATTCTTCTCCAAGCCACGAGAATCCCCCAACAAAGGAACAATATCATGTGGTGGGTTTTCGGTCATCTTGGCTTTCAACCCAGTCAACATTCGTGTATATATTAACATTTGCATGCTTGTTCTGCGAGTATAGGATTCCGCATTTGGGAGACTTCTTCAAGTATTGTAGCACTCGTACAACAACTTCATGATGTCTCAATCTGGAAGAATGCATGTACCTGCCCAGGATCCCAACTGCATATGTGATATCAGGAGGAGTGTGTGTGAAGTAAATAAGCCTTCCCGACAATATTTGGTATTTAACGGAGTTCACTTTCTCATCATATTTGTCTTCATCAATTTTACAATCACTTATACCAAGTTGAGAACCGGAAGAAATAGTATTTCCAAGTTGAGAACCGGAAGAAATAGTATTTCCAAGTTGAGAACCGGAAGAAATAGTATTTCCAAGTTGAGAACCGGAAGAAATAGTATTTCTAAGTTGAGAACCGGAAGAAATAGTATTTCCAAGTTGAGAACCGGAAGAAATAGTATTTCCAAGTTGAGAACCGGAAGAAATAGTATTTCCAAGTTGAGAACCGGAAGAAATAGTATTTCCAAGTTAAGATCCGGAAGAAATAGTATTTCCAATCTAAATAATAAATATTACATGACACATTTATATATGCACAAAGAGAGGAGACCTTAAACCTATATTAGAGGTGTGGGATAAAATAAGAAGAAGAAAAAACATGGGCATTTATAGTGGGCATTTACGGTGCATTTTAATTCAATTGTATTGACCGCTCTTATTCATCCAAGTCTAACTGAACGGCACAGTTTTATCCTTTTCCATGGATGGCCGACGAGTACTTACCCGGACGTCTCTCATCCAAGGACTATTCCCATCGAAACATGCTTAAATACAGAGTTTTCCAACACAACTTCAACGCATATTTGGAAAAGGTGTCTAATATTAGAAGGTCCAAATTATTACTTAAGTCTATCAACTTTCCCTCAAATTCTGATAGAAAATTCAGTTCATCCCGCAACTGCTTTCATCTAGAAGTTTATCAGAAGGTACCTTACTTATGGCCTCTCTGCCCCAAAGACACTATCCACCCTCATCGGACCACCCTCGTCGGATTTGAAATGGTACATCTTAGAAAAAAATTTGCTTGAACTAAATATGTTATGATTGCGACTCATCGGGCCCACGGCGCCTTGTCGAGCATTGTTGAAGAGGATCGGCGACACGGACCAGCGGTGGAGCACGAGTTTTGGGCCCATTCAGGGACGATTGGCTACATTTCATATTTGGCGTCTCCAGATCGAAGATCCCACTCGGCGGATGTGTACCGATTTTCGTTTGCTTGCAATTTCATATATTATATTATTGTTTTTAGTTATTATTTAATGTAATCGGTCCATTACATTAACGTCTAATCATAATCGTTGATATAAAGGTGTCCTAAGTAGTTCTATTATAAATAAGAGTGTGGGGGGCAGCCGTCATGCTATTGCAGAATTTGGAGAGCCTTCTTCCCGGATTTCGGCGATCATCTCGCGGTGATGACTCAGTGAGGCCCTAGGTGACGACTCCTAGGTATTTTCCACATCCCTTTTGTATCCTCCCTACACGACCACTGATTTTTTTCCTTCCCCTAGACCCCCACTGATACCCCCACAGCCAACCCACACGGTATCCAGTAAAAGAGGACTAAACCCCGATTTTCCTACCGTAACCCACGACCCTCTCAGTTCCGCCGCCAAAGTAACGAGCCCCCTCCGATTTTTCTACAGCAATCCACACCTCTTCCTAAACCTGCCGCCAATTCCTTCCAGAACATGAACTTTCTGCCCTTTTTCAACACCATGAGCATCCTCAACCCCCCACTAAAGGTCACGCTCCAACCTTGTAATCCCACACTGCATGCAGGCAGAATTCATGCATCAGGAAATCACAACCTTCACTGATTCTCTGAACTCATTGCCTGGTCCCACCCCCTTAACCCCCAAACAGCCACTCCCCATCTTCCAAGTCCCCACCAAAACTTGTAGCAATCCTTTCCAGGAATCCCATCCCAAGAAGCAGCTCACCCCCCCCCCCCCCCTCCTGTTCCAATAAACCCCCCAACCCTTCTTTGATACACAGCCTGAAAGCACCCAGCAATCTAAAACCTATAGATCCATGATTCCTCCTAACCGCCGCCATCCACCAAGTATTTATTAGCATTCCTCCACTATGTATCACGGGGATGGAAACGGGATGCGGGATGCGATACGAAACAGATACGGTAAACGTGAATTTTAAAAAAAAATAAGGATACGGGAAACGTTTTTAAATTTTTTTAATTATTTTAATATAAGTATTAATTAATGTTAATATTAACATCATTAACTGTGCTAATATTAAGAGACAATCCTCGACTGAGTTTGTTTGATTTGAGTATTTTTCAACATAGATTTATATTTCCATGCAGGAAACGAAGAAATCCTCAACTGCTATTCGACTAATACATATAATAATCAGTTTGTTTGTTTTGAGAAGTCAGGTTGTTTGATATAATGGAGAAATGTAGCAAGAAAATCAAAAGATAGCATCCAGAGGTGTCTCAACGCAGATATAGCAAGAAAATGTAAATATAGCTTGGCTACAGGAAGATGCGGATACATGCACGAACGAAGAGAAGTTATAATTAAGGGAAAAGCAGATCCCCTAGCTGTGATTATATATTTTCCGTGAAATACACTTATCGGAGTTGTAATGGTGTAGTCAGAGTCGCAGTCGCAGTCATCTAGGGACTGAGCTTGCAGAGCAATCGGAGCCGCACTTGCCTAGGGGTTACCGCGGAAGGTGGAGTCTTGCTTCATGAGACCGCTGCGAAATGTAGGTCAGAATAGTGCGAGAGATGATAGCTCTTGCAGGGGAAGAGCAGAGAAAGGGGTTTAGGAGACGCACTCACCTGTCGAAGGGCTTTCGACGCAGAGCTTCGGCTGCAGGGGAGAACGACCTAGAAATGCTTCGGGGGAGAACGATGTAGAGCGAGGAGAGCTGCGACGGGCTTTTGACACAGAGATTCGGTTGCGGGGGTCGGGGGAGAACGACACAGATCGAGGAGAGCTGCGGGGGTCGTGCGCATGAGTCGTGAACTATAAAACTCAAATTATATCAGGCATGAGTCCTGAGTCGTGCGTGACGTGTGAACGAGAAAAGCGGGAAACGCGTATCCGCAAGCGGGATAAGCGTTTCCCACATAAATTTTATTATTCAATTTAAATATTGCATTTCCTACGTTTCGGAAACGCGTTTCGAGCATTCCCGGGCATTCCCCGTATCCGATACGCGTTCGAGCCGATACGCGAAGCGCTTTTAAGTATTCGTGCTTCGTAGTTCCTCCATCATCTCCACCTCCGGACAGCGGTTTCCACCACCCAGATCACTGGATCTCCACCCTACGGCAACATCCCCTTGCTCGGTGAGTGATTTATCGTTGTATGGATCTCCTTACTAATATATGGTGTTTTGATTTTCGTGCTTGCTTGGATATCTTGAATTGTGAGTGTTTGTTCTAGATAATTAGAAAACTTAAGAATAATAATGCTTATAAATATTAACACTCCAAAGGATATGCTTTGCAGACACTCTGTACTAAACTTTGATGTATAGCAAAAGAAGGTTTGTAATGCATTACGTCATTAGATTAATAAGAGCCATTTGATTATTTTATTTAATACTATTTTTTTAAAATACTAACTGCCGACAACGTGCAGTGTGTTTTAGTGTGTTTTTCAGAGCCCAATTTGAAATGATTGGCAATGCTATTATTTTTAAAATAAAAATGTCAGACAAAAAGTTTTTGACAACTTGCAACCTTGCATCACAATATAATGTTTCTGTTTTTTTTTTACATAATCAAAGATATGTATAAAAATTCAATGACGAGGATGAGGACATCTAGAGGATTAACACAGGAATTCTCTATCACTGTTGGCTTACATCAAGGTTCAGCTTTAAGCTCTCATCTATTTACCCTTATCTTAAATGAGTTTACCGGACATATCCAACAAGCAATACCTTGTTGTTTACTGTTTGCACATGATATCGTTTTGGTCGATGAGACGCCGAGGGTGTAAACGCAAAACTTGAATCTTGGCGAGAAACTTTAGAAAAAAAGTGTTTTAGGTTGAGCAGGGCAAAGACGAAGTATATTGATCTTAAATTTAGCAGTGCAAGAAGGACGGATGACTCCGTTATTAAGTTGGGTGATCAAGATATTTCCCGCGGTGAGTGCTTTAAATATCTTGGATAGATAGTTCAAAAGGATGGAGGTGTTGATAAAGATGTGATACATTGAATCCAAGCAGCTTAGTTGAAGTGGAGAGGTGTGTCATGGATCTTATGTGATCGTAAAGTATCATTAAAACTTAAAGGCAAGTTTAGCAGTACTGCAATTAGACCAGCGATGCTCTATGGTTCTGAGTGATGGGCAGTGAATTGTGTACATGAGCAAAAAATGGGAGTTGCGGAGATGGGAATGCTTAGGTGGATGTGTGGACACACGAGACTTGATAAGATTAGGAACGAATGTATCAGGGATAAGACAGGAGTGGCACCAATTGCAGAGAAGATGCGAGAAGCTCGAGTAAGATGGTTTGGACAAATACAAAGGAGACCTTTAGAGGCACATGTTAGGCGTTGTGAGAGTTTAGTCACTAGGCATGTTAAAAGGGGGAGGGGTATACCAATAAAGACTTAGAATGAAATTATAAGGAAAGACATGATGTACTTAGGCATTAGTGAGATTATGAATAAAGATATGGCACAATGGCGACAAAGGATCCATATAGCCGACCCCACTATAGTGGGATAAAGGCTTGAGTGTTGTTGTTGTTTCCTTTAACTTCATTTCATGCGTTTAAATATAGCAGAAAAATAGGATGAGTTGGTCTACTCTGTCACAAATGTTTTCGTGGACGCAAATATGGTAGGAGAGGTCGGGACAACAAAGCGTGACCCCACTGAGATTCGATCTTTATTCACATTCATTTCGAATTCTCGCATTATTGTTAATTTACTTAATTTGCATCTATTTAAGGCACGGGTAGGTCCAGACAGTGCATGCTTGGTTTATGTTTGAACTTTTTATTTATATTTGGTCTTAGGTTGAAAACAGACATGCTTAATAACAAATTCCAATTTTGGGCATCTTGAGGTTTTGGGGCTCCCACTTATTCTATCACCAACATCTCCCCTTTCCTCTTCATCCTCACGTGTATATTGTAGGAGTTTCGTCTTGGTTCATCCCCGAACCACGTATCATATTGTAGGAGATTTGACTCTTAAGACCATTTGTACGACCCAATACAAAATATCTGAAGTATTGTCAATTTTAGTTCAGTGTTATGGTCTCACATGACCCAATATCCAATTTTTTTATTTATGTTCGTGTTTTTTAGGTTTCAATGTATGTTTCAATCTATATTCGCATCTTTTAATTATCATGTGCAAGTCAATTTACTATTAGGCATTTTTAGTATTCTATGATAAGTCCAAATGTTCGGACTTATTACACTTATGTCAAATTGTAATGTTATAGATAGACCTATTGGGTCATGTATGACGATGTCTATGAATGAATGAAGTCTATTCCCTTTCCCCTTAGAGAGATTATGATAGCTCTCCATCCCGAGCACACCCCGCCTAGGCAGTCGCGGTTCCAGCTCCGCAGTATCCTCCACCGACGTCATCCCCGTCTTCGGCCATACTCCGGCAACTCTAACGACGTTCTACGGCAAGCCTGTAACATTCAGCATACATATACTAAGTTAATACTCATGATTTTATCTCTTTCCTAATGTGGCCTATAAATACTTCTGAAGAGGTCACTCATCCAAAAACTGATAGAGCTCACTTAAATGTCGAATTCCTAACAATACTCCGTCAACTGCTTTTAAAAGACACATCTAATATTTAAGGTCTAAAGTATTATTTAAGTATATTAACTTTTCTTATAATTTTGATTTAAGATTCAGTTCATTCTTGCATCTTCCTTCACCACATACAAGCAATCACTCATACTAAACAGGTGGTGGAGTTCAGTTAGAAACTCCATAATTAAGTGAGCTCTGAGTAGGAGTAGTTCACGGATATGTGACTTCCTGAGAAGTACTTTTATCCCGCATAAGGAAATGGATAAAACTATAAGGCTAGCTTAGTATGAGTTTGATGAATCAAAGCAAACAATACCTTAAATATTATGGGTTGGGTCGTTAGACAACCACATTATTTTGACTTTCAAATATGTTAAGAACATCTACAATACATGTAAATCTAAAGGTCAGTGGAAGTAAATTTATATTTTTTTGGTCATATATGTAGATGAAATTCTTTCTTGTAATGATTTGGGTTTGATAAAGAATATGAAATTATTCCTACATAAAAACTTGAGACGAAGTATATATCTTTGGTTTCTGACGCAGGGAAGGTTGTGTGAGGCTATGTCGATGCTAATGCACACCTAAATTATATGATGCGAGGACATTTTACTTTAATCCGGAAATAAAATTCTAACAACTGTAATTATATAAAGTTTGGCAAATTAATCATAATGTGAATCTTTGATTTCAAGTGTACAAGAAAATTCACGCTCTCCTTCGCACGAGGGACCATAAAGCTAAACTTACACAAATAGATTTTACAGGAAATTAAGAAATCGAAACAATCGTACAAACAAGTCAATAATCTCCCAACAACTATGTGATTATTAATCCTCCAATATTCAACAAAGAAAAAAAAGAAACACAATACAAAATACTCGCAAACAATGGAGATCTGACGTCGGCAATGGTAAGAGATACACAAACTGTAGTTGCGGGTCAGAGACGGCTCAGGAATACAGGAAACCGGGGGGGTGGAGATGAGGTTGTCAATTGGAAAGAAAATGGATGGTGTGGACTGGCGGTGGAAACAGAGGAAAGACAATAACTTGTTGTAAAGAAGGGGGCTTGTTGTGGTTGGGTGGTTTGCCGCAGTAGTTGGAGATATGGCGTGCGGTTAGTTTGCTGGATCAGGCGGCAGTAGTAGAAGATGTGATGAAGGGGACTTGTTGTAAAAGACAGGAGGCTGGGAAGAAGTTTGCAGGAGGAAGATCATGAATAGGGAAAACAGCAGGCGGTTTGGACGTTATTGTGAAGGAGCAAATTCGGAAGAACAGAAGGATACCGATCGTGGGTGGCTGATGAAACTAAGGGTGATTACCGTTAACGGGAATAGTAGAAATGTGATTATGTCATTAACGTGAAAAAGCCTCTTATATAAGAGGAGAATACAATGTATTTACTTAATTCTAGCACTCCCCCTCAAGTTTGGCATGTTATATTTATCATACCTAATTTGTCGATAAAACCACAAAAAACATTCACCCCTCAGACTCTTAGTAAGGATATCAGCTAATTGTCCCTCTGAAAGAACAAATGGAGTACAGATCTTCTTCTCAATATTCTCCTTGATGAAGTGTATGTCCACTTCAATGTGTTTGGTTTGATCGTGTTGAACGGGGTTGTTGGCGATACTGATTGCAGCTTTGTTGTAACAATACAACCAGATATGACTGGCCTCATTTAATCTCAGATCACACAAAATGGAGTGTAACCATAATTCCTCGCATATGTCATGTGTTATAGCTCTAAATTCTGCCTCTGCACTAGACCTTGAGACAACATGTTTTTTACTTCTCCAAGTAACCAGGTTCACACCAACAAATGAGCAATATCCAGATGTAGAACGCTTGTCTTCTACGGATCCTACCCAATCTGCGTCAGTATATACTTCAATTTTCAATTATGTATTAGGGGTGAAGATGATCCTTCTTCCTGGCGAGGTCTTCAAATACCTCAAGATCCTATGAGCAGTAGCATCGGGATGTCTTTGGGGAATGCATATATTGGCTAACAACCCCCCACAACATAAGCTATGTCGGGGCGAGTATGGGATAAATAGATCAATCGCCCGACAAGTCTTTGGTAACCAGTCACATCTTCAATAGGATCCTCATCATCCCTTCCAAAGTTGTGGTTGACCTTCATAGGAGTATCACTAAGTCTACACCCACACATACCAGATTGTTCCAGCAAATCAAAAACATTTTCTCTGAGAGATGAAAATATCCTGTTTTGATCTAGCTACTTCAATCACCAAAAAATACTTATGTTTTTTCAGATCCTTCACTTCAAACTCCTAATTCTCATTTAAAGCTTTCACTTATTCAACATCATCTCATGTTATGGCGATGTCATCAACATAGACAATGAGGGTCGTTAACATGTTATCCTTCTGTTTTATAAACAAAGTATGGTCGGCATGAATTTGTCTGTATCTGAGAGAGATCATGACTTTGTGAAAACGACCAAACCAAACCCTCAATGATTGTTTCAGGCCGTATAGGGCATTTTTTAGTTTGCACACATTCCCTTCAGAACCAGAAAGAGAAAACTAGAGGGGAGAGACATATATACCTCTTCTTCTAAATTTTCATGAAGGAATGCATTTTTTACGTTCAGTTGGGTATGATCTCATCTCTTGCACGCAGCACACGATTGCAAGACTCGTATAGAGTTCGTTTTTGCAACAGGAGCAAAAGTTTCTTGACAATCGATCCATAGAGTTTAAGAATATCCTTTTGCCGCCAACCTTGCTTTGAAACGTTCAACCAAGCATTCAGAGTTATGCTTCACGATAAATACCCACTTACAACCAACGGTCTTCTTTCTGTGTGGGAGGTGTGTTAAATTTCATGTATAATTTTTTTCAAAGCAGTCATTTCCTCAATCATTGCCTCTTTTCACTTTTGATGCCCAAGAGCTTTCTGTCATGTGGATGGAATAGAAACAGACGCAAGAGAAAAAACAAAGGCTCTTTGTGAAGGAGTTATAGTGTCATAAGATACATAATGAGATAATGGATGTTGGGTGCAAGATCTGATACTTTTACGAAGGGCAATGGGGAGTTCTGTGGAATCTGCCGACAGAGTTGGCACTGAGACTGGAAGCGTGAGATGAGTTTGTGTGTTAAGAACTTTACTCCGTTTGGTGTACACCTGTAATTACTGTTCTTTACGAGGAGGCTCCCCCTGATTGGGAGTCTCTTCATAAGGCAAAGTATGTGGAGGAATGGAGTATGGTGGAGGGATATAGTAGGGGAGCTCACTTCTTCTGTAGGTGAAGGCTCCCCCTGAATAAGGTTCGGATTCACGATATGTAATATCCGTAGTGACAAAGATCCTCTCAGTCGGTGGATGATAACATTTATACCCCTTCTGAGTACGAGGATATCCAAGGAATATATGCTTGAGAGCACGAGGGTCAAGTTTAGACAGACCCAGTAGGTGTATATAGATATCCCAATACCTGAGATGGTAAGAGGTTGATAAGGTAGGTGATGGGGAATCAGAACCGTGCATTTTATGCGGATCGACGATCGTCACATTATATGTTCTTTTCATTTTTCGTTTCGAGTTGTATTTTTATGTATTTTTGATCGGGACGATGGGACAATCATAGTCGTTCGTTGCCCTCTAGAGTTTATAAATAGAGAGTGAGGGCTCTCATTTTAGGTATCGAAGAATGGAATATTGAAGCCCATTCTTTGGTCATTCGGTACCGAAGTCGAGTTCCGGGTGCGAAGCCTTGGAATCCCCACCACCTTGCCGTCCACCACCATCATCCTCCACCACAAGCCGTCGGCAGCCCTCCTCCTCCCAAAACAGACATCTCCTCCCTCCTCCCAAAATAGCCATCTCCTCCCTCCTCCTCTCAAAATAGCCATCTCCTCCCTCCTCCCAAAACAGCCAGCAAATCCCTCTCCCAAAACCCCTTCCCAGCCACTGCCTAAGCCCCATAACCTTCCACCACAAAGCAGCAGTCGGCCATAACTTCCCCCCATCATCCACAACTAGCAAACAGTCTAAGCCCTTTCCCCTCCTCTGCTAGCAGCAACCGGCCACCTCCAATTCCCCGTTCTCTTGTCGTGGAGCCACCTATCCCATAAATTCCATCTCCAGCGATCTCCGGAGTTCGTCTCCGGCCACCTCTGGTGGTTCTCCCCTACCTCCTTTACCTATTTCCATCATTTGGAGTTTTGCGATCGCCGGAAAACGTCTCCGACGACCGGCGTTGCCACCGACAATCACCTCCTGCCACCATCAGCCACCAGCCAACAGCCACCACCTCCACTACCCCATAACCTCCATAACTCCCCATTACTCCCATATTTCCACTCTCCTAAATTTTAGGAATTAATTCCTAAATTTGAGGGTAACCAACTGTCACGACCCGTCTCGACAAGAGTCAGAGTGCGCTTCGGGGCGGGCCGTGATGCCACAGGCATGGGCGGAAGGAAAATTCATGCCTGCTAAGGCGGATGCAGAGAAGCTGATAATAAGTTTTTAAAATAGTTACTTTGAAGGAAAACAATTGTTTTTATTGCGGAAGCTTTAAAATATGATAACTTGAAACAGGTGCACATGCATTTTAGTAAAAACCCATGATACAAGTTCTGGAACAGAAATATATGTAGTGATCATCGCAAATGAATGAGCATGTAAAACATGTCAAATTCTAGTACATATAATATTTAGCCTAGCAGTTGTCCATGAAACAAGAGAAAATGGTTGATCGTTATTACTACATAACAGAAATATCTGACAGTAAAAGAAATGAAACATAAACACAAAACCTGAAACTTGACGCAGATCGGCCTCAGAGAGCAGGCGGCGCAGGCACGAACAATAAGGCAAATCCAAACAGAAGGAAAAGCCTCGGAACATCGAAATACACAAGAGCAAGCAAAATAAAATACGAGCAGGAGAACAGAATATTTGTGTACCGCTTTTCATGAAGCAGAGCTAACAAGACAGGCAAGCAAGTGAGACAAGCAGAAATATCTAGAATTATTAGCCTACTCCAAAGTATAGCATAAACATTCTTGCAACGACATAAGTTGTAATCGTTGAAATGCGTAGGTGTTTGCAGTGGGTGCACATGGTTCACACTCAAGTTCAAATGTAAGGCTTACTAGAATAAGAGTATTTCTTGCTTACCGTGACCATGCAATCAAGACGATGCACCATCTAAACCCTAGCTTCCAAGATTTGCTTATGACACGCAGGACCTAAGTGATTCAGAAATTTAAGCTCGTTATGACCGGTCCTTTGTTCCCATTAGGGATTCAAAAGGGAACCCAAGTCAAGGAGTTTCATCAATTAAACCCTACCTTTCAATGTTAACTTACGTTATTAATGACTTAGTGCAGGATTTCGTGGATTCTAGCATATCAAGACATGTAACCAAGATACTGATTCAGATATATAAGAGTATATTTTTACAAACGTGAAACAGGAGGGATCAAGTTATAGAACGTTATTTAACCAAGTCTTGGAACCAGACAGACATAAGAAACAAGATTCGATGACTCAGAGAACTCGATAGAGAGTTTTGAAACTTGCGGATTCAAGTATTCACGAGTCATAAGATTATTATACATCATTTTCCAGGATATCAAGTATTCCCTTAGATTACGTCATTCAAGGACATGAATATCTTCTAAGTAAACATGTGTACGAGCCGTATATTTTATATCAAACACAATTCATGTAGTTGCTAGCAGGATCTTAACATTTATCATTATAACAATTAATGTTTCTGCTCGAAAAGATCTACTAGTCTTCCATTTATCCATCAAATGAGATGCAATTCAATTAAGTGGAAATTCAATTTAAACCACTTTCGTTCACTAACTCGTCTTCCAACAAATGAGACACAATTCATCTAAACGAATATTCAAGTAATCATCAGTCATTAACTTGTCTTCCAGTTATCCAAATATCATCATTTACATTCACAACTCGTTGTTATTCCGATCGCGTGAACCTCAAACTAATAACAAGTCTATTTAGGGATCCGATGTCTAAATTTATTCGACGAAACAAGCATTCAAGGGTGCATTCATATAAACATAAGAACAGTCATGACAATTAAATTCAATGTTTGCAAGAGAGAGGGATCTCTACTTGCCTTAAATGAGGTTGAATCTGACGACGATGGCTAAGCGGCGCAAGTAAAAGCAGACATCACATTTGAACCTAATCAAGCACAATGAAAGCGATGCAGCATAAATTATTACGCGAACACATGCTTTCTACGACGCGAAATTTTAAATAACGAGGGTTTAGGAAATATTACCTCCCTCTAAGGTGAGGGGAGGGGAGATACCACGAAGGATCGGGAACTTGGCGGCGCTTGGGTGACGGAAACCCTAAATCGGAGAGGCCTTGGAGAGATCCCGCTAATTAGGGCGACGAACGACGTCGGGGAGCACGAATACCTAAGGATTTGGTGATTAGGAAGTGCATAAAATCTGAAATGCAAATTAAACGCAGCTACAATCACAAAATTTGCCAAAATAATCTAGGAGAAATCTGAATATAAGAGAAAAAGGAAGATCCTTACCCAAGGAAGTCAAATCGGACCTCAAGGAGGAGAGAGGATGAACCCCTAGAAGTTCCTCTAGCAAGCACCGACCAAATCGACGAAGGAGACGAGGGGTTGTGGCTGCAAAACCCTAGAAGAAGAGAGGGGTGTTGTTGCTGGCCTCTTGGAGGGAGGAAGAGGGTTGTCGGAGGGAGGAAAGGCGACTGACGACCTCCTTGGAGGAGAAGGAGCCACTGCCGGAGGGAGGAAAGGGTTGCTGACTTGGAGAAGGAGCTGGCGCAGGAGGAAGGCGGTCGACCTGAGCAGGAGGAGGCGCAAGAGGCGGCGGCTAACAGGAAGGAGGCGTCGCCGGCAAATGCGGGGGGAGGCGCCGAGTTGCGCACTTGCGGGAGACGGGGGCGCGCGGGAGACAGGGCTGGAGCGGGAGACGGGATTGCGAACCCTAGCCGAATGGCTTGCGGGATTAAATCAGGAGGGCTAGGGTGCGGTTAACCAAAAAAAAGGAAATGAAATAATAATTTGAAATTATTATTATTATTATCATTTCTAAATTAGGGTTGTTACAATCTCCCCTACTTAGGAAGTTTTGTCCTGAAACTTTCCGAGGATTCCCTGAATGGGGCCTCTCATGGCGAAGATTCAGATGTCATTTATTCAAAACAAGATTCGCAGATCAAGACATAGAAGCTAACTATGAATATGCTGAAACAGAAAGAAGAACAAGTGCGGAGACTTACCAAGATCAAGGGAAAATTTGCGGATACTTGCTTCGCATATCAGATTCAAGTTCTCGAGAGAATTATTCAAACTTTTCATGCATTTAAAACACAGTTATCATAAGAATGATTTTTTTTTCTTTCAAAGCTTGCGCACTTGATACTCTACGATCTTAGCGGGTATAGCCAAATACGAAGGATTGGATTCAGGGAACACCAGAATTGCTTCACTTAACTCGGAATTGAGAGATAAGACTCAAGAATTTGGGAGCGAAACATCTTTGCACGAAGGGGTAACTTACTTGCGATGCTGACGCTTAAGAGCTAACCAGAAGGGGATACTGGAGAATCAGATGAGACCGATAGTCGAGCAAAACAGGAAGATTGAATATGAATATCGGAGATTTGAAACTAGAGGTTCTAACACATTTACTACTGTCAGGTACATAAATTATGTAATAATTACAGCATTTCCATTGGACAACTCTAGGTAATGATCATGCAAGTGCAACCATGAGATCGTGTGCGATGTCAAGCAAATAGTAAAACCATACGTGTACAATCATTATTGTTGTTCTTAGCTTCACACTTGTGCAATGATTTATGATATGAATGCAAATGAATGGATACACATGTCATGTTAAGCGCCCATATCACTTAACATGTCATGCATATTAAGAATCTAATGCCAACGCACTTGAAAATATTAAACTGCCCATAACCATTTAATATTCGCAAGCGGTGTATATCCTAGTGGAATTCATATGCACAAAAATGTTAAGTTTGCCCATACTCCCTTAACATTTGTGTGCATACTACTCATGCTTATGAGTGAGTGTGTGCGTGTTTCAGCCGCGAACAACACATAATGACAAGGTGCGTGAAGAAATGATGCATGCATAAATATTTATAAAATAAGATGTTAAATATTTGATAACTGTAAAATACATTATCTTTAGAAACAAACCTGGCTCTGATATCAACTGTCACGACCCGTCTCGACAAGAGTCAGAGTGCGCTTCGGGGCGGGCCGTGATGCCACAGGCATGGGCGGAAGGAAAATCCATGCCTGTTAAGGCGGATGCAGAGAAGCTGATAATAAGTTTTTAAAATAGTTACTTTGAAGGAAAACCATTATTTTTATTGCGGAAGCTTAAAAATATGATAACTTGAAACAGGTGCACATGCATTTTAGTAAAAAACCATGATACAAGTTCAGGAACAGAAATGTATGTAGTGATCATCGCAAATGAATGAGCATGCAAAATATGTCAAATTCTAATACATATAATATTTAGCCTAGCAGTTGTCCATGAAATAAGAGAAAATGGCTGATCGTAATTACTACATAACAGAAATATCTGACAATAAAAGAAATGAAACATAAACACAAAACCTGAAACTTGACGCAGATCGGCCTCAGAGAGCAGGCGGCGCAGGCACGAACACTAAGGCAAATCCAAACAGAAGGAAAAGCCTCAGAACATCGAAATACACAAGAGCAAGCAAAATAAAATACGAGCAGGAGAACAGAATATTTGTGTACCGCTTTTCATGAAGCAGAGCTAACAGGACAGGCAAGCAAGTGAGACAAGCAGAAATATCTAGAATTATTAGCCTACTCCGAAGTATAGCATAAACATTCTTGCAACGACATAAGCTGTAATCGTTGAAATGCGTAGGTGTTTGCAGTGGGTGCACATGGTTCACACTCAAGTTCAAATGTAAGGCTTACTAGAATAAGAGTATTTCTTGCTTACCGTGACCATGCAATCAAGAAGATGCACCATCTAAACCCTAGCTTCCAAGATTTGCTTATGACACGCAGGACCTAAGTGATTCAGAAATTTAAGCTCGTTATGACCGGTCCTTTGTTCCCATTAGGGATTCAAGAGGGAACCCAAGTCAAGGAGTTTCATCAATTAAACTCTACCTTTCAATGTTAACTTACGTTATTAATGACTTAGTGCAGGATTTCGTGGATTCTAGCATATCAAGACATGTAACCAAGATACTGATTCAGATATACAAGAGTATATTTTTACAAACGTGAAACAGGAAAGATCAAGTTATAGAACGTTATTTAACCAAGTCTTGGAACCAGACAGACATAAGAAACAAGATTCGATGACTCAGAGAACTCGATAGAGAGTTTTGAAACTTGCGGATTCAAATATTCACGAGTCATAAGATTATTATACATCATTTTCCAGGATATCAAGTATTCCCTTAGATTACGTCATTCAAGGACATGAATATCTTCTAAGTAAACATGTGTACGAGCCGAATATTTTATATCAAGAACAATTCATATAGTTGCTAGCAGGATCTTAACATTTATCATTATAACAATTAATGTTTCTGCTCGAAAAGATCTACTAGTCTTACATTTATCCATCAAATGAGATGTAATTCAATTAAGTGGAAATCTAATTTAAACCACTTTCGTTCACTAACTCGTCTTCCAACAAATGAGACACAATTCATCTAAACGAATATTCAAGTAACCATCATTCATTAACTTGTCTTCCAGTTATCCAAATATCATCATTTACATTCACAACTCGTTGTTATTCCAATCGCGTGAACCTCAAACAAACAACAAGTCTATTTAGGGATCCGATGTCTAAATTTATTCGACGAAACAAGCATTCAAGGGTGCATTCATATAAACATAAGAACAGTCATGACAATTAAATTCAATGCTTGCAAGAGAGAGAGATCTCTACTTGCCTTAAATGAGGTTGAATCTAACGGCGACGGCTAAGCGGCGCAAGTAAAAGCAGACATCACATTTGAACCTGATCAAGCACAACGAAAGCGATGCAGCATAAATTATTACGCGAACACATGTTTTCTACGACGTGGAATTTTAAATAACGAGGGTTTAAGAAATATTACCTCCCTCTAAGGTGAGGGGAGGGGAGATACCACGAAGGATCGGGAACTTGGCGGCGCTTGGGTGACCGAAACCCTAAATCGGAGAGGGCATTGGAGAGATCCCGCTAATTAGGGCGACGAACGACGCCGGGGAGCACGAATACCTAAGGATTTGGTGATTAGGAAGTGCACAAAATCTGAAATGCAAATTAAACGCAGCTACAATCACAAAATTTGCCAAAATAATCTAGGAGAAATCTGAATATAGGAGAAAAAGGAAGATCCTTACCCAAGGAAGTCAAATCGGGCCTCAAGGAGGAGAGAGGATGAACCCCTAGAAGTTCCTCTAGCAAGCACCGACCAAATCGACGAAGGAGACGAGGGGTTGTGGCTGCAAAACCCTAGAAGAAGAGAGGGGTGCTGC
This sequence comes from Dactylorhiza incarnata, assembly GCA_033032865.1. Taxonomy (NCBI): domain Eukaryota; kingdom Viridiplantae; phylum Streptophyta; class Magnoliopsida; order Asparagales; family Orchidaceae; genus Dactylorhiza; species Dactylorhiza incarnata. The sequence continues at coordinate 6,064,606 of JAWHQI010000104.1, read as the reverse complement.
TGCTGGCCTCTTAGAGGGAGGAAGAGGGCTGCCGGAGGGAGGAAAGGCAACTGACGACCTCCTTGGAGGAGAAGGAGCCACTGCCGGAGGGAGGAAAGGGCTGCTGACTTAGAGAAGGAGCTGGCGCAGGAGGAAGGCGGTCGGCCTGAGCAGGAGGAGGCGCAAGAGGCGGCGGCTAACAGGAAGGAGGCGTCGCCGGCAAATGCAGGAGGAGGCGCCGAGTTGCGCACTTGCGGGAGACGGGGGCGCGCGGGAGACGGGGCTGGAGCGGGAGACGGGGCTGGAGCGGGAGACGGGATTGCGAACCCTAGCCGAATGGCTTGCGGGATTAAATCGGGAGGGCTGGGGTGCGGTTAACCAAAAAAAAGGAAATGAAATAATAATTTGAAATTATTATTATTATCATTTCTAAATTAGGGTTGTTACACCAACCCCACTCTTCCTCCACTTGTGCTGGCCGGCCACTCCAATTCCCCTTCACTACCCTATCTTAATTAAACATCCCCAGCCCACTAAATTCCCAACCCAACCTCTGTTACTCCCTCTCATTAATTTCCCCTTCCGTGGATCCACCCCACATTCTTTCCCCTACCTGCAAAGGCTGTTTTACTTTCTGCCTCCCACTCAACAGCCCCAAACCTCCCCAGAATTGCTGTCCTGGTGTTGTCCAGCCATCCTGCATCCACCCACAACCCCTGTCGCACCCCCACTCCCCCTCATACAGCCACCCCACCCTCCAGAATCACTGTCCAGTCCTCCGAAACAGCAAATTTCAGTTGTCTGTTGCTGAAAGCCACCTCCATGCACCTATCCAATTGCTGTCCCTATTCTTGGGCAGTCCCAAACCATTTCTGAATGCTGAAAATCAGCCCCGGCAGCCCTCTAACAGCACCTTCAGCTCTCCCATCTACATTGTTTGCAAGGTTTAAGGTTTGTTTGTTGATTTCTTTACTGTTGGATCATGTGTTTGTTCTCTACTTGAGAGATTGGTGATTTATAGACTTTGTGTTCAATTGTTTTGGTCTTTGTATTTGCTTGTTCAATTAGATATTTGATTTCGCGCACTCTCGCGTTTGTACTATCTCTCTTGTTTCTTTGTGTATGCTTTACTTACTGTGGTTATCATTCATATTTGATTTTTTAAAGAAAAGTTATTGCAAGTTAAAAATTGTCGAAAATGTATGAGTTCACACAATTATTTCACAATCACATAGGACCGTCCTGCGTCAGGTTGGTATCAGAGGCCCAGGTTCGGGCTTAGTTTATAATACGCGGGACTAGAACCTATATGTTTCACCATGTCACATCATAGTAGCAATTGCTACTCTAATCCTTTATTTGATAAACACGAGTCCACTCATTTCGTTAATCGTCTATTTGAGGAACCGGATTCCACCACTGATCATGCGCATAGAGTTCCCTCAGGAGGACCCTCATACTATCATGATTATCCTCGTCCTCGACACGTCACTAGTAAAAATCGTGCTAACCTTTTTCACACTTTAATTCTTCTAAAGGTTCAATAAATGTGATAAAATATCGAAATCCAGAAATACTAGTAATTTTGTAAGGTCCCCATACATCAGAATGTACCTTAAAGAATATCAAGAGCCCTATAGAGGTCACCACTATCAAGATAATATCACGTGTAGTGGCCTCCCTAGTGTTCCGAAAACGGATATGTTGGTAGCCGAATTTCAACGATGGGTTAGTGATCAATTTGATCGCTTGGATGTTCATTTTGATGACATAAAGAATGCCTCAAAGAGAACCCGTAGGAAAAAACTTAAGAATTTAGGTTGTTTGCCCGGAAAATCCGCGACCTCTCTTCTCAGCCAGGATGGACCTTCCCAGCGGTCTCAAATTTGCGAGACCGTCCAGATCGACTCTTTTGGCTTAGTCGGCAGCTCCTGCTCAGCGGTCTCCTATTTGCGAGACCGCTCGGACCGCGTCTCGCCAGTTCAAGAATTTGCCTAAGTTCCAAGCGGTCAAGCTCCAGTCAGACCGCAAGACCGAGCGGTCTGGCCCTTTTTTCTTCTTTTTGTTATTAGCACCCCCTCTCTCTGCCCCGGCTCTCCTGTATCCCGGGCAGCCCGTAATTTTTGGATATGCCCGTTCGGGTAGCCTCCGCGTCTATAAATAGAGTAGGGGTACCTGAAAAGGGACTTTTGGACTTCGAGCCCCAGCTTACAACATGTGTAAGCGGTCTCGAATTCTGTCACTTTTCTACCTCGGATCCTGCTCTGTTTCTAGTCCCCCCTGTTTTACCCTTCAGAGGTTTATCCGAGTAGATTTTCTCTTCTCGCTTTTCCTCTTTCCCGTCTCTCGTCTTAAGTAACCTGCACTCCACAGTTTCCCCTCAACCTTTTCTTAGTGTGAGTTTTGGAGGTACATTTTTTGGTACCAACAGAACGAACACGCGACCTTCAGATCGAAGTGTTCAGGTGAATCCAACAGACTTCGAGATGGCAGACCGCAGGATGCGAATCCGTCGATCTTCCAGTGGTCGACCTCCCCTCGACTCGGATCCTCTGGACGCTCTCGAGCGTCGCTTCGAGTTGCGTGTTGAGCAGGCCCTCCGGGAGGCCGCTCGAGCTCGGCAAGAGGTCGCCCAAGCTCAGCAGGAGATCACGCGATCCCAGCAGGAGATCGCGCGATCTCAGCAGGAGACCGCTCGCGATCGTCAGGAGATCGTCCGAGCCCAGCAGGAGACCGCCAAGCAGATGGAGACCATGAGTCAAGTTCTGGCGGCGATCTCCCAGAGGATTCTTCCTCAACCTGGTCAGGCCGCCACACCTGACCGATTGGCTAGCGATCACCTCTCTGGCCGCGCGACCCCGCAGCCTGCAGCTCCTTTGCGGTCTCAGCAGGAAGAGTTCGCATCCCGTCAAGGTTCTTTCAGAGCAGCAGCTCAGGGGCCTCCAGCCCGGACCCTGAACTTCCAAGAGGATTATGTTTATCCACAGGCCCCTGCTGCTCCTCTTTCCACTCATTTTCCTCCCCCTTTTTCTGCTCCTTTCCCTGCTTCGTTTTCTGATCCTACAGGTGAAGTTGAGGCAGAGGAGCCCTCGCCTTTCTCTGATAAAATTCGTCGGGAGGCTATTCCCCACGGCTTCAGAGAACCCCGTCTCCCCACGTTCACTGGGGAGAGTGACCCGGTTTCGCATCTTCAGGTCTTCGAGTCAGTCGTTGCTCTTAGGACCATTTCAGATGCGGTGAGGTTCAAGCTTCTGATTACCTCCTTTGATGGGCCTGCCATGGAGTGGTTTTACAAGCTGCCCTCCCAGTCCATCTCGAGTTTTGTCGTTCTGAGGCATGAACTCCTCTTAAGGTTTGCGACCGCAAAGAAAAGGCAGAGTGGTCCTGCGGCCCTCTTCAAGATCAAGCAGGGGGATAATGAGGCGACGTCTCGCTTCATTGATCGTTTCCAAAAGGAGATTCTTGGAATCAGGGATGTTGAACCCGCTCTGTACATGGCTGCATTGATCAATGGTTTGCAGGAGGGTCCGCTCAAATTCGAGGTTACTACCAGGGAGCCCAGCTCTTACCAAGAGCTGATCAGCATCGCAAACCGCTACATAGAAGGGGAAATCAACAACCCTGCCTATGTTTCTAATTTGACTAGCAGGGCCGTCCAGAAAGGTTCCGCGGGATTCTATCCGGCTCCGTCGTCATCCAAGTCGAACCAAGAGTTTCATCCTCCCGCTCAGAAAAGGGGAAGGAACTTCCGCAACAACCGTTTCAACCAGGGGAATCAGCCTTTCCAGCCTAAAGGGCCCCTGATGCCGACTCCTGCCGCTCCAGCTCCGCAAGTCACTCTCGTCCACCAGATCCAGTACGTTCAGCCCCCTCTTCTGACTACCCAGCCATTCTACAATGATTCCCAAGAATCCTTCACGGACCTTGGGGTTTCTATGAATGAGGTAGTTCAGATCCTTCAGAAGCAGCCTTTCTTCAGAAATCCTGCCCCGCTCAACTCCGACACAAAGTCTCGGAACCCGGCTCTTTACTGTGATTATCACTGGAAAAGAGGCCATCTGACCGAAGACTGCAGAGCCCTTCGCGTGTTAGTGGAGAAGCTCCTGAAAGAGGGGAAGCTCCGTGATCTCCTCCAGAAGAATGATCCCACCAAAGTTTCAACCTCCAAGAGCAAGGAGGTAGTTGAAGTTCACTGGGAGTGCGAAGAAGTTGACGATGTTGGCCATCTCGGCAACATCGGATTCCCCAGTGAGTGCGTGGATGCAGATGATGAAGGTGCCCTGGGCAACCTTTTCTGCATCCACGGAGGTGCAGGGCCAGAGTCTTCAAGGAAGGCTAGTTTGAAAAGAGTTTACCGTTCAGAAGTTGCTGCTACCTCCTCTGCCCCAGTCCGAGGAACAGTCACCTTCGGAGAAGAAGACCTTCCTCCGACCTCCAACCCCTTCGACGATGCGGTCGTCGTCAAAGCAGTGATAGAGAACTACACTGTGGAGAAAATTCTGATTGATACTGGGAGCTCAGTTAATGTACTCTTCAAACCCGCATTCGAAGCCTTGAAGACGGGAAAGCCTCTTCTTTCCACTGAGGGACCTCTCTATGGTTTCTCAGGAGAGAAGAAGTAGGTGGAGGGAGTCGTCACCCTCTCAGTAATTCTAGCCGGCATCGTGAAGCTTGTGAAGTTTATTGTCGTTGATGCTCCTAGCAGCTACAACGCGATTTTTGGGAGGCCCGTTTTGAACGGGTATCAGGCAGTAGTTTCAACCTACCATCAGGCAGTGAAATTTGCCCTGAATGGCAAGCAGCATCGGATTAGGAGCGATCCGAAGAAGGCTAGGGAGTGTTACGTCAAGACGGTCAATATGATCATATCTTCGTCTCCCCAGGTGGTCGAAGCGGCTTCAGTGCCTCTAGTTCCTGATCTAGTTCAAGTTGTGGAGGAAGCTGAAGAAGAAGATGCAAGAGATGGAGATCGCATGGAACCTGCCCAAGCAACTCAAGCCGTCCCCATCAGCGAGGAAGATGAGAGAAAGAGCCTCTCCATCAACGCTGAATTGTCTGAAGCTGACAAGAGTCAGCTAATCTCTTGCCTTCTGAAGAACCTGGATGTCTTCGCTTGGTCAGCGGACGACATGCCAGGAGTTGATCCCAATGTCGCCTGTCATCATCTCAATATCGATCCCAACTCCATCCCCGTCAAGCAGAAGAAGAGGGTTGTTGCAACGACCCTTGCCCAGCCCATCCGAGAGGAAGTGGAAAAGCTGCTGAAGGCCAAATTTGTTCAAGAGATTCAGTACCCTGAATGGGTATCTAATGTTGTAATGGTCAAGAAGTCTGGTGGGAAGTGGAGAATGTGTGTCGATTTCACAAAACTCAATAAAGCTTGCCCGAAAGATTGCTACCCCTTGCCTCGGATAGATTCTTTAGTAGATTCAGCAGTTGGTTATTCTTATGAGTTTTTTAGACGCGTTCTCAGGTTACCACCAAATCAGAATGCACAAGCCCGATATTCCGCACACTTCGTTTATCACAAATGACGGTTGTTTTTGTTATCTTGTGATGCCTTTTGGACTTAAAAACGATGGGGCAACGTATCAAAAAATGATGGATACGGTTTTTAAAAGTCAAAAAGGAAGAAATCTTGAAGTTTATGTGGATGATCTCTTAATAAAAAGTAAATCGTTTTCGTCTCATGTAAATGATCTCTCGGAGACGTTTGCAACCCTCCGAACCTTTAACATGAGACTGAATCTGTTGAAGTGCGTTTTCGGGGCAAGCAAGGGAAAGTTTCTTGGTCATCTCCTCACTCCGCGAGGGTTGGAGCCTAATCCAGATAAGGTAAAAGCTATCTTGGAAATGTCACCTCCCAAGTCCCCTAAAGAAGTTCAGCAGTTAGGGGGAAGGATGGCAGGTCTGAGTCGTTTTATCTCTCGTTCGGGAGATAAAACTGCCCCTTTCTTCAAGACCCTCCGCGGAGGGGCTAAGTTTGAATGGCCACAGGAGTGTGATGATGCCTTTAATGAGTTGAAAAAGCAATTGACGTCAACCTCTATGCTCCAGAGCCCAAGAGAGGGAGAAGATCTTTTTCTGTACTTGGGGGTTGGCTCCGATGCCGTAAGTTCAGTTTTGGTCCAAGAAGAGAAGAAGAAGCAATTTCCAGTTTACTATGTGAGTAAAATCCTGAAGAATGCTGAGACTCGTTATCCAATTCTTGAAAAGCTGGCTCTTATGCTTGTAACTTCAACAAGGAGGCTAAGGCCTTATTTCCAAGCCCATTCGATCCAAGTGGTTACTGATCTTCCATTGAAGAATGTCTTAGAGAAGCCAGAGCATTCAGGAAGGCTAGCTAAATTGGCAATAGAGCTCAGTGAATTTGACATCTCCTATGTTCCAAGGGTAGCAATCAAAGCTCAGGTTCTAGCAGACTTCATGGTGGATGCGAGTGAGACCTTATCGAGGAAGGAAGTTGGAACACCTCTTGCTTGGACGATCTTTGTGGATGGAGCTTCGGGGAAGAATTCATCTGGGGCAGGAGTCATTTTGATCAATCCGAACGGAGTCAGATTGGATCAAGCCTTGAAGTTCTATTTCACAACAACTAACAATCAGGCAGAGTACGAGGTTTTATTGGTTGGACTCAGATTTGCTAGAGAATTGGGAATTGAGGACGTTCAGATCAAAACGGACTCTCTGGTGATGGCATTTCAGGTTAACGGAACTTTTGAGACCAGAGATCATATTCTGAAGCAGTATCTAGCCTTGGTGAAAGGTGAGATAGGAAAGTTCAAAAGCTTTTCTATTCAGCATATCCCGAGGGAAAAGAACACAGAAGCAGATGAATTGGCAAAGTTCGGTATTTTTTCGGGAGGAACCACCTCGGAGTTATTTCATCCAGTGATCGAGGAAGGAGAAGTTATGGAGATAGATCAACGCCCGTCTTGGATGGATCCATTCGTTCTTTACCTCTCAACCGGAAAGCTTCATTCGACGGTAAAAGATAGGAAAAGGTTTAAATTAAAAGCAGTTCACTACTATCTTGTTGCAGGAGTACTTTACAGGAAAATTTTCCTGTCACCTCTAGCCCGGTGCGTTTCAGAAGAAGAAATTCCAATTGTTCTTCGGGAGGTTCATTCAGGAGAGTGTGGCAGCCACTCTGGAGCTCGGACATTGGAGAAAAGAATTCTAAGGCAAGGGTATTTCTGGCCACAAATGAGAAAGGATGCAGAGAAGTTCGGTAAAAAATGTGTCCAATGCCAAAAGTTTGCTTCCCTTCAGAACCAACCGGCTCAGCAGCTTAAGTCTATAGCAACCCCATGGCCGTTCGCAGTTTGGGGGATGGATTTGGTTGGGCCTTTTCCTATGGCAAGTGGGCAACACCGATATATTATAGTCATGATTGACTATTTTAGCAAATGGATAGAGGCAAAAGCGTTGGCTAAAATCACTACTCAGGTCGTGAAAAATTTTATCTGGGGAGAGATCGTATGCAGGCACGGTATTCCAATAGCAATTATAACGGACAACGGTTCTCAATTCAATAATCTTCAGCTCATAGACTTCTGTGGCCAGATTGGCACTGAGTTGCGTTTTGCTTCTGTGCATCATCCTAGAAGCAACGGGCAAGTAGAGGCTGCCAATAAACTCATAATTAATCTCTTGAAGAAAAAGGTAGAAAATCTCCGGGGAAATTGGGCGGAGCAATTATCTTCAGTGTTATGGGCTTTGAGAACAACTCTCACCTCAGCTACCGGAGAAACTCCCTTCAAATTATCACATGGTTCAGAGGATCTCATTCCTGTTGAATTCGAGGTGAAAAGTCCAAGGGTGTTGTTATCTCAGCAAAACCAGGATGACTGGATGCAGGAGAATGATGAAGAACTGAAATGCAGCCTTGATCTTATCGAAGAGCTAAGAGATACAGCAACAATCAGACAGGAGGAAGTGAAGAGAAGGGTGGCGAGACTCTTTGATAAAAATGTCAGAATTAAAGAGTTCGTCGTTGGAGATCTGGTTTTGAAAAAGGTTGATATGGCAGCAAGATCTAGCTCAGTTGGAAAGCTCAACCCAAATTGGACAGGGCCGTTCATAATAAAGGAGGTACTCAAGAACGGCGCATACCGTCTCCAAACTTATGAAGGAGAAGAACTGCCTCACACTTGGAGTGGGGATGACCTTAAGCGTTTCTTTTCTTAAATACTTGTAGCAAATTTCTTTTCCTTTTTAGTTCTTCCTCTTCTTAAAAGTTATGATGATGTTTTTTCTTCCCTTTGTTGATATATATGATAAGGGAAAGGTACCAAAACAAATTGTTATTAAGGCTTGAATCTTGTCATAGAGACATCAACGGGCTCTACTTCATCCTCCTTGACTTGAAGCTTGAGATGTAAATCTGCCAAGACCACAAGTAGCGGGGAGTTTTCGCATCTGTGTAGCAGTAGCTCGCCAAGCTCATGCGACGGATGGTTAGAATGTTGGGTCCTCGCTAACATCTGACACAACTCAGAACCAGGGGAGGTCGAGTTGAATGTTCAGCTCTGTTATACGTCGTGAGAGGACATTGTTACAGTCTAAATAATCTTCCAGGGAAAGCAATGTCGGTACAGCCTCCGCGGCATGACCACACCTGCCCTATGGATCATTTTTTGTCTGTAACTCTTGAATACTCATTGGATTGTGGATATCCAAGGTTCGGTCAGAAACATCTATGACCGCAGTTTAAATCCTAAAGGGGGCGGTATGAAATTTGTGAGACCGCCAGTTCTAGCTTCTGTGCTTTCGTCGATCTCTAAATATGTTGAGACCGCCAGTTTGATCTCCTCCAGGACTTTGATGTTTGAGATTGCTGGTTGTGTTCTCCGTTTCTTCTGTGGTTTTCAGCGATCTCTAAATATGTTGAGACTGCCAGTTTGATCTCCTCCAGGACTTGGATGTTTGAGATTGCTAGTTGTGTTCTCCATTTCTTCTGTGGTTTTCAGCGATCTCTAAATATGTTGAGACCGCCAGTTTGATCTCCTCCAAGACTTGGATGTTTGAGATTGTTGGTTGTGTTCTTCATTTCTTCTGTGGTTTTCAGCGATCTCTAAATATGTTGAGACCGCCAGTTTGATCTCCTCCAAGACTTGGATGTTTGAGATTGCAGGTTGTGTTCTCCATTTCTTCTGTGGTTCTCAGCGATCTCTAAATATGTTGAGACCGCCAGTTTGATCTCCTCCAGGACTTGGATGTTTGAGATTGCTGGTTGAGTTCTCCATTTCATTTCGAAAGTGAGTCCTCTAGCGATCTTAAATATAATTGAGATCGGCAAAATGGCTTTTCAAGAGAAGTTCTGGACAGAGCTCTAAGGCATTCGAAGATATCCAAGATCGCTTATATTAAGCACGGTCTGGGAAAAGTAAGACCGCAAGATACCTGACTAATAGTCTTGATTTCTGAAACGAACCGACATAATGAAGACCGCCATATGTGACCGCTATGGAAAGGATGTCTCGAAATTCGACCTATAAGTTATCTATCACCCATTATTCAAGCTCTTATGAAGCGATCTCTTAAATTAGTAGACCGCAATTTTTATGTTTAAGCTCAAAATTATTCGGCCTTTTTATCATGGTCAGTCATATCTCTTTATAATGCGGTCTGGAAATGTGAGACCGCCTCTCTACAAATTATCAGTCCATCGTATTAAGGTCGATAAAAGCCTAAAGCATTGAGATCGAATGCCAATTCTATTTCGTTGTAAAGAGATCGCAAAAATATATTCTATATAAAAAGTGAAATACCAGAAGCAAGTATTCATTCATTGAAAGAAGGAAGGTATAACAATTCAATTTTTGTATTCATTCAAAATGTCGAGGTACATCAGACCGCCCGGTCTCCAAAAATAAAAATTGAAAAATTGTCTATTCATTCTTTGATCTCTTGGGAGACCGCTCATCTGGAGAAGAGGAATCGGCCTCGTCAGGCGACTCCTCCGATTTCTCTCCTTGGATTTTTGATCCAGAGCTCGATTCAGCTCCCGAGCTCGTATCTTGACCCATCACGTATTGGTTGCCGCTCTGCTGGTCCTCATCAACAATCTCGACATCTTCTTCATCTTCAGCGGTCTCCTCTGCGGTCACTGACTGTTCTGCAATTTTTCTCGCTGCTGCTGGGAAAAGATCGGCAAAAGTTGTATCTTTAAATTCTTCGGTGAAGCCGCCGCGATTATGAATCTCAGTAATCACTTGCTCGGCAGTCTCCCTCACATGATGCATCATGACCTTCTGGAATTCAGGGTTGTGAAGATCATAAGTCATTTCCCTCGCTCGCTGCAGAAAGAATATAGTCAGACCGCGCGGTCATAAAAGGTAAGTATTAAATCATATGATAAAATTATCTTACCTGCAGGTCTTCGACCTCCTTCAAAACGCCTCGAAGAGACCGCCCCATGTGATGATGTAAGACCGTGCTCCTAACGGCTGCTTGAGCGCAGATGTCTGGTAGCATGTCGGTCTCAATATCATACACCTCAGCGGTGTTCTTCTTCCCATATAGGGACGCGGTGACCGCAGTAGCATGGCGGGTCAGTTTTCCGCTCCAAAGGGGGAGATCGGTGGAGACCTTCACACTATTTCCTTTAGCACCCCATTTAAGAAGGGGCTTGCCCTTTATGTCTTTTTGGCTTCTCATAAAGCCATGAAGAACGAACAGCGGTCTGAGGGGTGTTGCCGATCTCAGCGGTCTGACGGTCTCCCTCCCTCAATCTTTTTTCTCTTTGAGTAAGTACTTCTTCCACTGGAGATACCGGATCTTTTGTCGGGACAGCGAAGGAGGCTGAAAGCACAAAAATTAGTAAAAGGAGAAATGCAAAAGAAATAAAGAAGACCGCTGAAAAAATACTCACTTTCCTCTGGGTCAACTTCAGCGACCTCAGGCCAGATCGCCAAGTAGTGGATGAGATCCAGTCGCTTTCCTGCCAGAAATTCCAGAATCTTCAGCTCTTCCTTCGAGATCGACTTGTTCTTCTGGAAGATCCTGTCAGGCCGCGCAGAAGGTCGGCTCTTGAGACCGCCCAGGTCGCCTTCGAACACAAGGAACCTTTCTGTGCAGAAAGAGACCTTGTTGGGGAGGTTCAAAACCTTGATTCCTTCGGCGGAGAAGTATATTAATCCTTTAAATTCTTCCTTTTTCTGACTTTCCTTTAAGACCTTTGCAGTGAAGGTCGCACGGAACAGCGCCATGGTAAATCTTACCTTTTCCGATCTCAAGTAATTGATGAAGACGTTAATGATACCGATTGAGTTCGGCGGCAGCTGGGCGAACACAAACCCGTAATAATCCATTATCTCTAGAAATTCCCAAGGAAAAGGGATTTTTAGCCCGTGATCGAAGTGATCGATGGGGATAATAAACTTATTCTCTTCCCCAAAATTTAGCCCTTCGACCTCTGTTGCCGGTCTCACGACTATCTGAGTTTGAATCATATGCTTCTTCAGGAAGTCAACATATTCATCTTTTGAAAGGCGGCAGGGTTTGTGATCGGCATGCAAAAAGATACTAGCAGAAGAAGCTCGCGCGGACACCATGATTCGAGATCGCTGTGACCGGTGTTTAGGGCGCATGCAAGAAATATAAAATAATGATGTTTGGAGACAGCTATTTATAGAGAGCGAGGGATGATTTTGTCATGATTACTTTTCTCGAGACCGCCCAGTAAGTTCGTCCAGACCGCAAAAATCTGCATAAGAGTTAAAAAGGCGCAGACGTTCTTTCGATCTCAATAAAAGGAGATCGCAGCACCTCAGGACGAGTGATATAAAGCAAGCAACACATGGTAGCAGAAATCATCACAATAGAGTAAAGATCGCAGGCAACAGAAATTAAACATATTACATAGTAGTTGTCCAAATATTACATCACAGGACCGCATAAAAATAAAATACTTAATGTTTACTTTGAGGCCGCTTCCTCCCCACAAAGGCTGCAATATCTTGCATTTCGTTGACGGCGCTAAAGACCGACGCAAGATTTTGGTTAGCAAACATTGTCGCCCGGTGGATCCTGGGCATCTCTTTGTCAACTGTTTCCATGGGAATGACCATAATCTCGGACGACGGTCTCACTTCTGGATGATCGCCAGATGGCCCCGACCTCATCGTCATTTTTTGAAGATCCGCCTCTCAGCACAGCGACCTCGGAGGATAGAGCAGCGGCTTTTCCTTTATAATACTCAGCATCATTTTCGGCCTTTCGAAGTGCTTGAGTGAGCTCGCCAATCTTCAGACCGTTGTCCTCGCGAGATGCACGAAGCTTCTCTTCGAGACCGCGAATCTGATCATGGCAAGCTCGCTCCCAAACCAACATAGACCGAACATCCTCGAACATTGGGTTAAGGATGTTGGTAAGTTGGTCGGGGATCGCGATCTTCTGCGGCAGAAGCTCCCCTTCCTCGATCTCATCACCTACGATCAAGAAAGACCTCAAGATTAGCTCAATTATCCAAAGTTCGAAAAAAATAGAGTTCGCATGAAAAGAGTACTTGGAAAGGAATCGAGACCGCAGTCATGTAAAACATTTTCGATATTGACTGTGACCGCGGGTTCTGCGGTCAGTAAGAGGCGGTCTGATCCCCTTAAGCGCTCAAGGTTCATTCTTTCTAATTCCCTTTTTTGCGACCTCTCCCCTTCTTTTCTTCTTCTCTTTAATTCCGCATTGTTAACAAGGATATCGTCAGTTTCAATGACGACGATCTCATGTTTTCTTTCCGGAGATTCAGGTCGGATCGCTGGCAAAGGAAGGAATTCTAGTGGTCTGGTCATCATCTTCGCCTTACCAGTTCGCAGAGCAGAGACCGCTTATGCCCGATCTTCTGCTGCCCGATTCAGCTTCTCCTCTTGAGCAGCAGAAAGGTTTGGCAGACCGCTTGAGAGTGCAGCTTTCTCCTTGGCAATCTGTCGGCTCTTCTCCTCCGCTTTTAGCTCAGAAGCCTTCTTCTTCTTTTTCTTCTTCTTCTTTTCACCGGTCAGCGAGACCGCCTCCGTCTTCTTCTCCTGAAGCTCCGCAGCGACCAGAGCAGCCTCCTTTTCTCTCTCTCTCTCTTTTCTTTTTCTTCTTTTTCCCTTCTTTCTTCTTCCTTCTTCTGCTCGGCAGCGAGCAGAACTGCCTTCTCTTTTTCTTCCTCTTCTTTTTTCCTTCTCTCTTCTTCTTCCTTCTGCTCGGCAGCGAGCAGAGCCGCTTGCTTCTCTTTCTCTTCCTTTTCTCTCTCTTCTTTTCTCTTCCTCTCCTCCTCCTTCCTCTGCTCAGCAGCAAGCAGAGCCGCTCTCTCCTCTTCTTCTCTCTTCTCTTTTTCTTCTCTTTCTTTTTTCTCCTTTTCCTCTCGTTCTCTCCTTTCTTTCTCTTCTCTCAGCTTGATCTTTGCAGCGGCGATCTCTTTCTCCTTCTCCGCGATCTCTCTTTCAGCGGCAGCCACCTTGAGGTTTTCGGCCTCAAAGGGATCGAGCACCTGCAATGACGAACAAGAAAAATTGTTAGAAGAATCTTCATCAAGGTAGGCAATTAGTTCAGAGTCCACCTCCCTTGAAAAAGTGGAGACCGCAAAAGGGAAAAAGAGATCGATCGCATCGCCTACCTTTGTAAGATCAACCGCAGAGTCCTTGAGACCGCCGCTCTCAGGGAGCGTGATCGCCTTTGTAGAGATCTCATCTTTTGATCCTGTCCCCTTGAACCTTTTCGCACTTTGGTCGGAAGGGTTTAAATTTTTTCTTTTGCTCGTCTTTTCAGCATCCTGGGCCTCAGCGATCTTCTGTCTGAGCTTTTCTGCCTCCTCCTTCTTCTCACGCATCCCAGCCAGAATAACTTCTGTAGAGGCGGTCCCGTCATGTTGAACGACGATCTAACCAAGAGCTTCCACAGTTTTATGATAATTGAAAGAAATGGAAATATCAGGAAGAATCAATTCGGGCTCTGAAGAGCCAGATGATAAAGCAGCAGCAGTGTTATGATGTAAGACCGCATTTTTTGGTGAGACAGGTGCTTTCAGCGGAGAAGCTTGTGCGGTCTCCTTCAATACACTTGACTTGGCCATAGTTTTTTCAACCTTCACCACCCTCTTCGAGGCAGCGGTCTTCTTCTTCTTGGGGGATTCCCCTCTTGAGGACGTTTGACCCAGAACAGACAGTAAAGATGACATTATAGAGGTTAGATTCTATCTGATTTTTTACGTAACCGCTTACAAGTTGAGCTCGCCTGCCTTCCAGGGAATTATGATTTCTCAAGCCCAGGAGGCAGTATTTATAGCACAGGGCGCATTTATGACGGTCGCGGTCTCAGCGGTCAAAGCTTACATTTTCAAAGTTTCAGCGCAACTTAAAAATGTGCGGGGATTATGTTTGCCCGGAAAATCCGCGACCTCTCTTCTCAGCCAGGATGGACCTTCCCAGCGGTCTCAAATTTGCGAGACCGTCCAGATCGACTCTTTTGGCTCAGCCGGCAGCTCCTGCTCAGCGGTCTCCTATTTGCGAGACCGCCCGGACCGCGTCTCGCCAGTTCAAGAATTTGCCTAAGTTCCAAGCGGTCAAGCTCCAGTCAGACCGCAAGACCGAGCGGTCTGGCCCTTTTTTTCTTCTTTTTGTTATTAGCACCCCCTCTCTCTGCCCCGGCTCTCCTGTATCCCGGGCAGCCCGTAATTTTTGGATCTGCCCGTTCGGGCAGCCACCGCGTCTATAAATAGAGGGGTAGGGGTACCTGAAAAGGGACTTTTGGACTTCGAGCCCCAGCTTACAACCTGTGTAAGCGGTCTCGAATTCTGTCACTTTTCTACCTCGGATCCTGCTCTGTTTCTAGTCCCCCCTGTTTTACCCTTCAGAGGTTTATCCGAGTAGATTTTCTCTTCTCGCTTTTCCTCTTTCCCGTCTCTCGTCTTAAGTAACCTGCACTCCACAGTTTCCCCCAACCTTCTCTTAGTGTGAGTTTTGGAGGTACATTTCGTACCAACATAGGTCAAGTCACCGAAGTGTCTAGTAGTGCTCCCACTGACATGAGAGACCCGGTGCTAGATTTTGATTCCTCTCATATTGAGGAGATTCAGTGCCCACTTGATTTTGGAGTCGAGTCCGATCTTGATCATGTGATACCAGTGGAGAGCGACACTAGTATGATTAGTAAACATGGTCACGAGAGGGAGGACGAACGGCCCAGTGACACAGTGATGGTATATCCATTATCCACACCTCACTTAGGCCTAGTGTCCCCTACGGCTAGAAAACCAGTCCTCGACATTACTATCGGGAGCCGAGAGCCTAGCATTGACCTCGTGGTGACCATCCCACCCCTCGTTGGGAGCACTGCCCCTTGCGGTGGTTTGCATGTGGAGGACCATAACCCTGTTGACTGGCTCTTTGGAAACCCCCTGTAGAGCCTCTTGTTGAATCACCACGCCCTTGTGAGGATGAGATTCCGATGAGTGATTCCTTTCTGAGTTCAAGATACTTGACACCTCTTCTAGTCAGATCTTCGAGTCATCCAATCTATGTGGTTCTCAAATCTAGTGTTGTGTACTCAGTGATGGCTCCTCTTATATTTAAGGTCACTCCTGATATTCCAGGAACCTATGTTGGTAGTCGTCGCATTTGCGACGAATTTCATTATACCCCTTCCGGTGAGCCACCCGATGAGTTTCTACTTTATGGAGACATTCTACACATCATGGAGTGGTATCCCAATGCCTAAGTCTCGCATAGCCTTCTGGGTGTTTATCTCACACTCGACGAGTATTTCTATACTCCACCAAAAGAGCCTCCAGATAAGCCACCACTATTTAGGTATGTGTCCACTATCTTTGAGTTAGTCGAGGATGAGAGTGCTCTCGATGATCTTGGGTATAATTCTATCATTGTTAGTACAAACATTTCAGGTGTTTATTTATATGATCATCGCCCCCGTGATGATTTTTTTACACCCCACTCATTGATCCCCCTAATCATGTGCCCCTCTAGTATGACATTTGGAGGGATGCAAAGTCTCTGCATAGTTGTTATGTTATGTTTGTCGGTCATCATTCATTGTCACTGTGTAACATGCATGAGTTTATCCGACGTAAGAGTACTTGCAATAAAATTATTTATAAATCTTATGACGATAGCCACAGGAGATTGCAAAGCTTCAAAGAAGGAGAACAAGTGTTGATTTCTATATGTGCTGAGAGGTTCCCCAAGGAATTGCTCGAAAATTGAATGTTAAGTGAATGGGTCCTTACACAGTGCTTAAACAAATTGGAACAAATGCTTATGAGCTGGATATCTCGCCGAGTATGGGGATTTCACTTGTATTCAACGTTAAAGATCTGACTCCACTCCCGCATGACAACATGTACCCTTCGCCCCTACCACCACATCCTCTCAGCCTCTGTCAACATCCGTTACTCCACCACAGCCCCAGCTACCACCATTGTCTCCTTCCACTTCACCGCATCAGCAGCAGTCTTCGCTTACCACCCATCCTCCTCCTCAGCTCGAGTCCTCGGCACCGATTGATCATACGGTTTCTTCCACAGCAGTACTACATTCTCCGACACAGGCATCACATCGACTTTGATGACAGCAGTACCATACAGTGTTCGACGTTGATGACAGCAACAGTACCTTCTTCAGCATTGATGTCCCGTACTCCATCCCCGACATCTTCGACAGCATCTCTTTAGCAGCACCACCAGTTACAGTACCATCGTCAGCTTCAGCAGTACCATCCTCGGTTCCATCAGCAGCTTCAACGGCTTACGAGTTCAAAGCTACAGGGTTTCCCTTCGCCTTCAGACGAGAGCACCCTCATCTCCATTCACGGAGATGAATGCTTTCAAGGAGGGGGGAATTGATGGGGAAACAGAACCGTGCATTTTATGCGGATCGACGATCGTCACATTATTTGTTCTTTTCATTTTTCGTTTTGAGTTGTATTTTTGAGTCGGGACAATCGGTCAATCATAGTCGTTCGTTGTCCCCTAGAGTTTATAAATAGAGAGTGAGGGCTCTCATTTTAGGCATTGAAGAATGGAGTATTGAAGCCCATTCTTTGGTCATTCGGTGTCGAAGCCGAGTTCCGGGTGCGAAGCCTTGGAATCCCCACCACCTTGCCGTCCACCACCATCATCCTCCACCACAAGCCGTCGGCAGCCCTCCTCCTCCCAAAACAGACATCTCCTCCCTCCTCCCAAAACAGCCATCTCCTCCCTCCTCCTCCCAAAACAGCCATCTTCTCCCTCCTCCCAAAACAGCCAGCAAATCCCTCTCCGAAAACCCCTTCCCAGCCACTGCCTAAGCCCCATAACCTTCCACCACAAAGTAGCAGTCGGCCATAACTTCTCCCCATCATCGACAACTAGCAGACAGTCTAAGCCCTTCCCCCCCTCTGCTAGCAGCAACCGGCCACCTCCAATTCCCCGTTCTCTTGCCGTGGAGCCATCTATCCCATAAATTCCACCTCCGGCGATCTCCGGAGTTCGTCTCCGGCCACCTCCGGTGGTTCTCCCCTACCTCCTTTACCTATTTCAATCATTTGGAGATTTCCGGCGATCGCCGGAAAACGTCTCCGGCGACCGCCACCGCCACCGACAACCACCTCCGACCACCACCAGCCACCAACTCCACTACCCCATAACCTCCATAACTCCCCACTACTCCCATATTTCCACTCTCCTAAATTTTAGGAATTAATTCCTAAATTTGAGGGTAACCAACCCCACTCTTCCTCCACTTGTGCTGGACGACCACTCCAATTCCCCTCACTACCCACTCCTAATTAAACATCCCCAGCCCACAAAATTCCCAACCCAACCTCTGTTACTCCCTCTCATTAATTTCCCCTTCCCTGGATCCACCCCACATTCTTTCCCCTACATGCAAAGGCTGTTTTACTTTATGCCTCCCACTCAGCAGCCCCAAACCTCCCCAGAATTGTTGTTCCGGTGCTGTCCAGCCATCCTGCAGCCACCCACAACCCCTGCCGCACCCCCACTCCCCCTCATACAACCACCCCACCCTCCAGAATCACTATCTAGTCCTCCGGAACAGCAAATTTCAGTTGTATGTTGCTGAAAGCCACCTCCATGCACAGTGGCAGGTCCAGAAAATTATAAATGGGGGTGCATAAAAAATTTCTAAACACAAATGTTAGCGGGTTGAGTAGGAGGGTCATGGGTCACATGTTGGAAATTAATTTTGGGGATGCACATAGCTGAACTTGGTCTACGAATAGTCAAATTTGATCTGCGAATAGCCAACTTTGGTCCGTGAATAGCCAATATTTGTCTCAAAACAAACTAGTTACGTGACGTGAGAACGTTTCCATCTTATCGGAGTTATTTCTCCCTCATCTGGCCACCGTTTTTGACATATGAGTAGTCAAAATTCATTGCCTCGACGAGAGGAATCCAAATCCACTAAGGGTCCGTTCGTTATGATGGAATTGGATTTCTGGAATTGGCATTGGAGATTAGAAATTCAATTCTAGTGTTCGGCGCAACGAAATTTAAGCGGATATTGGCTTTCATGTGAAAACCCATGGCTTTTACTATGAACTAAAAAAATTAAATAGCAATTCTTACCTCCGCCCATAGGTTTTCCGCATAATCAAATGTTTACACTAGAGTTTTTCAACCTACGCGCGAGTTTTTCGCCCGAGCGTGCGTTTTCCTGCAGGGTGTTTTTCGTCCGGCCGCGTTTATTTCACCCGGGCGCATATTTTCCCCGGGCGCGATTTTTTCGCCCGGGCGCGTTTTATTTCGGTCGGGCACGTTTATTTCGGCCCGACGCGATTTTTTCGCCCGGGCGCGATTTTTTCGCCCGGGCGCAATTTTTTCGCCTAAGGCGCGATTTTTTCGCCCGGGCGCGATTTTTTCGCCCGGGCGCGATTTTTTCGCCCGTGCGCGTTTATTTCGCCCGGGGCGCGTTTATTTCGCCAGAGGCGCGATTTTTTCGCCGGGCGCGATTTTTTCGCCCAGGCGCGATTTTTTCGCCCGGGCGCGATTTTTTCGCCCGGGCGCGATTTTTTCGCCCGGGGCGCGATTTTTTCGCCCGGGCGTGATTTTTTCGTCCGGGCGCGTTTATTTCGCCCTGGCGTATATTTTTGCCCGGGCGCGATTTTTTTCGCCCGGGCGCGTTTTATTTCGCCCGGGCGCGTTTTATTTCTCAGGGCGCCATTTTTTCGCCCAGGCGCGATTTTTTCGCCCGGGCGCGATTTTTTCGCCCGGGCGCGATTTTTTCGCCCGGGCGCGATTTTTTCGCCCGGGCGCGATTTTTTCGCCCGGGCGCGATTTTTTCGCCCGGGCGCGATTTTTTCGCCCGGGCGCGATTTTTTCGCCCGGGCGCGATTTTTTCGCCCGGGCTCGATTTTTTCGCCCGGGCGCGATTTTTTCGCCCGGGCGCGATTTTTTCGTCCGGGGCGTGATTTTTTCGCCCAGGCACGATTTTTTCGTCCGGGCACATATTTTCGCCCGGGCGCAATTTTTTCGCACGGACGCAATTTTTTCGCCCGGGCGCGATTTTTTCGCACGGGCGCAATTTTTTCGCCCGGGCGCGATTTTTTCGCCCGGGCGCGATTTTTCGCCCGGGCGCGTTTATTTCGCCCGGGCGCGTTTTATTTCTCCCGGGCACGTTTATTTTGACCGGGCGCGATTTTTTTGCCTAGGCGCGATCTTTTTCGCCCGGGCGCAATTTTTTCGCCCGGGCGCGATTTTTTCGCCCTGACACGATATTTTAGCCCGGGCGCACATTTTTTGCCCGGGCGCACGCTTTTCGCCTGGGCCCGCGCTTTTCGCCCGGGCGCGCCCTTTTAAAAATTTGAATTTTAAAAATTTCAATTCCAGAAAGCTAATTCCATCGTGCAGCCGAACAACTTACAGATATTAATTCCAATTCTGTTCACTAGATTCCATCCTGCAACCGAACAGCAGAATTGCTTTTATGCACAAAACCAATTCCTGCAGATATTGGTTTTCTGGCCAAAGCCAATTTCAGAAAGCCATTACCTGCGCGCCGAACGGACCCTAACAGTTTTGAAAAATAATGGGGGTGTCAGTGTCCCTCGGGCCCCCCTCTGGATTCCCCCCTGTCAATGCACCTATCCAATTGTTGTCCCTATTCTTGGGCAGTCCCAAACCATTTCTGAATGCTGAAAATCAGCCTCGGCAGACCTCTAACAGCACCTCCAGCCCTCCCCTTTAAATTGTTTGCAAAGTTCAAGGTTTGTTTGTTGATTTCTTTACTGTTGGATCATGTGTTTGTTCTCTACTTGAGAGATAGTAGTTTATAGACTTTGTTTTCAAATGTTTTGGTCTTTGTATTTGCTTGTTCAATTAGATATTTGATTTCGCGCACTCTCGCGCTTGTACTATCTCTCTTGTTTCTTTCTGTGTATGCTTTACTTACTGTGGTTATCGTTCATATTTGATTTTATAAAGAAAAGTTATTGCAAGTTAAAAATTGTCGGATATGTATGATTTCATGTAGGAGTTCACACAATTATTTTACAATCACATAGGACCGTCCGGAGTCAGTAGGCAGTCGTGAGAACAGCATCACCCAATAGAAATTAGTAAGGTTCATAGAGAATAGGAAACACTGAGCATCTTCCAAGAGGTGACGATTTTTCGCTCAACGACCCCATTCTGAACAGGGGAGTGAACACATGATGTTTGGTGGAGAATGCCTTGATCGGCAAGGTAGTGTTCAAAGTGGGAGTAGATATACTCCCGACCCTTATCGCTACGTAAAATTTTGATAATATGAGAGAATTGAGTCGAAATCATTTTGTGAAATTTCTGGAAAATTGAAAAAACTTCATTCTTATTTTTCATCAAATAAACCCAAGTCATGCGAGAAAAATAGTCAATAAAGGTAATAAATCAATGACATCCAGAAATTGAGGCAACGGGGCAGAGTCCTCAAATATCAGTATAAATGATATGAAACGGAGTAGTACTAGGTAAAGAAACATGATTAACAGGAATACGATGATGTTTGGCAACAACGCATACATCACAAACAAAGTTTTTAAAACACAAAGAAGGGAAAAATAGGAAATAAATGTTGCATGGTAGCAACAGAGGGATGGCCAAGACGGCGGTGCCATGTGAGCAGGTCGGATGTCTGCGAAGTGTGGAGAGCTTGCAAAGATGGAGACCCACAAGAGGAGTCAAACATGTACAGGATATCCTGCATGCAACCAGAGTCAATTATTTTTCCCGTCTGCAAATCCTGAAAAACACACTGAGAAGGAAAGAAAGTAACTAAGTATTGAAGAGAATTAGTCAAATGACTAACAGAAAGCAAACTACGAGTAAAATTTGGAACATGAAGCACAGAAGATAAAGTGAGGGAAGAACATATGATGGATCCTTTCCCAGCAATGAAGGAGAAGGAGTCATCAGCAATGCTCACTTTATCTCTTCCAGAAAGAGGAGAATATGATACAAAACCTGAAGTTGACCCAGTCATGTGATCAGTGTGTAACACCCAAATCTCGTGCAAGACAAAATGTCATCACAGCAATTTTAATCATATGATGTGTATGTTACGACAAAGTTTTATTTCAAAATTATAATTGCTCACTAAATTATTTTGATGAATTTGTGAATTTACCATCGGCGGCGGCCATGTAAGAATAAATGAGATGATTATACCTTGGTGTGCCAATAGCATGTTAGCTGAGTTGAATTGGTTTGCTATAGAGGTTGAATGTGGTGTGCTAATAGCTGTAAATGGTGTGTTAATAGCTGCAAATGGTGTGCTAATAGAAAAAACAGGTTGAATAAGTGATTTATAGAAGTAATTTGGGGTTCAATTAAAGCAATTGAACCTAAATTAAACCCATTTAGGCTTAGGCGGTGGTATTGGACCGGTTCAAGAGGAATATCAATGAAACCGAGCCCCTCATTATTTCCAAAATCCCGCACGACTTCTGTCGTCTCGCCTCAACTTCCACTAGGGTTCGGCGATTCCCCCCTTTCCAGGCATCGACGACAACATCGAATCCTCCTCCTCCCTCTTCGATTCAACGTGGGAACTTTTGATGGAGCTTGGGGTTGATTCTTCAAGGCTTGGAAGAGGCCGATCAAGCAATTTTGCCCTTTTTCCCTATTATATTAAAGAGAATGACGCTTCAAGATCGATGCGATGGTGCCTCGAAGAAAGCCAAAAGAAAAGAGATACTCACTGTGAGGATTACTTTTTAATTTATGCTTTATTTTCAAGTATTTTATAGCGAGCTTATTTCCTGCATGTGAACTGAATTGTTATGAAATTATATAAGCTCGCAATTCATTATAATTGATAGATAATATCGCCACCATATATATAAAAGATTATAAAGATGCAAATGAAAGAAATATGGATCGCATCGATGCATAAGTTAAGGGTATCTGCGAACTGATTTAAATCCAGTTGGACCTTAACGAGTCTTAAGTGAGTTGAACGCACTGGATCAAACTCTCGGGTCAACTCAGTTGGGCCTTAACGGGTCTTAAGCGAGTTGTATGCACTGAATTCGTGGAGTGGGTCCAAGACTGAATACTGAAATAAATGCAGTACCCCTTAACGAATGAAATGAAGACATTGAAAAAGAATTCAGAAGTCAAAATGATAGATGAATACAATGAAAAGAAATGAACAGCGAGCTTTATACTATATGAATGAAATACAACAAATGAATACGATGGCATATATATGAATATGAAAATTATTATCATACATGAATCATATGCAAATGAAACACTTCATAGACAAGAAATTGATAAATGTTTATTATGCCTTTTATTATTACCAGGGCTACATATTTATGATCCATGCTCGATAAAGCTTGTTTATTTAACTATGTTGTTAGTATTTAATCCAACTGAAATAGGGAAATATGTTATGTACCTTGTTACTGATTTGTCTTGTTTGCATGTACAAGCGATTAAAAATGTAAATTTCTCACTTAGCCTTTATTAAAGACTAATCCTTTAGTTATCAAATTTTTTTTAGGAAAAGAATGATCGATAAAAAGAAATTTTGAAGCTTGGCTACACGTGATAATTAGGTATGTCTATTTTAATTAAATATGAAATTTTAGACATGTATTACTTTTAATGCAAATACAAGTTATGTGATAATGTACATTTGGTACTCAATGTGATATATGTATTGTACTGCGCCAAAAGATCCAAATGAATATTGTTATACTGTGACGGCTCTGGGTCGCTACACAGTGGATCCGGAGTCGATAATCCAATGAGTAGAAGGACGAGTAGTAGTAAAGTGGGTACCTGGGGTACCTGTGTGGGCAAGAGCAGAGGATGAAGTACCAGTCTCTGTAGTAAGGTCATGCATCATCCGACGAAGGGTCAGCATTTCTTCAGCAGAGAAGGAGGACGGCTGAGGGGTAGGAGTAGGGCAAAAAACTTCAAGTGAACTGCTCTCGAGAATCTCGGTCAGATGAGCATAGTGATAGGTTCGCCCTGGAGTTCTACCACGACCACGGTCAACACGTGATGAGAATCCACCCCTGGGAGAAGGAAAGTCATGTATGGTGAAGCACGTATCCCGAGTATGATGAGGCTTGCCACAATATACACAAGTAAGGTGATCAGTATCTGTAGGTTTAGGTTTGAAATCACGTGAATCACGACCTCCAAATTTGGGTTGATGGGCCACTAATATTGATACCTTTGTAATAGCGGTGGTGTTCCAAAGACTGTCGGCGGCCAAACTCCTGTTGTACAATGTTGTAGACTTCAGGAAGCGAAGGAATATGGACACCTTCCAAAATCTGGACAGTAATCTGATCAAAATATCTGTGTAGCCCATGCAAAAAATCGAATACCCGTTTACGATCTCGTGGACCCTCAGCAAGAGCTCATCGGAATTACAGACCATGACGAGAGAGTCAAAATGGTCGTACTCCTAATATATTTGAGTAAACTCAAGATAGTAAGCAGATTGAGGTCGATCACCCTGTCGTAGAAGAAAGATCTTGCGGCGTAGTTGGTAAATCTGGGCCGCATTCTCCTTTCAGGAATAGGTAGACTCGGCACATTTTCATATGTCAGCAGCAGTGTCCAGAAAAAGGAAATTTTGAGCAACGGATTCCGGCATGAAATTTGTGAGTCATGACATAACAATGGGAGTTTTCCGACTCCCATTGAGGCCAAGTTGTAGAGTCCTTGGCTGGTACGCGGGTGGCGTCGCTGATATAGCCAATGAGACGCCAACTCTTTAATGCTAGAGTAATGGAGCGAGACCACAATAAATAATTGGTGTCATTCAGTCGGATCGTGGTAATCTGAGAGAAGTTGTGATCCTGACCAGCCCGGGTCGATCCTGCGGGGGTCATGGAGCTACCAGAATCAATCACGTTCGACATAAAAAAAAAATTGAAAATAACTCCTCCAAGACAGCGGTGGAGAGGAACGGAGAACATGTCTTCAAAGAGCGGAGGTGAGATAGGGCCTCATTGTACAGTTAGAAGTCTTCCTCCTCTTGAACAGAAAAACACTAGATCTGAGTTTGGGAGACAACCCGTCAGCCAGCGCCGACCGGACGACGAAAAGAGACGCACGAGACGAGCGGTGTTGCAGGAAGGAAACAAGAGGAAGGGCCTTTGTGTTGGACGGAGACGGGAGGGAGGAGGCCGGCGAGGAGCAGCGATGGTCAGTCGACGGGCAGCAAGAGAGGAACGAACGGGAATGGGAGGTTTAGGTCACTCGGTCTCTAATACCATGTTAATGGAAACAGTAGAAATGTGATTACGTCACTAACGTGAAAAAGGCCTCTTACATAAGAGGAAAATACAATGTATTTACTTAATTCTAACAATTACAAATGAGAACGGGAGAGGATAGCTTGCAGCGAGGGTTCACGGGAGGTGGATCTACGAAGGAGGTGTGCGGCTTAGGATGAAATGTCGAGCGGCTTGCTTACGATTTCAATCGAGAGGGAGCGGGCAATTTCTGAAATCGAGCAACTTAGGAGGGGAGAGTTGCGATGAAACTGAGTAGTGAGTGGCTAGGATTGAGGGATCGTGGGATAAGCAGTGGGTTTATGGGGAAATGAAATAAAATGGGATAATAATGCAGGAAATAAACCGGGACGTCGCACAACGAGTGATTGCCAATTTTGGATTCGCTCACAAAATAAACAATGTCTGGAACTGAAATCCTCTGCCCCAATTTATAACGAGAGAGGTCGTTGGGCACATGGCGCAAACAGCTATGATTGGTCGTTATGTCTGGTGTCCTAAAACACTAAATATAAGTCCAAAATAAAAATAAACAAGATACATAGAAATAGTATCGCTCCGGACGCGCTCGTGGTCTCAGATTGTCGATTCGATCAACACCTCATGCGCGAGTATAAATGTGGGCATCGCATTGGTAACTACCTCGTAATACATCGTGGCGAACATCATCGCTTCCTCGGTGAGGGGGATAAAGCTCTCCGTGCAAGCGGCGAGTTAGTCCATTTTGTGCATCCTTTCGAACATCGCATTCACGGGGTCGTTGTATCTCATCATCTCAACTCTGCTAATTTGTGTAGGATCGGGCCATGGGTGGCCCCGTGCATGGAATCAGATCACAAGACGGGATGTGTAGAATGAAAGAGATGGGGAAGGTAGAGTGTGATGTTTTCCTCGAGATCCTCAGTGTTGACCTATGATGAGATCGAGGTGTGGAGCCTTTTTACAGCGTTCGGAGTGAGGCATCGATGGAGCGGAGCCGAGTGGAAGGAGGGATGACGAATTCACGGGGGTGCAGGAGCACATGACGGATGCTCAGTACAGACACATGTCGCACCTGTAGTTGCAGGCGGTGGAAGACAGCAGGCATTGTGGACACCAAGTCGTGACCCTTTTGTGGGAAGATGTTTGCATGTCTCATACATAGAAGAGTCGGTTGTCTCCACCCTTCTCCCAGCGCATGCAGAAATCAAAGCAGGGAGTGGTTGGAGGCCGTATGAGGAGCGTTGAAGTCGTCCGTACGTGAGGATGGAGAGGAAGGGAGGAGATGTTGGTGATAGAATAAGTGGGAGCCCCAATACCTCAAAATGCCAGAAATTGAAATTTGTTATCAAGCATGTCTGATCTCAACGTGAGCTCGGATATAAATACAAAGGCCAAACATAAACCAAGTGTGTGTTGTCCGGACAAACCCGTGTCGTAAATAAATACAAATTAAGTAAATTAACAAAAATACAACAACAACAACAACAACAACAGAACCCATAAGGTCCCCAATCATTGGGGGTATGGGCGGGGGAAGATTGGAAACAGACCTAACCTTTGGCCCTATGCCCAAAGTGGCTTCTCTCAGAGGAGAAAGACCGAACCTTTGACAATAGATGCACAAAGTGGCTGCTCACAGATTACCACTGAAATAGTGGCCCCCTATACCGTCACGTTTGCTGCGGAATCATGCCCTCAAATCAAAGCCAAAGACATCAGAGAGGGCAGACTCAAGAATCCATTTTGATTTATGTGCACATAACCATGCTTCCTTCATTCAGCATCCAGATAAATTAACAAAAATACGATAAATGGAAATAAATGTGAGTGCACGTTATGTATCCTAGCCTCTCCTGCCATATTTGCATCCACAAAATCCTATGTGACAAAGGGTAGACCAACTCATCCTCTTTTTTTATTATATTTAAGCGCATGAAACGGAGCTAAAGGGAACAAAATCATATTGCGATGCGACCTTGGAAATTGTCAAAAACTTTTGTAATCGGGCATTTTATTTTAGACTTAATAGCATTGCCCATCCTTTCAAACTGTGCTCATAAAATATGACTATTTAAAACATTTCAAATTGGGCACCAAAAAGCATATTGCATGGGGCTTCGACCATATCCCTAACTGCAAGACAGGGATCTGCTCATATGAGAGCATGTTTTTTAAAATTAAAAATATATATATATATTAATTTCTGTTTTTAACATTAACAAAAAACATATACATAGAAAATTAGAAATTTTGTAATGGAGAGGGGTAAAATTGGAAAGCTGAATGTTACACCAAAATATGTTTTTCCCTTTTAATACAGTGCATATACTAAATAAAAGAATTGAACTAATCGTATTACTCTGATGACGTAATGCAATATAAATCTTTTTTTCTTTATAAATAGTATAGATATCGGTGTATGGCTATTTGACGGAGTGGAAGCGCATTGATGTGTCGTTGATTTCATTTTTGCCCCGCCAAAAATAAATAAACGACTCCACTGTGGGAAAATTCGTTGTATCGCTAAAAAGGGGTGATTTCAAGTCGTGGTTTCGAAATCACGAAATCATGCGTTTCATGATTTCCAGGAGCTGATTTCTCGTCTTTGTTCTCTTCCGTGAAGTTGCGATCCTCGGCGTGGCTTCGAGGCCTGAAAAAGCTCTGCATCTCCGACCTTCATCCGGTTCGTTTGTACGCTACCAAGCGATACTGCCTGCACCGTCGGCCCACCCATCGACAGCACAGTGGTCGCCGATTGCTACCTGAGGAACCTAATGAATCATCTCCCGTAGGACGGAGGTAGCCCTATCACTCGCCAAAACTCTGATTTACAGCCTATGCTCATCTCTCTCCTCTCCACCGCCCGCTCCCAACACTTTTCGTCTATCTTCTCATGCAAACATTAAGTACACAGAGGCACGCCATTACTGGATAATGTCGTCATTTATTGATATTTATATCAGCATAGCAAGTATTCTGTAGTTGTGAGTAATGTATAAAGTTAGTCCATTAAAGACACCCACCTCCAAGGCCAAGCTTACTGATGGGGAGCAACCCGCCCGACACGTTCGGGTCTACTAACGACGACCACGGGAGCAGTGACGATCGGGACCGCTCATTTCGAGCGGCTCGCCGACCTTTGTATTTTTGTCTCTTGTCATTTTTTATTTTAAGTTGTAATTTTATGTTTTATTTGAATCATAGTGTTCGGTCAATCATAGTCGTTCATTGGTCCTTAAAAACTATAAATAGAGGGTGATGGCTCTCATTTTAGGCATTGAAGATTGGAGTTTAGAAGTCCAATCCTTGATCACTTCGGTACAGAAGCCAACTCCGGGTGCGAAGCCCGGATTTCCACTGTCCTCCGTACCCTTGGTCGACCAAGCTTTATTCCCCTATCAAGGTGTTCGGCCAATCCATCTCCCCACACCACCCCACTTCATAGCAGCAGCCATCCCCTTCCCCTCCTCCTCCTACAAGCAGCAGCCTTCCCCACCTTCCAGCAACAGTAGCCGGCCGCCCCACCTCCTGCCTCCACTTGCCCGCAAAACCCCCCTCTTTTCCCTCACCTCTTGTTGTGGAACCACAATCCCTTCACCTCTCTTCAAAAAAACAGCCCCAATACTCCTCTAAAACATCTTCGACGATCACCGAAAAATATTTCCGGTCACTTCCGGTGATCCCCCATCTCTTCCCCATCAATTTACTATCATTTTACATTTTCCGGTGATCGCCGAAAAACATTTCCGGCGACCACCACCACCGGCCTCCACCGGCCACCCTCCACCATTCATAACCACCATAACCACCCACTACTCCATATTTTCCCTCTATCTAAATTTTAGGAATTAATTCCTAAAATAAGGGAATCCACCTCTCCCACTACCCCCTAGTCATTTGACCGGCCCCTCCCCTCTAACTCCCTCCTATTATTCAGCCCACTTTCCATCCAATCCTGAACATCATTCCCAACACGTTGAGCCACTTCAGTTATTTTCCCACTACCCAAAACAAGCCCCACCACTCTACCAGGTAGTGGCCGAACTCCTACCACTTTTTCCCTAATTTACTCCCAGCCACAGCCCACAGGATGATTCCTCTCCCTGCTCCTCTCCCATTCTCGGGAAACCTCAACCTGTTACTTCCCATCCCCACCCCCTAAACCTCTCGTGGCACCACAGCCCCCATAAATTCCATCACCCATTCCCCTCACCTCCCAAGCCATTACTGCTGTTCAGGCATCCCAAAACAGCCAGTAAACATTGTCCAACCCACTACTGCTGCCCAGGAACCCCCCCAACAGCCCAGCAAATATTGACCAAGCATTCCCCACCACCTCCCAGTGTCGGGAAGCACCGGTACGGGTACCGGGTACGATACGTATCCGGTACTGCGGTACAACAAAATTTAAAAACAAGGATACGGGTACGGCGGGATGCGTTGTATTAAATATAATAAATATATATGTAATATATATTAAAAATGCAATTATTAATTCTCAAAACAATAAAACATGAAGCATAAATAATCAATTGAAGTACAAGTCCATAACTAATGCAATATAACATGAAGTTCTTGAACAGAAAATCTACAGAAAATACAGAACAGAAATTCCTGTCCAGAAATTCTTGTACAGGAATTGTACAGGAATTCAGATTTCTAATTGTACAGGAATTTCTCCGGTACAGGAATTCCTGCAAAGGTATTCTGCAGGAATTCTTATTTGCGTACCGCGCTGTTCCATACGCGTACCCGTACCGGAAACGTACCCGGTACGGGTACGGCCCTGTTTTTGACGTATCGATGCTTCATCTGGCCCACAGGGAGTCTGTTGCCGACCACCTACAGGTCTTTCCAATAGGGGTTAAACCGATGTCCTGTATCCTAGACAGCAAAGTGCAAATTCTGATTGATGAAAACAAGTCCCGGCAGCCTTCGACAAGTACATGCAGCCCTCCCCTCCCCTTCGTTTGCAAAGTTTAAGGTGTGTTATTATTTCTTTTAGCATTGGGTCTTGTGTTTATTCTCTACTAGTAGGGATAGCCATTTGTAAGTCTTGTTTCAGTCGTTTTCCTCTGTGTGATTTCCTAATTCAAAAATTATTTGTTTTTGCGCACTCTCGCGCCCATACGCTTCTACTTTGTCACCTTGATTTTAAATTGCTTTAATTCAATTGTGGAAAATCTAGTTATATGGTTTGTAACTATTGTTTTGCAAGTTTGAATTCGCCGAACATTTGCATTTGCACTTGCATCTAGCCTTAGGTGTTCACTAGCGCCTTACCCTACGTCACTTACTGGATCTGGTTTTTCTGGTACAGACTCTCTTGATTCAAAGATCAAACAGGGTCGTCGATCTACAAAGGCTTCATCTCCACATTACCATTCAGACGATAGATTACTTGCTTTCATTTTTGCAATGCTAACTCAAATGTGTGTGCTCAATTTAAAGGTAGAGTGGTAGGCAAACAATTTATAACTCAATTTTTCGTTGTAACTCAATTTAAATATTTTGTACGACTAAAAATTCATATTGACTGATATGTTATGCTTTTTGTTGTAATTTTTTGGCATACCACACAATTGTTTTATCAAACAAGTTAAACAGCTTCTCCATTTGAAAAAACACTATAAACTCTATTCTTCCAAACAATTTCAATAATTTTCTCACCGCTCTGCAAAATAGTAGATTTTCACACCACTTCTTCTACAGTCACTGTAGCTGAGCCAAACAGAGTCTAAATTTCTCATCCAGCCCTAGCTTTAGAATAAAGAAGAGTTTTATATAGCATATCAAATACAAAATAATTTCTTAAAATGCAACAAAATAAGAATGTCCAGAAACAATTAAGCATGGTAAAATCTGTGAAACAGATAAGATTCAAGACATCCAATATATGATTTAATAAATCCTTATGAATAAGTTTGACTTGATTAGCTTTAAATTCAGTATAATTTTTGGACAAATCCGGGAACCAAGCAGCCGAATAGATAAACAAAACGATGCAGAAAGACGGGATAAGAGAATGATGACCTCGGCGTAGTTTCCTTTCCTGCGGGACACGCGGCCAAGGAAGCGCTCGCCGGGGAGAGCGCTGTCGCACATGACAACGAAGCCCGTATCCGAGACCTTGCAAACACCCTTTCCTTTGAATGCGAGGGATTCACAGACGAGCTCCAGTGTACTTCCCCGCTTCGGAAAGAAGGGCGCGGGGGCGGGAAGCGGAGGGGATGTCTCGGAGGATGCTTGGGGAGGATGCAAAGGGAATGGCGAAGAAGAAGAGGACGCAGAACAACAAAAAGCTCGCATCCATGGGTGTGCAGTTAGCCGAGAAGCTCCAGAGCATCCAGGAATCGCGGCGACCACCATCGCCGAGGATTCGCTGAAAGGACAAATGCGCGTGCACAGGGGATGTGTTTATATTGCTCACCAATTCAGAGTAGTAACTGCGCTCAATGAACGATAAATATTATTATTATTAACTATCTATTAGACTAAAAAAAATTTCCTCCGTTACAATCATGTTAGTTAATACAAAAAATGAGTTGTAACACTTTCACACAACAAAATTTTTAGTAAAGCTTTGTTCCTTTATTTTTTGCCTTCAAAACTTCATGATATTGTTATTAGCAGTCTGCATAAAAGTAATAATCTTTGTTAGCCGACTAAATAATATTGTAAATATCTTGTGTAAGTTTAATATTACTAGGGAAAAAATACTTTTACTCAATATTTTTTCATATTAACCGACTCATTTTCATTGAGTTTATCTCATTCCTTTGCATTTTCTTCTCGATATTTTTGCCAAAGTGATATTGTTGGAGGCAATCCAAAATCTTCACGCATTTGCAATTGAACAAAATGATTCGCATTGATAAATCCGATGTAGACTATCTTGTGAGAAGTCGGCGGCGATGAATGTAGTGGTAGTAATGTGAACGACTGATATTTAGATAAGTGAACAAAAACAATGTTATAGCAAGACGCAACCACCATTCCAATATCAGGCATCGATATTCATTTGTCGTACGGAGCAGGAGTAATAGACCAATCAAGTGATCTTAGTAAGTTTGATCTTCTTTCCTTACCAAACATGATATCATACAAACGTGCATTGTTCTTTAATTCTAGAGATAGGTCAATACACACCTTTAACCAGTCATTATCCATCCACATAACATTACTAACCACCATGTATCCACAATGACCATCACTCAATACATCAATCACATTTGTAATATAGTCAGAAACACATGGTGACATTTGTGTTCGCACACTACGTAGCAGTCTGCTCACCTTCAATATCCCCTTTCGTATGGGGTGTTTCTTAGTTGGTATCGTTGGGACTTATTCACGCATTAATACATGCTCAAAAAGGGAGGGATCTCATTTTGTAGATTTCTCATTAGGCTTGCTATCTTGCAATGTCAACTGCTTCCAATGGTTGTGAATCATCCACAGCGGAAATGAGTTTGATTGTGACATATACGGAATCAAGTCATGTGCACATGGTAGGCTCAACACATGTCTACATCTGTGTGTGCACTCGCCAACATTTATGCACCCAGATCTAGCCGATAGTTCCTTTTTTAATCAACTCTAAAGCTGTGAAAGAGATGCGCCCAACCAGCTCAAAGTATAAAGGATGACCAAATTCTTTATTCCATTGAATTGAGTTCTGTCCAAATGCTCTTTTAATCTCCGTGTGTTGCAAGTGAATCATTTGATTAAAGGTTTTCCATACGGTTGAAAGGTTTCCAACTGACACCTCGAGGAATCTTTGTAGGTGATTGTGGTCACTTTCAACGTGATTTGTTGTTGTGTTATCCAAATGTAGAAACTTGTCTACCCAAGCTGAAACAAAGTATTCTTTGTACGGTGCAATCCAAGTGATAAGCACATATGAACAAACAATAGGATAATGGTCATTGTAATCTTGTAGCATATGATCCAAACTCTCTTTAAATCCATCAATGATTTGTGCATCCACAATTTGTTGCCAGACACACATAAATTCCTCTTATTCCTCCCCATCTTTAAAATTCTTTTTGCATTTAGCCAAAAAAATTCTACGAATATGTAATTTGCATAAAATATTCTTACTTTGAGGAAACACCGACACAATAGCATTCATCAAGGCTATTTCCATGTCAGTTACTATAGCCTGGGGCATTGAATGTTGTTCTAAAACAGATTTGAAACAATCTAGTGCACATGCATAACTCTCTTATGTTTCATTGGAAATGAATGTGAAAGCTGCATAAAACAATTGCTTTGTTGATGTAACCCCAACAATGCTCAACAACGGTGTACAACCCTCATTCTCTGAGGGTATGACCCACTTAAAGCCACGTAGGCAGAAGTCAAGGTCAAATGGTCAACACAGAAGTCAACAGTTCAAGACACCAAGATAGCTCAGCCAGCAGGAGCGGAAGAAGGCCTAGGCGAGTAAGGGTGCACTCGTGCGAGTAGCCCGGATACTCGCCAAAAGGTGGGCGACCATAGCTGATCTCGCCTCTTTTATGGGAGAGATCGCCTCAATATCGCTAGTCGACGGGCAGGGTCTGGGCTATAAAACCCCCTACCCTTTGGTTTTCCTATAAATAGGACCCCAGAGGTACTTGGATTGGCATCTGAACTTGAGCTTTTGGAACTCAGCTTTCGAATTCTCAGACCCGTCATCCTTGGCCGCTACTCCCGGTACTAGCCAAGTCGGTGCCTTCCTCGTACTCTGCTCGGCCATTTTTTGGTTGTGGAGGGGAAGCCTCTTCTGAGCTTCCGGGTACGTGGGGGACCTTTCTGCCGCAGCATATGGGGTCCTGCTTGTTGCTCTTCTAGCTTCTTCATCGTTGCCAGCCAAGTCATCTCGTTAGACGGCTAGGTGAGTAGCCTCCGACTGCATTGATCCGAATTTTGGAGCCTAAGATTTTCCTGGCTTCAACACTTTGGTGCGGTGAGCGTGGATCGTAGCCAGAGGGAGAAAGTTCGGTAGAAAGGCGAGATGGTTGTAGTTGGCGACCATGCAGAGGTAGTCGGGAACTCGACCGGTGGTGGCGAGTTTGTGACTTTGGCGGTCTTTGAGGAATTTGCGCGGCGAATAGAGGGGACCGTGCGAGCAGCACTTCAACCTCGCATGGAAGGAACGGCGACCTCGCCTCATCGTCTGATCCTGACCGAAGAAGGTGCTCACCCTCGGCGAGCAGGGAAGGAGCATGAAGAGGATCTGGAGCGACCAAGGAGGCCGCAGTTCTACCCGCAGGCCTCGCAGGGAGCAGGCGGAATCCGATTC
The DNA here is from genome assembly GCA_033032865.1 of Dactylorhiza incarnata. Classification (NCBI taxonomy): domain Eukaryota; kingdom Viridiplantae; phylum Streptophyta; class Magnoliopsida; order Asparagales; family Orchidaceae; genus Dactylorhiza; species Dactylorhiza incarnata. The sequence goes on along the minus strand of JAWHQI010000104.1, from coordinate 6,030,618 downwards.
CGCGTGGAGGAGGAGCAGGCGAGGTACTTCGGTACTCGCCAGGTTAGCGAGTATGGGGGAGATACTCGCCAGGCAGAGGGTCGTCGCCAGTTCGGTGGGAGGAGCCCATTCTGTGAGGAGATCGTTGCCGCGCCAGTGCCGGAAGGGTTCAGAGATCCCGCGATAAATTACTACTTGGCGAGGGATGACCCTATCCGACACATCCAGTGGTTCGAGGATGTAGCCTCCATCTGAACCATGTCTGATGCCTTCAAGTGTGGGCTGTTTGCAATCACCTTTCGGGGAAAGGCTAGAGACTGGTTCCACCAGTTGCCAGCAGGTTCTATCTACTGCTTCGAGGACTTGTGTCGGGGGCTGACCATGCGGTTCGCCACGGCCAAGAAGTTGAAGAAGGAAGCCACAACCCTTTTTCATCTAGTGCAAGGAGCAAAGGAAATGTTAGGGCACTACATAGATCGTTTTCAGGAGGAGGTGCTGGACATCCAAGAGGTGGATGGTGCCACCTTGCAGCTGGCCCTAACGTTCGGCCTTCGTGAAGGTCTCTTCAAATTGGAGCTCGGCAAGGGTCCTCTTTATTCCTACGACAACCTCATCGAGAGGGCCAACAAGTTCGTCCAGGGTGAGGCTTCCAACAGCGGCTTCCTAGCCAGGCTCACCCGAGTGACAAAAGAGGACGAGGAGGAAGAGGAGAAGACCCCTGAGAGGAAGAAGAAGGAAGAGCCCAGGAGGGCAGAGCGGAAGCCAGAAGGAAGAAGCAGAGAAGAGATAAGGAGAAAGGAGCCCAGGAAGGAGGAGCCTATAAGAAACAATGAAAGGAGGCTCATCGTAGCCCTAGAGCGTCGGGAGGAGGAGAGGTGCTACCAAGTCCCCGTTAACCGGCCACCTTGGAGACCAGCCAGAGGACCTCAGCGTCAGAACCGAGGAAGGAGATCCCCGAAGAGAAGACGCTTCAATCAGCCAGAGAGGCGTCAGGAAAGGAGAAGGAAGGAAGCGATGGCGGTTGCCCGGCGAGGCAATCGGCAAGGTCGGAAGAATCGAAAGTAGAGGAGGCCGCAGGTAGAGAAGATCCCCCTGTATTGTGATCTCCATCAGGTGGAGGGGCATGGGACGATGGCTTGCCCAGATTTTTGGGAAGCTCGTAGAAGGTTGGCAGCAGGAGAAGCAAGAGGAGAGCAACAGAGGATTGAAGACCCTGTCAAGCCACCAGCAGCTCAAGCCCTCGGTCGAATGAGGAATGAAGACCGCATCAACCATGGAGGTCGAGGAGACCTCGTCCAGGGAGGCAGAGGAGTTGGAGTGATCCACGGGGGAGCAGGGCTGGGAGCTTCCCGCAAGGGGAGTCTCCACCAAATTTATTGAAGGAGTGTCGCTTCGACTTCGCAGGCACCGCCCCCGTTGGAGGAGATCACCTTCTCAGAGGAGTACATGCTAGGGAATGAGAATCCCTTCCATGATGCCCTCGTAATCCAAGCTGCGATGGAGGACTTCACCGTTAATCGGATCCTGATCGACAACGGTAGTTCCGTGAACGTCGTCTTCAAGGAGACGTTCGACGGGCTGAGCGTCGGAGCGGCAAGGGTCCTGGCGCCGGATGGTCCCCTCTTTGGCTTCTCCAGAAAAAAAGAAAGAGGTGGAGGGAGGAGTAGATCTCCTTGTAACTCTCGGTGGCACCCCTCTCCAATGTCATTTCATCATCGTCGATGCCTCGAGTTGCTACAAGGCCATCTTTGGAAGGCCGCTTCTCAATACCTTCAAGGCCGTCCCATCCTCCTACCATCAGTGCCTCAAGTACTGCCAGGGGTGTTCAGGTGAGGATCAGGAGCGATCCAAGAGCCGTCCACGAGTGCTATCTTAGCTCGGTCAGCACTATCAGCTGTATGGCTGACACGGAGGAGTTCGAAAGGGCGACCGGAGGCACAGCCCGGCTGGAAGCGTCGGAAGAAGTTGAAGAAATCAAGGTACTCTCCGCAGCAGGAGTACCTGGGTTGCTGAAGATCGGAGGATCGTTGAAGATCAGCGAGAAGATAGAGATGGTGACGTGTCAACAAGAGAACGTCAACATCTTTGCTTGGAATGCTGCCGAGATGCCCGGGATTGATCCTGAGGTGGCCTGCCACCATCTCAACCTTGACCCCGCAGGCAAGCCCGTCTGCCATAAGAAAAGATCAAGTGCCATCATGTTGGCCGGACCTATCCGTGAAGAAGTGAAGAAGCTGCTGGATGCAGACTTTGTGTCAGAGATCCAGTATCCAGGCTGGGTCTCGAATGTTGTAATGGTCAAGAAAGCTGGGAGTAGCTGGAGGATGTGTGTAGATTTCTCTTTGATGAATAAAAGCTGCCCGAAGGATTGTTATCCCTTGCCTCGAATCGACGCGCTGGTTGATTCAGCCGTCGGTTTTTCTGTAATGAGCTTCCTTGATGCGTTTTTAGGATACCATCAGATTCGGATGTATCCTCCCGATTGTCGCGATGTTTCTTTCATCACGGGTGATGGCTGCTACAGCTACAAGATGATGCCCTTTAGGCTAAAGAATGCAGGAGCGACCTACCAGCGGATGATGGACCACGTATTTAAGGAGCAGAAGGGGAGGAACCTGAAGGTATATGTAGACGACCTCTTGATTAAGAGCAAGAGCATTAGGGAGCATGTGGCTGATCTGGTGGAGACTTCGAAATACTAAGGAAGTTCAAGATGAGGCTCAATCCGGTAAAGTGCGTGTTCGGGGCTGGAAGAGGAAAGTTTCTGGGACATCTCATCACCCCGGAGGGAGTGGAGCCGAACCCTGACAAGGTTAAGGCGATCTTGGAGATGACCTCGCCGAGGACGATGAAAGAAGTTCAAAGGCTGACAGGAAGGTTGGCGGGTCTTAGCCGCTTTCTATCAAAGGCAGGGGAGAAGTGCTCTCCATTTTTCAAGACGCTCCGGAAAAGCGAGGGCTTCGTTTGGTCCGACGACTGCGAGAAGGCGTTCGGTAGGCTGAAGGAGCAGTTGACTCAGACACCTCTCCTTCAGAGCCCGAAAGAAGGTGAAGACCTACTCATCTACTTGGGAGTAGGGGTGGAAGCAGTAAGCTCGGTGCTGGTCCGAGAAGAAGGAAAGAAGCAGCTCCCTATTTACTATGTTAGTCAGGTCCTCAAAAGGCGGAGATAAAGTATCCAATCTTGGAGAAGCTTGCCTTTTCCTTGGTGGTGTCGACGCGAAAGCTCCGGCCTTATTTTCAAGCTCACTCTATCCGGGTCATGACTGACCATCCCCTCTGAAATATCTTGGAAGGGGTGGAGCATTTAGGAAGGCTGGCGAATGGTCGGTAGAACTCAGTGAGTTCGTCATTTCCTTCTCACCCCGGGTGGCGATCAAAGAGCAGGCGGTAGCAGACTTCTTGGACGACTTCTCGGTGGAGGCGGAGCCGGGAGAGGAGGCTTCTACTCCCATCCCTTGGAAGAAGTTAGTGGACCGAGCTTCGAGCAAGAGCTCTGTGGGAGTAGGCATCGTTCTTGTCAGCCCACAAGGAATTAGGATCGAGCAGACAGTCGAGATCCTCTTCCCCGTCATGAATAATCAGGCGGAGTACGAGGCCATAGTAGCAGGCTTGCGCCTCGCGAAGGAGCTGGGCATCCAAGATATCAAGGCTTTCATTGATTCAATGGTGGTCGCGTCGCAGATTCGGGGAGAGTTCGAAGTGTGCGACACCATTCTGCAAAAGTATCTTGTCAAGGTAAAAAGATTGATTGGCGGCTTTCAATCCTTCTTCGTTGAGCATGTATCGAGGGAGGAGAACTCGACAGCAGATCGTCTGGCCAAGTATGGGCCAAGGACTGGAGGGATTGTCACTGAATTATTCCGCCCGTCAATCGAGGAAGGAGAGATGATGGAGATCGAGTAGCGCCCCTCGTGGATGGATCCGTTCGCAGCGTTTCTATCTACCGGGCAGCTCCCCGCGGAGGATGGGGATCAAAGGAAGTTTCGATACAAGGCAGCATATTATTTGTTGCAGGATGGGGAGCTATATCGCAAAACTATCTCGGTCCCTCTGGCTAGATGTGTCTCTGAAGACAAAGTACCTCGAGTGTTGGAAGAGATCCACTCAGGAGAGTGCGGAAGTCATTTTGGGACTCGCACTTTAGAGCAGCAAATCTTGAGGCATGGCTACTTCTGGCCTACTATCCGCAAGGATGCGGAGGTCTTCTCGAAGAAATGTCAAAAGTGCCAATTATTTGCCCCCCTCCAGTTGCAGCCATCCCAGCAGCTTCGCTCGATCACCGCCCCGTGGCCATTCGCTATCTGGGGAATGGATTTGATAGGTCCCTTTCCCTCAACTAGTGGCCATAGGAAGTTCGTTCTCGTCATGATCGACTACTTCTCCAAGTGAATCGAGGCCAAAGCTCTGGCCAAGACCACCTCTCAAGTCGTAAAGGGGAGAGATCGTCTGCAGATTCGGGATCCCCCTCGTCATCATCACCGACAATGGTCCTCAATTCGCCAGCTTGGAGCTGGAAGATTTTTGCAGGCAACTCAGAGTTGATCTTCGGTTTGCGTCAGTACATCATCCAAGGAGCAACGGACAAGTGGAGGACGCCAACAAGCTGATCATCAACCTGCTGAAGAAGAAAGTCGAGAACCTAAGAGGTAATTGGGCAGAACAGCTCCCCTCGGTGTTGTAGGCTTTGAGAACCACTCCTAGCTCAGCCACAGGGGAAACCCAGTTCAAACTCTCTCATGGGTCTGAAGCTCTCATTCCAGTAGAGTTCGAGGTCAGAAGTCTGAGGGTGATCGCAGCTGAAGACGGAGAGGAAGAATGGCGTCTGGAGAATGAGGAAGCTCAGAAGCTATCCCTCGACTACATTGAAGAACTCCGAGACTTAGCCTCAGTCCGACAAGAGGAGATCAAGCACCGAATGACGAAACACTTTGACAAACACGTTCGCCTCAACACTTCCAAGCAGGTGATCTAGTCCTAAAGAAAGTGGACGCGGCAGGAATATCAGCAGCCGTCGGAAAGCTCAACCTGAATTGGGAGGGACCTTTCATCGTCCATGAACCACTTGCAACGGGAGGATATCGCCTGCAAAATCACGAAGGGGAGCTATTAGGGAATACCTGGAGCGGCGATGACCTGAAAAGGTTTTATCCCTAAGCAGGGACGCGTATATCCCTCTCCTATAAATTGTTTGTTTATAAATAAATTCCTCACCTCCCTGAAACACGGGATGGCAAGATATTCTCACGCCTATCACAACAACAACTATCTTAAAGAAAGGAAGGAAAATAGGTGAAGCCGACCTCCATGTCAGGTTGGGAAACGGGCATCCGACTTGATCCTCGTAAGATCCAGAACAGATGATGGGACGGTGCCTCGGTAGTGCGTTCCCCTAAGACCAAGCCTCTGCATTGATGGTCGAGATCAGCTCCCCCCTTGCATGTTGGTCGCAGTTCCCTCAGACCGCATCTCTCATCCGACTGGAGAGATTATCAGGAAGAAGTCGTGACGCCGACCTCTTAGCTCGGCGATAGGATGATCGACTTAACCTCTTAAGGGACCCTTGAATAAAGGTGTCGCCAATTCTCAAAGAGTAAAAGACTCGCAGCATAGCATCCCGTTTCTAATGACCCTATCCAATCATTTGAGTGGGTGTGTTTAATCCCCTCTGATTGTTGAGTAGGTCAGGAGAAAGTTCGTCGAAACAGCATCAACATCACAGTAGGATGGAGACCTCGGGATGATGTGTCTTTGGACCTCCCCGACTGTCAGTCCCTACTTGTCGATCTCTTCACCAGCATCAACATCACAGTAGAATGGAGACCTCGGGATGATGTGTCTTTGGACATCCCCGACTGTCAGTCCCTACTTGTCGATCTCTTCACCAGCATCAACATCACAGTAGGATGAAGACCTCAGGATGATATGTCTTTGGACCTCCCCGACTGTCAGTCCCTACTTGTCAAACTCTTCACCAGCATTAACATCACAGTAGGATGAAGACCTCGGGATGATGTGTCTTTGGACCTCCCCGACTGTCAGTCCCTACTTGTCGGTCTCTTCACCAACATCAACGTTATGGTTGGATGGAAACCTCGGGATGTTGTGTCCCCTAGGACCAGCCCAATGGTTATTCTCTACTCTTCTCATCCCAGAGTCCATTATTATTACAAACATCCTGACAGTCTTTCATCAGGTGCAAAAGAGAGCTTTAGGAGCATTTGTCCCTCAAGACCTTCTCCGAAGACCCTCCACAGATTGACTCCAACAAGGTTTTCCTTAAAAATGGCGAGTATGCATGTGCGACTATACATGCACAAGTATGAAGTGCGAGCATGCAGGTGCAAGTAAGGTATGATCGTCGACCGCAACACTCAATCTCGCCCGTGCCTAGGAGCCTAGCGAGCACTCAATCTCGTCGCAAGCTTAAAAGACTACTCGGCATGTAAAGAAGAAAGCAAGAATAACAAACATCAGGCAAGCACAAAAATTTGTATTTCATTACTTTGATAATTACATCTTCAAAAATGATGTACAGCTATCAACAAAAGGTCAACAACTAGGCATCATCATCACCATCATCCATCCACATCAGCATCTTTGTCATCATCATCATCGTCCCCGGAATCGTCATCCTCGGAATCGGTGGATGAGGATGGAAGATCTTGCATAGGGGAGGTGGACTCTTCGGCGAGCAACGCCGGGATGAGGTCCACCACAGTCAAGTTCATCGCCCCCGGCTTCAATAGACCATCGACTTTCAACCTGCTCAGGACGACTTTCCCGGTCACCCTCGCGATCTCCCGGCGGGCATGCGACATCTCGTCGCCATGCATCCTTACCTGCTTTCCTCTGGAGGGGCCCGCCTCCGAAGGCTGTTGCTCGGCAGGCCGAGTTTCCAGCTCGGCGATGCGGACTTGGGCGGCCTCCAAGGCTTGCCGAGTATCTTCCAGCTCCTTCTCGAGCTGAGATACCTTCTTCACTGCCTTAATCTCGGCAGCCTAAAAAGACATGAAGAACAACGATCAGCAGAATGCTCGGCGTAAAAGGCGAGTAGTCCAGAAACCAAAAAGGCAACGAGCGAGTACCTCATGCTCCTTCCACTTGGCAGCCTCCAGCCCCATAGAGATGAGCTTCTTACTTTGCGCTTTGATCATTTGCTCATACTCCAGCAACCGCCTCGACATTGCATGGCCGAGCTCGGCAGCTCGCAGGTAAGCTCGCGAGCTCTGGTTCGCCAGATACTCAGCCGACACATCTTGTAGGGCATCGGCATCTGCGCGACCATACAGGGCGAACATCACATCAAACGCCTCGCCGCTGTCCTCCCAATCCTCCGACCAGGCAGGAAGATTGGTGCTCAAAGTCACCTCGTGGGTGCACTCAGCCCAGGACACCAGAGGGCGACCATAGGCATCCTCGCTACGACCACCTTCATTGAAGAGCGGGTGACCGTGAGGCTCACCGGCCTCCGAAAGGTTTGCCTTCGCCTCCAGGTCACTCTTGGCGACCTCTTTCTTCTTCCTTGTCGCAGGTTCCCTAGGCTTAGCCTTTCCCTTCCGCTTCCGGGAAAGCTCAGCATCATCGTCGGCGACCTCCTGCTCATCACCACCAAGCGATAAGTCGATCGTGGTAGAATTCCCCGCCTTCGTTGCCATCGGAAGGGGCTCGCTCGGCAAAGGGCGAGTAGCTGCAAGCAAGACATGACACAGGAAGGTTAGTCACCAGTAGAAAATAGAGCGGCGAGTATAACCAAATGCTCGCTCAGAAGATCACCTTCTCCCGGGAAAACCTCGGTAAGTTCGTCTACTCGCTTCCTCCAGAAGACCACATCCAAGCGCCGATTCCGGAAGCAGTCGAGTAGCTTCTCCCTACTCTCCTCCAAGTAAGGGGTGGCGAAGGCGCTCTCCGACGGCTGGAAGGATGAGGTCAAAATGATATGTAAGTCGTTTTTGATGACGAATAGTCGCTCGCCCTAGCGATGGTTTTTGTTCGTCGTACCCGGCAGCGTGCAGACGTGGCTGCACAAGAAGACAACACCCTCGCCCATGGCGTTGAAGTGGAATACTCGCCTGAATACGGAGAGATCGAAGACGATCCTCTCTTCTCACAGGAAGCAAAGGAACCCGACGATCATCGCCACTCCGTTCGGGTTGATCTGCGCAGGGACTATCCCAAGTAGCGCATAATCTGGCAGAATTCTGTCCACAACAATAGTCGCAAGCCAACCTCGAAGTGGAGAATAGGGAACACTATCTCGGTAGACGAGAATGTGTTCAGGCGCTCATCCTCGCGAGGAAGACTGACGACGTAGCCCGGCGACAAGTACTTGGCCAAGAATTCCTTCAAATCCTGCGACCGAGTAATCGGCTTCTTGAAGGAGGTCGCCAGAAAGTTCTTGGCATGACTCGCACGCCGAATAGCCGCCTCGTCAGCCATTCTAGAAGAAGAAGAGAAGAAGGAGCGAGTATCAAAGAGGCGGGAAAGAAAGCAATCAATAGATACTCGCTAGGACTGCAAGAAGATCGCCAGAAAGCGTAATAAATACGTACCCACCCCCTATTTATAGTGGTCGAAACACTTAGCTTGTCGCGTACGCCGCCGCGAGTACGAGTAACGAGTGGCGCGCACTAAGGAAAGTCGCCAAAATCCGCAGCGCACGTCGAAACATCAAAGCATGTGGATACCTGCATCGGAATACAAGGGAGCTCGCCAAATAGGAGCGACATTCTACCACTACTCGCAAGGAGACCGCAAAAAGAAGATAGATGAATTCAGAACATCACAACAAGCAAACCAGCAAACGAGCAAAGAATAAAAGGCGAGATCTAAATACTCGCCAAATAAAATTACATACATAAAATTGTTCAGAATTATAGGCGTTCGCCAAAGGGCGACCAAGCGACTATGACGAAAAAGGAAAAAAACAGCATCTAAGGAGGACCCTGGAGGTTCGCCTGGGCTTCTGGAGGCTGCGGATGTCGCCCGACCCAGCCCATGCTGCGAGCCCACTTAAAGTGCTCAAAGGCCACGGTCATCGCATCCTCGCCCTGCCGTAGATGGTCCTCGATCCTCGCAAGGAGACCAACCAAACCCATGCTCGCTCGCATCCCTACAAGCTCGGCCATATCAGGAGCAGCTTCCTCGGCATGAGTGCGCGACATCTTTAGCGAGATCAGAAAGGTCGTGCCATCAGAGACCCCTCCCCCTCTATATATAGAGTCCAGAAGCCAGCCATGTGACTGGCGAGTATGTCCTAATACTCGCCCAAAGCAGCTCATCGAATGAAGGTTGGATGATTCTTTCTGAGCAACTACGTTACTCGCAAAGAGCGGGGATTGTGTACAACCCTCATTCTCCGAGGGTAGGACCCACTCAAAGCCACGTAGGCAGAAGTCAAGGTCAAAGGGTCAACACATAAGTCAACAGTTCAAGACACCAAGACAGCTCAGCCAGCAGGAGCGGAAGAAGGCCTAGGCGAGTAAGGGTGCACTCGTGTGAGTAGCCCGGATACTCGCCAAAAGGTGGGCGACCATAGGTGATCTCGCCTCTTTTATGGGAGAGATCGCCTCAATGTCGCTAGTCGTCGGGCAAGGTCTGAGCTATAAAACCCCCTACCCCTTGGTTTTCCTATAAATAGGACCCCAGAGGTACTTGGATTGGCACCTGAACTTGAGCTTTTGAAACCCAGCTTTCGAATTCTCGGACCCGTCATCCTTGGCCGCTACTACCCTGCTCGACCATTTTTTGGTTGTAGAGGGGAAGTCTCTTCTGAGCTTCCGGGTACGTAATGGGACCTCCCTGTCGCAGCACCTGGGGTCCTGTTTGTTGCTCTTCTAGCTTCTTCATCGTTGCCTGCCAAGTCATCTCGTTGGACGTCTGGGCGAGTACTCTCCGGCTGTATTGATCCGGATTTTGGAGCCTAGGATTTTCCTGGCTTCAACAAACGACAATCGATACCGATTTGTCTTGTAGGTACAATCCATGATAAAAACCATAGGAAACATTTTACTAAGCTGCACAGATACTGGGTGAGCGAAAAATAAACTCTTTGAATTGCCACTTTTTTTGATATCCTGTTATAGCAAATATACCCCCTTTCGGTGATACATTTATATAAGAATTGGATGTGTGTTGCCCCCTTGTAGCTCTTACCCCTGCATTTTCGCTCTTTCATTGTATATTGTTCTCAAGACGGTGTAGTTCGACAGATCTCTTTGCTTTAACGCTGTTAAAAAATTTTGTGGTTTGACTCCAGCTTGGTACATTTCATGCACAACATTTTGCTCATTCAGATCCACTCTACACACACACATGAGCTTCTAAATGAACCATCTTGATAGTTTATCAAGATGTAGTCTTGACCACCTAGATGGAGGGGTGAATATGTCTCTTTTGTTTTAAGCTTATCCTTAGCTGTTTTCAGAGTTTATGTTAGTTATAAATCAAGCACATAAAAAACACACAAGCATTTATAGAGGTTCCTCAAGACATGGTGTCTTGAGTAGTCCTCTTTCCCCCTTCACCTTTCTAACAATGAGTTAGACAAGGCCAACTCCTCCAAACTCAGCTCCAAGAGCTTACAACTCAGATCCCTCATGATCTCTCAGGTTTTCTTCAAATCCTACCTCAGGCTCAACAACCATACCTCAGGCACAGCAGCTGTAACGGCCCAGCCCCGACCACCACACCGAGGGCTGGCAACCCGGCTCACAAGGCCGGTCCATCTCCACCCAGTGGGCCGGCTAACCGACCGTTAGACGCCTGGCCCCATTGTCCAGGACGCCCGGGCTGCAGCCCGCTTAGCAACACCCCAACCAATCCCTGTAGCCTGTTTCTCAGCTACAGTAGGGTGTTGATGGCGGGATTCGAACCCCCGCCACCCTTGATAAGAACCTCTTCAAACAGGTCTCATCACCAACTGAGCTGCAGCTCAGTTGATGATGAGACCTGTTTGAAGAGGTTCTTATCAAGGGTGGCGGGGGTTCGAATCCCGCCATCAACACCCTACTGTAGCTGAGAACCAGGCTACAGGGATTGGTTGGGGTGTTGCTAAGCGGGCTGCAGCCCGGGCGTCCTGGACAATGGGGCCAGGCGTCTAACGGTCGGTTAGCCGGCCCACTGGGTGGAGATGGACCGGCCTTGTGAGCCGGGTTGCCAGCCCTCGGTGTGGTGGTCGGGGCTGGGCCGTTACAAAAAAGTGCACTTTTTTGTAACGGCCCAGCCCCGACCACCACACCGAGGGCTGGCAACCCGGCTCACAAGGCCGGTCCATCTCCACCCAGTGGGCCGGCTAACCGACCGTTAGACGCCTGACCCCATTGTCCAGGACGCCCGGGCTGCAGCCCGCTTAGCAACACCCCAACCAATCCCTGTAGCCTGGTTCTCAGCTACAGTAGGGTGTTGATGGCGGGATTCGAACCCCCGCCACCCTTGATAAGAACCTCTTCAAACAGGTCTCATCACCAACTGAGCTGCAGCTCAGTTGGTGATGAGACCTGTTTGAAGAGGTTCTTATCAAGGGTGGCGGGGGTTCGAATCCCGCCATCAACACCCTACTGTAGCTGAGAAACAGGCTACAGGGATTGGTTGGGGTGTTGCTAAGCGGGCTGCAGCCCGGGCGTCCTGGACAATGGGGCCAGGCGTCTAACGGTCGGTTAGCCGGCCCACTGGGTGGAGATGGACCGGCCTTGTGAGCCGGGTTGCCAGCCCTCGGTGTGGTGGTCGGGGCTGGGCCGTTACAAAAAAGTGCACTTTTTTGTAACGGCCCAGCCCCGACCACCACACCGAGGGCTGGCAACCCGGCTCACAAGGCCGGTCCATCTCCACCCAGTGGCCCGGCTAACCGACCGTTAGACGCCTGGCCCCATTGTCCAGGACGCCCGGGCTGCAGCCCGCTTAGCAACACCCCAACCAATCCCTGTAGCCTGTTTCTCAGCTACAGTAGGGTGTTGATGGCGGGATTCGAACCCCCGCCACCCTTGATAAGAACCTCTTCAAACAGGTCTCATCACCAACTGAGCTGCAGCTCAGTTGGTGATGAGACCTGTTTGAAGAGGTTCTTATCAAGGGTGGCGGGGGTTCGAATCCCGCCATCAACACCCTACTGTAGCTGAGAAACAGGCTACAGGGATTGGTTGGGGTGTTGCTAAGCGGGCTGCAGCCCGGGCGTCCTGGACAATGGGGCCAGGCGTCTAACGGTCGGTTAGCCGGCCCACTGGGTGGAGATGGACCGGCCTTGTGAGCCGGGTTGCCAGCCCTCGGTGTGGTGGTCGGGGCTGGGCCGTTACAGCAGCCCTACCAACTCACACCTATCAAGAAGTCCTACCTCAGATCTCCACTGAGATCCTATACTCAGGCCCAACAACCCTACTCCCTCAGGCAATATGCCCTACCAACTCAGAGCAAATATGTTCCTACAGAGGTTATAAGTGATGCTTACTGATGAGTAGTTTATATACTCATCTTTTAGTATAGTTTTAATATATTTTTAATATAAAATTATAAAAATTAAATGAATTATATCATATAAATCTTTCTTTTTATATATATACATATGTATGTGTTTATATATATATATATTTATATATATATGTTTTATATATATGATTATTTATATATACATTTATGTTTATAAATATATATATACGTTTATATATATATATATAATTATATACATATTTATATATTCAGATAATTGTTTAACTGCGTTCGACGAAAGCAGCGGAGATCGACGAACTGCGTCTGGCGAACTGCGTTCGACGAAAGCGCGGCAGATCGACGAACTGCGCCTGGCGAACTGCGTTCGACAAAAGCGCGGGAGATCGACAAACTGCGCCTGGCGAACTGCGATCGACGAACGAACTGAGATCGACGAACAGGCGAGAGTTCGACGAACTGCGTTTGACGAATGTTCAACAACGCCTCCTTCCCGCCAAAGCTTCCCGCCAGCAATTACTCCAGCAACACCTCCTCCACCCAAGCTCCACCAGCTGTCCGGCCTGCTCCAAGAAACGTCTCCATTAAATCAGCCATGGCCCCACCCCCTATTGATTACCTTTCTTCAAATGCTTGGGCCGACTGTTATTGTTTTGCACCTATAAATAGGGCTCATCGGTAAAAGTGCCGAGGAGAATATCATAGATTTTGGAGACGAATTTTAGGACTTCGACTCTTTATTTCTTGTATTATTTTACTGTTTTAAGTAGTTTCTTACATGTCTCTTTAATCTTCTACTTGTAGTTTTCGATTCAGTAGTTGTAATTTTCAATTCATAGTTTGTAATTTCCTTTGCCTCAATCAATAAAATAGTTTTGTTTTCTCATTCTATTCTTCCTTCCTCGTGTATTCTTTTATTTTCTTTAATTCCTTAATCTCCATGAGTAGCTAAAACTTCTATTAGCACTCGGTCGAGAAGATCCAAGGAATATTATAATTCATGAAGTAATTTAGAACGTCTTTATCTCTTCTTGGAAATACTTTCGATTTATCCTTGATTTTAATGAAATGAGATTATATTTTCGATATATAATTCTCGTTCTTGTTTTCGTTCTTTAGTTAGCCGAACAAGCTCGTAAGGCGAATTGATCATTCAAGGATAAAGAGAGTTGCATGCAACCCTCGAGAGAGGATGACATAAATCTCCAGGATTGGAGTCAAATCCAATAGAGGGGTTCATTACGATAAAGCGAGTTTTAGGGGTTTCAATTATAGAACGAGAGTTCAGTTGATCAACCTAATCTTAGTTGAGCGCAGTTCTCGACCAAGGTGCGCTCATAATTCGGGAACCTCCACGGTCAAAGCAATTTTCCTAAGAGAATTAGATTTTTTTATTTCTTCTATTTTATTATTCCAAGGTGATTCAAAGATCGAGTGCTAGTCCTTTTACTTATCTTTTAATTATTATTTTAATTTTCCTTTTGCAAAATCAACCCAAAGTTCTAATTGATAAAATAATAGAGATTTTCTTGAAGTAAGAGTACTCAACCGCCCTGAGTCTAATACGACCTTGGTTTCTTACAACCTATACTACATTCGATACGGTACACTTGTCGTTATCGTTTGCAGTTATAGTTTTTGCGCATCAAGTTTTTGGCGCCGTTGCCGGGGACTACGGTTGATATTTCGAAAAAAGAAATATCTATTAATTTTATCGTTCTCTTTCCTTCTCCTTTTCTTAATTTAAAAAAAATCTTAAAAAAAGCGTAATCTAAATTATCGGAAAGGACACTTTGGGCTTGAATTCCCATCACAATCTCTAGTACCTTGCGAGCCCTTCACCGGGTTGACCTTGGGAAGTCCAGGACTAACTAAACCCGCTTTTTAAAAGAAGAAAAAAATTATATAAATATTTTTTATTAATAATATTCTAAAAATTTCATTCATTTAAGTGAAAGTTGTTTCCTTTTTATTTTTATTATGAAATTATCTGAATTGGTCGTTAAAGTTGCTGAGCTTCAAAACCAACTTTATCTCTTACAAGCCGCACGAAGGCGCCAATTTAGTTGTTATTATTGTGGTGCGCCTCATCAAAGTGAGGAATGTTATTTACATTCATATTCTCAAAATAATTATTATGAAAATAATTCTCCTCAATATTATGCAAATAATTTTGATAATAATTACGATCATAAATTTTCCTCTTTTCAGGAAAATAATTTTCCAACTTTGATGAAAATATTTTTTCTAATTTTCACGAGAATAATTATTCAGATTTTAATAATTTCTCTTCTAGCTCTAAGATAGATTATTCTTGGTGGCAAGCTCACCCAGATAGTTCTCGGGGCGATGAAGATAAATCTTTAGATCCAAATTTTTGTTCTTCTTCTCTTGCGCCGTAATTTTTGTTCTCTAATTTTGGGGAAATTCCGCCTATTCAAATAGATACTTCCCTCCAAAATTTAGAGGAGAGTTTTATTTCTTCTAGTCTTTTTTCTCCATCTTTGGATAATTTAGTTATGGAGGAACATATGGTTTCATGTAATTCCATAACTTCTTTTACCAAAGATAAAGAAAAATTATTTTACCAAGAATTTCTTAATATTATGGGCACCCCGGATGAAATAGAAGAAGAACAAGTTTCTTCCTCTACTCCACCCGTATCTTACTTTCTTTGTCATGAATTTTTACAAATTTCTTCTATTCAACCAAAAATTCATGAAAATTTAGTGTCCGAAAATTTTATTCCACTTGGTAATTCACTAGATTTTTCTACGGAAAAATTTATTTTAGAAAAGGAACAACCGGAGCTTAATTTTATATTTTCGCAAGCGCCTCCTCCTTGCGAAAAATTATTTGAATCGTTTACTTGTGATTCTTTAAAAACTAATAATTTTCAGGTTGAAGATGAGCCGTTGCTACCCCAAAGAATTGATGATCCATATGCCGCTCATCTTTATATTTCCAAACCACCTCAGGTATGTATAGGTGATTTGGATTTGCAAATTCAAGTCCAACGACAAATGGAGAATCACATGTTAAGCGGAGGAGCAGCCCAACGAATGACGTCGACACATTCACCCATGCGTGAATTAAGGGAGTTACCTGTCCATTTTCAATTTAAATTTCCGTTTAGCTAACCCCTAACCATCTAGCTCAAAGACGGGAAAAGAAAGCGCTCTTGGGAGGCACCCCTTGCTTATCTTTAATTTTATGTATTTTTCTTTTAAAGTTTATTTTTCAAGTGTTCTTCATACTTAGTTTTAAACATTGGGGACACTGTTTAATTTTAAGTATGGGGGTGTAGCTTTGCGTTCACTATATTTGTATTTGAAAATAATAATAATAATAATAATAATAATAATATAATAATAAAAATCTTATTTGTTGAAAAGACGCTTTGGGCTTGAATTCTCATCACAGCCTCTAGTACCTTGCGAGCTCTTCACCGGGTTTTCTAGAAATTTAGTTTGAGGTTTGATTATAAGTATTCTTACATTTTTAATTTAGCTAATTTTTTTTTGTTTTATTAGAATTTGTTAAATTTAAATTTGATGTAATTTAGTTTTAAGAAACACTTTATGTCTTTAATTCAATTAGAGAATTTATTTAGCACTACTTCTCCGTTTAATTTTAAATAACTTCATTTTGTGGTAAATTGGCTAAACATCTCTAGATTTCTATTATATTCTCTTTTAACTTTAAGATCTTAGAAAATTTCATTCCACTAAAAAGTTACTATCAAAATAGTTTAATTTATAAAATAGAAGTATTTCTTCCCCCTCACCCTTTGTTGGCAAATAAAAAAATTGTAGAAAAAGATTATATGTCATGGAAATAAGATGATAAAATTCATTATTTCCTAAATATATGCACCCAAAATCATTTAAAAGATTATATATCATGATATAAGAGAATAAAATTCATTACATCTAAAACATATACATTTTGGGTTTGTGATTGAAGAGAAATTAAAAAAAAAAGATTATATGGCATGAGAAATAAGAGGATAAAATTCATTATTTTCCTAAACATATATATTTTCATATTCAAATAAGGTAAGAGGATAAAATTCATCACCTTTATTTTAGTATCTCTTAAGTTTGCCATTTCGTTAAACCCATCCCGAGCCAATTTCATTGTTTCTAGTCCTAAATTAAGTTATTAAGAGAGCAATATTTTGGTAGATGTCTTTTCCTTAAGTTTCTTTTATGTTAAAGTGTTTATAATTTCAATCTATTCTTGTTTGAAAATTTCTATAATTTTGCTTGCTAAATAGTTATCTTGAGAAGTAGTTAGCTAAATAATTTTCTTTTTTTAATTTATCACAATAACTTATGACTTAATTCTTGAATTCCTAGAATTTACTTTTAACTTACTCTTGGTTTATTGAAATTTTAGTTAATTAGAAATAATATCGATGTCTTGTAATTTTTTCCTCATTCTTTTGCTCTGGAATAACAAAAGCTCAAGTATGGGGGTATTTGATGAGTAGTTTATATACTCATCTTTTAGTATAGTTTTAATATATTTTTGATATAAAATTATAAAAATTATATGAATTATATCATATAAATCTTTCTTTTTATATATATACATATGTATGTGTTTATATATATATATGTTATATATATATGATTATTTATATACATTTATGTTTATATATATATATATATACGTTTATATATATATATTCAGATATTTGTTTAACTAATATTATAATTCATGAAGTAATTTAGAACGTCTTTTTCTGTTCTTGGAAATACTTTCGATTTATCTTTGATTTTAATGAAATGAGATTATATTTTCGATATATAATTCTCGTTCTTGTTTTCGTTCTTTAGTTAGCCGAACAAGCTCGTAAGGCGAATCGATCATTCAAAAATAAAGAGAGTTGCATGCAACCCTCGAGAGAGGATGACATAAATCTCCCGGATTGGAGTCAAATCCAATAGAGGGGTTCATTACGATAAAGCGAGTTTTAGGGGTTTCAATTATAGAACGAAAGTTCGGTTGATCAACCTAATCTTAGTTGAGCGTAGTCCTCGACCAAGGCGCGCTCATAATTCGGGAACCTCCACGGTCAAAGCAATTTTCCTAAGAGAATTAGATTTTCTTATTTCTTCTATTTTATTATTCCAAGGTGATTCAAAGATCGAGTGCTAGTCCTTTTACTTATCTTTTAATTATTATTTTAATTATCCTTTTGCCAAACCAACCCAAAGTTCTAATTGATAAAATAATAGAGATTTTTTTGAAGTAAGAGTACTCAACCGTCCCGAGTCTAATATGACCTTGGTTTCTTATAACCTATACTACATTCGATACGGTACACTTGCCATTATCATTTGCAGTTATAGTTTTTGCGCATCGCTTACAACAGAAGATAAAACAAATAACCCTTTCAAGCATTTGGTCTTCTGTTGTTGATTTACTGTTGTTGCAGTCTTGAAATAGGGAAGAGTACAGTAGCTTCAATCCCGCTCCTTCCTGATCCTTCTCTTTAGTAGATGAATAAGGATCAACTTGCTCTTCTTGATTAACTCAGGAAGAACAAACTTTCTCTCCTTGTAGCTTCAGGAAGCAGGAAGAGAAAATCTTTTGGACAGCCGTCAATGGAACAATAGGCGTGTGTTCTTTTTCCAAAAGCTTCTTTTTGCTTTCTACCAAGCCCTAAGTTGTTCTTATATACTCCTTCAGTTTTCAATGTCTATCATATGGCATCTGACACAGTATGGAGGTGATTGGAACACCATATATTGCTTTACTACAACTTGTGTCAAAAGCAAAACCCGCCAGCACATTTGAATCTGTCTCAGCGGTTGGTCTGAGACAGCTGTTAGTCTCAACGGCTAATTCTGTCTTCATCTCAGCGGATCGCTGAGACAAACAGTTGTCTCAGCGGTTCCGCTGAGATAAACAGTTGTCTCAACGGTTTTCCTCTATTTGCAGCTCAGCAGACCCAGACTCCTTCTCAGCGGCTCCTGGCCTTGTCTCAGCGGTTCAACTGAGACTAAGAACTCGTCTCAGCGATTTTAGCAGTAAACCACTAAACTCATTCCACATCTTGGAATAACCTAACCCTGCATAGTCATGAGGTAAAATTGGGTTTATCAAATACAAATTATACTTAGCATTGAGTGTGAAGCTTCTTCAAATCAAGGGAACATTGAGGGTAATAATATTCCCAACAATCTTCCCCTACTTGAAGAAGACAGAACATTCTCAATGCTAAGGTACATATCAATAGAAACATATCATGAAATGAATTATGTAGTATTTATGAATTCATATCATATAACAGTTGACATAATTTATGCATTACACATCATGTCAAAACAGATTGCATTTGTGATAATCATAATAATACTGTAAAAAGAATAACATTGTTAATTCATTATGTTCAGATATCACCGAATCTTTATAGCAAAGATACTTATTATTACTAGGCATAGACTAAGATTAGTCATAAATCAATATATTTAGCCAAACTTTCATTTTCATTCTAGTCAAAATGTTGAGACATTGTTTTACATTACATTTTGATTTTCAAGATAAAAACTAAATGCATAAATTCAAGTTCTTTTCCTCTTGGATGATGTTGAGCATTCAGCAATGTCTACAACAACTTCTTTCCCTTTGACTGAGGCCTTTTTGTCTTCAGTAGCATCAACCATCTTTGTTGCTTCTATCTCAGCTATCTTCTTCATGTATTCTTGCCTTCTGAAGTACATATATGACTTTGGAATGTACTTTGAGGGCATCATTTTTGGATTATCCTTCCTTACCAATTTTTCTTTAAATATTTTATCACTTTTTGTGTTTCTTTCTAAATGTTTTATCCATTCTTCAGAGGGATATATTTTATCAATGTCCTTGCAGACTTGTCTATGGCTTATCCATGCATTTAGAATTATGCTCTTGGAGTCTTCACTCTAGTATTCAAAATCTGGATCTTTGGTCTGTTCATCCCTCTGCTTAACCATAAACTCTTCAGCTAGCATTGTGTGTTCTCTCTCTTTTTTCTTTGTCATTCTTGCATTCTGAGCAATTTCTTCTTGTTTAGAGAAATCTCAATCTTCTGCTCTTTGCCTGTCTAGGAGGTGAAGGTTTAAGGCTAGCCTTATTCCTTGCAGAACCTTGAGGGCTAGCTCAGAGTTGGTGATAGCATTGTTATCCTCCCCCTTTTGGCTTCTTCAAATATTTTCTGATTTATATCATGTTGAGCAGCAGTTATTGAGCCAAAAATAGTTTGGAAAACATTTTCAATGTCAGCAGCTCATCCTTGTTCCTTTGAGCCTCACCATTTAGTTGCATATCAGTGGAGTACACATATTCTTTTATATGATTTGTTGTATCCTTTAGTACCCCATCTGCTTTACTTACATAATCCTTGACATATCTCATGTCAGACTCAGCCATTTTAAGATCATTGTTAATGGATTTGAATATATCTGATTGAGAGTGTACAGTCTTTTCTGCCATGACAAACCACTTGGTCATTTGCTTATTTAGATAGACAGTTTCTTCTTTGATGGGTTTCAGTTCAGCCATTACTTCAGATTTCACAGTGGAGACAGACTGATCTATATATTCTTTCAATGTAGAGGCTGACCTGTCAACACAATCCTTCATAGATGTTAGATGAGTATCTAACATTATTTGAATGGCACTGAGAATGCTCTCATTGGATTATGATGAGGTGGAGGTTGAAGCTTGTTGTTCAATGACTAAAGGTTGTTTGTCCTGAATAGCAATTGCTGGAAGCTCCCCCTCGGCAGGATGATCCTCTACTGCAGCAAATTTTGCTATGTGATCAATGTGGTCAGGGTGGACTCCATCATCAGCAGCAGCAACAACATCCTCATCATCATCAACAGATTTGTCTTGATCTTATGACTCCAAGAAATGTAGCACATCATCTTTACCAACTGAAGGAGCATCAGGCTGTCTGTAACCTAGTGAATCCCAGAGAGCTGGTTCATTATCAAGATTAAGCTGAATTCTTCTTTCAAGATTTAAGATGATTGTGTCAGTCTTACTTTGCATATCATCAGGAGAAGGCACTTTGTCCTCATTAATCATGTTAGAGACTGCTTATCTTTCATTGTTGTCATTAACAACATCCATTGCAGATGGTTCTTGTTGTTTCTCCCCCTCAGATAGGGCATCCATCTGGCTTTGAGGATTTTAAGTTTATATTATTGAGGAGTCATTAAAGATTAACTAATAGACTGGTTAAGATTATATGTCATTATTAATAATGCTAGGTTGAAGGATTAAATACCATAGGTGCTATTTCTCTCCATGTCAATTTGATGGACAGTATCAGCAGACACATTTTGTGCATCTGCAACATCTGAACATCCATAGTGTTAGGACCATCATATATATCTATAAAGTGATTTGCTTGATTAACAACAATGTTACCTTTATCTGAGGTAGCATCCTCATGTGTGTCAGTCATAGCTTCCTTTTCTGGACAGCTGTGAGATCCAAGATCAACATCAACATCCTTATTCTTATCAGAGTGGTCTGACTCTGAACTTGAAAAAATCATTCTTGTCTTTTGAATTGCCTTTGATTTCTTTTTCTCCTTCTCCTTTGCCTCAGAGGGCTGGCTCATGGGGAGCACTCTTGTGAACCTATCTAGAGTCTTAATGTCCATTCTCTTCAGGTAATGGAGATTAGATCCTTTTGAGCTCTCAAACTTCTTTGGATAAGTTTGGATCAGATAAAGGGATAGAATTCTACCCAGATTTGGTGCCTGCAGACATTCCTTAATTCTTTAAAATATGACTTCTCCCCAGGAAGTTTTCTTTTTCAGGATGATTCTAGTCATAAGGTCAAATATGTATTGGGAAATTGTGTCATGAGACCCAGGCTTACAAAGAATTGTTTTTCCCACAATGTCAGACATAAGTTTGCCTTTTTGATTGAAGAATTTCCTTTTCAGTGATCCTTTGTTGGCATCACTGTATCCAGACCACTTTAGAGCCTTTTTCTTATCCTTTTCAGAGATGTCTTCCTCCTCATCCTGCTTGCATGAGGGAATTTGTAAGGCTTTCTCTATTTTTGCTGAGGTTAATTTCACTATTTCTCCTCCTATCTTGGATTTTAATTTTGACTTGGAAGGAGACAGCTTGACATTACTGAACCATTCCAAAACTTCAGTTCTGAGAATGACAGTTGGTTCAGATAGAAGATACTCTAGACCTTGGGCTTCCAGGAGTTGAATTACTCCCTTTATCTCTTCTGGAGCATGGGCAAATCCATTCCTGACAAATTCATAGCCCTCCAGAAGATCCTTTGAAGTCTTTGGCGCCATTGTTTTTGTAGAAGGATACGTTGAGACGGAAGGGAATTTGATTCGTCTCATCGGTTAGGGAGGAAGGGTTTTGTAGCTCTTTTTAATTAACAATGGTCTATTTATATAGCCTTGATTTAGGTTTTGATTACCCCTACTGATTAAAGTTTAGTGAACTTATTATTTTAATGGAATTTAGATCATTTTAGGTTGTATTTGGACATTCTGTAATTGAACTAGCCCGTCTTAGCGGAACCGCTGAGATGGCGACCTAAGCCGCTGGGACAGAGCACTGTCAACCGCTGGGACAATTTAGCTGTCTCAACAGTTCAACTGGGATTTTTCCCAGCTGTCTTAGCGGCTTAGCTAAATCAATCACTTCTGTTTTAGTTGACCTTACTGTCTAATCATTGATCCATTTGAGATTTGATTGTTTGATGTCCTAACCATGTCACTAAGATATTGATGTGACCACATTTTAAGTCATAACAGAGTATTCATAATATCACAGATGACTGGTAGAAGGAAAAATTAACCACTATTCAATATTTAACATACCTAGTTCAATCTTGAAAGCATTAAATTTAGCCTCATCCAATGGCTTTGTAAAGATATTAGCAACTTGATTGTCAGTGGGGACAAATTCAAGGCAGATATCTTTGCATTCAACATGTTCTCTAATAAAGTGATATCTTATCTCTATGTGTTTAGTCCTGCTATGAGAGACGAGATTCTTAGCAATGGAGATAGCATTGGATGAGTCTCAATATAAGGGAGATTGACTTACCTTGAGGTTGTAATCCTCTAGCTGATGTTGTATCCACAAAAGTTGTGCACAACAACTACCTGTAGCAATATATTCAGACTCAACAGTGGATATTGCCACATTGGTCCTCTTCTTGCTGCTCCAAGATATTAACCTCCTTCCTAGGAACTGACAAGTTCCACTTGTGCTTTTCCTGTCTTCTTTGCATCCTGCAAAATCTGCATCTGAAAATCCAGTCAGTTCAAAATCATTGTTCTTAGGGCACCAAAGGCCAAGATGTAGGCTGCCTTTAAGGTATCTCAAAATCCTCTTTGCAGCTGAGTAGTGAGATTCCTTAGGGCATGTCTAATACCTAGCACAAACACATG
Organism: Dactylorhiza incarnata; assembly: GCA_033032865.1. Taxonomy (NCBI): domain Eukaryota; kingdom Viridiplantae; phylum Streptophyta; class Magnoliopsida; order Asparagales; family Orchidaceae; genus Dactylorhiza; species Dactylorhiza incarnata. The sequence goes on along the minus strand of JAWHQI010000104.1, from coordinate 6,007,761 downwards.
CATCATATATAATGTCTGGTCTACTAGCATTTAGATACAATAGGGATCCAATAATGCACCTGTACATAGATTCATCAAAGGCCTTGCCCTTCTCATCCTTATCCAGGGAAATGTTGGACCCCATGGGAGCTTTCATGGTGGAAGTTGATTCCATCCCAAACTTCTTGATAAGCTCCCTAGTGTACTTAGTCTGAGAGATGAATATCCCCTCATCAGACTATTTCACTTGGAGGCCTAAGAAGTACTTGAGCTCTCCCATATTGCTCATCTCAAACTCCCCCTGCATAAGGTTGGCAAACCTTTTGCAAAGGTTATCATCAGTAAACCCAAATATTATGTCATCAATATATATTTGGACTAGAAGACACTTGCTCTTTGTTTCCCTAAGAAACAATGTGTTATCTATCTTTCCCCTCAAGAACTTGTTCTTGATGAGAAAGCTAGACAAGGTCTCATACCAAGTCTTAGGGGATTGCTTTAGACCATATAGAGCTTTCCTAAGTAAATAAACATGAGAAGAGAGGGTTGGATGCACAAAACCTAATGGTTGTTCAACATATACCTCTTTCTTCAAGTCACCATTTAGGAAGGCTGATTTGACATCCATCTGGTATACTTTGAACCCCTTGTGGGCAGCATAGGCAAGGAATAGCCTAATTGCTCCTAACCTTGCAATTGGGGCAAAGGTTTGATCAAAGTCTATACCCTCTTCTTGTCTATAGCCCTTGGCTACTAATCTAGCCTTGTTCTTGATGATGATTCCATTTTCATCCAATTTATTTCTGTATATCCATATGGTGCCAATGATGTTGAGTCCTTGAGGTTTTGGCACCAACTTCCATACTTTGCATCTCTTGAATTGAAGAAGCTCTTCTTGCATGGCTTGAATCCAGAATGTATCTTGATTGGCTTCTTCAAACTTCTTGGGCTCCATTTGTGACAGGAAGCTCAGGAATAAAGCTTCATTGTGAGCCCTGCTTCTAGTTAGTATACCTTGGTTCTGGTCTCCAATGATTTGTTCTCTTGGATGATCCCTTAAGTGTCTTGTTGTTGCAGGTAACCTGTCCTCTATTTATTGTATTTCATCTACTGGTTCAATAGTATCTTCAGCAGCCTGCACATCTTCATCTTCAGGAATTGCAGCATCTGTATAGACTTTGCTACTGTTGGATATGTCTTGTACATACATCTTTTCCATTACCTTTTCATTTCCTGTTAAAACAGAAGAACTAGACCGCCCTTATAGAGTAAGCTGGTCTCATCAAACACTATATGCATAGAGTCTTCTACAACACGAGTTTTCATGTTATAAACTCTATAGGCTCTGCTATATGAGCTATAGCCAATAAGAACCCCCACAGTGCACTTTTCTGCAAACTTTGTTAATTGAGATTTTCCATTGTTTAAAATGTAGCATTTGTAACCAAAGATTCTAAAGTATGAAATTGTTGGTTGTTTGCCTTTTAGAATCTCATAGGGGGTAATTCCATGAACCTTATTGATGGAAGCTCTATTGAGAACATAACAAGCAGTATTGACTGCCTCAACCTAAAAATATTCTGGGAGTGAGGAATCACTAAGTAATGTTCGCCCAGCTTCAATCAAGGTCCTATTCCTCCTCTCAGTCACACCATTTTGCTGTAGAGCCCTTGGGGAGGAGAACTCTTGGGTGATACCAAATTCTTGATAAAACCTTGTCACGACTTCAGATTGAAACTCTGTGCCATGGTCAGTCCTAGTCCTGACCACAGTACATTGTAAGTCATTCTGAATTGCCTTGACATGATTTATAAAGATATTTAACGTATCAGATTTCTTCTTAAGGAAGAATACCCATGTATATTTTTGAGTGATCATCAACAATCACCAAGGTATACAACTTCCCACCTAGGCTCTGAATTGGCAAAGGACCAAACAAGTCCATGTACAATAGATATAGACATCTTTCAGTGTCTTTAGAGCCAATGCTTTTAAAGGTGGTCCTTGTTTGCTTACCCATTTGACAAGCATGACAGGGACCACTTTTAATACATTTCAAGTTTGGACTATTCCTAACAAGGTTTATAGAGAATAGTCTATACATTGTCTTGTAGTTAATGTGGGCAAGTCTCTTGTTCCATTGAACACAAAAAGACTCACTTTCATTAGCCACAAGACACACAGAAGATATAGAATTATTGCATATAAAATCTAAACAATAAACATTCCCACTCCTAGTGCCTGAGAGAATGGTCTCTAAGTCATTAGACTTTTTAATCAAGCACTTGTCATTGTGGAATTCAATGACATAGCCTAAGTCACATAGTTGACTTATGCTTACAAGATTGTGTTGCAACCCTTCAACACAAGCTACCCTTGTGATTGTAACTATGTCATTGGAGATCATACCATATCCCTTGGTGATTCCCTTTTTAGATCCACCAAAAATAACTTTAGGTCCATTCTTCACAGCAGTGTAGTCCTGTAGAAGATTTCCGGTACCTGTCATGTGCCTTGAGCACCCACTGTCCAAGTACCATATTTGCCCAAGGCTGGTACTTGAACTGTCCTGCAAGAAGGAATTTAATTACCCTTAGGAGCCCAATTAATTTTGGGTCCTAGGTTCTTGTTAGCATGATAAAATGATATCACACCTGCTGCACCCTTTGCAGGAAGGCTTTTCTTTGCACTTGACACATTGGGATTGTGCCAACAATCTATGGCATAGTGTCCCACCGTACCATAGTTCCAACACTCATGAATGTTGTATCTCCTATTCTGAACATTTCTTGAGGAATGAACATTAATATGCTTGTGTTCAAGAGGGGAGATAGCAACAGTTTTCTTGTTCCTTCCAGCAATGATTTGGTTGAATGTCAATCTGTGGACAGTCTTAGCAGCCTTCGTCTTAATGACATCAATTTGCTTTGGCTTGGAAGCTGGGCAAGATTGGATGGCATCAGACACTGAGCAACAAGGCTTGGCTACAGGTTTGACAGTAGTCATGTTCTTTGCTGGAATGAATTTGGAAGAGCTTGCTTCCTTGATCTTGAATGATGGTGTTGAAGTACCAAATACAAATGGTCCAGGTTGGGTCATTTAAATTTCTTCATGGGGAACCTTCATAACACTCATCCCCATGCCCTTTCTTCCATTATGGGAAGGAGTGTTTTCCTTCTTATAGGAGCTTCCATTATTACAGTGACCATACATACTGTCATGGTCATACCTGTTAGAGGGAAGCAACACCTTTTGAAAGGTGGCGTGAGGCTTAGCCTTATTCTTGCTCTTTTCTCCACTCCCTTCTCCCACTTCCATTTTATTGAACCACAGTCCTCTTCTATTGGTTTGGGAGGAAAAGATATCAATAATTGGAAGCACTGATTTGGGCTTTGAGAAATGAGCCACTAAGGTCTTTTCTTTAAGAAGCTTCTCCTCAAGGTCCTTGATGACCTTGTTCTTTTGGGATACGGTGCTCAATTGAACAATTGTTATCCACTTGAGATGGCTGATCTCTCTACACATTTGAGGCACCAGGGTAGATGACTCAATGCACTCTTTCTCAGCTAACTTAAGGGAAGCAATTTCTTGGGCTTGCCTCTTGGCCAACTTCTTGCTCTTTTTCAGAGCATCCAAGAGAGCACCATACATGTCAATCAATTGATTGACATCTTCCTTAGATTCTGAATCACTTCCACCATTAGATGAAGGTGCTTCAGATTCTGGGCTTGTCTCATATTCAGAAGAAGAAATGCAATGAATAAGTACATGTTCACTATCCGAGTTGTTCTGACTTTCTTCCTCATCAGTTATGGCCATCAGCCCTAGCTGATCTTTGTCCTCTTCATCATCCTCAATGTCACTGTCTGAATGTGACAGAGGGGCCCTGATTTTAATCTTGGCAGCAGGAAAATCTTCATCCTCTTCTGCTACAAACAGCCCAATGTAGGCTTCCTCTTCTTCATCTGAATCTGAAGTTAAGGATTCAGATTCACTCCAGCTTTTCCCTTTCTTTGCTAGGAAGGATTTTCTCCTTTCCTTTCCTTTTGATGATAATGTTTCTTATCACCTTTCTCCTTCATCTTGACTGGACAATCAACAATGACATGTCCAGGCTTGCTGCAACAAGAACATATGATATTATTTGAAGCATGTTTAACAGGTTTAGACTCATACCTGTCACCCTTTGTGTGCTGTCTTTCAGATCTGTTATGGTGCTTCTTGGAATGTGAGGAGGAGGAGGGCTTGTTCTTCCACTGCTTCCTCCTCCTCATCTTCTTGAACTGCCTTGAGAAGGCAGCAAACTCCTCATCAGATGAAGAGCTGTCTGAAGTATTGTTCTCAGACTTCTCAGATTCAACAATCCTTCTTGGAGTAGACAGCAATCTGGCTTTGCTCTTCTTGGAGTGGTCAGCTTTGAGAGCAACAGTTCTCTCCCTTGTATGAGCCCTGGTGGAAGTATCCTCCTCCTTCCTAGCAGATAACTGCATCTCATAAGAGAGCAGCTTCCCAAACAATGTGTGGGTAGGAGTTTCACCCAGCTTGGCCACTTCCCTGATGGCACATATCTTTGTGTACCGGTCTCTAGTTAGAGATCTTAGGAACTTGTCATTTAGTTCATAGTCACTGAATACCCTTTCATAGGTTCTTAGTTCATTAACTATCCTGAACAACCTTTCATAACAGATAGATATGCTTCCTGACTCAACTGCCTGAAAGCTTCATATTCTTGATTGAGGAGAGATTTCATATCATCCCTCACTTCAGCTGTCCCTTCCATATACACTACTAGTGTATCCCACATCTCATTGGCTATTGTACAGTGAACCAAGTTCTAAAAGGTGGAGTCAACAATTATATTTACAATGATATTCTGGGCTCTTTTATCCATTGTGAATAATGCAAGTTCATCCTTGGTCAAGTCATTAAAAGCCTTAGCCACTCTCCTAGTTGGATCTATGGTTGAGGCTGTTTGAAAAGTGAAAGGACCCTGCTTCACAGTGATGTAGATCCTATGGTCCGAGGCTTCCATGAACAGCCTTACTCTTTGCTTCCATATGCCAAAGTTTTCTTTATTGCATATGGGCAACTTCATAGATCCAATCTCCTTCTGCAATCCAGTGGAGGCCATTGGATTCATATATGACTACTTCTTTGTAGGATCTGGTCAGACATTTATGTCCTTTTTGACCAACCTAGCTTTGATACCACTTGATAGTTTATTAAGATGTAGTCTTGATCACCTAGAGGGGGGGGGGGGGGGGGGGGGGGGGGGGGGGGGGAGGGGTGAATAGGTCTCTTTTGTTTTAAGTTTATCCTTAGCTGTTTTCAGAGTTTATATTGGTTATAAATCAAGCACATAGAAAACACACAAGCATTTATAGAGGTTCCTCAAGACATGGTGTCTTGAGTAGTCCTCTTTCCCCCCTTCACCTTTCTAACAATTAGTTAGACAAGTCCAACTCCTCCAAACTCAGCTCCAAGAGCTTACAACTCAAATCCCTCGGGATCTCTCAGATTTTCTCCAAACCCTACCTCAGGCTCAACAGCCCTACCTAAGGCACAACAGCCCTACCAACTCAGACCTATCAAGAAGTCCTACCTCAGATCTCCACTGAGATCCTACACTCAAGCTGAACTCTCAGCTCTACACTCAGGCCCAACAACCCTACTCCCTCAGGCAATATGCCCTACCAACTCAGAACAAATATGTTCCTACAGAGGTTATAAATGATGCTTACAACAGAAGATAAAACAGATAAGTCTTTCAAGCCTTTAGTCTTCTGTTGCTGATTTACTGTTGTTGCAGTCTTGAAATAGGGAAGAGTATAGTAGTTTCAATCATGCTCCTTCCTGATCCTTCTCTTCAGTAGATGAATAAGGATCAAAGTGCTCTTCTTGATTCACTCAGGAAGAACAAACTTTCTCTCATTGCAGCTTCAGGAAGCAGGAAGAGAAAATCTTGTGGACATCCGTCAATGGAACAGTAGGTGTGTGTGTTCTTTTTCCAAATGCTTCTTGTTGCTTTCTACCAAGCCCTAAGTTGTTCTTTTATACTCCTTCGATATTCAATGACTATCGGATGGCCCCTGACACAATATGGAGGTGATTGGAAACAAATTCCCCAAGTGGATGTCATTGCTGAACCAACTCCAACTATTGATCACATCACAGTTAGAGATCATCCAATATCACAAGTGATTGGTGATATTTCAGCAGGTGTTCAAACAAGGCATCAACTACACCAAAATCAGATGCACACTTGTTTCCTATCACAAGTTGAACCTCAAACCATAAAAGATGCAGAACAAGATCCAAACTAGATTCTTGCAATGCAAGAGGAGCTCAACCAATTTGAAAGGAACAAGGTATGAGATTTGGTTCCAAGACCAAAAGGCCATCCAGTTATTGGCACCAAGTGGGTCTTCAGGAACAAGCTTGATGATCAAGGCAATATAGTGAGAAACAAAGCAAGATTGGTAGCTCAAGGATATTCACAGGAAGAAGGAATTGATTATGATCAGACCTTTGCTCTTGTTGCAAGGCTTGAAGCCATCGGGATTTTCCTTCCCTTTGCTGCATTCAAGAAATTCAAGGTATATCAAATGGATGTGAAGAGTGCATTTCTTAATGGAGACATCAAAGAAGAAGTCTATGTGGAACAACCGCCAGGTTTTATCTCGCCAACTCACTCCTCTTATGTATTTACGCTTAATAAGGCTCTCTATGGTCTCAAACAAGCTCCTAGAGCATGGTATGAGACCTTAGCTAGTTTTCTTTTGGAGAACAATTTTTGTAGAGGCATAGTAGATAAAACCCTATTTTTCAGGATACATAAAAATCAAAATTTACTAGTTCAAATATATGTAGATGATATTATTTTTGGCTCTACTGATTCAAATTTATGCAAAAGGTTCTATAATCTAATGCAATCTAAATTTGAAATGAGTAGTATGGGTGAACTATCATACTTCCTTGGTCTTCAAGTGAAGCAAACTCCCAATGGCATATTCATATCACAATCCAAGTATGCTAAGGAATTAGTGAAAAGGTTTGGTATGTCTGATGCTTCCACCATGAAAACACCCATGCCCTCAAATGCTGTTGTTGATGCTGATGAATCAGGGAAACCTGTTGATCAGAAAGTATATAGAGCAATTGTTGGCTCACTACTTTATTTAACAACAAGTAGGCCTGAAATAATATTTGCTAAATGTATTTGTGCTAGGTTCCAAGTTAACCCCAAAGAATCTCATCTAATTTTATTAAAAAGAATTTTGAGATATATAAAGGGTTGTCCTAATCTAGGACTCTGGTATCCAACAACATCAGAATTTGAATTAACTGGATTCTCAGATTCTGATTATGCTGGATGCAGAGTAGACAGGAAAAACACATCAGGAACTTGCCAGTTTCTTGGTGATAGGTGTACAACCCTCATATTTCCCGAGTCGGCGCGACCCGACCCGGATGAAGCCAAGATAGCAAGGGTGGCCAGGACGGACAAAACGACCACGTCGGGCGGTCGAAACCGACCAAGGAAAAAAGAGGCCACGAAAGGAGTGGGAGAATTTCTCCCACTCATCCGGGCGAGTGGGAGGGGCCCTCCCACTCGCCGGGCGAGTGGGAGCAGCCCTCCCACTCGCCGAGCGAGTGGGAGGGGTCTCCCACTCGCCGGGCGAGTGGGAGCAGCCCTCCCACTCGCCGGGCGAGTGGGAGCAGCCCTCCCACTCGCCGGGCGAGTGGGAGGGGCCTCCCACTCGCCGGGCGAGTGGGAGAGGCCTCCCACTCGCCGCCCCCTTTGGGCGAGTGGGAGGGATCCCCCCACTCGCCCGGTGTAGGTAGGGAGGTCAGTATGACCTCCCGCGAGGGGGGGGGGATGGACACCTCGAGTCCCACTCGCCCCCCTCACGCGTGATCGATGGCGGTCGTGGTTGGACTGCGGATAGCAGGATTTTTGCTATTCGCAGTCCATTTTTGGGAAAGTCTATAAATAGACCCCCATGGGCACCTTGGGAAGGGTTGGTTCCTACCCCCTCCCTCGCGCGTGAGCAAGCACTACCCCTCCCCTCCCCTTGACGTTGAAGGTGGTCGGTGAGGTGTTCCTTAGTGCCCTTGCTCAGCATTGGCTTGGGAGGGGAAGCACTCTAAGATCTTCCGGGTATGTGGTGGGACCTCCTCGCTGAAGCTTAAGGGGTTCGTTTCTAGATTCAAGTGTTCTTCAAGGGCAAGTTCTCCTAGTTCCTAGCAATCGGTCAAGGGTCTGGGCTTAGGTCAAGTAAGGGTTAGTCGCAACCCCCTTTTCGAACGCTGAAACCGGGAAACTGGTTTCAACATTCTGGTGCGGTGAGCGTGGAAGCGACTAATTCGGAAAGCCCCGAGCCGAGTCTCATGGCGGGAAGCAAAGAACCGGGGAGGTCGCCTCCCCCCGGCATGTTGCGGCCGTTGACGGGGGAGGAGGCAGATGAGGCAGATCATGTGTTGGGTGACCTGACCAAGTTAGAGGTGGCAGAGGAAGTGACTGAGAAAGGGGTCATTAGCGGCAGTGGAAGGCCGGAGAAGGTGCGAATTAGCGGGAGGCTGAGCGGGCCAGATCAAGAGAAGATCCGAAGATGTGTCCAGCAGAACATAGACATCTTCGCATGGAGCGCCGCGGAGATGCCAGGTATTGACGCGGACGTGGCATGTCATCGCCTCAACCTCGACCCGAACGTCCGCCCCATTCACCAAAAGAAGAGGAAGGTGTCGCCCACCCTCGCCGGGCCTATCAGAGAGGAGGTGGGGAAGCTGCTCGAGGCCGGATTCGTGGAAGAAATCCAATACCCAGGGTGGGTTTCAAACGTAGTAATGGTGAAGAAGGGAGATGGGAGGTGGAGAATGTGTGTGGACTTCACTATGTTGAACAAAGCATGCTCCAAAGACTGCTACCCGTTGCCCCGGATCGATGCGTTGGTAGATTCAGCGGTCGGATTCCCTGTGATGAGTTTCTTGGACGCGTTCTCTGGCTACCATCAAATTCGAATGCACTCGCCCGACGTCAAGGACGTCTCGTTCATCATGGACGATGGGTGTTATTGTTACAAGATGATGCTGTTTGGGTTGAGGAATGCGGGGGCGACCTATCAAAGGATGATGGATCGGGTCTTCAGAGAGCAGAAGGGGCGCAACTTAGAGGTCTACGTGGATGACTTGATGGTTAAAAGCAGGGATGTGGAGTCCCACCTGCAAGACCTAGTGGAGACCTTCGCTACCCTTCGGAGGTTCAAGATGAGGCTGAACCCTTCCAAATGTGTTTTTGGAGCAAGTCGAGGAAAGTTCTTGGGCCATCTACTCACCCCGGAGGGGGTCGAACCCAATCCAGATAAGGTAAAGGCCATCTTGGAGTTGGAATCGCCGAAGAACGCGAAAGAAATTCAGAGGCTGACTGGGAAGTTAGCAGGGCTGAGTCGGTTCCTCTCCAGGGCGGGAGAGAAGTGCTCTCCTTTCTTCAAGGCCCTGCGCCAGGGTCAAAAATTCGAATGGACGCCGGAGTGTGAGAAAGCTTTTCAGGCCTTGAAGGAACAACTAACGCGAGCCCCCTTGCTCCAGGGGCCAAGGGAAGGAGAAGACCTCTTTCTCTACCTAGGAGTAGGGGTCGAGGCAGTGAGTTCGGTTCTGGTCCGGGAGGAGGGGAAGAAGCAGTTGTCGATCTACTATGTTAGCAGAGTCCTGAAGAAGGCGGAGCTGAGGTACCCTGTCCTGGAAAAGCTAGCATTTGCTTTGATCATCTCGGCCTGGAAACTCCGCCCATATTTTCAGGCTCACTCGATCAGGGTGGTGACCGACCATCCCCTTCGCAACATTATGGAGGGAGTAGAGCATTCGGGCAGGTTGGCGAAGTGGTCGGTGGAGCTCAGCGAGTTTGATGTCAGCTTCATCCCCCGGTTGTCGATGAAAGCACAAGCGGTAGCAGACTTCCTGGCAGAGTACGTCAAAGAAGTGGACGGGCCAGAGCCCGCCGGGTTGGTGGCATGGGATCTGTTCGCGGATGGAGCATCGGGAAAAAGTTCCCTTGGCGGAGGGGTGATCCTGGTCAGCCCACATGGGACCAGGATCGAGCAAGCGATCCACATTCGGTTCCCTGTGACCAACAACCAGGCCGAGTATGAGGCAGTGGTGGCAGGGCTCCGTCTGGCAAAGGAACTGGAGATCCGGGACGTGAAGGTTTTCACAGATTCAATGGTGGTGGCCTCCCAGGTTCGAGGGGAGTTCGAAGCAAAGGAGCCAACCCTCCAGAGGTATCTGGCGAGGGTTAGGGACCTCGTCGGATGGTTCCACACCTTCTCCATTCAACACATTCCAAGAGAGGAGAACGCCCGAGCGGACCAGTTGGCGAAGCACGGTCCTCGCGCAGGAGGAACGGTGACCGAGCTGTTCCGCCCATCCATCGAGGAAGGCGAGTTGATGGAGATTGATCGGAGAACCTCGTGGATAGACCCGAACCTCACCTTACTGACCTCGGGCAAGTTCCCGGAAGGAGACCTAGATAAGAGGCGGTTCAGGTACAAGTCAGCATACTACGTGATGCGCGAGGGAAGCCTGTACAGAAAAACCTTGGCTGGGCTCCTAGCAAGGTGCGTGACGGAAGATGAAGTTCCAAGGGTCTTGGAGGAAATCCACTCCGGAGAATGCGGGAGCCATTCGGGAAGTCAGACCCTAGAAAAGAGGGTGCTAAGGCAAGGGTACTTCTGGCCGACTCTGCGGAAGGATGCCATGGAGTTTGCAAAAAAGTGTCAGAGGTGTCAACTCTTCGCGCCGCTCCAACTTCAACCCGCGCAGAGGCTCAGGACGATCACTGCGCCCTGGCCCTTCGCCATATGGGGGATGGACTTGGTCGGCCCATTCCCTCAGGCTAGCGGTCAGAGGAGATTCTTGCTAGTTATGATTGACTATTTCTCCAAGTGGGTGGAGGTTAAGTCCTTGGCGAAGACGACCTCGCAGGTGATAAAGAATTTCATCTGGGGGGAAATAATCTGCAGACACGGACTCCCCCTTGCCATTGTAACAGACAACGGACCACAATTCGCTAGCGATGAACTCATCACTTTCTGCGGTCAAGTGGGCATCGACCTCCGCTTTGCCTCTGTCCACCATCCTCGAAGCAATGGGCAGGTGGAGGCCGCCAACAAAGTCATCGTCAACTTGCTGAAGAAGAAGGTGCAGAACCTGAAAGGGAACTGGGTGGAGCAACTTCCCTCGGTCTTATGGGCCTTGAGAACAACTCCCAACACGGCAACGGGCGAAACGCCATTCAAACTTTCCCACGGGTCAGAAGCCGTGCTCCCAGTGGAGTTCGAGGTCAGATCCCCCCGGGTCATAGCTGCCGAGGAAGGGGACGAGGACTGGAGAATAGGCAACGAAGAGGAGCAATGACTCTCGCTGGATATGGTTGAGGAGCTCCGGGACCTCGCCACGGTTCAACAAGAGGAAGTGAAGCGTCGGATGGCCAGGTACTTCGATAAAAACATTAGAATCAAACAATTCATCCCAGGAGATCTAGTCCTCAAAAAGGTCGACGCCGCGGGAAGGTCAGCGAACGTAGGAAAGCTCCAGCCCAATTGGGAGGGGACCTATGTGATCTTGGAGGCCCTCAGGTCAGGGGGTATCGCCTCCAGAATGTTGAGGGAATCCCCCTTGGTAATACTTGGAGTGGCGACGATCTTAAACGTTTTTATCCTTAATGAATATGTTGATTGTCTCTTTGGTCATACCTCTTACTCCAGCTTAAAATAGTTACTCTGGCCGATGGGAGCACAGGTTGGTAAGGTTCCACGAAGAGGAATTGCATCGCGAAAGCATCGAGCACTTCCACCTCCAATCGGTAAGGGGACTGGGAAGGCGTTGAGTTCCTCCACCTCCAGGTGCGCTAAGCACCAAGGACGTGGACGGGTACTTCCACCTCCAGTTAGACTGGGAAGGCGTTGAGTTCCTCTACCTCCAGGTAGGCTAGGCCCCTAGGACGTGGATGGGTACTTCCGCCTCCAATTGGATTGGGAAGGCGTTGAGTTCCTCTGCATCCAGGTGAGCTAAGCCCCTAGGACGTGGATGGGTACTTCCACCTCCAGTCAGGTTGGGAAGGCGTTGAGTTCCTCTGCCTCCAGGTGAAGGTAAGCACCTAGGACGCGGACGGGTACTTCCGCCTCCAATCGGTAAGATCCCCGACTAGAGACCATCCTCCGGGCTCAGTCATGCCGGCAGATGAGAGGCTCATCGGGTCGACTCGCTACTTGGTAGCTGGACTGGGAAGGCGTTGAGTTCCTCTACCTCCAGGTAGGCTAGGCCCCTAGGACGTGGATGGGTACTTCCGCCTCCAATTGGATTGGGAAGGCGTTGAGTTCCTCTGCATCCAGGTGAGCTAATCCCCTAGGACGTGGATGGGTACTTCCACCTCCAGTCAGGTTGGGAAGGCGTTGAGTTCCTCTGCCTCCAGGTGAAGGTAAGCACCTAGGACGCGGACGGGTACTTCCGCCTCCAATCGGTAAGATCCCCGACTAGAGACCATCCTCCGGGCTCAGTCATGCCGGCAGATGAGAGGCTCATCGGGTCGACTCGCTACTTGGTAGCTGGACTGAGAAGGCATTGAGTTCCTCTACCTCCAGGTAGGCTAGGCCCCTAGGACGTGTATGGGTACTTCCGCCTCCAATTGGATTGGGAAGGCATTGAGTTCCTCTGCATCCAGGTGAGCTAAGCCCCTAGGACGTGGATGGGTACTTCCACCTCCAGTCAGGTTGGGAAGGCGTTGAGTCCCTCTGCCCCCAGGTGAAGGTAAGCACCTAGGACGCGGACGGGTATTTCCGCCTCCAATCGGTAAGATCCCTGACTATAGACCATTCTCCAGGCTCAGTCATGCCGACAGATGGGAGGTTCATCAGGTTGACTCGCGGCAGGTAAGATTTCAAGAAGGACGATCGGTTCGGTAAGATGGTTGAATCCCTCCGCCCCTCAGTGAAGGTAAGCACCTGGGATGTGAACTGGTCCTCCGCCCCCGGTAGTTCGAGAAAGTGTTGATTTTCCTCCCCCTCCAGGTGAGCTCGGCTCCCTGGTAGGTGTGGAGTCCCCTCCCCTTCCAGGTGAGCTCGGCTCCCTGGTAGGTGTGGACTTCCCACCTTCCACCTCGGGCCGAGTTCAGCTCGACTAGAGGTGTTGAGTTTCCCTCCACTTCCGGTCGAGCTTAGTCCGACCTCAGATGTTGATCTTTCCCCACCTCCTGTTGAGCTCGACTCGTCGGAGGGGTGTTTAGTGGGGAAAGGTTCGTTCCCCACCTCGGGTCGAGTTCAGCTCGACTAGAGGTGTCGAGTCTCCCTCCACCTTCGGTCGAGCTTAGTCCGACCTCAGGTGTTGAGCTTTCCCCACCTCCTGTTGAGCTCGGCTCGCCGGAGGGGTGTTTAGTGGGGAAAGGTTCGTTCCCCACCTCGGGTCGAGTCCAGCTCGACTAGAGGTGTCGAGTCTCCCTCCACCTTCGGTCGAGCTTAGTCCGACCTCAGGTGTTGAGCTTTCTCCACCTCCTGTTGAGCTCGGCTCGCCGGAGGGGTGTTTAGTGGAGAAAGGTTCGTTCCCCACCTCAGGTCGAGTTCAGCTCGACTTGAGGTGTTGAGTTTCCCTCCACCTTCGGTCGGGTTTAGCTCGACCTAAGGTATCGAGTGTTCTCCATCTCCAGTTGAGCTCGGCTCAAAGGAGGGGTGTGTATAGGAGAAGGGTTTTCCCTTCGTCTCAAAGTAATTTCAGCTGAAAAGCTTGGCAGAGGTTCCCCGATGACGAATCCTTTCGTGGATTCCCCTAAAGTCCCACCTACTCGTCAAATAGGTGGGTTGAACTTTCTTTCCGAGCTTGGAACAAGCTCGCAAAGAGCGGGGATTGTGTACAACCCTCATATTTCCCGAGTCGGCGCGACCCGACCCGGATGAAGCCAAGATAGCAAGGGTGGCCACGACGGACAAAACGACCACGTGGGGCGGTCGAAACCGACCAAGGCAAAAAGAGGCCACGAAAGGAGTGGGAGAATTTCTCCCACTCATCCGGGCGAGTGGGAGGGGCCCTCCCACTCGCCGGGCGAGTGGGAGCAGCCCTCCCACTCGCCGGGCGAGTGGGAGGGTCTCCCACTCGCCGGGCGAGTGGGAGCAGCCCTCCCACTCGCCGGGCGAGTGGGAGGGGCCTCCCACTCGCCGGGCGAGTGGGAGCAGCCCTCCCACTCGCCGAGCGAGTGGGAGGGGCCTCCCACTCGCCGGGCGAGTGGGAGAGGCCTCCCACTCGCCGCCCCCTTTGGGCGAGTGGGAGGGATCCCCCCACTCGCCCGGTGTAGGTAGGGAGGTCAGTATGACCTCCCGCGAGGGGGGGGGGGATGGACACCTCGAGTCCCACTCGCCCCCCCTCACGCGTGATCGATGGCGGTCGTGGTTGGACTGCGGATAGCTGGATTTTTGCTATTCGCAGTCCATTTTTGGGAAAGTCTATAAATAGACCCCCATGGGCACCTTGGGAAGGGTTGGTTCCTACCCCCTCCCTCGCGCGTGAGCAAGCACTACCCCTCCCCTCCCCTTGACGTTGAAGGTGGTCGGTGAGGTGTTCCTTAGTGCCCTCCAAGTTGCCCAGGCTCAGCATTGTCTTGGGAGGGGAAGCGCTCTAAGATCTTCCGGGTATGTGGTGGGACCTCCTCGCTGAAGCTTAAGGGGTTCGTTTCTAGATTCAAGTGTTCTTCAAGGGCAAGTTCTCCTAGTTCCTAGCAATCGGTCAAGGGTCTGGGCTTAGGTCAAGTAAGGGTTAGTCGCAACCCCCTTTTCGAACGCTGAAACCGGGAAACTGGTTTCAACAATAGGCTTGTGTCTTGGTTTTGTAAGAAACAAACATTTGTGTCTACATCAACAACTGAAGCTGAATACATAGCTGCAGGCAGTTGCTGCTCACAGATATTATGGATACAAAATCAGCTCCTAGACTATGGTGTCAACTTATGTATTCAATTATATTTTGTGACAATACTAGTGCAATATCTATAGCACAAAATCCAGTTCTCCATAGTAGGACTAAACACATAGAAATTAGGCACCACTTTATCAGAGATAATGTGGATAAAAATAAAATTTGCCTACAATTCATCTCTACTGATTTGCAAAGAGCTGACATTTTCACCAAGCCCTTGGATGAAGAGAAACATATTTTATGAAAGAAAGAAATGATGCATGAAGAAGCTACATATGTTGCAATTTCAGAATACACCTTTTGATATAGAAGAAGAAACAAATTCAGATTCAGATTTTGACAAGATTTAGGAGAAGATGTTTTGACAAGATTCAAATTCTGATTGGTAGCAAAGCACATTGAGAAATATTTGTTTTTGTGTATTAAGAGCAGATTCAGTTCAGATCAACAATTCAGAAAGCTGAAATATAGAAAAATCAGTTCAGACAATATCAGAATTCAGAATTCAGAAAGCAGAATTCAGAGAAAATCAAAGGTTCTGATTGTGTGTTTTTATTAGTTTTATTTTCAATGTAATGTTTCAAAACTCAGAGTATTATTTATTTTATATCTGATGAACTATTTAAAATATATCAGATATATATATATATGCTCTGTTGTTTTGTTTGTTTTTAATTTTTGTCAAATAGTGTCCTAACCCAAATATGGGGAGATTGTTGGAACAACCCTATTACTGATTTGGGCTAGGATCACTATCTGCTGACTAGGATCAAGTTGACCCCAATGTATAGTCAATGGGTCAAGAGTTTAGGCTGTTAGAACTCAAGAAATCATTTAGGTTCTGCGTTCGACGAACTGCATACTTCGTTCGACGAACGGCTTGCTCTCTGCATTTGACGAACGACTTACATCCTGCGTTCGACGAACGACATGCTCCTGTGTTCGACGATCTTCAGTCTCAGTGTCTCAGCGGCTCAGCGGCTCAGCGGTCGACGATTTTGCTCAGTTCAGCGGTCGACGAATTCTTCAGTTCGACGAACTCAGCTCTGCGTTCGAAGAATAAGTATCAGATGTTCAGATCGACGAAATATCTTCATAGCTCAACAAATTTAATTCTTCTAGCCAGATTCATTTGAGGTCGACGAACTCAACATTGCGTTCGACGAAAATCTTGAGATCGACGAAAATTTCTCTACAGCAGATTCATTTCAGACAGATTATATTATTCATTCTCCGAACTCAGATCGTCTATAGCAACGGATCTATATTCCAGATAAGACAAGATTTCTGCCTTACTAATTATATTCCTTTCCTTTCTCTTTCCGAGAGAAAATAGTCGTTGACATTTAATGGAAAAGGAATATTTCATGAAAAAGGAATTAAGTATTCTGCAAAATCTAAATGGTTACCTTTGCAGTCCCAAGAAGGATTTATTACAGATTATTCTATTCCTTAATTCAAGAAATTTGAATTTCAAATCAGATCAGATATATTGAAAAAGAAAAAGGAAGAAGAATAGTTTTTATTACAGCACAACAACTTTCACAATAGGATCAATATAGAACACATTACAGATTTTCTGTACAAGAAGAGAAAGAAAGAAAGTTACAGGAAGAAAGAAAAAGAAGAACAAAAGTCTTACAGATCTTCATCTTCTTCCTCAAGCAGCACTAATTTACTGAGAACAACTTCATCAACAATACTCTCTCAGTCATGAGCTGCAAGATTAGATCTTCAAAAGAGCAACAATAATCTGAAGAATTTATTCTCTCAGATTCATCAGCTACAGGAAGATCAATTTCTTTCAAGAGAAAGCTCCATCCTCAACTGTCAAGCATTTCATATCAGACAGAGGAGCTTTACAACATCATCAAATCCACTAGAGTCTTCTCTCAGAATCTTGACAGAGAAGAACATTCAAACCCTTATTACCCCCTCTTGTACAGGGTTATAACTCCCTTCAAAAGTTAACCTATTGGTGGCAGGGCACCTGATCAAAAACCTGTGGTTTGGTTAGAGCGCCTGATCAAAAGCTCACTTGGTGTGTGGACACCTGAATAAAAACCCCTTGGTGATAGGGCACCTGATCAAAAACCTAGTGGATCCTACCAAGTGTGGTAGAAGAGTAGACGTACCCAGGTTTATTGGGAAACTACTATAAAAATCCTTGTGTCGTCTGTGTGCTTGTCTATTTTCTGTGTGCTGTACTGATTTGTTTTCTTTATTTAGTTTTTATAAATCACTCTGCTATATATATATATCACTAATTTAATTCCGCTATAAAATTAAGGGAAAAATTTTTAATACTCTATTCACCCCCCCTCTAGAGAAGTCTAAGATCTAACCTCATCTTCACTTCCCCTCCAAAACCAAAAATGGTCGAGCAGGGTATGAGGAAGGCACCGACTTGGCTAGTATCGGGAGTAACGACCAAGGATGACGGGTCCGAGAATTTGAATGTGGGAGTTTCAAAAGCTCAAGTTCATGTGCCAATCCAAGTACCCATGTGGTCCTATTTATAGGAAAACCAAAGAAGGGGGGGTGGCTTATTTATACCCCACCCAACTCGGCAACTTGGCGACATTGAGGCAATCTCGCCTGAAGAGGGGCGAGTATCACCTATGGTCGCCCACCTTTTGGTTAGTATCAATGCTACTCGCGCGAGTACACCCATACTCGCCTAGGCCTTCTTCTGCTCCTGCTGGCTGAGTTGTCTTGTGTATTGGTCTGTTGACCTCTGTGCTGACATTCTGACCTTGACTTTTGCCTACTTGGCTTTGAGTGGGCCCACCCTCGGAGAATGAGGGTTGTACACTGCACACATGAAGACCAAAGTCTACCAAATGGATGTCAAGAGTGCTTTCCTCAATGACACACCACAAGAAGAGGTGTATATGGAACAACCTCCATGTTTTGTCAGTCCTATTTTATCCCTCGTATATTTACAGATTAAATAAAGTACTTGATGGTCTAAAGTAATATCTAAGAGCTTGGTATAAGACTATATCCACTTTCCTTTTAGAGTACTCATTTGAAAGAGGAAAAGTGGATAAGACGCTATTCACTAAAACACATAAGCATCAACTATTATTAGTGCAAATATATGTGGATGATATCATTTTTTGCTCAACAGATCCAAAACTTTGCAAAAGGTTTTGCTGACCTAATGTAGTCTAGATTTGAAATGAGTAGCATGAGAGAACTATCTTATTTCCTTGGTCTCCAAGTGAGACAAAGTGATGAAGACATCTTCATATCCCAATCTAAATTCACTAAAGAGCTTATCAAGAAGTTTGGGATGGAAAGTGCCTCCACTATAAAAACTCCCATGACTACCAATGTTGTGATTGATAAAGATAAAATAGGTAAATATATTGACCAAAAAACATAAATAGCAATCATTGGTTTTCTTCTCTATCTCACTGCCAGTAGGCCAGATATTATGTTTGCCACATGTGTATGTGCTAGATTCTAGGTGGACCCTAAAGAGTCTCACTTGAGTTCAGTCAAAAGAATTCTAGGATATCTAAAGGGTACTCCTGAACTTGGCTTGTGGTATCCAACATAATTTGAATTTGAGTTAGTGGGATACTCTGATGCAGATTGTGCCGGCTGTAGACTGGATATGAAGAGCACCTCATGGACTTGTTAATTCCTGGGTGCTAGACTGATTTCTTGGTTTAGTAAAAAGCAAACATCAGTCTCTACTTCCACAACTGAAGCTGAGTATAGAGCTGTTGGAAGTTGTTGCTCACATATATTGCGGTTGCAAAACTAATTACTTGATTACAATTTTTTTATTAAGAACTCCACAATATTTTGTGATAGCTCAAGTGCAATCATTATTACATCAAATCCAGTGCTTCACAGTGGGACTAAGCACATGGAAATAAGACATAATTTCCTCAGGGATAGTGTAGAGAAAGGAAAGACATCCCTTCAATATGTGTCCACAGAAAATCAAAGGGTTGATATCTTCATAAAACCCCTTGATGAAATCAAGCACATGTTTTCATGAATATATTGGGAATGTTTGATGATGCTGAGTAAGATTTATGCTAAATCTATTTTCTATGAAAATTTATTACTGGGAAAACAACAAGAGATTTGAAAAT
This sequence comes from Dactylorhiza incarnata, assembly GCA_033032865.1. Classification (NCBI taxonomy): domain Eukaryota; kingdom Viridiplantae; phylum Streptophyta; class Magnoliopsida; order Asparagales; family Orchidaceae; genus Dactylorhiza; species Dactylorhiza incarnata. The sequence continues at coordinate 5,988,712 of JAWHQI010000104.1, read as the reverse complement.
TCTAAGTCTTTATTTGACGCAACGTCGATTTCTAACCGTCACATGCGTCAGCAGGATGTCTGATTAATTCATTTGAAACTGCGTTGAATACAATTTGACGCAACATCGACTTCTCGAACGCACGCATAATTCCTTTTCGATGTTCTGTAGACCAATTTTGGTGCACTGCGTCGACTTCTTTCCTAAATAAGTCAATTTGTACCTTATCTTTCGGTATAGTCTTCTTAAATCATACATCTGTTATAATTTATTACGCATTCAAACTCTTCATCTTCCCCGCTCTCTCCTTCCTCTTCTCGTACTCTCTTGTTTGTTAAGTCTTTTGTAGGTACAACAATGGCTCCAATGCCATCATAGTCGAAAATGCTTGGTGCTATCAAAAAAGTTCTTGCAATATTAGTCTCAGTATTCTCTTCTCGTTTTATTATCTTCTCAGATGACTGCTCCAATAAATTTGCCACACTACAAAATTGACTGAATGAACTATCAAGTTCTTTGCATGAGCTTGAACACCAGATCATTCAATTCCATGTTCCTGCAACTGTCTTTAAATCCTTCTTGAAGGATCTAAAGAAGGGGGATAATCGTGTCAGTCATAGGGATTGTAATCTGGATAACAATGTTACTAATGATAAAATTCCAGAGTCAGAGGACCGTGCCAAATCTATGGATACTGTTTATACCATGGCTGCCGCAGAGAAAGCTCATTATCTTTTCTCTCCTTATGTATCTGAGGGGGAGCCGACTATCAATTCTAAATTGCCCATTGATGTGCGAGAGTCAACAATTGTTGTGATGATTTCTACATCTCAGAGGGGAGTCTTTAACCCAAGGGGAGAAGGAGTTGTATTCAGATGATATAGAACTTCTAAAGAGAATGCCTGAAGAACCCTAGGAAGAACCTTTCCAAGGCAAAATGTGGGTTGAATCTCCTATACCCGAATCTCCAAAGTAAGAATCTCCAGTAAAACTCTCTTCAGTCGAATCAACTACAGTTTTAAAGGTAACTTTTCCAGTACTGAAAGAGGTTTCAACATCAGATATTCTGCCTCATTCTCCAGAACATGATCTTTGTCAGTACGAACCTATGCCAGTATGGAAAAAGTATACAAAGGCTGAAAGGCAATAATATAACAAGGATAAATCCTATAAGAGGAAATATCACAAAGTTAATATTCCAGAGAATACAATGGAAGTATATGAGGATCCTAAGCTTGAAAAAGCTTTTGAGAAAATTAGAGAAAGAGAGAAGACTGAATATGAAGCGGCTACGAAGGAGACATCAGACAAGATGAAGATTTTTCTTGATAAAATAAAGAAAGGGAAAACCAAGGAGGACATTCTCAATGAAAAATTAGTCATAATGCCTGACACAATCTTTGATCAGACTTGTTATGTTAAGAAAAACCCTCAAGCAAAGATTATTGAGACTGCAGGGCAACTTCATAAAGGAGGTCTTGGCTTTGCTAAAGGTGGTCATATACCTTTTCAAAAGAAAAGTGAGAAGAAAACATTTTTTGTAAAATCTTTAGCTCCTGTTGCTACAGAACCTGATTCTGAATCTTTAACTGAAAGCTCTCAAAGGACTGAGTCTCCTGAGATCAAACTTGATATGATAAATGAATTGTCTGCAAGAATCATGAGTCTTGGTTTTGAAGTAAATGCAGCTTATCCTAATGCTGAGACAGAGTTCAAAAAGTTGTTCAAGGCATACAATGACATACAAGAACAACCCGACAAGGCAAGATCAACACATTTTGAGTTTGTTGAAAAGACTTCCAAGAAGTTGTGCATTGCTTTATCTGAATTTCTTAGAGCTAGAAAATATATTGTTACATTGGAATCATTCACTAATGCTATGGTTTTTGGAGCATGGCATTATATATGTATAGTTATCATGTTTCCTTAAATTATTAATGTTTTTTTATCCACTATGTTGAAAATCACTTTAAATTCTTGTAAAATTTGTTAAGCTAAATAAATGGAGATTGTTGGGAAAAAACTCTAGATTTAACTTAACAAATTATTTTTAAGTGATTTTGTATACTAGAATAATTACCTATGATGTATAGTGAGAGTAATTTGGTCATTAGATATTCTAGGAAGTCAGTCCAATCAAGTTCAGAAGAAGGCAAATTGAAATCAAGATAAAAATCAGCTAAGTTAAATATACGTCGACTAGAAGTCGGCGCAACGTTGACTAGAAGTCGACGTAACTCCGACTGGAATTCGATGCATCATCTGAAGTGAAGTCGACGCATCTCCAAAGCAAAAGTCGACGCAAGCGTCGATAAGTAATCGACGTAATATCGATTTCTTAGTTATGTTGACAGACACTTCTACTAAAGCAGAATTCGACGCATCTTCAGTCAGAAATCGACGCAGCGTCGAATACTCATCCAAAAAGGAAAATTCAGAGGATCTCATTCAGAGTTATTTGAAGACCATTTTTATGGAATTCATTCAAATTTTAAGTGTTGTTAGAGTACTACATATGTGAAGAATATTTACAGAATTCCAAAAGGCATATTTGGAAGAATTTTGAAAAGGTTGACGGGATATTTGGGAAATGCTTATGGAAACATTCAATCAAAATATATTCTATTCCTTATGAAGAAAACTATCAAGAGGAAAGATTTTGAAATGATAAGACATACATATACTCAGATTTCTGTGAAGAATATACAAGTGATAGAGCATATTCGAAAAGATTGGCACTTCTTATTCTTCCTCTGCCACAGAAAGTTTGAGAGTGGATCAAAACATACAATCATTGCATTTCTCTTCATCAAGGATTCATCAACTACTGAAGATATAATCCACTAGAGTGCTGAGGAATCCTTAGAATTATTGCTGAAGGAGGGTTCACATCAAAAGATTTCTCTATACTTTCTTCTCTTCTCATTCTTCCTTCTTTCACTTCTTTGATTTTAGAAAAGAGTTTTTAGAATCCCTCTTGAAAGAATTTAGTTGTTGGTTAGACCACCTTATCAAAAGATCATATTGTGTGGTTCTAAGAGTCTCCTTATCAAAAGACTCAGACACTTGTTCTAAGAGTCTCCTTATCAAAAGACTCAAGCACTGTGATAGTGGATTCCTACCAAAATGGTAGAAGAGTAGATGTACCCATATTTTGGGGAACTACTATAGCTCTTGTGTTCATTTGTTCTATGGCTTTTCAGTGTTTACTTTTATTTTATTTCCTGCATTTACTTTTGCTGTGGAATACTTAATTATGGTTGTGTGTTTATGTGGATGCTTGTTTAAGTTGATCAGAATTTAATTAACATTTTGATAAAAAACTTTAAATCTCTATTCACCCCCTCTAGAGAATTCTCAAAGGCCTAACTATTCACTTTCAGAGTTGATCTTAGCCATCAGTGCAAAGGCTTAGAATTAGGATGATGCGTTATTATCTCGAGACACCATCCCATCACCCGTCATGGGCTTTATGAGAGCCGAGTCAGAGGTTCACCTCCCAACCCGTCCCCGAGGATAAATTTTTCCTTTGATGTATTCTTGTGGAAGTGTATGACCATCCTCGGGAGATCGATGACCTAGGGGGCCTCTGAGGGATGATATCGCCAGGGGAGGGATCGCTCCATTGTATACTTCAAGATCTCATGAGTAAGACCTCTCGTGGAACATCAATTGTTGAAGAAGATCATCACGAGCAAGAGCCGCAAAGTATAAACTTGAATATCTCATGAGTAAGACTCTCGTGGAATATGTGATGCTGGATATGATTATTGCGAGTATGAACTTGCGAAATACGAACTTTAGAGCCTCAAGTGTAAGAACTCTCGTGGAATATTAGTTGTTGAAGAAGACCATCACGAACATGGAGTCACATAATACCTACTTGAAGGCCTCACGAGTAAGAATTCTCATAGAATGTATGTTGTTGAAGGTGATCATCGCGAGTAGGAGCTCGCGAAATATAAGTGAACACCTTATAAGTATGAAGATCATTGCGAGTAGAAGCTCGCTGAACACTTTATATGCTTTCCCATGGTGGTGAACTCGTTATGAATCACTATGTTTGTCAGTCATACGAAAGCACTCACGGGTTTTACCACCAAAGCACCCGTAAATATGAACATGTATTAGAAGCACTACTATTGGAGATAAAGAAAACTAAGTTGGGGTAAGTGTCACTTTTAACATTAGACCCCCCTGCGCAAAATTTTTAGGGGTTTCACTTGCCCATATTTGAGCTCGCACGACCTTGAAATCGCTTCTTACCGAGAGCTCGATTAAGCACCTACATGAACTCGCATATGGGCGAGTAAGGAAGAAGATTGCTTATTTGAAGTCGCCAACATGAACTCGCATATGGGCGAGTATCAATGAAGCTCGCCTATTTGAAGTCATCGAACATGATGTCTCCAACACGAAGTCGCCTACGTGAACTCGACTATGGGTGTGTAACAAGGAAGCTCGCCTCTATGAAGTCGCCAATTCTGAGGCCACCTATATGAACTCGCCCATGTGGAGTCACATATTGTAACATCCCCAATCCTTCTAGACCCCTAGATGGTGTTAGGGCATGGGTGGTGTGCAGAGTGGCCACTAAGGCCCTTGGGCCAAGTGGAAATTGCTAAGTGCACACCAAAGCTAAAAAAACTAACCTAACCCTAAGCCCCTCATTTAAGTCAATTGACCCTCAATTGTTTAAGTTGACCTCACTTATGATGCCCTAACCACCAAGGGAGACCTATAGGATGAGAAGTGCACTTGGGTGGGACCCAATTGCATGAAATTGACCAAAGTCAACTTTAGGTCAACTTTAACCAAACTAAGTCAATTAGAGTTCAATTGACCCTCAAATGTTCAAATTGACCTTACCACCACACTCTAAACACCTTAAGGAACCCAATGGACCAAAAAGCCCCCTCATGGTGGGACCAATTGACCCCAATTAACCAAAGTCAATCTTTACCCAATTTTGGTCAAATCTACACCCTTTGATTAAATTGAACCAATTGGAGCCCCACCATGAACCAACCAACCTTAGGTAGTGACAAGGGACCCAAGGCCATCAAGTGGGCCCATACCACTCATCATGTTGACCAAGTCAAAGTCAAAGTCAACTCTGGGTCAATCATGGTCAACATGGCCCAAATTAAGTGACCTAGCCTAAATACATTTGAACCAAGCCCTAACCCAATGACCAAACATATGTTCATAACCTAATGGGTCATATAGGCTGTAGGGAAAAGGCTAACCCAAGCTAACCCAAGCTTAGGCAAATTGGGAAAGTGGCTAAAGGTGGGGGACAAAAGCAAAAAGCAAAAGAAAAGTGGCAATCACCCTTCTCACACTCCAACCCAATCAGCCTAGGGCCTTGGGTGATTGCTGGGGACACCTGGAAAGGGATGAAAAGCAGAGGTGGCAGCAAGGGGGTGGCAGCCCAAGAGAAATTCGTGAGCCTCCTTTTGAATACTCCCTATACAAGCCACCCACCTCAAAACAACTCTCCCATCAGCTTCAGAGGTAGGAAAGCAGTTGGAATCGACACCTGGATTAAGGGAAACGATGGAAAAATGAAGTCTTGAGCAAGCTCGCCGGAGAGAGGTGCATCCATGGCAAACCACCGCTGCCGCCGCCGCCGTGCCCCCTTTAATGTTCGTTTCTCCTCCTCTCCCTCTATGCTAGCTTCCCATCTATTTTATTTGAAGGTTCCGGCTCAATTGGGTCGGAATCAAAATCTCAAAATCATGGTTTTTGGCTGATTTTCGACCATGCTAGTTCGCCGAAAAAACACCTCCTCTGGCCGCCTTGTCGCCGGGAAGTAGTAGCCCCAACCACCACGAAGGTGGTGGAGGTGGTGGCCGGCCGTGGTGGCCACCAGGTGGCCGGGAAATAGGAGGGCAAGTTGGCCCAGCTCGGGTAAATCCCAGTCGTTGGCTGGAGGAAGAAGATGAAGGAGGAGGGTCGGATCTGCTTTAAGATCCGTGCAGATCTTATTTTTCCTTGTATTAATTAATTCAATAGCTTGGTTTTTCTGTCTCTATACATCAGTCCACTTCAATAATTAATTAAGGCCTCTTAATGGCCGATTTAGAAAAAGTGCTCAACATGAAAGTTGTAGGCCTTGGTCTTAACTTTCATTTGGCCTTAAGTTTAGGTCATTTGGTGACCTACAGCTCCCTCGGGAGCTGTTTTACTAGGACTGGTCCTACACTAGGTCAGTCCATTAGAAAAATTGCCTAGGTCAAACCCCTATATCTTTGGAGATGTGCTTTTAACCATAGGTTGGTATACCCTAGGAGCATCCCCTGCCAAAGGGGCAGCCCTTGGTGGACACTTTTACATAGGGTTTTTTGGTAATTAGATTATTTAAATTATGTTGATTTTTGGAGCATATGATGTCCAAATGACACCAAACTTTGGTGGCATACTCTTTTGTACATGAGTAGTGCCTACCTAAAATATCACTCCATTTGGAGTTGATTTGATATGGAAAATTGGAAACCCTAATGAGGGCCTTTAAGGGTCAAATTAGGCTTAGGTCATTTTGAGGAGTTGAGTGTGTTAGCCTCCTCCTATCATGTTGGCTATGTGGGTATGTATATACAAATGTTAGTGTCACACCCTAATGGTCCATTTGGAGCCATTAGGGTGGTGTGACCTAAAACCCTAAGGGTGAATCCTTAAGGGTGCAAAGTGGGGATTTGTGAAGAACATATGATCAAATGTTCTTTCCATGGCTTAGGACTTTGTAGATATGTTTGTGGGAACATAAAATGACTTAGTAAATTTAATGAGAATTTTTAGGGGTATTTAAGTGTATTTCTTCCTAATAAATGAATTTGCCACCCTTCCTTATTAAAATGAAATTCATAGTCATAGGACCTTGTATGGTGTTGTAACTCTTTCAGTGGCTGATTAATGATGAAAGTAGACTATAGTAATTTTGTTATGATTTGTTGAAGCATTATTCTTTGTATGGGAAGCTTAAGTGCTTGCTAGCTTAAGAATATTTAATCCATTTAAAATATCAAATCATAGGGCAATGTTATGATACTTGGGAATCTGTCATTTTATGTTAATATGTGCCCATGATAAATGTTTGGAAGCTTGTTGAATTCTATTTTTTGTACTTCATGTAGAAAGTGAAATTTACATCACTAGAGTATTTAATCCATTTAAAATATCAAATCATAGGGCAATGTTATGATACTTGGGAATCTGTCATTTTATGATAATATGTGCCCATGATAAATGTTTGGAAGTTTGTTGAATTCTATTTATTGTACTTCATGTAGAAAGTGAAATTTACATCACTAGAGTATTTAATCCATTTAAAATATTAAATCATAGGGCAATGTTATGATACTTGGGAATCTGTCATTTCATGATAATATGTGCTCATGATAAATGTTTGGAAGTTTTTTGAATTCTATTTCTTGTACATCATGTGGAAAGTGAAATTTACATCGCTAGAGTATTTAATCCATTTAAAATATCAAATCATAGGGAAATGTTATGATACTTGGGAATCTGTCATTTTATGTTAATATGTGCCCATGACAACAGTTTGGAAGCTTTTAGATTTATATTTCTTGTACCTCATGTAGAAATTGATCATTGCCACCTTTGGATGATTAATCATTTTAAAATATCAAATCACATGGTAATGACACAATAATTTGTCAGAGGCCTCTAGGTACCCATTTGAACACTTGGTAATTTTTGTGGAATTTTCAGAAGTGAATTACTATTTTTCCTAATTATAGAGGCATTTTGATAATTAGACAACTATGATGATATAGTAGGCCAAATGGAATTCTAGGGTCATGATACTCAGTGAACCACCATGATATGGAATATTACCTTACTGATAATTCTCATGTAGCATGATGAATCTTTTTGAGGGTAGTTCATGTGTAATTTGGCTTAAGGCCTTAAGTACATTAAATTATAATAAATACCAAATTAATATGGAAAATTATGGAAATTGGAACATAGCTTATTGAGGTCAGTGGGAGCCTAGGATAATTATTCCAGACCCTGGTAATGAGTTTTTAGAAGGGTTCACTTGTGGGATTGATGGATAGTTAAATTTGGTGGTCTGCGTTTAGTAAAAACAGAATTTTGAGTTTTTGATAATTCAGATCCCTAAGTAGTGTTTAGAAGTTATATCCAATCAGTAAATGAGTTATATCACACCATGATTCAAGGAGGGTCAATCCTAGGGTTGGTTGTGAGGTTGTATTAGGGTTAATGTAGAAGGAAAAGAGGTACGTCCAACCCAATAGGGTCAGACGGGTCTGGAGCTAAATCACACTAAGCATATGAAATGATGAGAGTGAACCAAATGTTAAACACCAACTAAAGTAATTGTCTTGAAGAGGACGATGGGGTTGAGCCCATCGATCTGTAGTACTGTTAGGGGCCCCTTACGGAGTACACCGCGTGAAGTCCAAGATTCACCCTAAATATAACACGAATTAAATTGTAGGCAAGAGTAGCCTAAGTGGGTATGCAGACTGGTATGGATCTCCTCCGGGAAGGAGATGGGTTGGATCAGCCTGTGTGTTAGTCCCTGAGCCGGAAGCTCGGGTGGACATGTTAACACCTGTTACTTATTCAAATAGTGGCGAGTCTTCGGTACTAGGCTAGTCGTGTCACCGACGGTAGTATGTTGACTCAGGTGAGGGTGAGGTTTAGAGGGCAGGTAAGTTTGAGTACCGCGGTCTGGAGTACGATCCCTAATAACCCACCCCGACCTTAAAGTCTGGTGGATTCCAGCAAGAGTACGCATGGAGCTCCGCTGTTGTGTTATTAGCGTTGAGGCATACATGAGGTCTAGGCTTGGTAGTGACCATACCCGCCTAGGATGTGGAGTGCCCGATCCACTGCCACCGTGAGCCACGACGGTCGGTACCCGAAAGGTTGGCTTCCTTTCAAACAAATTGTGAACTATAAAGGTCTGTGCGCATAGAGTTGTGTGGGTGAGTCACATTGCATAAATTCATTAAAACATCATAACCATAGCATAACATAACATACACATAGCATACCCCCATCATATAAATTAGTATGGGCTGGGTTACCTGGACATTTTAACTTATATGTCGTATGGGCGTTCATATAAGTTAAGGTACGAATCTGTGATGGTAGTTTAGATTTACTTACTGCACTGCGTTTCCTTTCTACTTACTGCTTACTTCATTGCTCTACTTTACTGCCTTATACCTGCACTATACTGCTAGCTAGATTTTACTGCTTTACTTATACCTGCTAGAGTAGTGTCATGTCACCACCTTCTTGTTTACCCCTTGTTTGTCCTCCGCTTCTTCCTCCCGCTCGGTGCCTAGGAGTCGTGGAGGGAGGCGAGGACAAAACGGCTTAGTCTTTATGACTAACGGTCGGTGTGACCGCAGGAGTCCGAGGAGGCAGAGTTGTCCCGCGCGCAGCAGGACGAGATGGCAGGACCTGAGCAGCAGATGCACCGCACTACCACGACGCCACAGGTTGATGATTAGATAGTTAGATTTCCGCTTTTTGAGAGCTTTTGTTGTAGACTTCCGCATGTTGTAGAGAGAGAGAGAGATATTACATTACTTTGCATATGTATCGGGTTTAAGCCCCTTTAGTTGTACTTCTCTTATGAACTTTCTGTTTTCATTATATGTGATGCTGTGATTGTGGACATGCCTTCTTTATGTACTTACCTTTGGCATATTTTACTTATGATTGTATAGCCGGCAGGGTTGGTGCTGAGCGGTGTTAGCCAACCCGAGTGTTGGTGATACCGCAAGGCAGCGATTTTGGGCGAAGGTCCACCCCAACCGTGCGATACGGGAGAGGTTCGAGTTTTCAAGTACCCGAACGGGTTTTGGAAAAAGAGACCTTACACATATGGGCGAGTAAGAAGGAAGCTCGCCTTGCTCGTTGAGATCTCGCCCAACTTGCCGAGAACTCGCCCAACTTGTCGAGTACTCACAAGCTACTGTCTTTGGTCTCCGGCTCACCATCTTGAGCCATGACATCCTTTCACAAAAAATTCTTCCTCCGGCTACTGTTAACGCTCACCGCACAAAAGTGTTGGAGCCAAGAAAATCTTGGTCCCAAATGTTCGGACCTAAGTGTAGCCTAAGGTTACTGATCCTGCGGCCGAACGTCACAAATCCAAGGGCTAGAACAAGAGAGAACTGAACTTTCTATAAGCACACCCCAGATGCTTCAGCAGAGAGGTCCCACCACATACCGGAAGTTATGAAAAACTTCACCTCCACAACCAAAAAGCTGAGCGGGTACAAGGAACACACAAATTGTATAAGATTGTATGCATCACGTCTAATCATACTTTTGCTCACTTGATGATATTTGAGTTGAAACGCTTTGTGGATGTATGTAGTTTCATCCTCGTTATCGCAACAATCGAACAACACATGTTTGACGATATTTTTCACCAACAACTCTCGTTATCGCGTTTGGTCAGACACACATATTTGCCCGAATGTTGAAAGTTGTGCTTGGTTTGATTACGTGGCTTATTTAACTACACGCGATTTGATATGATGCATGAGTGTAGAGTTTTCGCTCACTGTAAGCAACTTCATATAGCGTCTGCATTACGCTCTAAAATCACGCCTACATGTACTTTGTCAAAGTGATTTCAAACTGGAGTCGTATGCTTATGCTCTCAATTTTGTGCAACACCCGAAGAAGATGATGTCATCACTTGGACTTGGAGAGTGAGAGAGAATGAGAGATAGTGATAATACTAGAGAGTAAGAGAGAATGAGAGGGAGTGGATAACTCCTCATCCCCTCCAAACACCTTTATTTATAGTTTTTAAAATAATATTAGGTGATTGTTATCCGCACTACAGTTTTGGATATCCGCACTTTTTTTGTATGATATTACGCGCCTTTTGGAAATACGTCTTGTACATGCATTTTTAGGAAAAGTGATCAACACAAAAGTTGTAGATCTCATCGAGATCTACAACTTTCGTGTTGAACACTTTTGCTAAAAATGCACGCACAAGACGTATTGCCGCCCTGATTAAATATGTGTGTAACTATAGCAAATTTTTGGAAATACGCCTTGTACATACATTTTTAGGAAAAAAGTTCAACGCAAAAGTTGTAGATCTCGTCGAGATCTACAACTGTCGTGTTGAACGTTTTTCCTAAAAATACTTGTACAAGACATATTTTCAAAAAGCGCATATTAACTCATACAAAAAAGTGCGGATATCCGTAGTGCGGATATCCGTAGTGCGGATAACAATCACCTAATATTATACCTAACTAACTATCAATAAAAGAAATAAAGGCATAAATTTTAAAATTATGATTTTAAAATAAAAAAACCTAATTAGTCACTAGTGTTAAAAATTCAAAACATATTTTAAACTAACTTAAATTTTTTTTAAAGACCCATGACAGCCCTAGACTGGGCTGTCAAAGGCCTGCCAACGGCAGCATACTGTCGCTTGTTGCCAGGCCAAACATCAAGCCGAAGTGGGGGCTGTCAGTGATTAGCCTGGGCCCATGCCTAACTGGGCTTTTTCCAGGCCCGGCTCGGGCCTGCTTTCCCAGCCCGAGACTTTTGAACACCCCTACTGGCAACAAGTTTTAACTACCAAATAAGTTTAACTACCATATAAGTTTAATAACTAAACAAAGTTCAGCTCTTTCAATAATTTGGACAGCAGTAAATCATTACTCTCCTTTTAAACAAAGGCATCATTTGTTAGGCATTTTTTTCTAACGGCGAGACCCCCCAAAACGGAAATGCTAACGGAAATGCAAAACGGAAATGCTAACGGCGAGACCCCCCAAAAGCCTTTTGTTTCCGGTTCCTCCCCCTCCAGCCGCCACTTCGCTATAGCAGGCATAAAACCCGGTTCGGCAACAAAGCAACGAGAGATTAGAAATTTCAGCCTAAAGCCGACGGGCCATTGGCTTGGTCAATGGTCATATACCAAATAACCAAACCCAGCGCGCCATTGTTCTCGCCTTCCAAGTTTTGAAAGAAAAATAGGAAGCAAGAGCTCATAGGGCGTGATTGGATAGTCTCTTCCAATTGCGATCCGCTCACGATCACCGCAGTGCAAAATTCTCTTCCTCGGCTGCCCTGCGATCCATTCTTCTGGTTGCCGGCGGATAAGATGATGCAGGCGGAGGCCTCTCCTCCGACGAAGGCAAATACTCCATTATCTCTCTAGTTTTCTGTTGTTTCCTTTTTGATACCATTTTCGTTAGGATAATCAGATTGAGTTATAGGGTTATGGTATTGGGTCTAAATTCTCTTCTATTACGCGCTCTTCACCTTCATCCTGCCGTGGAGCGTTTCTTCTTCACCATCTATGAGCAATGGGGTTTTTTTACTTTACGTGAATTTATGATAATCGAAAGAACTTATGCAGAAAAGGAAACTGAGCAAGATCCAAAGTTCGTCATGCAACAAGAAAGAGTGGATGAAATCGTTCCGCAAACACGGAGACGATCGGAAGAAGGTTCTGGACTTATCCTGTGCAATTTTTTTCTTAATAATTTGGACGATTAAGATCAATTTTTTAACTAACTTCAAAATTAATTCGCGTTTTTCATTGTTATTTGTTCAAATTTTGCTGATTAGAATGAGTTTCAGGTTCTTGAAGGAATAAGAGATCGATTGCAGAATGTTACTGTGGCGTTTTATAGTGCAAGTGAAGTGGCACTACTTGACAAGAAAAATAAAAAGTTTAAAAAAGTGAGAAATTTGTTCTGAATCTCATTTACTTGATTTCTTAAGCTTGATGCGCTGATAGTTGTATAGTGTGCATGTCTTTTTTCCTTTTGATTCACACACCAACAAATAATAATAATAATAATAATAATAATAATAATAATAATAACTTTTTAAGCTATTCATGGTTCTGAACCTCTTCATACACCAACACCCTCTTTGATTTCCCTCCCATCTACCAAATATACGAGTTGATGTAATTTGGAAACTCATTTATTTACAATGGATTGCATTTATGACAAACTGTTTAAAGTCTATTCTATGAACCTATTGCTTGTTATCCATTTACTTAGAAGAAATTAATAAAATAAAATAAAATGGAAATTAGTCACTTACCATCTTCCATGGACATTTCATTTTTGGTTTGATAAATATGATACATTACTAATTTTTAAGGAAGTTGATGTGCATTTTGATATAATTCTGTAGCCATCTTGTAGGAATGAATTTGTGTGGCATACTTCATTTCCATTAGTCTTCCTACGAAACCAAATTGTGGAATGTTTTCAACCTGCTAGGATGGTGGATCGCAGGGGCCTAAATTGAGCCAAATATACTAGTGGAGGGACACCTATGAACCCAAAACCTACTAAGCTAAGTGCCATTGCTTGTATATTAAGAACTCACCTCTTAGCTTCACTTTTGATGTGGTTGCACTTTCATGTATTACTTAGGCTCCGTTTGTTTCGGCGGTGACATTTTGGAGCGTTGGGAATGAAGCGGTGAGAATGGAGGGAGGGGGCAACTTTGGTGTTGAAGGCCAAAAATAACGTTTTGAAGCGTTGGGAATGGAAAAAAGAGTTTTACCAAACAAGTTTTTTCAGCGTTGGCGTTTTCCCCCACCTCCCATGGAGAAAAAATGCCGAAACAAACGGAGCCTTAACAATTTCACCCTCACAACATCGCCTTTCATATCTATCATCACTCTCCCTCAAATGAATTGTTTTTGATACCATCAAGTGCCATGCATTATGAGCAAACCCACCATATAAAGTTTAATGAGAGTCAGCCGCTCTTGACCAATGTAGACTATAGACATCATCAAGACTTATAGGAGCCACACACCACATGAAATTTTTGATAATGCGCAAATCATAGGGCTATGGTACTACTTGCTAGGAGGTTGAATCTACGATTGCCCAAGTTAAACCAATATACACCAGTTGGCAATTCTTATTCTCCCTTCGATGTAGGATTATTTATTCTCATGTGTTTAACTCCTGACAACATGTACAAATGAACACATACAAAAGAGGCAAAGATTGCAACATTGAAAATACTTGATTGGATAATTTATAAGCTATTTCTTGTATATTAATGAGTGAAAGTGCATGGTGGACACTGTGATAGTATACTTGAGTGCATGCGTAACTTGTAAATGTGAGGCAATCTATACTACTAATGCTACATACATCTCGTTCACTATCTCGTACATACATTTGAAAATTTATTACTCTTTCATAAAAATTATTCAGTGTAGTAGGCAAATAGTGTTTGTGGCAAAGTCTTAGGTCTCGAGTTCAAACATCACCATCTTTGTTAAATTATTAGTTTGATATTTTTATTAAAAATTGTTTAAATAAATAATTTATTTTTTATTTTAAAAATGTTTAATTTGAAAATTAACCCAATAACCGAAATTAACCTGATGGTCCTCCCTATTACACCAGGGTACCTTAAAGTTTTTATTTTTAATATAGTATAAATAAAATCAACAATTCAATATGGTCCAATAGTGCACCATTCATTTTGCCTAACAATTGCTTAGAAAATTTTAAGTTCGTCCTTCATTACTTCTCTTCATCTAATAACAAAAACATCCTAAGAATAATCCATTGCTATATTGTAGGTAGATTAAACACCCAACCAACATGTTATCTTGAAGTCAATTTTTCAAAATAGTATGGTTATGCTAATGCACCTTTGCTATTGATTCCTTGCGTTATTTTTCAGTGAAAATTTAATTGAATAGTATTAATTATTCTTTTGCTTTTTTCCTTTCTTTCCTTCTAGTGCCCAGATTCTATATTAAGATGTAAAAATTTAATCGCAACTAACAGATTGTAAAATTTCTTCTTTTATTTAGTCTCAGACGTCAATGTAGCTATTGTTTGAATCCAAGTACTTGTGAACTTATAGGGTGGCAGTGATTTTAAGCAAGGAGACAAAGGCATGCCAAAAAATTGTTATAGCTTCATAAAGAATGGTAAAGAGGGTATGTACGAAGCACCTTATGCGTCCCATCATGGTCACTTGAAACATAGACAAACAAATTCAAGCTACCGATGCTCGTCTTTGTCGAAGACTCAAAATCTTAGTGGTAAGTTTATATGCTAAGCAATTTACTTTTTCTATAAGCTATTGAAATATTTGTAAACAATTTGCACATTTTGCTTCTGCTTCCAATTAATAATATCTGTAAAATGCTTCTTAGAAATATAATTTTTTTGGCGCAAATAGTTGTGCATAGAGCTGCCACGATTCCGGTTTGATTCCAGTTCCATTAAAACCATGAACCGAACTGTCAAGGTAACAGTTCTTCAAATTAGAACCAGAACTTTATTTGATTTGCCCGATTCTGGATCTAGTTTCAGTTCCAACTTATTTTCTTGGAACCATAGTGTCTACGGTTCCAGTTCTGGTTCAACAAAAACCAGAACTAAATTATTCTCTATTGGTTCGGTCCTGTTCTATGTTGTTCTAGTTCGATTCCGGTTCAGTTCTTATTCCCAATGACTCAAAATTGCTAGAGAGTAATGAGGATCATAGTTCACGTGCGAGCTGACCCTTATCAATGTTCGTTTGAGTGATTGTCCTATGGACGATTTGAGTCCTTAGTCATGTTCAGAGCGACGACGATATATTTTTATGTATTTTTGTATTTTTTATGTACATTATTTATACATATTTCATGTATCTCTTTTATCGGTTAACTCAACAATTATGTTATCCCTCCCTCCAAACCGGCCCTTTACCGCCTTTTCGGACTCCGAATATTCGTTTATGTTCTAATTTAGAGTTTATATTGCTCTGCGTTGATTATTTTGGCGAAAAGACATAATTTTGGATCTAGATTTGTAAGAATTTGCTCAATTTTAATTCAACTTGAAATTTTCATTCGCTGAATGTTTAATTGAAGCGCTTTTTTGTTAAATTATACTAGATCTTGCTTGTATTTCTAACGTCTAATCTCTAATGTGAATGTTTGTGGATTTTAATATTAATTCAAAATATATTTTTAATTAAATGTAAGACAATCGCATGTGCATCACATTATTATTGAATTTCCTTCATTATTGCACTTGCATTCATTCATTAGAGTTCTATTAAGGCATAGCACAAATATTAAATTAAGCTATCTTTCTTTTAATTTTGTTTATTTTGTTTATAAATAGTGTACTACACATACTAAATTAAAATGAGGTGTGGTTTGACGGTCCAGTTTTGATTTTGTCCGGTTCGGATCGGGTTTAAATTTTTTTGAATCATTCAAAACTTATTGGTTATAGTTCCAGTTCCGGTCTAAGTAATATTATAAAGGAATTGGTCAAAAACCTTCTTTATTCACAATCCAAAATTTAAACCAGACCAAAATAATTTACTAACGGTTTGGTTTGATTCTACGCGGTTCCAGTTTGGTTCCGGTGCAGTTTATGGTTCTGAGTTCTCAACGACAGGTCTAGTTGTGCAATATTAAAATGTTTGGAGTCATTCAGGAAATGTTGAAATTAGAAATATAGGCATGCACTTAAGTTGGACGGAAACACTAGAAACTCACAAAGAATGCTTTCATGACCTCCATTTCTTTTTGCAAGTCATGGAAAACACTCTAAAGCATAGTAAGCTCCATTCCATGCCTTCCTAAATAACGATAAATATAGTTTTTTCCAAGTTATGTGCTTTAAATGTTTTTTTGTTTTTCTCAGGTTCAGTTTTTGCTTAAAAAGGTTCTAGATTGTCTCTGGGTTTCTGACTCAAGTTGCAATGGGAAAGAATAAAGCCTGAACTGTGCTTATATCTTGATTTTTGCAACATTTGTTCCACGTGTCTACATTATCAAGATATGGTAGTCAGTGCTGAACTTCCAAAATCTCTGGAGCAAGCTTTTGATAGCCTTTTACCATAATGAGTAGTACCAATTAGGATCAGCGGTTCAAAGAAAGTTGTAAAAAGAGAAGAAATAAAATATTATTTCTATATTTTTCATCATTTTCTCTTTTACAACTACACCCTATATATATGGAGACAGATTATAAACAAACTCCAGTACACAATGTTAGACTAATAAACAAACAAGACTATATGGGCCTGAACATGCGCCAAATACATAAAAAAAGGATAACGGCTATTTTATGGGCTTTGATTCTTCATTCTTCAACACTCCCCCGCAAGCTAGTGCGTACAAGTCATAGACACCAAACTTGGAAAGGAATTGGATAAATAGAGGACGATGTAAGGCCTTTGTCATGATGTCTGACACTCGTTCTACAACATACACATGCGTAAAATCAACTTCCGAGTTTGAACCTTTTCTCAGACAAAATGACAATCTACTTCGATGTGTTTCGTACGCTCATGAAACACAGGATTCTCGGCGATGCAGATAGGAACTTGATTATCGTAGAAAATGACTACTAGAGAAGGAAGTTTGATGCCCAAATTAGAAAGAAGACTCTCTAGCCATGTAAGTTCAGAAACAACAGAATTCATTGAGCGATACTCAGCCTCGACAGAGGAGCGTGCAACGACAGTTTGCTTTTTGCTCCGCCAGGTGACCATATGCCCACCAAAATATGTGCATAGTCCACTCATAGAGCGACGATCATCGAAAGAGCCGACATAATTAGCTTCATAGTAGGCAATGAGAGACAAAGAAGAGGAAGACTGATACACAAGCCTTTGTCTAGGGGCATTCTTCAGATACCTAAGAATATGTTCCACGACCTTGAGATGAGAGTTCCGAGGGGCATTTATAAAATGACTGATAACTCTGCCATCAAAGGATATATCTGGTCGTGCGACAACGAGATAAATAAGTTTGCCAACCAAACGACGGTAGTACTCCGAATTAGGAAGAAGCAAATCATTGTCGGAGGCATGAGCGCAAATTTGTGATTGACATCCATAGGCGTGTCAGCGGACTTATATCCGGAATAACCTGCATCATGAAGAAGGTCGATGCAGTATTTTCGTTGAGATAAGATCATAAGACGAGGCCATCAGGACGACGAGCAACCTTGATACCCAAGAAGTATCAGAGAGGACCCAAATCTTTAGTCTGAAACTGTGAGGCCAAATGCTTCTTGACCAAAGTGATGCCGGGGATGTCATCCCTTGTTAGAAGAATGTCATCAACATAGACAAGAAGTACCACTGTACCCGTTGGACGACGACGAATAAACAAGGAGAAGTCCGTAGAGCTCCGAGTAAAGCCAATATCAAGAACAACTCGGTTGAATTTGTCAAACCATGCCCGTGGGGACTGCTTGAGGCCATAAAGAGATTTCTTGAGGTGACACACAAGAGATTCCCCCATGGTTTCATAACCAAGAGTTTGTTGCATGTGCACAGTTTCCATAAGAACTCCATTGAGAAATGCATTCTTTATGTCGAGTTGGTGCAATGTCCAATGTCGATGTACCGCTAGAGATATTACTACTCGGACGGTGTTGAGCTTGGCAACAAGAGAGAACGTCTCTTCATAATCAAGGCCGTGTTGCTGAGTGAAGCCACGAGCAGCAAGACGAGCTTTGAGGTGCTCAATTGTCCCATCAGAGTGATGCTTGATGGTAAAAACCCATTTACAACCAACCGGAGAATGACTAAGAGGAAGGGTAACAAGGTTCTATGTGTGATTGGCCCAATAGAGCCGCCATTTCCTCATCCATTGTCGCTCGTTACCCTGTATGCTGAAGAGCCTCTTGTACAGAAGACGGGGTGGAAACAGAGGACAAAGACGTCGCAAACCTGCGAAGGGGAGAAGAGAGGCGGTGCAAGGATACATAATTAGAGAGAGTGTGAGCAGTAGAAGAGCCCTCATCTTGGGAGGGAGCCGTAGGAGCATCAACGATCCGGGGAGCAACATTAGTAGATGGCAACAGTCGCATGGCATCAGGCCGAGGTCGACGGCGAGTGCATACTTATAGAGGAAGAGAGGGGAGCACAGAAGGTGTAAGGCGTAAGGGAGGTGAGGGGAGCACGAGAGGAAGGTTAGGAAGCAAGGGAGGAGAAATGTGAGTGAGAACAACTAGACGCGGGAGAGCATTGGGAGATATAGCAGGAGGAGGTGTTGAGTAGAACGGTTGATCCTCAAAGAAGGTAACATCCTCAAAGGTGATCGTTTTTCCAGTAGTAGGAGAATGACACACATAACCTTTTTGTGTACGAGAGTACCCAATGAAGATATACTTGGTAGCACGAGGAGCCAGCTTATCGACAGGAGGTCTGAGATGATGGACAAAACAGACACATCCAAAGACCCAAGGAGGGAGGGAGAAGGGAGGTGTGGAATGATACAAAATGGATAAGGGAGTAGCAAAGTCGACGACGGTCGACGACATGAAATTAATTAAATAGCATACGGTTGAAACTTCAAAGTTCCAATACTGCTTTGGAACGTGCATTTGGAGCATAAGGGAGCGAGCAACCTCCAGAAGGTGGCAGTTTTTCCTCTCAGCGACACCATTTTGTTGTGGTGTATAGACACATGATGTCTGATGGAGAATGCCGAGGAGGTTACAAGTGTCTTGAAATTCGCGACTGGTATACTCACAAGCATTATCAGTGCGAAGAATTTTAATGGTGCTCGATAATTGAGTACGTGTTTCAGCGATGAAGGAGCGGAAGCACTGCAACACCTCAGAGCGATCACAAAGTAAGCATAACCAGGTGACGCGAGAATGATCATCAATAAAGGTTATAAAGTTTTGATAGCCAGATAAACTGACAGATTTATACAGACCCCAAATATCTGAGTGAACCAAGTCAAAGGGAGCAGAGCTCCGAGAACAACTAGTGGGGAAGGTGTGTCGATGTTTCTTGCCGTAAATGTAAATTTCACATTGAAACTCGGTAAACAAAAAATCAGGAAGAGCTTTTCAGAGGATAGTAAGAGGAGCATACCAAGTCGACGATGCCAATCAACGGAAGTAATCGAGGATAACACGGAGACGGGAATGTCCAAAGTGTAGGACCCATTTGACAGTCGACCGGTACCAATGACACGCCGCGTTTGTTGATCCTGCAACATAAAAGAAGAGGAGGTAAAAATAATTGAACAATCACGCTTGTGAGTAAGGCGACTGACTGAGAGAAGATTAAAGACAGAGTCAGAGACATGAATAACAGAGCGTATAGAAAGGGACGGAGTCACAACAACATCGCTGCATACATAAACAGGGGTGATTGCGCCATTCATGACTGTGATAAAGTTGGGAGCAGGAGCATCCGTGTAGCGAAAGGGCTTTTGTGGAGAAATTTGATTGTTGACTCCGGAGTCCATAATCCAAGAGGAGCCAAGAGGAAAAAAAGCGAGGGTGGCAGCAGGCTAATATTCAATGCTTTGGAAACAAGGATTACAAGCTAATATTCTCAGAATATGAAATTGCAAACAATCAACAAATAGAAGGAGACTAAACTTTGAAAGTTAGTGCTGGAGATGTCTTTGGAGGGCTGTCGGGAGGGCAAGATTATAATCCGGGATTGGTTTCAGACCTCTAAATGAAGGCTCAACTGCTGGACAGCGACGACGACTGCTGGAATGAACTTGGAGGGCCGGGAAACTGGACAAGGGAGACAGAATTCAGCAAACAGTTGCTGAAGGTGGCTGTCCAGGAACCAGGACAGCAACCTGGGCTATGCAGGGAAGCAGTTTGGCGGTTGGCAGCAGGCTTCCTGAAGACTGTTGGCTGTCAGAGAAGTACGGGGCCTCGTCAAGGAGGGTGGGTGGCCCCTCGTGAAGGGAAGAGAGGGAGAGAGCAGGCCGGCTGCTTGGATTAGTGGGAGGGGAAGGGGAACCTGCTGCAGCAGGGTAGAAACTGGGCTTCACGTATGGGAGGGGACTTGGTCGGGTGAGGGCTGAGATGTTCGGTTTAGATGAGTATGGATGACTCTACGTGTGGCCGTAGAGAGAGGGAGGTGGCCGGTTATGGTGGTAGTAGTGGGAGAGAGATTGTACGCTATATTTAGGAGATGTTCCTAAAATTTAGGGTAGTGGGGTAGTGGGGGAGGTTGGGGGTGATTGTGGGCGGTTAATGGTGGAGGTGGCTGACTTGAGGATGGCCGGAGGTGGTTGCCGGTGGTGGTGGTGGTGGCGGTCAGAGAAGTTTTTCGGTGATCGCCGAAAAACAAAATTGATGGAGAATGATGGGGAAAATGGTGGAGGATCACTGGTGGTGGCTGGAGACATTCTCCGGTGATCACCGGAGGGGAATATGAGGGGAATTTGGGGCTGATTTGGGGAATTTGAAAAGGGGCTGTTGGAGAAGTGGATCCACGACTAGGGGAGGGAGATGAGGAGGCCGGTGGCTTGTGGGGAGGACTGGAATGGGACTGTTGGTGGGCGGCAGGGGGCTTGTAGGGGAAAACTGGGAGGTGGAGGTGGGGGAAGCTATGGGAAAAGTGTTGGAGGGAGGAGGGGTGGGGGGCAGTGGGCTGCTGAAGGGGGAAAAGGTGGGGGATGCTGAAAATGGGAGGAGAAGGTGGGGGATGCTATGGCCGGCCAAGGAGGATGGGGGGAGTGGGGAGGAGAGTAGCTCACGGCAATGAGGATGGGGAAAATCCCAGACTTCACACCCGGGGGTCGGCCTCGGCACCGAATTGACCATGTGATTGGATTCAACACTCAATACTTCAATACCTCCAAATGAGAGTGTTACGAAGCTGCACGACGACGAGCCACCTTGGAAAGTTTACACGCGCCGGACGCGTATAGCGGATATGCCCACGATTTCCGCAATGAATAATTAATTATTAATTATCTACCTTGTTTGCTTATGGCGTTTAATTTGTTGCTTTGTTTGCATGTGTCAATTTAGGTATTTCCGCATTTCCTATTTTAAAACATTTCCTTTTTGTATTCGCTCCTCGCCACTATAAGAGGACGCGTAAGCCTTGTATTGTGGTATCCTGGAATGAAATTGTGTTTTCCCTCTCCTCCTCTCTAACCCTAATCCCCCTCTCTCTCTCCCTCTCTCTATCTCCCCTCTCTCTCCCGTACTCTATCTGGCCAACAGCTCCACCGCCCTACCCGGATCGTATCAAACTGGTCCGACCTGCCATTTCCGCCTGCAAACAGCCGCCGGAGAACCTGCGCCCGTCCGCCTTCCGCTCTGACGCACGCGACATCCGCGCCCGCTCCGACGCGCGCGTCGCCCGCGACCTGTCCCGACCGCGTGCCGCACCACCTCTGCGGCTCCAGCCGTCTTCCCTCTGCCACCGCCGGAGAACCAGGGCCATCTTGCCGCGTCGCCGCTGCCATGGCACCAACCACTCGTTCCACCGCCGAGGCTCCATCAGAGGATGCCAACGAGGCCCTCCTTCGCCGTGTCGCTCAATGCGAGGTGCCTGAAATGCGCCGCCGCGTCAACACACAGGAGTCCATCGTGGCCTCCTTATAGTCCTCTTTGCTCGCCATACACACCAAGCTCGATGCATTACAACCTTCCGCTGCCTCCACCACCAGTGGATCCGCTCAACCGGCCGCGAGCCCGTCCATCTTAGGGGCGGCACCACCGACGCTCATTGGGGACGCCCTACCCCTTGGTCTTTCCGGCCGTCCGACCCTTACCTTGGATCTTCCAACCTTCACCGGGGTTGATCCGATTGGGTGGATCGCCAAGGCGGAACAATGCTTCGATCTCCACCACACACTCGAGTAGGACAAGGTCTCTACCGCCGTCGTGGGACTGGACGGCTCCACCCTCCACTGGTCCTGATGGCTCCGCCAGACCAATCCTTTCATCTCATGGCCGGAAATCAAGCAAGAAGTGATTCGCCGTTACGACACCCGTTATTCCGGCTCCTCCATCGAAAGATTATGAGGGGTATGACAAACCGGTACGATGGAGGACTACATCGATGAGTTCGTGGCCCTCGTAACTCATGTTCCGGGCCTACCACCGGACCACTATCTTGGCTTCTTCATGCAGGGCCTTTGCCCCAACATACGGTCCCGGCTTCGCACCCACCACCCCCGGATAGTCTCTGAGGCCCTCGACATGGCCCGCCTTGTGAACGCGGATTTGTCACCTCGACCGCCACCGATCCCCGGTGGGCTTCCGCCAGGCGGCCGGGCTTGGAAAACCACTACTCCGGAAACCCAAGGTCCTCGCCCCCCGCCCGGCCAGGGCGCCCAGCCCCACCACAGCGGTTCTCCAACCGCGAGTTCGACGATCTCCGCCGCAAGGGGCTATGTTTCCGCTGCCGTCAGCCCTACTCCCCGAACCATGTCTGCACGGTCAAGGAGTTCCACGCCATCATCGACGACTTCGAGCCGGAGATCACTTTAGCAGATTTTGAAGACCTCGAGATCACTGCAGAGGACACCACCGTGGCCGCCGCTGACACAGACCTTCACCGTTTGGAGCTTCCTTGTTTTTTCGTGGGAGGCATTTCGGGCCCCCAAACCATGAAGTTGGCAGGAAAGTTGGGCGACCGCCACATAGTCATCATGGTAGACAACGGTAGGCCTGCAAACGAGTCGAGCTCTTCGAAAATAGCTGGCTCGAGGTCGAGCTGTTTTTTTTAGCTCGAGCTCGAGCTCGACGAGCCTGTGTTCAATA
The DNA here is from genome assembly GCA_033032865.1 of Dactylorhiza incarnata. Classification (NCBI taxonomy): domain Eukaryota; kingdom Viridiplantae; phylum Streptophyta; class Magnoliopsida; order Asparagales; family Orchidaceae; genus Dactylorhiza; species Dactylorhiza incarnata. The sequence goes on along the minus strand of JAWHQI010000104.1, from coordinate 5,965,178 downwards.
GGCTCGAGCTCGAGCTCGACGAGCTCGGTGAGCGAAATCCTAAATTAAAATAAAAAAATAAAAAAATAAAAAAATATTAGTATAATAATAATATTATTATTATCTATATTTTATAATAGTTATAATAAATTGAAATAATTTAAATAAAAAAAAGCTCGGGAGCCTGTTCGCGAGCTCATGAACAAGAGGAATCAGGCTCGAGCTCGGCTCGAAATAGAGCTCGAGCTCGTCGAGCTCGAGCTCGACATGCTCGAGTTCGAGTCAAGTTTTTTTCGAGCTGTCTCGTCGAGCTCTCGAGCAGGCTCGACTCAACTTGCACCCCTAGACAGCGGGGCGAGCTATAATTTCCTTTCATCTCATCTGGTCCTGCAGCTACGTCTTCCGACAGAACCTTCTCCAGATTTCACAGTTTGTTTGGGCGATGGTCGTCTCCGCTCGATCCAAGGCCGCTGTCCTGCCGTTTCGCTCTTAGTGGGACCCTACTCGATGACGTTGGACTTTTATGTTTTCGGCCTTGGATGGATCGACGCCATTTTGGGAGTAGCATGGCTCTGCACGCTCGGCGACGTGCGAGTCAACTGGAGATATATGACGATGCGGTTCCTCCAGGACAGGAGGGAGTGTTGCCTTGTGGGATACGCCACACTTCTTCGCTCCCCAGTCTCCGCCCACGCCATTCAACGAACGACGAACGTCGATTTTTCGGCCTTGCTATGACCCATCTTGGACGCCGCTCCATCAGCCTCAGCACCGCCTCCAGACTTTCAGGACCTCCTATCAGAGTTTGCAGATCTATTTGCTCCACCAACCGAGTTGCTACTAGCTCGGCCGCACGATCATGCCATACCTCTGCAACCCGGCGTGACGGTAGTCTCGGCCCGTCCATACCGCTACGGGCACGTACAAAAGGACGAGATTGAAAGACTAGTACGCGACATGTTGATGGGGTGCCTCATCCGCCCAAGTGCCAACCCCTTCTCCAGTCCGGTCCTCTTGGTCCGAAAAAAAGACGGCAGTTGGCGTTTCTGCGTAGACTATCTGGTGCTCAATAAAGCCACTGTTCCAGACAAGTACCCGATTCCGGTGATTCAGGAGCTTTTGGATGAGCTCCATGGCGCGACCGTCTTCACCAAGCTGGACTTCCGTGCCGGTTACCATCAGATTTGCGTTCGGCCGGCCGATGTAGCCATGATGGCCTTCCGGACCCATGCCGGTCACTATGAGTTCCTGGTTATGCCTTTCGGCCTGACCAATGCACCGACCACCTTTCAGGCCACGATGAACGATATCTTTCGCCCTGTACTTCGTCAGCACATTCTTGTTTTTTTGAAGACATATTGGTCTACAGTTCTTCTTGGCAGGCGCACCTCCAGCACGTCCGCCAGACATTGGCTACTGTACGACCCCACCACCTCAAGCTCCACCCAACGAAGTGTTCCTTTGGGGTTCCAGAGGTGTGCTACCTGGGACACACCATCTCGGCGACAGGAGTCGCCATGGATAGCGTAAGATCGAGGCGGTCCTCCAGTGGCCGACACCATCGTCACTCCGTGATGTCCGGGGATTCTTGGGACTGACAGGGTACTACCGCTGGTTCATTCAGGGGTACGACACGCTAGCCCGACCCCTCACCCAACTTCTGAAAAATTCGGCCAAAGGGCCCTTCGAGTGGTCGTCCGCGACTTCAGCCGCTTTTACCGCTCTACAACAGGCCTTAGTTCGAGCCCCGGTGTTGGCAATGTCGAATTTTTCACAGCCCTTCCTCGTGGAATGCGACGCGTCAGACGTCGGTGTTGGAGCCGTTTTAATGCAGTCCGGTCGCCCTGTGGCCTATTTCAGCCGCGCTTTTTCAGACACAATCCGCATCCGTTCCGCTTACGAGAACGAGCTTATGGGCCTCGTCCTCGTTGTGCAACATTGGCGACCTTGCCTCCTGGGCCGACGGTTCGTGGTCCGCACCGACCACCACACCCTCCGCTACCTCCTCCAACAGAAGATTGCTATGCCCGCTCAACAAGTATGGGTGGCCAAGCTACTAGGCTATGACTTCAGCATCGAGTTTCGGCCGGGGCAGACGAATTGCGCGGCCGACGCCCTCTCGCGCAACCCCATACTCGCAACCATTTCCCGCCCGGTTTGGGAGGAAGCGGATACCCTCCAACGGGAAGTAGAAGCCGACCCGACGCTCAACAAGATACGGATAACACTTCTCGCGGACGCCACAAGCCACCCACCATACTCCTTGGTTGACAACCGCTTACTCTAAAAGGGTCGCCTCATACTCACCCCCTCCTCCCCGAGTATTCCTCTGTTGTTGACCGAGTTCCATGCTTCACCAACAGGGAGATACGCCGAAGCTTATCGGACGTACCGACGGCTGGCCGTCTCGCTCTATTGGCCTTATATGTTCCGACAGGTCAAGGCCTTTGTGGCCACCTGCCTCACCTGCCAGAAAGCCAAGTACGAGGTCATGTTTCCCGGTGGACTGCTTCAACCCCTTCCGATTCCCGATCACATTTGGGACGACATCGCCATGGATTTCATCAAACGGCTGCCCCGATCACAGGGGCACGATTGCATCCTAGTTGTAGTGGACAGGTTCTCGAAGTACGCTCATTTTATTCCCTTCCGCCACCCATACACGACGTCCACAGTCGCCGACAACTTCGTCCAGGGGGTCGTGCGCCTCCACGGGTTTCCTCGGTCAATCGATAGTGACCGCGATCCGCTCTTCCTGAGTACATTTTGGACCATGCTGTTCCGCTTACAGGGCAGCCGTCTCCACATGAGCACGACATACTACCCACAGACAGACGACCAATTTGAGGTCCTCAACCGGTGTTTGGAGACGTACCTCCGCTGCTTCGTGGGGGAGCAGCCTCGCAGTTGGGCCAAGTGGCTCGGGTGGGCCGAATACTCGTACAATACCGCCTACCATCAGGCGGCCGACACCACCCCATTCGAGACGTTTACGGCCGCCCTCCTCCGTCGATCATCCGCCACCTTCCAAGGGAGTGCCAGGTGGAGAGCGTGGCCACCACTCTCCGTGGCAGAGATACCATCCTAGATCATTTGAAGCACCACTTACGGCGGGCCCAACAGAAGATGATCTTCTCCAACAGGAAACGTCGGGACCTCTCCTTTGAGGTTGGCGAGAGGGTGTTCGTCAAACTCCACCCATACCGACAGCTTTCGGTGGCCCGCCGGCCCTGCCCGAAACTGGCTCCTCGTTTCTTTGTGCCTTTCGAGGTCCTCGCCCGCATAGGGGCGGTCGCCTATCATATTCGCCTTCCAGCCGGGAGCCGCATTCATCCGATCTTTCATGTCTCACAGCTCCGACGCGTTGTGGGCGGCCACGCTCCCGCAGATCACATTCCGGCCGACATCGACCTCGCAGGGGAGGCACCCTACTATCCCGCCTCAGTCCTCGATCAGAGATGCCGCACCCCAGAGGACCGTACATCGGAGGAAGTCCTTGTGGCCTGGACCGACCGGCCAGACTCGGGCGCAACATGGTTGCCCCGGGATGATTTCCGCCTCCAGTTTCCCGATTTCTGCCTTGAGGACAAGACACATTTCCCAGATGGTGGCATTGTTACGGAGCTGCACGACGACAAGCCACCTTGGAAAGTTTACACGCGCCGGGCATGTATAGCGGATGGGCCCACGATTTCCGCAACGAATAATTAATTATTAATTATCTACCTTATTTGCTTATGACGTTTAATTTGTTGCTTTGTTTGCGTGTGTCAATTTAGGTATTTCCGCATTTCCTATTTTAAAACATTTCCTTTTTGTATTCGCTCCTCGCCACTATAAGAGGACGCGTAAGCCTTGTATTGTGGTATCCTGGAATGAAATTGTGTTTTCCCTCTCCTCCTCTCTAACCCTAATCCCCCTCTCTCTCCCTCTCTCTATCTCCCCTCTCTCTCCCGTACTCTCTCTGGCCGACAGCTCCACCGCCCTACCGGGATCGTATCAGAGAGCCATCACCCTCAATATATAGACACTAGGGGCCATCATAAACGATCATGATTCTCCGATCATGACGACCCTTAAAATACATGAAAATAAAATCACAAAAAAAAAAAAACTAAAATTCTTAGATCGTCGATCCACATAAAATGGACGGCTCCGATCATCGTGTAGGTCGACGTGTGTCGCGATCCCCATCATATAGTCCTTCAAAAGTTGACTTGGTCTACATAGGCAGATGTAATATTTTGACTTTTGTGCTGACCCCAAATACTAGGCACAAGCCTCATGATGATAGTTTTAGTTGAGTTATGCTGGGCGGTGAATATTCCTTTCAAACTGGGCATGACCTAGGAATAAATCCAACAACTATTGACCAGGAAATGTTAACAAGCCTTAATATTCTTCATTGTTTTACCAAATTGTTTGAAAAAGTCAATTTCACGATGTTTATACACTTAGTATAAACTAGATCTGAAGAAAATATAGGTGATTCCTATTCCAAAATAAGGAAAATTTATAAGCTTTTTCTTAACTACTTAATTACTTAATCTTTTTCATACACTTTCAAGTTATATTCCTTTTACTGTCTCCAATTTAAAGTTTTTTTTTCATCTTATTTTCTATTCGGTTCAGGAGATTTATTGAAATCATGAAATGGTAATTTGCTGAGAAAAGTTCACTTTTCCTGAGAAGTAGCTTATACAAATGTCGTTTCTAACTCATATCCGATTGATCAAAACAACATTGGCATATCACATGTAGCTGTTTTCGTCGATGTTATTAATTTTACCTTAGTGCCTTACCATGAACTCTTATGTTGCAATTCTTCAGTTTTTTGTTGTATGATCTGCATTAGTCTCTAATGAAGTTCTTTTTCCTTTTCAGATCTGTTACCTCATAGCCAATTCTATTCTGTCAGAAAAAGAACTCCATTCGCATGCAAAGTTGGTCATTTTAGGAGTGATGCTAATCTTTATTTACCTAATGGGCATGATTCAAAACCAGAATTTGGTGCTCTGACTAATAGAGACACCTATTTGGCAATGCCAATATCAGTGGGAGCTGCTCAAAGAGGCAGTTTTTCATTCTTCTCTCAAATATCAGAGAGAAATGTAGCTGAAAGTGAAATCTTTCCTCTTTGTGGAGTTGAAAGAAAGGTGAGAACTTATGTTCCATCATGTTTATATCAAGACTTTGTTTCTTCTAAATGTACTATTATTCCTTTTACAATTGCTTTTCTTACCAGTTAACCACTTTCTCTCTTTTCACTTGTTCAGCATTCTCAGAAAAGGATACATAACTTCGATTTCAAAGGTTCATTATTGGATGAAGGAGGCGTGCAAATAAGAGGGAAATTTACAAGGGCATATGTGAGAAAGAAGTATCGTGTACCCTTCTTTAAAGGCATGCTTGCCACTTTTCAAATTATTGCTTACAAAGTTCTCTTTATATTTCTTTCCAGGAAGCTAATTATTTTTCTCATTTTAAGTTTGTTTTATTGACCCTTTTTAATTTTTTCTCCATATTCTTTACCTTATACATAATGCTATCTATGTTTATAATTTCTGTACATGATGTAATGCTTTTTCGATAAATGCCATGTGACATTTTGCATGTACCATATGTTTGTCAGCTCTTAAAAGTTTTAACTTCGTTTTTTGGAAGGGGTCCGAATGAAATTTTGATGATGGTATGGGGCAATTGGTAGAGTTTCAAATTGTTTTTAAATGACTTAATGACGCAGGGTAGAGAGGTGAAAGTGAAATTCTAGACGATGCAATCCCAGGACGCAGTGCTAGGGAATATAAACCTAATGAACTAGAATGATGTATGCATGTAGGCTTTGATCCAAATAAGTTTGCAAGTAAAAATAAAATTGCATAAAACTCATTCAACTAGCACAAGTGTTTACAATAAAATTATCATAGAGCTAGCAACTTGGGTTTTCCTTTCGGTTGTAGTGCTTTTAATTAATTACATAATTTGAATAAGCCCTGCAACACATCCATAATCATATAGATAGTCTGCTCTATACAATAATGAAGAAAACAAATCCAAATAAAGAACTCATAAGCGCACATGTTAGGAGATGAAGATCTAGTGGTCGTGGAAGTGGCAGTAGCTATCCAGATGGGTAATAGGCTGCGCAGGGGTTGCCAGAGGGGAGGTTGTGTTGGGGGTGGACTGGACAAGGCAAGGGAATGACTAGGAAGGCTCGACAGGCCAAAGCAGGACCCGGAAGAAGCCGGTTAGGGGATAAGGTGGCTGGAAGGGGGTTCAACTAATGCATATGGTTACTAGGTGGGTCGGCTATAGGGTTTAAGGTCTTAGGAAGTGTTGGTTGCAGGGGGAGATGATTGGGAGGGATGCAACTAAGTGGAGGATGGCTTCAGAGGGGGTTAGTTGGCTAGGAGGGAGATGGATGGCCACGTGATTGTAGTAGGGAGGTGCGGCTGATGCTGTTGAGTGTTTAGGAGGGGGTAACTGAAGGTGTTAGGGATGATGGGGGCTGTGGAGGGGGCGATAAACACGAAGAATAAGAAAAATAATAGAAAAGAAAGGTATTGCCTATGAGTTGACACCCAGGGTTGTGAAGTTGACACCGCGAGTGATCGACAAATCAGGATGAATTCTTCAAACTTTGTGATAGCCTACGAATCAACCCTTGCACTTGTTTAAATAAATGGATAAAATCACTTTAGGGCAACCATCGAGAACTATTCAGATCACGCTATCATGATGATTGTTCGGCCTCTCGAAACAAAAAAATACTAGAATAAAATAAAAATACATAAAATATGTCAACGCCGCTCTGAATGCGACGACATACTCGTATTGTCTAGCTGATGATGGCTAATATTACAGATGCCAAATTAGTCCCGAATGGGCCAGAAACCCGTGCTCCAAAATGTTAGGTTGACACTCATTATTCTCCCCAACTTAGAAATGAATGGAGATGTGTATTCTTTCAGTGCATGCCAAGTGAGAATTGACGCGGCTGCTCGGACACCACCCAAGTGTCAACTGTGAATGAGTGTCTTCTTTAACGTAGTAAACAAAAAGTATCATCTCCGCCTGGTGTCGCCCTGAGCTCTGATGTCATCTCAATATCACAGCTAATGATTGATGCCGTGCCTACTGGTGGTCGTCGCGTCGCCGTAAGTGTTGCTAATGGTGCCAACTGTTGAGGAAGGGGAGGGTGTAGCTGAGGTAGGGGCGGAGGGTGGTGCTGAGGTAGGGGAAAGTTTGGGATGGAGTCAAGGTGCGGATCCGTGTACTCACCGGCTCCAAATAATAAGTTCTCAGCATTGCATACAGGGTGGATACCCATATTCTTACCGATGCCGAGCCTATAGTCATTTTTTAGGGGTGTGCACAGGGAACCGAAATCGAACCAACCGAACCGAATTTCGGACCGAACTGACCGGTTCAGTTTTGGTTTACACCTTCGGTAAATCGATGAAACCGAACCCGACGAACAACGCTTCAAATGTCTTGTGATTTGAGCCTATCTTGACTCGTGGGTTTTCTTCCCGTGAGTCCGTGGCTGATCCCGTGATCCGTGAAAGGGCTGTATTGAGTGTGTTTGTCGACCCAGAAGATGAGTAGGATTCAATGAGGTTTGAGTACCTTATATATCTTATCTTGATAGTTTTGTTATTGTCTCATTAATTTTATGCTTATGTGATTGTATCTGATTGTGATTAAGAAAATATAAACAAAATATTAATAGACATGTTCGACATAATTAAATTGATATAAAATGGTTTGACTTATTGTTAAATAAATGAGCATAAATAAACTAGAAATTTTATTGGATAATTATTCTAATACAATTAAAATATTTTGTCAAGTATACTAAGAGTTACTCAAACTATTATGTTATGAATGATAATGGATAACTTAAGTGATTACAATGATGAGTAGCACATGAGTGAAGAACACAAAAATTTAAGTATGATGATTGAATTATTAAGATGGAAAAGGGTTAGTTAGGTATATGAGACTACACACAAGGATGTCTCAGTAGGTCTGTAAACGGTTTGGTTTTGTTTGTATTTGTAATTTAGCATGTCGGAAAACCGAACCAAACCAAACCAAACTGAACTGATCAGTTTCGGTTTGGTTTCGGTTTGGGGTGTGTAAAAACCGAGGCTATTTGGTTCGGTTTCAGTTTCGACTAAAACTGAACAGAACCGAACCGTTTACAAGCCTAATTTTATCTGATCCTTCTCTTGGCCATATAAGGGCTGATTTACTTGACATTCAATTTTTTAGCAAGTCTGTTGGGGAGCCTCTCCTATCAAATGCGAACCATCACTTGCTCGCGATCTTTTAAGATCTTGACGCAAGGTAGGCCGTGTGACAAGGATGTGCCGATGCTAATGCAATCCTAAGTGAACAATGCACAGTGGACCCAAACACTTCCAATCTAAATGATGCGTCGACAAATTTCACATTAACACGGATATAAAACTTATCAGTTATATTTATATAAGCTTGGCAAATCAATCACAAGATGAACTTGAAATTTCGAGTAAGCAAGGTGATATACGATTACGCACGAGGTGCTATCAACTATGAACCTCCACGAATAGACTTAATAAGATAAAAGAAAAACACAAACAACTACGCCAAATTCCCAAACAAATATAGGGTGTTTTCCAATATATAATAATGAAATAAATAAACACGGTACCCAAACAACTCACATAGCAATAGTGATCCGACGACAATGGTAGGCGTGTCTCCACGAGACGAGTGCAATAGCTGTAATGGAAGGGAACTTTAAGATGGCTGTGGCGAGGGGAATGTAGTCCCTAGTGTAGACGTGGCAGAGGAAATGTGCGGTGACTTGTGGTTTTGATGTGGGAATGACTGGACAGTTTGGGTTATGAGAAGAAGGTGGATCCACGGAGGGAGGATAGTGAGGTTTGCGGTTTACAAGAGACTTCACGACAGGGAAGAAACTGAAGGAGGTCGGGAGGAAGAAGTACAGTGGAGGAGAGGGTCGGGAATGGCGGGGTTGATGCGTATTGGGGGAGGCAGAACCGGGTTAGGGAGGCTGGAGGAATACCTTGGCGGAAGAGGGTGACGAGAGGGAGGTGAGCAGGTGGTGGGCGGCTCAGTTCGACGGAGCAGAACCGGGCTGTGAATGTTGCAGCTTAACAGGTGGTTCCACGACAGAGACAGGGCAAGGAGATGAGGAGGTTTCCGTCGGACAGGGGGAGGAGATGATGGGTGGCGGTGGAGTCGTGGCGTGCGAGAGGAGAGGCCCAGGCAAGTGGAGAAACACGTCGTGGGGACTCACGATGACTGGCGACGGGGAGGAAGGTCAACAGTGCTGTTGATGTTGGCGATAATGACGCACAAGAGAGAAGGGCTGCCTCCGATTTCCGTCGAGAGGGAGAAGACGAAGCGGGAGGGGCAATTTTCTGAGATCGTACAGCCTTGGAGGGGAATAGTGGCGTGGAACTGATTAGTGAAAGGCTGTGATGGGGGTATCGTGGGATAAGTGGGGTCTCACGGGAAAACATTGGAACAAGGAAAGTAATGTAGAAAAAACCGGGACGTCGCACCCCGGGGCTTGCGGCATCGCACCACGATCCGATTACAGATTCTGGAATCACTCACAAAATACACAACGAATCTAAAATACAATATCTGCCCCTATTTATAAAAAGACCAGGCGTGAACGGCTATGATTGGCCGTTACGCATAATGTCCTAAAACATTAAAAACAAGTCCAAAAAAATAAAATAAAAATATAAAGTGATAGAACGACGAGCCGGACGTGCTCGTGGTCTCGGATCGCCGATCCGATCACCGCCTCTTGTGCGAATATACGAAAATGGGTCCCGCCGACTGGTGACCTGCACTCCAGTGCTGATCTCCATCAGATCTGCTTCCGCATGTGACTATCAACATAAGCTTTATATAATTCATTACCAACAATTTTTAGTTCGAACGACTCATGTAACTCACGCCGATGATGAACAAAAAACTCAATAGACTCATGCGAATGATACAAGCGACGAACAACATGCACGACACACTCTCTAGGTGATGGTTCTACAATGCGTCGAATGTCTCGAAAAAGTGGCGAGTATCATGAGGCTCTTTGGGAGATATGTAAAAATTGTCATCAAGTGTGCGACGAACACCCAAATGACTATGTGATACTTCAACACTAATGTACGAGTCCATGACATGCCAAATATCTCTCAAAAGATGTGACTCGACAGAAGGCTCACATGGTGGTATGTAGTAGAATTCACTGCGAATGTGAGAATCACTTGAATGAATAGCCAAGTCATCAACACTATGACATATCTCCAGAGTGTGTCAAATGTCTTAAGGAGGGAAAAACTCATCAGGTGGATTAGCATGCGAGGTATCCAAGAACTCGTCAAGAGTGAAAGGAGAAACATTGTAGTTTCCTAAATTATCGAGAGTATCCTCAAGCGTATGTGAAACAAACTCTACGTACTCAATGCAAAGCTCAAGATTCTCGCTCAGGGGCGAAATCGGGGATATGACTCGAAGAGACTTCAATTATCCAATACTTAGAAACGAGATGCTCACCTAAATCTCATCCTCACAAAGAAGCATTGCTAATTGGGAAGCTCATCTGGTGATTCATTAAAAAGTTCATCAATAGTGAGATGATCCTCCAGATAAGTATCATTAATAGAGGTTGTCCTCTAAAATAAGTGAGGCAACCACTAGCCCGCTACATGGTCAACATTAGGCCATGGACTCTCACTCGAGACTTTACTCGTCACTACAATACGGGAGACTCAGATGAACCTATACGGCTATACTCAAAGGTAGGCTTATGATCGAACAAATAATTACGTCAGTGTAGAGGGTGAGGGAACTGGGAAGGATATACCACAACAAGATCACTGGGTTACCCGTATTCTCCTTACGATACTCACTAATCATAATAATATCTCTCCCAGCCTGCGACATGATGAGTCCCATTTATATACACTTTTACGGACTCATCTGGGCTAGTTTTTCTGCTTTTGCACTTCATTTTCAGTTCTTAATTGCTTATATTTTACTCGTTCGCGCTTTCACTATTAGTGCAATGTTTTGGCCCATTGTGGTGTGCAATCGCGCGCTATGTTTGTTGGGGGTAAGCACATGTGCTCCCCAACCCTTTTTCTGTATTTGGATTGAGCTGGAGGGGTATTCCCAGCTGAGTTGATGTTTATACAGGTGGATGGTTCATCCTATTTTATCCAGATTTCATGTCTGCGTATGTCGCACGATCGTGCGTTTTCCTTGATGCACGGACGGCTGCGATCGTGCGCCCTCATCGGGGGTAGAAAATGATGTTCTGTCTTTGATCGTGCGTTTTTACGCACGGGCAGTTGCCCGTGCGAGAAGAAATCGCACGATCGCCTGTTATGCCTGGTTTTGAGGCCATCTGGAATTGGTCGTGACTCGTGCGTTTTTACGCACGGGCGGCTTCTTCCGTGCGTGAGTAAAATGCACGGTCGCTGCTGCTTCTTCCTCAAGACATTTCTTCTTAATTAATATCGCACGGTTCACGCACGGTCGTGCGTTCGACCGTACGTGACCAAATTTCTGACTGTTTCTATAAAAGCTGCAGAATCCGCCTTAGACCGGATCAATCGTCTTTCCCGCTCCCAGAGCTCCAGTTCCGCCCCTTTTTCACCGCTCCATCGCCGCCCACCTTAAGGAGGCGCTCCGACCACCATTTCCTTGTAAATCCAAAGCCGGAGCATCCTCTCGGCCGCCTCCATCATCCAAGCTCTTCAAGGAGAGGATTCCACCATCATCTTCATCGCCAAGCAAAAAGTTCTTCGCATCGGACGTGGCCAGATTGTAGTTTACCGGAGAAGACGGGTGCATTGGGAGGAAGTGACAGCCCTCCTCTACCCCGGAAGATAGTTGGGACCGAGCTAGGACGCAGATTGACAACCCGGCGATTCCTACCGAGAATCTACAACAAGCCTCCGGATTTGGTCGTATCTCTTGCCTTTTCTCTAACTTGCGTAGATGTATATGAATGTAATCCTCATTTTAGTGATGATGTACAATATAAACTTGTGTTAATTCTTATTTCATCTTTTTGTGAAAGTTTTTCGTTTATATGTGTATTTGTGGTGCGCCAGCAAATCCATTCCACCCCACTCCATTCCACTCCGCAACCCGCTATTCCATTCCGTGTGCCTACTCTTCCATCCCGTGTGCCTACTCTTCCATTCCGCTTGACTACTCGTCCATCCGCCCTTGCGAAGTAGTGCGTTCAAGGCCTACGTAGTTTCCATCCCGCCTAGCGAAGCAGTGCGCTCAAGGCCTGCATAGGAGTAGTTGAGTAGTTGTTTGCTTTTATTTTCCACAATCAAAATCACCCCCTTTTCCGCAATCCATCCGACCTAAAGGACTTCAATCTCAAGTCCTTCCTCAAAAAGTAACTCCACCTTACTGTGTTCATCACTAGGAGTGAATCCATACACAGGGAGTGAGGAGTCCATGCACGAAATAAGCTCGGGGGTAGAGGGCACGATTGCCTCCATGGGTAAAGAATGAGTGACAAGGATAATGTTGTCATGAGTGAAGGAACATCGGTCAGGATTGAAAAGACTAGGACAATCCTTCAATTCATGACCCTCTCCTCGACACAACAAGCAAACAAAGTTCCCACACTGCATAGCATTTAACTCCTTCATTTGGTCTATATAATAAACCATCTTGTCGTAAGTGCTAGGAGAACTATCCCATGACGACATTTTCATCAATTAAAGCAGATATAACGAAACTGAAATTCTTTGCAAGGAAATTTACACAAATTAATAAAACTCTTTGGATTAAACTTGCCTAAAACTTTAAAACAGGAGAGGAAGAAATAATAACAAACAATATATAATTAAAATGCAAAAAAAAATGGCTATACACACTGGAAGAACTACTATCTCTTGTCTCCCTCTACAGCAAACTCACACGCCTGTGTTCCCCGACAACGGCTCCAAAAACTTGATGCGCGAATTTCTACACCGCTTATAGGCGGGAGCAAAACGCGATCCGAACGGCAGTGAACCGGTTGTTGTCAAGTAATAATATGAGGAAGTAAATCCCCAAGTATCGAATCTCACAAGGAACACAGTAAGGTGGAGTTACTTTTTGAGGAAGGACCTGAGATTGATGTCCTTTATGTCGGCTGGATTGCGGAAAAGGTGGTGATTTGGATTGTGGAAAATAAAAGCAAACAACTACTCAACTACTCCTATGCAGGCCTTGAGCGCACTGCTTCGCTAGGCGGGATGGAAACTACGTAGGCCTTGAACGCACTACTTCGCAAGGGCGGATGAACGAGTAGTCAAGCGGAATGGAAGAGTAGGCACACGGGATGGAAGAGTAGGCACACATAATGGAATGGCGGGTTGCGGAGTGGAATGGAGTGGGGTGGAATGGATTTGCTGGCGCACCTCAAATACATATATAAACAAAATACTTTCACAAAAAGATGAAATAAGAATTAACACAAGTTTATATTGTACATCATCATTAAAATAAGGATTACATTCATATACATCTACGCAAGTTAGAGAAAAGGCAAGAGATACGACCAAATCCGGAGGCTTGTTGTAGATTCTCGGTAGGAATCGCCGGGTTGTCAATCCGCGTCCTAGCTCGGTCCCAACTATCTTCCGGGGTAGAGGAGGGCTGTCACTTCCTCCCAATGGACCCGTCTTCTCCGGTAAACTACAATCTGGCCACGTCCGATGCAAAGAACTCTTTGCTTGGCGATGAAGATGAGGGTGGAATCCTCTCCTTGAAGAGCTTGGATGATGGAGGCGGCCGAGAGGATGCTCCGGCTTTGGATTTACAAGGAAATGTTGGCCGAAGCGCCTCCTTAAGGTGGTCGGCGATGGAGCGGCGAAAAAGGGGCGGAACTGGAGCTCTGGGAGCGGGAAAGACGATTGATCCGGTCTAGGGCGGATTCTGCAGCTTTTATAGAAACAGTCAGAAATTTGGTCACGCACGGTCGAACGCACGACCGTGCGTGAACCGTGCGTTATTAATTAAGAAGAAATGCCTTGAGGAAGAAGCAGCAACGACCGTGCGTTTTACTCACGCACGGACGAAGCCGCCCGTACGTAAAAACGCACGACCAATTCCAGATGGCCTCAAAACCAGGCATAACAGGCGATCGTGCGATTTTTTCTCGCACGGGCAACTTCCCGTGCGTAAAAACGCACGATCAAAGACAGAACATCATTTTCTACCCCCGATGAGGGCGCACGATCGCAGCCGTCCGTGCGTCAAGGAAAACGCACGACCGTGCGATATACGCAAACATGAAATCTGGATAAAATAGGATGAACCATCCACCTGCATAAACATCAACTCAGCTGAGAATACCCCTCCAGCTCAATCCAAATACAGAAAAAGGGTTGAGGAGCACATGTGCTTACCCCCAACAAACATAGCGCGCGATTGCACACCACAATGGGACAAAACATTGCACTAATAGTGAAAGCGCGAACGAGTAAAATATAAGCAATTAAGAACTGAAAATGAAGTGCAAAAGCAGGAAAAATAGCCCAGATGTGTCCATAAAAGTGTATATAAATGAGACTCATCACGACACAAAACCGAGGTTAGATTAAATCCCATAATTAAGTGGTCTACTACTCGTCGGGCACTGAACCTCATCAGGATTGGATGAATCAAAGAAGGTGTCAGACCTCTCGTGTCAGTGGGAACACGACTAGGCACACCACGACTGAGGGGTCTTAATAATGGATGGGTCTAATTGCAGGTTAGCTAGTCTCAATCCCCAACTCTCAGATAATGCTCGTAATGGATAACATGATGAAATATCTGATCGATACACTTTAAGTGGTGGTGAATCAACTCCATACGTATCTCGACAAAGAGTCCAGATCAAAATCGGGAGGGCCGCAATGAGATTTTCGTGAATATTACTCATCTTTACTAACTTGTGGAAGCGACTCATATAATCTGCAACGAATTTGGTCCCTTGTCAGAAGAAAATAACTGATTAAGGAGACGATTCTTATGGGATACCAGAAGATACCTCTCCTTTAATTTCCGCCTTATGTATGCCTATCGGGAGATAAGGAGATTGATGAAGATCGACCCATACATGTCTATTCTCGTAGGAGACTGCCATCCATTGCCCTTTTGGATGATCCGAGTCCACGAATGTATCCGGATGGATGTTTCGAGTCCGGTTTGCCAAATGAAGTTACATGGGCAAACCAAGATTTACGAGACGTGCCTAGAGAGGTCTCTTGAACGAGATGGGCACTACCCCATCACTAGATAGGCTGAAATGAAGCAGCGACTAAAAGACAAATACCTTCCCACCTCGTATCGAAATCAGTTTTTAGACCATCTTTACGCTCTTCGACAGGGGACCCTTTCCATTGCTGAGTACATGTCTAGTTTTGATGAATTAGTGGTGAGGAGTGACATCTTAGAGGAGTCGGTCCATTGCGATCGCGTCCCGTTTTCGAGCCGGACTTAGATCTGATATCCGGAGGGAATTGATTCCCCATAAGGTAGAGACGATCAAGCATGTGTTTCAGCTCGCTCTTGAGTATGAGTAGTACCTGCGCACCCGGGCCCTAGACAGGTCACCCCTCGACTTGACACTTCCACATTTAGGAGGCCCTCCCCGACCCCGACCACGACCACGACCACTGACACAGCTCCTCACACCTGCGGATGCAAAAGGCAAAGCGAGTATTCCTGGAGCTCCCAAGCCAGGGATCGTACAATGCTATAGGTGCTCTGGCAGGGGACACATGGCCGCACAATGCCCACTAGAAATTTATTGATTGAAGAGGAGGGTGAGCCCATCACTAAGGCTGAGGATGTTCCCGTTGAGGAGGTTATAGTGACCATAGGATGACTGGGTGAGTGAACGCTAAGAGGTCGCTGGAGTTATGAGTGATCCATAGCCTTTTCCACACCCATCGTGCAAAAGAGGACTAACGCCGCACCATTATCTTGTACACCTATTTTCCTTTCGCAGGTGGTCCCTGCAAGTTAGCCATCAATAGTGGTAGCTGAAACATTATAGTTAAGAAAGGGCTGTAGCATAAGTAACTTACAACGAAGTCACATCCACATCCTTATCGAGTTCTTTGGGTGGACAAACTTGCTATCCAGGTCACCCAGTGATGCTTGGTTCTTATACGCTCAGCGTCCTTCGAGGCCAAAGTTTGGTGTGACGTCATCCCTATGGACATAACACATGTTTTATTAGGGCGACCTTGGCTATATGATTGGGACACCACATGTTGCGGTCGATCGAACACATGTGTATTCTTTGATAAAGGTCGAAATATTACGCACTCTCTATCCCAACACAGGGATCCCCCAAGGGTAAGGTCGACTCGTCCATTGGTGCGGGGTCATTGAGACCTTTGCATATCTTGAGGAAGGGTGTCTTTTTGAGAGAGAGATTAGACACTGGGGTTATGTATGTAGTGGCGGGCGCTATAGCTTCTGAGGCCTCTACAGACATTGCGATTATTGATCAGGGAGTCCGTCATTTGTTGGATGATTATTCAGATATCATGTCTGAGGAGCTCCCTCTTTTGTGAGACATCTATCATGTGATTAATTTATTCTCGGGGGCATCTTTGCCCAACTTACCACACTATCGCATGAACCCGACTGAGCACGCCGAGCTAACGTGGCAAGTTGGCGACCTCCTTCATAAGAGTTTCATACGTGAGTTTGAATCCATGCGCAGTACCCACCCTTCTTACTCCGTAGAAAGATGAGATCCGGCGAATGTGTCTCGATAGTCGTTCTATTAATAAAATTATGGTGAAATACCTTTTAACTATACCCTGCCTCGACGACCTCCTGGACGCGATGACTAGTACCCATATCTTTTCAAATATCGACCTGCGTGGTGGGTACCATCAGATTAGAGGGAGGGGGACGAGTGGAAGACGACCTTCAAGATGAAGGATTGTCTGTATGAGTGGCTAGTTATGCCATTTGTATTATCGAATGCACCCAACAAGTTCATGAGGGTGATGGCGCAACTCTTGCGACCTTACACGAGCAAATTTTTGGGCTCCCTTGCACCGACATTAACATGAATTTCATACTTGGGCTCCCTTGCACCCTGATGAAGCTTGACTCTATCTTTGTCGCGGACTCGCGGTGGACCGTTTTTCAAAAAGTACTCACTTCATTGCATGCCGAAAGACAGTTAATGCATCTCATGTGGCAACTCCATTCTTTAGAGAGGTGTTTAAGTATCACGGGCTACCCACTTCTATAGTTTCTGACCGCGACGTTTGATTCATGAGCTATTTTTGAAAAATATTGTGGAAGAAAACTGGTGCCGCCTATCACCCACAAACGTATGGACAAACCGAGGTTGTAAACCGTAGCTTAGGAACTCTTCTGTGATGTCTAGTTGGGGATAATCCTTCTAGCTAGGATTCCGTTCTACCTGCAGCTGAGTTAGCATATAATAGTTCAGTTAATAAAACCACGGGTTTAAGTCCATTTCATATCATGTTAGGTTATGAACCTAGGAAGCCCATTAATCTGATCCAAGTCCCTTTAGAATTTCGACCCATTGAGTCTGCATAGTCTTTTATTCAACATTTTCATGCACTTAATGACTCAGTACAAAAGAAAATTGCAATGAGTAATGATTACTATAAAACCCAAGCAGATCAGCACATGAGGGAGCATATTTTTGAAGCTGGAGAGCAGGTGACGATTCACATACGATCTGAGAGGTTCCCTCAAGGAATAACAAAAAATCAAGTGCTCGATGAATGAGTCCCTATACAGTCATACGAATGATCAATATGAACGCATATGAGGTTGATATCCCTCAAAATATGGAGACAATCCGAATATTCAATGTAGAGAACCTGACTCCTTACTATGAGGAAAACACATATGTGGATCCTTTCTTCACTCCCACGCATGAGCTACAAAATCTCTTCCTCCCACTCCACCCTAACCTCAGCCTGATGTGTCTCACTATGAGGGCCACCTTGCACCACCGACGGTATCACCAGCTTAGTTGCCAGATGGAGATACATTTTACTCGGAGGCACCAGTGACAGCAGAGGGCATAGTTCAGATAGTAGGGAGAGATACATTGAGGTAGCTTGTTTGTTGGAGTGGCTGCCCGACTTCAGATAATACTTGGATCTCTCAAACAGAGCTCGAGCGACTCTCTCCTAGGCTACGTCGAGAGTATGACCATCTTCATTCACCAGTGATGAGTACTCTCAAGCCTTTCGGCACTTCGTCAACCGCCCGTTTCGAATCTATCTCCTCGAGAGTATGACCATCTTCATTCACCAGAGATGAGTACTTTCAAGCCTTTCGGCACTTCGTCAACCGCCCGTTTCGAATCTATCTCCCACCATCACCCTCGATCATCTTCCCTGTATCGACCCCGACCCCATCTTCTCCTCTCCCTGCCATAGCCCGCAAGCCGCACGTTCCCTTCCAGCCACAATCCGACGTCTCCCTCACAGCCATAACACCCACCCGAGCCCCTTGGCCCTCAACCCAACATCACTCATCTTCAGTAGGAACCAGCAGCCCTCGGACCTCCACAGTGCCACATTCTGCCACCACCTATATGTGTAAGTCATAGTTAGTGTTGTGTTTTCTATTTTTGTATGCTTCGACTATATTTTATTGGATGCAATTATTATATGTGTTGCTTCTGTGAAATCGCTGACATGGTCTAGTCTTTGTGCGCTTGAGATGATTGCGCCTCAATTACTTGCGAATTAACACAGGCCTCTTAATTCATTTTCTGTAAACGAATGTGCTACTGAATAAATTTTATTTCAATCAATTACTCACTGTTATTTTACCCAGAGTGTCTCAATTGCATCTGCATTTACATTAGTGTTTTTGATAGTCACATTACATTCCACTTAGGGTCGCATATTAGAGCATCCACATTCACAACCCACTCTGCATCAACTATGACCATAGCTTTTAATACCATGCTCAAGGCTAGTCCAATAAGTCATAGCTTGATCGGATTATCCTAATGTTTCATCTTCGCAAGCCACATAGGTCACTAGTTAGATATCCCATACAAGTCAAATCATTGATATATGTCCAATAACCAATCCATGAATGCCTTTGGGTCTAGCTGACTGTTAAAGGACGACGCTTCAAATCTAAATCTACATATGATATCATCCTTGTAATAATACCATCTATGAGATACATAATAATCATCATAACAGTATTCATAAGTAGAACCAAATCGCGACAGGGGCTTGAGACAATCTCTATAAACAGAGGGCTAAGGGTGAGGATGATCATCGTAATAGTACGGAAATCCCACGGAGGAGTTCTATGAGGTCGAGCATAAATGGGCTCCGAATCCTCGAAAAGAGGAGCGTAACGACGATGTCCTAAACGATACTCGTCCACATCATTATCAAATTACATTGAGGGTTCACTATGACCAACCATAAATTACCAGCGACTCTACTGCTATATATCACAAATCTAAAATCGAACTTGACATGAGTACTCTAAATACCATACTACTACTAAGTATAAATATGACCCAAACCTTGGGCACTGATACCAAAGGTGATAGTGAAACTCTAGACGATGCAACCTTAGGGTGCACTGTCGAGGAATATAAACCTAACAAATTAGAATGATGTATGCATGTAGAGTTTGATTCGACAAAATTTGCAAGTTGTAGAAGTGACTTAGCCCATTAAAAGCCCATATAAAGGCCCGTTTTTATATGTATAGTTTAGTCTCACATCTTGGTTTGGAGCCGAGTTTTCACTCCTCCTTCCTATTATATGTACAAATTCTTGTATTACCTTTTGGAAATGAGATAAAATAAAATATTTTTCTGCTTTGCATTTTATTTTTCTTCATGTTATCAGAGCCAGGTGGACTCTCGACGATTGAATTCTCCTCTCGCCGATTGAGTCCTCCTGTTTTTTTTCCTTTGGTCCAGGTACTTATCGCATCTGTTGGGTACTCGCCCGTTTCTCATCCTCTGCCGTTTCCACAACTGAGCCAGCCCACCCGCTTTTTTTATAGGCACGCCATATACCAGTATACTCGCTGCCGCTATTTCCCTCCGCCTACGTACTCGCAGAAAAACAACCTCCTGGACCTGCTGTTGCCTCTGCAAACAGGACTCACGACTTCTTGAGCCTTTGGACCCACTGCTTATCTCCCACGGCTTGCAACTTTTGTGTGTTTCCGTGATCGACTGCGATTTCTCTCTGCATCAATTGAACTCCCAGACGCCTGCACCTGGAGCACGCAATTTCTTCCAGCGATCTCCTGGAGCTTGCTTCGACCAGACTCGGGAACGCATGCACCAGGAGCTCGCCGCTACTTACTTCTAGCACTCGACAACTTGAGTTCGCCTGCCTCTGGACCAGCTGCTCTCCCACGGCTTGGCGACTCCTGTTTGCCCGTATAAAATTGCTAGTTTATCTGAATATCATTATTTTCTTACATTTATTGATGATCATTCTCGCATGTCATGGTTGTATTTGTTACGGATCACTCTGAATTACTATATGTTTTTCGCTCCTTCATCGCTGAGACCCGTACTCAATTTTCACGCTAAATTAAAATACTTCAAACCGATAATCCCCGTGAATATACAAGTCACAACTTTCAGAAAACTTGCACTACGTCAAGTATTATGCACCAAACATCATATGCCTATACGCCGCAATAAAATGGTGTGACCGAGCGAAAGAATCGTCACCTTCTCGAGGTTGCTCGTTCCCTTATGTTTCAAATGCAGGTCCCAAAGATCCATTGACACTTCGCAGTCTCCACCGCATGCTGTCTAATTAATCACATGGCCTCTTCCATTCTCAATTTCGCGATGCCGTTCTCCATCCTCTTTCCTTCGAAACCCCTCTTCCCTTTGACTCATCGTGTCTTAAGCAGTCTTTGCTTTGTCCATCATCTTGGCCCAGCCATGGACAAACTGGCCCCAACGCTCTACCAAGTATATGTTTGTTGGGTACTCCTGCACACAGAAGGGCTATGTGTGTTTCTCTTCCAATGATCAAAAACTCGTTACATCCGCTAATGTCACCTTTATTGATGATCAACCCTTCTACTCCTCGACTCATAGTGCTACCTTCTCCCTCTGCTGTACCATGTCCTAACGTACCTATCAACAACAATGCACATCCTCTGCTTCCAACACCACCTCCCATGCTCCCAACGTCGCCACTCCTCCTTTTTGTGTGTACACTCGCTGTCGTCCTCGTCTGCTTCCTGAGACAGTTGCCCCTACTGATGACACTCCACGACCAACTGATTTGACTACGACGTCTACCGCTCACCTTCTCTCTCATTATGTCTCCTTACACTGCTTATCTCCCGACCTTCACATGTTTGCGACTTGCTTGTCTTCTATTTCCACCCCCTCTTCTATGCATGAAACTCTTCATCATCTGGGGTGGGAGGCCGCTATGGATGAAGAAATGACTGCCTTTTGGGCCAATCAGACCTGAGAACTTGTTCCCCTTCCTCCTGGCCAATCCCCAGTGAGATGTCAATGGGTCTTCACTGTGAAGCATTGTCCTGATGGGAATGCTGAGCGCCTCAAAGCTCGTCCTGTGGCTCACAGTCTCACTCAACAATATGCCCTCGACTATGAAGAGACACTCTCCCTCGCCGCTAAGTTGAATACCGCACTGGTCCTGATCTCCTTGGTTGTTCATCGTTATTGGCAGTTGCATCAACTCGACATCAAGAATGCCTTCCTTAATGACGATCTCGCTGAGACTGTCTACATGCAACAGCCTCCTGGTTATGAAACTATAGTAAAGTCCCTTGTCGGCCACCTTAAGAAATCTCTCTACGGCCTCAAGCAAGCTCCCTGGGCTTGGTTTGATAAGTTCAGTCAGGTCGTTTGAGATTTTGGCTTCACTCGGAGCATGACAGACTTCTCCCTATTTACTCGTCGCCGCCCGACAGACACAGTAATACTTATGGTATATGTTGATGATGTTCTCATCACGGGCGATGATCTGAACGGTATCTCTATGATCAAGAAGAATTTGACCACATATTTTCAGACCAAAGATTTGGGCAACCTCCGATATTTCTTGGGCATCGAGGCAGCTCGTAGACCCGATGAACTCGTCTTGTCTCAATGGAATTATTGTCTCGACCTTCTTCACGATGCATGCTACTCTGGATGTAAGCCTGCTGACGCACCAATGGATGCCAACCACAAGCTCTGCGCTTATGCATCCGACTCTGATCTGCTTCTCCCTAATCTGGAGTACTATTGTCTCTTGGTTGGCAAACTCAGCTATATGACTGTCAAACGACACAATATATTTTTTGTTGTTGGGGTGGTAAGCCGGTTCATGCATGCTCCTCGGGTGTCCCACCTATAGGTTGTCGAGCGAATCCTTCGGTATCTTAAGAATGCTTCAGGACTAGGGCTTGTGTATAAACCCTCATCTGTTCTATCCTTAGTTGCCTACTCTGATGCAGACTATGATGGTTCTCTTGATGATCGTCGGTCTATGAGTGGCTATTACACATACTTTGGAGTACACCTGGTCACCTGGCGAAGCAAGAAGCAAACAGTGGTGACACGCTCGTCTGCAGAGACTGAGTATCGTTCAGTGACGTTTGCTGTTTCTGAACTCACGTGGTTGGGAAGTCTTCTTACTAATATTGGTGTAAAACTCCCATCTCCGTCCATTATCTACTGCGATTGTCAAGCTGCTATCCATATCGCCTAGAATCCCATTTTTCATGAACGTACCAAACATATCGAAGTTGATTGTCATTTCATCTGGGAAAAAGTTATGCTCCACAAACTTGATTGGTGATATGTTTCTGCTGTCGAGCATATTTCTGATGTTCTTACCATGGCCTTACCTGTAACGCCCCGGTTTACTGTGGGTGTGCTACAAGTCTGCAGACCAGTGACCCCAACCCCTCTCCCCGATTTGATCGGCCACAGCCGCTAGTTCCAGTTGGTGATGAGGAACAATTTAGAGCTCCCTTATCCAGGAGGTCGGGGTTCAAGCCCCAGCCTCATCAACCCGCCACTGGAATTAGCGGCTGCGGCCGATCAGATCTGTGGAGAGGGGTTGGGGTCACTGGTCTGCAGACCAGTAGCGCACCCACAGTAGACCGGGGCGTTACATTACCATGGCCACTATACCAGCAATTCGTTTCCAAGCTTGTCACCTACAATCTATATGCTCAAAGCTTGCGGCGGTGTGTAGAAGAATTGACTTAGCCCATGTAAAGACTTGTTTTTTATATGTATAGTTTAATCCCACATCTTGATTTAGAGTTGAGTTTCCATTCCTCCTTCCTATATGTATGTACAAATCTTTGTATTATTATTTTTGGAAATGAGATAAAATAAAATATTTTTCGCTTTACATTTTATTTCTCCTCACAACTAAAAATAAAACACATAAAACTCCTACAACCAGCACAAGTGGTTACAATAAAATTCAAAGAGCGAACAATTCGAGTTTTCCTTCTAATTCGAGTGCTTTTTAATTAAATGTGCATTTGGATTATGCCCTACATGTCAAGATCAATCACAATCAAGAACAAATATACTAACAAAGATATACACCCATAATCGTATAGATAATCCGGTCCATATAACAATGAAGAAAACAAAAACCAAATAAAGAACTCACAAGTGTATGGAGTTGTAGGCGATGGGGATGGAGATCCAGTGGTTGTGGAAGTGGCGGTGGATATCCGGAGGGTTAATATGGCTGCGTGGTGGTTGTCAGAGGGGAGATTATGCTTGATCCTAGAGGTGAACTGGACAGGACAAGGGCTTGGCTAGAAAGGCTCGGTGATGCAGGACTGGCGGCATACCTGTCTGCCATCCTAGCACACCACCAAGGGGCCCACCTTGGAATCTCACCCAAACCAGCTCTCCGCCTCCCAGCACCAGGAAACAATAGGTTGTTGAGGTCCGGGATCGAACACCCGACCTCCTAGATAAGAGTCTTTCACCAGAGCTCTCATCACCAACTGAGAGCTCTGGTGAAAGACTCTTATTTAGGAGGCCGGGTGTTCGATCCCGGGCCTCAACAACCTACTGCTTCATGGTGATGGGAGGCGGAGAGCTGGTTGGGGTGTATGAGCTGTAACCCTGATGAAAGTTTCCTTGGTGAGATGCTAGAGTGGCCCCCCTGGTGGTGATGCTAGGGTGACAGGCAGGTGTGACGCCTGCCCTGCATCATAAAAGTGCATCTCAGTTGGCGATGAGAGCTCTGGTGAAAGACTCTTATCTAGGAGGTCGGGTGTTCGATCCCGGGCCTCAACAACCTACCGTTTCCTGATGATGGGAGGCGGAGAGCTGGTTGGGGTGTATGGGCTACAGCCTGATAAAGCCGCTTTGGTGGATTCCAAGGTGGGCCCCTGGTGGGACTCCATGGTGGCAGGCAGGTGTGACGCCTGTTCTACATTATAAAAGTGCACTTTTATGATGCAGGACAAGCGTCACACCTGCCTGCCACCCTAGAGTCCCACTAGGGGGCCCACCCGGGGAGTCCACCCGAGCGGCTTTATCAGGGATGCAACCCGTACATCCCAATCTGTCTCTGGCCCCACCACAGGGCGTAGCGGGTTGCTGAGGCCGGGGATCGAACACCTGACCTCCTTGATAAAGTGTCTTCAGGCAGACTCTCATCACAAGACAAAACATGACCTGGAAGGGATCATTCGGGAGTTAAGGTGAGTTGAAGGGGGTTTGACTGTATATGGGGACTAAGTGGGTCGGCTGCAGGGTTTAGGATCTTAGGAAGGGTCGGCTAGATGTGGAGATAGCTAGGAGGGGTGCGGATTATGGTTTGGGAGGTGGCTAGTTTTGTCTAGGAGGGGGTTGGGTGGCTGCTGGATTGTAGGAGGGAGGGCGATTGGTGTTGGTGAGGGTTTAGCAAGGGGCGACTGAAAGTATTAGGGCTAATGGGGTATGTGGAGGGTGCGGCAAACAAGAAGAATAAGAAAAATAATACAAAGGAGAGATATTACCTAGGAGTCAACACCTAGTGTTGCGGAATCGGTATCGCGGACCGGCAAACTAAGGTTTGAAGTCTCCAAAATTTACAATAGCCTCCAAACCAGCCCTTACACTTGTTTAAATAGATAAATCACTCTAGGGTAGCCATCATGAACGACTTAGATAGCGTGATCAGGATGGTTGACCGACCTCACGAAGTGAAAAGGCTAAAATAAAAAAATACATAAAAGTATGTAAATGTCACTTCGAATGCGACTGCGTATTCGGATTGTCCATCTGGTGATGCTAAATAGACAATTTAGACCCGGATAGGCCCATGAACTCATGCTTCAAAAAGCCAGACTGATACTTATCATTTAGAGTGTGAACTTAGATATTAGATGCATTTGAAAACCACTGTGCTTTTAATTTGTGATAATAGTTTGATATGCAGCTAAAATATTTGAGAAGTGGAAGCTTCCGTAACATGTAAATGTTTGGAAGAGATAACCTTTATTTGACATAATCTAGTTTTTATAGTTTTTGATCAGTTGAAATTAAGAGCGTCAATAGAAGCCTTTTGAGCATGTTACATCTAATAAGTTAAGCATGGCCGTCAAGAGCAGGTTTCCATACTAGCATGGTTCTACTTTCATCATGTTTTTAAGGATCGGGTTGAGGTAGTTCTACCCGACAAGAAAATTGTAGGCCATCCCAAGGGCTTCAAATGAATATTTGAGTTGCGGATCCCACTAGACCTATTATGCATATTGCCTGATTGGCGCAGATTGCATACCAATTGTACATGCTAAGCCCTAAGGACCCATGCATTTAATTTAATGCATGTACATGATATTTGAACATAGTGGTATGTTACAACGCAAAAGTGAATACAATAATTTCTTTAAACTAGTACACATACTAGACATATGACGAATCTATAGGAGACCGATGATGATTATGAAACGCAGGCAAAACAGATGAAATAACAATTAGTTAGATTCTAATGCAATGCACCTATATTTACCATGCAATTAATCCGACACATAATTAATTAAATAATTTAAATTTAAAATTCATGCAAGCAGCAACAGTTGATTACAATAGTTCAAATTAGGTAACAAGTAACAATTGCGTACTAGTGAGAGCACGCATAAATTAAATGCAAAGTGAATAAATTGTACAAGCCAACTGAAAAGTAAATATGCTAATAATCGGAGAAAATATATAAAAAAAGGGCAGCCCGGTGCACCAAGGCATCCCCGCGCAGCGAGGGTCCGGGGAAGGGTCCCACCACAAGGGTAAAATGTAGGCAAACCTTACCATGCATTTCTGCAAGAGGCTGCTTCCAGAACTCGAACCCGTGACCTCAAGGTCACACCGACAACACCTCAATCGGAGAAAATTTATCTAAAAAATAAAAGAACATCTGTAGACTACGAGGAAAAGAACTCTAAAATAAACGCACCAAGTGATTGGCTATAGTGAGAACGTGGTCAATGGGCTTGGGTGGTCTTTGGAGCGATGCAATGTATCAAATGTGTTGTTAACAGGGAAATATGATTTAAGGTTCTACAATTTTGAGGATTTTGGAGGCTTTGGGGGGGAGGGGGGGGGGGGTGGCTTGTTGGTGGGGAGGGGGCAATATGAATGGTGAATAAGTTTCGGGGGGGGGGGGGGGGGGGGGGGGTTGAGCTGCCAAATATTTGCCTGAAGTTGGATGTCAAAGTGCTGGAATTGTTTGTGGTGGTAGGGGTGTCATTTTGCAGGGGAATAGGTTGGTTGACGATTATAGGGGTAGGGGAGAACATGAAAGGCAGCTATGGGACTGGGAAGGGGTGATGAGGGTTGGGTGGGGGCTGTGGAGGGGAGGTGTTGGAGCAAGAAAAGAGGCTGTAGGGGTTGTGAAGGGGAGGAGAGGGTTGGAAGAGGTTGGGAGGGGGTCCTGGAGGGTTTGCGGATCGAGGCTGGGGACAACATCTGGGGCTATTACGAGGTCACCAGAGGCGATTGTGTGGAGACGAGGTTGCCAAAAACTGATGTGGATGGAGGCATCAGACTGTTGTAGGCAGAAGGGGTAGGGTTGGGCGGGGTAGGTGGATGAAGGTCTAGGCTCGATAACTAGGCATTCAGTTTGCTTCAAGATTGATCGTGAGGACCGACAATTTCTCTTGTGAAGAGCCAAACCATCTTTGCTTCTAGCCCTAGGAAATTTCCTACTTATAATATTTGTAGAGATTATTATTATTAGTATTATTTCCTGTAAGGTGGTTTAGTCCCACATTGTCTATCCTTTGTTAGGTCTCTCTTGTAACTCTTTATATAAACCCGCTATGGTTGAATAATATTAATTAATTCTTTTTTCCTTTCAACATGGTATCAGAGCCGTAGGGTTTCTCCCACGGGCTCTCGTTTCCGATCCGCCATCTCCTCACGCTTCCGCTGCTGTCGTCGATCTCTCATAGCAACAGCAAGCGTCCATCCAGCGACAACCACATCGAGCGTCTTCTGCCGTCTGTCCTAGTCGATCGTCGACCGCCCGCGGCAGCTAGCATTTTCCGCGCAGCGCTTCCTTCCGCCAGCCCGCGCACGTCAGCCGCAGTCCTTCCGCCAGCCCGCGCGCGTCAGCGTCTTCTTCCGCTAGCCCGCACGCGTCAGCGGTTCCTTTCGCAAGCCGCAGTCCTTCTGCCAGCCGCGGTTCCTTCCGCCAGCCGCAGTCCTTCCGCCAGCCGCAGTCCTTCCGCCAGCCGCAACACTCCCTTTCTCCAGCAGCAGACGCTCCTATTGGCACTGTAAATGCGGCCCTAATCTGATGGCATTTCCAGTGTTGCCCTATCTTGGAGGCTCCTGCATGACCTTGGTGTCGTTCCTCACTCTATGAGGCAACCCTAGTTTCTATCTAGGTGTTTGTCGTGTTCCTTCCTTGGCTCCTTGATTTCTATTCTTGGACCATCATGTCGGGGACAGACGACTCTACCTCTCTCTCTTCCGGTGCCGGCGTTTCCTCAACCACTGTGATGTCTAGTGGCTCCACTCGGATCAGTCATGACCGCAATACTCCTCAAATCACGACAATACATTTGGACGGCTCCAATTTTCTTCCGTGGTCTCGGGCTATTACTCTAGCCTTGAAGAGCCGACGGTTGTTCGGTTATGTTCAGGGCACGATTCCGACACCTGCCCCGGGTTCTTCTGACTGGGCCCAGTGGGAATCTGAGAGTTCCCTCGTTATGTCTTGGCTGACTAACTCCATGATTGACTCTATTGCCTGGAATTTTCTCTTTTTATAGACCGCCGCAGATATTTGGAAGAGGGCCGAGACCACTTACTCCTGTCGGGGCAACGCTGTCTAGATTTATCAACTGTGGCGGAAGATTTTTCTCCTTCGTCAGGGTGATTGCCCTCCCTATGTCTACTACCTGGAGTTCACTCAGCTGTATCAAGAGTTTGATCACTTCGACCATCTCACTCTCGCGTCTTCTGCGGATGAGCTCCTTGTCCGAGCTCATGAAGACTGGAACCGCGTTTTTGAGTTTCTTCATGGTCTGCATCGGGATTTTGATCAAATCAGTGTTCAAATCCTTGGGCGCACTCCTCTGCCCTCTCTTTCAGAGGTTTTCAGTCTTGTTCAACAAGAATTTGATAGGCGACAAACATGGACTCCTGATACTACTTCGGAAGGTTCTGACCTGGCTGTTCAGTTTGACAGTAGAGCTCCTCGAGTTTCCAGGCCCAAGTCCCTTGACAAAGATCATTTGCTCTGTGATTACTGCGGGAAGTCTCGTCATACCCGGGCCACCTGTTTTCGTCTCCATAGCTTTCCCACGCCCCGTGGGGGTTGTCTACCGCGTGGAGGTCGTGGGTCTGGTCGCTCCCAAGGTCGCTCTACTCAGTCCCGCTCTGCCCACCTGTCCGATGCATCGGAGGAGACACCACCTTTCCCTGTCCAGCCTGCACCTCCTCTGGCTCTATCTGCTGATGAGATCCATGCCTTCCGCCGCCTTTTGCAGGGCCAGTCTCTGGAGTATTCCGTGTCCTTGTCTTCGTATGCTCGTCAGGGGCTTTCAGGTGCTCATAATGCATCTTTTCGTCCCTCTACTCACTAGATTATTCATTCTGGAGCCACAAATCATATGACCGGCTCTCCTACAGGTTGTGTCTTACCTTCCTTTGTCTAGTAGGGACAAAGTGAGCATTGTGGATGGTTCCTTATCTCCGATTGCTGGGAAAGGAATCATCTCCTGCTTCTCTCTCACTCTTTCTTCTGTCCTTCATGTACCCAAATTTACTCGCAACCTTCTCTCCATTAGTCATTTGACCAACTCTATGAATTGCTCTGTGACATTTTTTCCCTCTTCCTGTGTTTTCCAGGACCTGAAGACGGGAACAGTAATTGGCTCTAGTAGTCTGGTGGATGTGCTCTACTTGTTTGATTCTTTTACCCCATCTTCCTCTCCTCAGGATCTTCATGCTGATTAGGCGGTCACTTTGAAGTTTTGGCAGTGTCGCCTTGGACATCCTTCTATTATGTCTATGAAACGTTTATTCCCTACATTACCTACTATTTTAGTTGATAATTTTCATTGTGATGCTTGTGAACTTGGGAAACATCATCGTACTTCTTTTAATCATGTTTCTGTTGAGAGCGAGAGAGAGCAAACCTTAGGTTTTTTTTTCAGTCGTCGTAACTCTTCCAGGGCCCGATCCCTTTATTCATTTAATCACCTCCTTGGATACACTCACCACCCGGTGAGGGGGTATTAGTTTGTATTTTAACACCCCCCTCAAGCTAATACCATAAGCATCCATCATCCCAAGCCTGAGAGAGTATGAATGAAGTGATTTTCCAGAAACAGCTTTGGTGAACATGTCTGCAAGTTGATCTTCATAAGGCACAAACACCATCGAAATAGACTGATCCTGGATTTTGTCCCGTACAAAGTGGCAATCAATCTCAATGTGTTTTGTCCTCTCATGGAAGACCGGATTGTTGGCAATATGAATCGCAGCTTGATTATCACAGTGAAGATGCATGACTTTAAGAACAGGGAAGCCCATTTCCCCCAAGATAGATTTAACCCAGCTGAGTTCACAGGTAGTGACAGCAATGGCACGATACTCGGCTTCAGTGGAGGAACGAGCAACGACATTTTGTTTTTTACTTCTCCAGGAGATGAGGTTGCCACCAACAAAGATAGAGTAACCACTCGTAGATCTTCTGTCCTGAGAAGAACCAGCCCAATCGGCATCGCAGTATCCATGGACCTTAAGGTGGCCATGATCATGAAATAAAATACCTTTGCCGGGTTCCTTTTTTAAGTATTTGAGGATTCGAAGGACAGCTTGATGATGATGAACTTTAGGACTGTGCATGAATTGACTGACCAGGCTAACAACAAAGGAGATATCAGGTCGGGTGATTGTCAGATAAATCAAGTTTCCCACAATACGTTGAAATTCTAACTTCCTCTCAAGATCTGGAGATGTCTCCTTGTGAATGTCATAATTAGGATCCACTGGACTATCCACAGGTTTGACTCCCAAATATCCAACTTCACTGAGAAGGTCGATGACATATTTACGCTGAGAGATCATAATCTTCCCGGCGGATCGAGCAATCTCAATTCCAAGAAAGTATCGAAGGAGGCCCAAATCCTTGATTTCAAATGCAGACGCTAATTTCCGTTTCACTTGAGTAATGTGGCAATCATCATTTCCAGTAATTATGATATCATCCACATAAACTATGAGAATAGTGATACATTCCCCCTTTTTGTAGACAAAGACTGAATGATCAGAGATACAATGAGCGAAGTTTAACTCCAAGAGTTTGTTACTTAGCTTGGCAAACCAGACACGAGGAGACTGCTTGAGGCCATACAAGGCTTTCTTGTGGCGACACTCATAGCCTATAGGAACATCCATGCCAGGAGGGGGCATCATATAGATTTCTTCCTCAATTTCACCGTGGAGGAAGGCATTTTTGACATCGAGTTGGTGCAGAGTCCAGGACTTATGAGCTGCAATTGACAACAAGATTCTCACAGAGTTCAGTTTAGCAACATGAGCAAATGTCTCTTGGAAATCAACTCCCTCTATCTGAGTGAAGCCTTTCGCCACCAGTCTCGCCTTATATCTATCAAGAGTTCCATCCTGAAGAAATTTAGTAGTATATATCCATTTGCATCCAACGGGGTGACGCCCGTGAGGGATAGGAACAATTTCTCAAGTCTTTTGACGTTGGAGGGCATCCATCTCCTCCTCCATAGCTTTCAGCCAATGAGGGTTCATGCTAGCTTCTAAAAAACTGTTAGGAATAGAAATAGAGGAAACAGAAGCAAGATAAGCTTTCAAGGAGAGAGAGAGAGTGATACCCAACATACTTATCAATAGGGTATCTGGTATGACCACTATGAATTTGAAGGGCTGGAGTGGTCTCCTGAGTGGTGTTAGTTCTTGGATCTGTCGGAGTGGTGGTGGGTGGTGGAGCATGAGTGTGACATTCTTGTCCAGTATTTTTTAGTCTTCTTTTGTAGACTTGAAGATCCTTCCTCCTCCTGTACACTCGAAGATCATTGGTGGCTCCTTCCTTCCTGGCAGGAATATCCATACTGCCAGGAGCAATCACATCAACCAGCACAGGTAAGGGAGGGATCGAATCACCCTCCTCTTTACTCTTTTCCTGAATAGTAACAGTCTTGCCCTCATCGGAGTAATAAGGGGTATTTTCGAAAAAGGTGACATCTTTTGATATAAACTTCCTTCGAAGAGTAGGAGAATAACACTTATACTCCTTTTGATTAGCAGCATATCCCACAAAGATACATTTTGTCGCTTGAGGGCCTAGTTTATCTCTATAAGGACCCACAAGGTGGACAAAGGCAACACATCCAAATATTTTAGGAGGAAGA
The DNA here is from genome assembly GCA_033032865.1 of Dactylorhiza incarnata. NCBI lineage: Eukaryota > Viridiplantae > Streptophyta > Magnoliopsida > Asparagales > Orchidaceae > Dactylorhiza > Dactylorhiza incarnata. The sequence goes on along the minus strand of JAWHQI010000104.1, from coordinate 5,933,258 downwards.
TTGAATATAGGCATATCTGGGCAAAGAAGCTGTAGAGGATACTTTCCCTCCAAAGTGCCAGTGGCCATCCGATTAATTAGATAAACAGATGTGTGAACACCTTCATCCCATAGCCCCTTAGGGACGTGCATCTCTTGCAATAGGCAACGAGTAGTCTCCATGATATGCCGATTTTTCCTCTCGGCAATCCCATTCTGCTGAGGGGTCCCCGAACAGGAAGATTGGAAAGTAATGTCATGGTCTCCCAGGAATTTCTGAAGATCACTACTTATATATTCACCTCCATTGTCACTCCTAAGGACTTTGATTTTAGTTTCAAACTGGGTCAGCACATGATAAAATAACTGAAAAATTTCTGAAACCTCATTCTTCCTCTTCATAAGATACACCCAAGTAAAGCGAGAATGATCATCAATAAAAGAGACAAAATATTGAAATCCATTCACAGAGCAAACAGGAGATGTCCAGACATCTGAATGTATCAAATCAAAACATTTCACACTTCGACTCCGGCTAGGAGCATAGATGGTTCTACAATGCTTAGCTAATTCACAAGACTGACAATTAAGAGGAGTTTTTTTAACATCAACAAAATGCGGAAAGATAGCCTTTAGAGTCTTCAAACTAGCATGTCCAAATCTCTTGTGCCACAACATCAACTGATCATGATTGGTTGGCAACTGTGCACCAAAAGCTTGGCGGTTGTCCATGACATACACACCACCTGACTCATGTCCACCACCAATCGTCTTCCCACTCGCCAGATCCTGAAAAACACAATGAGAGGAGAAAAAGGTAATAGAACAGTTGAGTTGTTTGGTTAAACTCCTGACAGATAACAGATTTGTAGGAAATGAGAGAACAATAACCATAGATTTGAGAGACACAGAGGGGGAGAGATGAATAACCCCTTTACCAGTCACAGAAGCCGAGGATCCATCAGTGAGTTTCACGCTGCCAGATGCAGGAGAAATAGAAGAAACCCCCAGAGAAGACCCAGTCATATGGTCGGAGGCCCCTGAGTCAATGATCCAAGGAGTAGAGGGTCCTTTTGAGGACACAGAACTAGTGTGAACATGGGCAGCAGTGCCCGCTAAATCACCAGAAAAAGGTCTTCCAGCAGTATAGGCTTTTAGGGCCTTGAGTTCTGATACCGCTGCGGGTATCGGATCACTGATAGCGGTCGGCGACAGCGAACTGGATAGCGGACGGGCTGGCGCCGGGCGACATTGCGGGCGATAGCGGCGGGGATCCTTGATAGCTGACGCTGGGCGGCAGCGGCGACGGTAGGCGGGAGGGCAATCGGGCGAGGGAGAGAGAGATAGAGAGATAGAGAAAGAGAGGGAGAGAGATAGAGAGAAGGAGAAGACAAGGGGAGCAACCCCTTCTAAATGGATTGATCAAAAGATGATACCAAACCCTAAGGTGATCCCTTATATAGGGGGAACCCACCACTACTCAAGTTCATAATAAAAAGGCATAAACAAATAATTAAACTCCAACAAAACGCATGGGCCGGTCGGCCACGTCAGACGATCCTCGCCGAACCGCTCGCTTCAGTGTTAATAGTTGGTCGCGCGCGAGCCTTCCTCGAATACACCTGCCATTCCGGCTCGTCAGCTTGGATGTCGGTAACAATACCGCCATCTGGGAAATTTGCCTTGTCCTCAAGGCAATAATCCGGAAACTGTCGGCGAAAGTCATCCCGCAATAGCCAAGTCGCGGACGTCCGGGGGCGGTTGCGCCACGCCACCCTTATCTCCTCCGGTTGGGCCGCTCCGGCCGTGGGCGTGCGCTGATCAAGAATGGCTTCCGGATAGAGTGGCTCTGAGCTGGGCGTGTCCAAGTCAGTCGGAATGTGGTCGGATACCGGATGATCTCCTATCACACGTCGGAGTTGTGAGACGTGGAAGACGGGATGAATGCGAGCGGTGTCCGGAAGGCGGAGGCGATATGCCACGGCGCCAATGCGGCTGAGGATCTCGAATGGTCCAAAGAAACGCGGAGCGAGCTTGGGAGAAGTACGGTGGGCCACCGTGAGCTGGCGATAGGGGTGGAGCTTAATGAACACGCGCTCACCCACTTGGAACTGAAGGTCCCGCCGTTTTCTGTTGGCAAACGACGCCATCTTTGCCTGAGCGCGCCGAAGATGGTGTTTTAAGCTGTCCAAGATGACATCCCGATCGTGGAGATGATCCGCCAAGCTAGCCACCGGGCATTCCCCGGGCATGTAACGGAGCACGGTCGGCGGTGGTCGGCCATATACCGTCTCGAAGGGCGATGTGTGGGCGGCGTGGTGGTACGCGGTGTTGTAGGAGTATTCCGCCCAACCAAGCCATTTGGCCCAAGACCCTGGCCTCTCCCCTATGAAGCAGCGCAAATAAGTCTCCAGGCACCTGTTGAGGACCTCAGATTGGCCATCCGACTGCGGGTGATATGCAGTACTCATCCGGAGTTGGGTTCCCTGCAGACGGAATAGTTCGGTCCAGAAGCCACTGAGAAAAAGTGGGTCCCGATCGCTAACGATCGAACGGGGAAACCCATGAGGACGGACTATCTCCGCAATGAAGCAGTCTGCCACAGATGCAGCCGTGTAGGGATGACGGAGCGGAATGAAGTGTGCGTACTTCGTGAGGCGGTCGACGACCACCAATATGCAGTCGAAGCCGTTGGAGCGGGGCAACCAGGTGATGAAGTCCATAGCTATGTCCTCCCAAATACGTTCCGGAACTGGTAGGGGCTGCAGGAGGCCGCCAGGGAACATTGTCTCGTATTTGGCCTTCTGACATGGGAGGCAAGCCGCTACGAATGCTTTCACCTGTCGAAGCATGTGAGGCCAGAAAAGCGAGGCCGCCAACCGACGGTATGTCCGATAAGCGCCCGCGTGGCCGCCTGCAGGGGTGGAGTGGAACTCAGCAAGCAAAGCCGGGATCAACGCCGAGGAAGCCGACAAGACGAGGCGGTCCCGATGAAAGAGGCGGCCCCCTATCAGAGTAAACGGCGGTCTGGAGGCAGGGTCGGTCAGCAATGCGGCCCGAATGTCTTGAAGTTGCGGGTCCCGGTCCACCTCGTGTTGAATGGCCGCGACGTCGTCCCACACCGGCCGGGAGATGGCGGTTAATTCCGGCGCGTGCGGGCGGCGGGAAAGCGCGTCGGCCGCCCGATTGGTCTTGCCTGGACGGAACTCCACGGTGAAATCATAGCCAAGCAACTTGGCCACCCAAACCTGCTGCGTTGGCGTGGCTATCTTTTGCTGAAGAAGGTAACGGAGGCTGTGGTGATCGGTACGGATGATGAAGGGGCGCCCCAGGAGATACGACCGCCAATGTTGGACCGCCAAAACTAGCGCCATGAGCTCGTTTTCGTACGCCGAGCGGCTGCGCACCGCATTGGAGAACGCACGACTATAGAAGGCAATTGGCCGGCCGGCCTGCATCAAGACGGCGCCGACGCCTGTGCCCGAGGCATCGCACTCGACGATGAATGTTTGGTGGAAGTTCGGCATGGCCAAAACTGGGCCGTGGATCAAGGCCGTTTGGAGCGCTGTGAAGGCCTCCATGGCCGCCGGCGGCCAAGTGAAAGGTCCCTCCTCGGATTTCTTTAGCAGCTGTGTGAGGGGGCGGGCCAAGCCGCCGTAATTGCTGATGAAGCGCCGGTAGTACCCTATCAGGCCGAGGAAGGCCCGAACGTCGTGTAGGGAGGCGGGAGTTGGCCACCGTAGCACCGCCTGAATTTTGTCTTCGTCCATGGCCACGCCGTGGGCCGAGATTGTATGGCCCAAGTAGCTGACAGTAGCGGTGCCGAAGGTGCACTTCTTGCGGTTGACCGTGAGCTGATGTACGCGGAGAGTGGCGAACGTCTCCCGAACGTGACGGAGGTGGTCCTGCCAAGTGGGACTGAAGACAAGGATATCATAAAAAAAAACCAGAACATGCTTACGCAGAACGGGGAGGAAGATCTCATTCATGGTGGCTTGGAATGTCGCGGGGGCGTTGGTGAGCCCAAAGGGCATGACCAGAAACTCGAAGTGCCCATCGTGCGTCCTGAAGGCCGTCTTGGGCACATCTTCCGGCCGAACCCGAATTTGATGATAGCCGGCCCGGAGGTCCAGTTTGGTGAAGCAAGTCGCGCCATGTAGCTCGTCCAAGAGCTCCTGAATTACCGGTATAGGATATTTATCCGGTACCGTGGCCTTATTGAGCTCCCGGTAGCCCACGCAGAATCTCCAGCTGCCGTCTTTCTTGCGGACGAGTAGCACCGGGCTGGAAAAAGGGCTAGCACTGGGTCGGATGATGCCTCCTAACAACATCTCGCGAACAAGTCTTTCGATCTCGTCCTTTTGGGCGTGCCCGTAACGGTATGGTCTCACGGACACCGCAGAAGATCCCGGATGGAGAACGATAGCATGATCAGTCGGTCGGGGAGGTGGAAGACCCGAGGGGGCGGTGAAGATGTCCTCGAAATCCGCAAGGATGGCGCCCATGTCCGCCTGGATGGGTGCGGCCGCCTCGGAAGGGGTCGCCTGAAGGGGCCACAGCCAGGCCGAGAAGTCCACGTCGGCGACTCGGGTCATAGCCCGATAGGACAGCGGTGAGCGGAGGAGAGTAGGGTCGCCCACCAAGCGACATTGTCGGCCCTGCTGTTGAAATATCATGGTCATCAAAGCCCAATTTACCCGAACGTCTCCAAGGGTCTCGAGCCACGCAACGCCGAGTATAGCGTCGAGGCCACCCAACTCAAACATGTAGAAATCAGCCGTTACCCGGCACGAGCCCACTGTCATGGACACCTCCTTGCACTGGCCCAAGGTCGGTCGGCGGCGGCCATCGCCAAGGCACACCGAAAAGTTTGGTGACGGATCAACCGGTAGGGCGAGCTCCTGCGCCAACTGGGCGGACATGAAGTTGTGACTGGCCCCACTGTCCACCATCACGATGACGGGGCGGTTGCGGAGTTCGCCGGCCAACTTCATGGTGCGGGGTCCTGTCAATCCCCCGACGGAGTAGAATGGAAGTTCTAACAAGTTGAGAGGGGCGTCCTCGAGGTCGGCGGGTGGAAGGTCGGGTGGGGCCTCCAACGGTGGCAAATCCTCGGCGGTGGCGTACCCTTCGCCGTCGCTGAAGATAGCGTGGAATTCCTTGACGGGGCAAACATGCTGAGGCGAGTAGGGTTGGCGGCAGCGGAAGCATAATCCGCGGCGCCGAAGGTCGTTGTAGTCCACGGTGGAGAGGCGGTTGGGACCGTCCGGACGAGCCGGCCGAGGGTGTGGCGCGGGGGCCGGCCGAGGGCCGGTATCCCGCACGGGGTGGTGACGGAGAGGTTGTGGGCCGGCGTGCCGGGGGCCGATGTCCGCCTCAACCGCACGGGCAAGTTCCAATGCTTCTGAGACCGTGCGAGGGTGATGAGTGCGAATGCGCGAGCGGATATTGGGAAGGAGGCCTTGCAGAAAAAATTCCAGGTAGTGGTCGGGCGGGAGGCCGGGGACCTGTGTGACGAGAGCGACGAACTCATCGATGTATGCGTCCACCGTGGTTGATTGCCGGGCGGAGCAAAGCCGCTCGATAGCGGAGCCGGTGTAGCGGGAATCGTACCGGCTAATCATTTCTTGTTTGAATTCATGCCACAGAATGAGGGGTTGCACCTGGCGCAGCCAACGTGCCCAATGGAGGGCCGAGCCATCCATGCCGACCATAGCGGTGCCGACTCGATCCGCCGGGGGAGTGCCATTGAGGTCGAAGTATTGCTCCGCGCGGGCAACCCATCCCATAGGGTCCGTCCCGGCGAAGGGTGGAACATCCATTGCGAATGTGGGGCGAGTGACAGGAATTGGTGGAATAACTGGACACGGCTGGGACGCCGCCGACGCACGGGCGCCTGCTGCGAACGGGGAAGGGGGGGGGGGGTGCCGAGCAGCGAGGCCGCGTCCTCCGTGGTGACTGGAGGCGGCGGCGTGCCCGACGGCGGTTGCAGGGCGTCGAGGCGCAGGATGATGGAGGATTGAGTTGCTAAGACGGCCTCCATCATCGATTCGAGCTTGGAGATCTGCGAGCCCTGGATCGCGACGTTGGCCGCGAGGGAGGAAGCATCGTCGGCGGCGGAGGAGGAGTCGGCGGGGTGAAGACGAGTGTTGGGGGCCATTATGGTTTTCGGCGGCGGAGGAGACGCGGGCGGAGTTGGCAGGTCGGACCAATGATACCGCTGCGGGTATCGGATCACTGATAGCGGTCGGCGACAGCGAACTGGATAGCGGACGGGCTGGCGCCGGGCGACAGTGCGGGCGATAGCGGCGGGGATTCTTGATAGCTGACGCTGGGCGGCAGCGGCGGCGGTAGGCGGGAGGGCAATCGGGCGAGGGAGAGAGAGATAGAGAGATAGAGAAAGAGAGGGAGAGAGATAGAGAGAAGGAGAAGACAAGGGGAGCAGCCCCTTCTAAATGGATTGATCAAAAGATGATACCAAACCCTAAGGTGATCCCTTATATAGGGGGAACCCACCACTACTCAAGTTCATAATAAAAAGGCATAAACAAATAATTAAACTCCAACAAAATGCATGGGCCGGTCGGCCACGTCAGACGATCCTCGCCGAACCACTCGCTTCAGTGTTAATAGTTGGTCGCGCGCGAGCCTTCCTCGAATACACCTGCCATTCCGGCTCGTCAGCTTGGATGTCGGTAACAAGTTCCCTCGTCAAATTCTCATTTTCTTCCAGGAGATATCATGTATTCTCCAAGTTGCTACACATAGCTGTTTGAGGTCTCACATATTTCCCATCAGAACCACGGGTCCATCCTGAAGGAACCAAGTGAGGATGAAGATCCCAGCATTTCTCTTTCCCATGTCCTTTCTTTCCACAGTGAGGACACTTCATTCGACTCTTATCATCTTGTCTCATATTTCTTGACTGCCACCTCTTCTGCTCAACGACAAGAGCAGATTTCTCATGGCCAATATGAACATCTGAACGAGTGGAGTTTATGCGTCTTGTCTCCCCTCGAATATAGTGGGCCACGGTTTCCAGATCAGGCACAAAATCTCTTCCTAGCATCTAAACTCTCTGAAATTCAAGTTCAGGGGGGAGACCAGAAAGCATTTCGAACACCCTCCGTTGCATAAGTTCCATCTTGTAATCTTCAACAGTCTGGATAGCAGAATATTGATCAAGTTCTGCCCACTTATGAGTCAGTTTGCTATAATATTCCTCAAAATCACTCATCCCTGCCATGTGAATCTGCTCAGTCTGGAGTTGATATACTCTAGCCAAGTCCTTCTTTTTTGAGTAATTTCGCTCGATTAACTCCCACATTTCTTTTGCAGTTTGACAGAACAGGAAGTGACTTGCAATCTTGGGTTCCATAGAATTGACAAGCCAGTTTATCACAGTAAGATTCTCACATTCCCAGTCCTCATATAGAGGACCAGTCTTGCTTGGGGCCGGCTTGGATCCGGTGATAAACCCAAGTCTTCGACGACTCCCAATGAATATCCGCATAGATTGAGCCCATAGGAGATAGTTTCTCCCATTGAGCTTGATGTGAGTGACCCCTTGATTGAAGTCCATGTTAGAGCTCCCTCCACTGTAGTGTTTGGGTTGGTTAACAACCCCTTCAGAGGCACTTGCACTTTTCGAGTTGTCCATACGGGCACACAAGATGGCTGGACCTTTCGGAACCCACAGGAAACAACATCAACAAAAAACAACAGCAGCAAAAAAGGGAGGCAACGACAGAAACGGAGACGATCACGACAGCGGCAGCGATAGACCACGGCGACGGAAGCAGGCTTCAATCGAGTCGACGGCGTGATCGGCTCGTGTCGATGACGGGATCGGCAGCAGGCAACGATCGACGGGATCGGCCCGTCGATGACGGGATCGGCAGCAGGCAACGATCGACGGGATCGGTTCGAGCCGATGATCAGACCTCCAGAACAACGACAGAGGACGACAAGAACGCACGCAGAGGCGAAGAAGAAAGGAGGAACTCACGTCGAGCCTTCAGGTCGACGGGAAGAAGTTCCCCTCTGATACCATGTTGAGAGCGAGAGAGAGCAAACCTTAGGGTTTTTTTCAGTCGTCGTAACTCTTCCAGGGCCCGATCCCTTTATTCATTTAGTCACCTCCTTGGATACACTCACCACCCGGTGAGGGGGTATTAGTTTGTATTTTAACAGTTTCTTCTCCCAGTTCTGCACCTTTTCATTTTATACGTAGTGATGTTGGGGGGCCTTGCCCCGTTGCTTCTATTTCTGGTTGTCGTTGGTTTGTAACTTTTATTGACTGTTTCTCCCGCACAACATGGGTATACCTAATGAAGACTAAAGATGAAGTTTTCCCTCTATTTTAGCGTTTTCATAAAATGGTTTCTACGCAATTTGATGCCTCTATCAAAATTCTTCGGACTGATAATGGTCGCGAGTACATTGATTCTCAATTTGAACACTATCTTGCTCATCATGACATTATCCACCAAACATCTTGCGTTTACTCCCCTCCTCATAATGGGGTGGCTGAACGCAAAAATCGCCACCTTTTGGAAGTTGCCCGGTGTCCTCTTCTCCAAATGCACATTCCCAAGTATTATTGGGGGATGCTGTTCTCACTGCCGCCTACCTTATTAATCGTATGCCCTCCCGTGTCCTCGGGTATAATAATCCTCTTCACACTCTTCGTGTGTCTCCTCCAAATCTGCAACCTCGAGTTTTTGTCTGTGTTTGTTTTGTCCATATTTATCACATGTCTAAACTTGATGCTCGTGCGCACAAGTGTGTCTTTATCGGCTATTCTCCGACCCAAAAGGGTTACAAATATTTTGACCATGTTCACAGGAAGCCTAGTTGTTAAAGGCGCGCTTCATGCGCGCCTAAGACTCAATGCTCACCAGGCTCAGAGGTTTGCGCCTTTGTGTGCCTTTTTTGCGCCTTTGGAGCATAAAAGACACGTCTAACTGCAAATTTTATTGTAATTTTTTTTTTCAGAATAAAGAAAGAAAAAATGTAAGAACTAAATATTTTTTTGCATGATTTAATGTTTGTGAAACATAATCGAGTGTTGAGACTTAGATATGATGCAAGTTATCACATTGATTCTATTTTTTAAGAAATATAAATGATAGTAATGAATTATTAATGAGTAGAATAGATGAAAAATCTGATTAAGAAGATGAAGTGATGTTTGATGCAGATTATTTAAACCGAATATAGTTGCGTCTTGCCTTCGTCAGGCGCTCGCCTGTGCCTTGAGGCTAGGCTCAAGATCCCTTTGCGCCTTGGTGCGCCTTTAATAACTAAGGCAGGAAGGTTTTCGTAACTAAAGATGTCACATTCCTTGAATTTGAGAGCTATTACGGGCCCCCACTTCAGGGGGGGACTTCTCCTACGTTGGAAGTGAGCTCCGTTCCTTCCACTGATTCTCTCTCGACTCTGTCTACCTCCCCGTTACCCATTCCTCCATTGTTTCCTTTTCACTCAACACCGTCTCCTATGCCTCCTTGTCAAACCCCTTACTGCTCCTCTGGTCAAACCCCTACAGGTTTACCTCATTGTTCTACTGGAACAAATACATGGGCTCCTATCAGAATCCTAGAGCCGGCCGCTGATCCGTCGTCAGGGTCTATTACCCTAAGGGAAGGTACCTCTACTCAACACCCTTTATCCCAGTTCATCTCTTATTCGTCTCTAACGGCTTCCCATAGAGCTTTTGTCTCTTCTTTGTCTTATACTTCCATTCCTACATCGTGGCAGGATGCCCTTTCTGATGACAGATGGAAGGCGGCTATGCTTGAAGAAATGCATGTCCTTGATACAAATCACACGTGGGACTTGGTATTGCTGCCCAAAGGGAAAATCGTCGTGGGATGTAAGTGGGTCTTTTCTGTCAAGCAGAACACCCCGGGTGTCGTGGAGAGATATAAGGCAAGGTTGGTTGCAAGGGGTTACACTCAGATGGCAGGAATTGATTACCAGGAAACCTTTGCTCCAGTCCCCAAGATGAATTCTATAAGGGTTCTTCTATCCTGTGCGGCTTGTAAGGGATGGAATCTTAGCCAACTTGATGTGAAGAATGCGTTTCTTCACGGTGATCTGGAGGAAGAGGTATATATGGACCTACCTTCTGGTCTTTCTCCTAAAGAATCTGAAGGTAAGGTGTGCAAGCTGAAAAATGCATTATATGGCCTGAAACAATCTCCTAGAGCTTGGTTTGGTAGATTCCACAAAGCCATGACATGCTTTGGGTACTCCCAGAGTAATGCGGATCATACCCTCTTCATCAAACACAATAAAGGGAAGTTGACAACTCTGATAGTTTATGTGGATGACATTATTATCACTGGAGATGATCAAGAGGAGATTTAGATTCTAAAAGAGAAGCTGGCGAAGGAATTTGAAGTAAAAGACTTGGGGAATCTCAAGTATTTTTTAGGCATTGAGGTTGCGAGGTCCAGATATGGGATTTTCATGTCGCAGAGAAAATATATACTTGATCTCCTAGAAGCTTCAGGAATGAGTGGGTGTAGACCGGCTGACACCCCGATTGAAGCCAACCACAGACTTGGAAGAGATGATGGTGAAATGGTTGAAGACATTCCCAATTTTCAGAGGCTTGTAGGAAAACTGATCTACTTGTCGCATACTCGCCCGAACATCTCCTATGCGGTGGGAGTGCTCAGCCAATATATGCACTCTCCAAAGACCCGTCATGTTGATGTTGCTCATCGTATCCTCAGATACCTCAAGTCCTCACCTGGGAAGGGTATCCTTTTTTCACCAAATAAAGAGCTGACTGTTGAGGTTTACACTAACGCAGATTGGGCCGGATCAATTGAGGATCGACGATCCACGTCAGGATATTGCACTATGTTGGGTGGAAATTTGGTTACCTGGAGGAGCAAAAAACAGCATGCGGTGGCCAGATCCTGCGTTGAGGTAGAGTTTAGGGCCATGACTCATGGGATCTGTGAAGGGCTATGGATCCTAATCATCATGAAAGATCTTGGCCTTAAAAGAAACGAGCCTATCAAACTGTATTGTGATAACAATGCTGCCATCAACATTGCTCACAACCCAGTGCAACACTACCGAACAAAACACATTGCGATCGACAAACACTTCATCAAGGAAAATATAGTCAGGGGCATTGTGGTCACTCCGTTCGTGCCATCCGAACAACAATTGACAGACATCCTCACCAAGGGATTATGTACAAGTGTCTTTAGAGAGCTTGTTGGCAAGTTAGGCATGGTCGACATCACACGCCCAACTTAGGGGGGGGGGGTGTATAGATTATTATTATTAGTATTATTTCCTGTAAGGTGGTTTAGTCCCACATTGTCTATCCGTTGTTAGGTCTCTCTTGCAACTCATTATATAAACCCGCTATGGATGAATAATATTAATTAATCCTTTTTCCTTTCAACAATATTAAATAAATGTTAGGGAGGATGAGGGGTCGTGATTTCTCTCCATTCTACTCAGCTAAAAAAGAAAATACATCTATGAAAAATAAAGAAAATACACAAAGATATGAAAAATTAATGCGGTCGCATTCGCGTGTGCCGATCTTCTAGATGACTTTCCTGTAATTGTAGATAATGTAAATCAATCCCGATCGGTTCCTGATATGCGTTTGTAGAATGACGCAATTGATCCCCATCAGATACCAAGAGATGCATGTACATACATATTATAATTATACAATTACCATCATATGTACATCAGTATAGATAATAATGCAAAATCTTGCTATATTAGAGCTCACGTGCAAATATAAAGGAAAATACTAACACTTCACTTATTTATGCACATGTGCATGGAATTTGTAAGAATACAGACAATCAATAAGTATTTATTTATTTGATAACATTAATCAATAAGTATTTATTTATTTGATAACATTAAGCTGCAGGTATATATCATTTTACCACATTTATCTTAATATACAATATTTACTACTACTACTACTACTACTACTACTACTACTACTACTACTACTACTACTACTACTACTACTACTACTACTACTACTACTACTACTACTACTACTACTACTACTACTACTACTACTACTACTACTACTACTACTACTACTACTACTACTACTACTACTACTACTACTACTACTACTACTACTACTACTACTACTACTACTACTACTACTACTACTACTACTACTACTACTACTACTACTACTACTACTACTACTACTACTACTACTACTACTACTACTACTACTACTACTACTACTACTACTACTACTACTACTACTACTACTACTACTACTACTACTACTACTACTACTACTACTACTACTAGCCTCAAAACCGCTAGCTTCGATTTGGCTACCAAGAATCTGATAGCTGCGAAATGAAGTTTGGTACAGTCAATCATAAATTATGATTACTATTCTACTACTAGCCTCAAAACCGCTAGCTTCGATTTGGCTACCAAGAATCTGATAGCTGCGAAATGAAGTTTGGTACAGTCAATCATAAATTATGATTAGCTAATAGTTCCTATTAGAGACACTTCCTATACCTTGATCTCGATGCTAATTACTGTGGAAGTTATCTTTATTTTTTCCTCTACTGCATATGGACTCCAAATTTCATCATTGTTGTTTGTTATAGTTGTGTTTTACTTTTCTTGCCAACATATTTCTTCTTTTATAGTTGTGTTTTACTTTTTCTTGCCAACATTTTTCTTCTTTTTAAAGAATCTAACTTTTCTAGAGCATTGTGTTTCCTTGTTATGTTTTGCAGACGAGGGCCCTGATTATGCTCTGCATCTCCTGGCAGATGCTGCTATGAGTCTTGAATCAGGTGTGATCTTTCTCCACATGTTGGGTGATTTTTATAGGCTCTATGTATATTTCAATTGCAAGTTTACGGTATCACTTATTTTCATCCTAGTTGTTTTTATGTGCTCTTTTTATCTCTCCTGGGCGACACTACCCTTGAAGCCACACTTTAGTCGTCCGTCCTTGGAGAAATGTACCATTTCGTTGAGATCATATTCTAGACGTCACACCTGGAATTGAGTACAATCTACTAGATTACACTTCCTAATCGTTCAACCATGTATACCTTGACAATTCCTACACCCCTATCTAATCGTCCTACCATGAACGAGTATGAACTTCCTTACATGTCACAATGTAGTTGTCTTTCACCGAACGATTTTCACAATCACTGAAAAAAAGGAAAGATACAAATGAAGTTAAGGCAGATTTAACATGAACAATATGGAAACTGCTCTAAATCTGATTCTCCATTGGGTAGATGTGGAGTCGAATAATTCTTGATTGCTTTGCAAGTGGGGGCTTTGAGCTTCCTTCTTCTTCTTCTCCTTTCCTTCACTATAGAGCTTTGTGCATCAAAGAAAAAACGCTTCCTCTGTATTTTCTCCAAAGATGGAGTTTAGGCATGAAACTTCATGAAAGTAGGAAGAGGAGGATGAAGAAGGCTTCTAAGATCACCTTGATTGATTCCCCTCTTCTCCTCAAACAAATGGATCCAAATCACTTCAATTGGCTTGGAAGACGATTATGGTCTTTTGGACACGTTAGGGCATACATGGCTCCTATATTGCATGTTTATTTCTAGGACTGCCAAATTTCGGCGCGCATCTAAGTGGCGATATGATGTATCAATACACTTGATGCCTTTAGGTATACATAATTTGTATTGAAGACTATCTATACTATTAATTGATGAATTGCTTGGTTACCACCAACTTTTGAATTGGGCCGTTGAATGAATCACTTAGTCTGATATGGCTGAATCATCCGATTTGTTTCTCTCTATTTTATATAGGTGGTGCCGATACCTCGTATTGTTTACTTCAGTTGGAGTTATCACATCGAGTTTATTCTGTGTTTCATTCTATGTATTAGAGTCTTTAGGTATGTGTGTGTGAGTTTTGTCCCACATGGGCTATTCATGCTTTGTGAGTCTTTATAATCCTTTAAATACCCTTTAAGGGAAGAATAATATGCACATTCTATTTTCCTCACTATTTCAACTGGGTATCAGAGCAGAAATTTATTCCTCTATGATATTTTTCTCTTGTTCTCGTGAGCGTGCTTCGGCTTCTGCGAGTGTCGTGAAAGAAGCGTTGAGCCCGTTAGGTCATCCAAATGTCGTCGATCGCTGGACTTGTGCTCTTTTGATTCATCGTCAAAGTCATGCACGAGCCCGATTTCGTTCAACGCTCCTCGTCCTAAACGCCTATTCTCTCTCGACGACGACGGGAAGACGCCTCGTCTTGCTCATCGACGACGATCTCATATCACTCCTGCGCGGCTTCCTGCATGTATCTGCTCCTTCTCGACGTCAATTTCCATGCCGATCTTCCTGCGTGTGCTGGACATTGATCTCCCCGTTATCTACCGATCTCCCTGCATGTGCTGGATGTCCTCCTACCTGCCAATCTATCTGTGCTTCATTCTCTATTGTCGCCTCCTCTCCAGTGACCTATGCTACTCCAACATGCTGCAGAATGAGGGAGATCCGGTAGCTTTCTTTGACAACAATCTAGTCCAGATCCAGTTCCCGACGTTGCTTCCCCTTCCAGGATGCCGTCTTCTTGCAGATGATGGATCTTCTTGATGATTTATTTGTCTTTATATTGTCTTCCGCAGTACGTTATATTGTTCCCGTCAAACCGTGAAAAACATATCTAATTACTTGAATAATAATATAGCCCTCTATATAGTAGAGGGTGATACAAGAGGAAAAAACATAATATCAAAATATTTCTAACACTCCCCCTCAAGTTGGGCATGTAATGTTCTTTATGCCCAACTTGCTAATAATAGATGCAAATGTTTTTTCGCTCAATGCCTTGGTGAGAAAATCTGCAAGTTGTCCCTCCGAGCGAACTAAAAGGGTGCATATAATCCCTTTCATAATATTTTCTTTAATGAAGTGTCGGTCAACTTCAACGTGCTTGGTGCGGTCATGCTGGACAGGGTTCTGAGCAATGCTGATTGCAGCCTTGTTGTCACAATACAAGTTTAAGGGGCCGGTTTCCAATAAACTAAGATCATTCAAGAGGTAACGAAGCCACATCCCCTCACATATACCATGAGCCATAACTCTAAACTCAGCCTCCACACTAGAGCGAACCACTACATGTTGTTTCTTGCTTCTTAAAGTGACCAGATTAGCCCCAACAAAAGAACAATATCATGTAGTAGATCTTCTATCACCAACTGATCCGGCCCAGTCTGCATCAGTATATACATCAATTTTTAAGTGATCACTAGGAGAAAATATAATTCTCTACCAGGCGAGGTCTTCAAATACCTCATAATTCTGTGCACAACATCAAGATATCTGACTTTAGGGGATGCATGTATTGACTTACTACTCCTGCATATGAAATGTCAGGACGAGTATGAGATAGGTAGATCAGTTTACCTACCAACTTCTGATAACCAGAAATATCTTCCATTAACTCCTCACCATCACGTCCAAGTTTGTGGTTCACTAAAATAGGAGTATCAGCAGGTTTGTAACCACTCATTCCTGTCTGTTTTAATAAATCATGGACATACTTCCGCTGTGAAATATGAATACCATATTTTGATCTTGCTACCTCAATCCCTAGAAAATATCTCAACTTACCCAAGTCTTTCACTTCAAATTCACTAGCAAGTTTGAGTTTCAGGGCACAAATCTCATCAATGTCATCACCTGTAATAACCATATCATCAACATATACAATCAGGAGGGCCACCTTCATCTCTTTTCGTCTAATAAATAGAGTGTGATCGGCATAACTTTGGGTATAGTCTAATGAGATCATGACTTTGTGAAGTCTCCCAAACCAAGCTCTCGGAGATTGTTTTAACCCATATAGAGCTTTCTTCAATTTACACACTTTCCCTTCAAAGTCGATAGGGACAAGACCCAGAGGCATTGACATATTGACTTCCTCTTCCAACTCACCGTGAAGGAAAGCATCTAGCTGTTGAAGGTCCCACCCTTTACAGGAGGCACATGATAATAGGACCCATATTGTATTCTTTTTTGCCACAGGAGCAGATGTCTCTTGGTAGTCAATACCATGAGTTTAGGTGTGGCCTCTTGTCACCAATCGTGTCTTGAATCTCTCCACAAGACCTCCAGAGTTTTGCTTTACTGTAAAAAGCCATTGACAACCAACTATCTTCTTGCCAGGAGGGAGATCGACCAGGTCCCATGCATGGTTCTTTTCTAAAACATGTTGTTGGCTTAGGGCAACCGTAAAACTTAATTAGAATAATGAGGGGTCCCCTTTATATAAGAGGGGAGAATACATGGATAAAATAAGATAAAAATAAAATAAAATCATAAACCTAACACTCCCCCTCAAGTTGGGCATGTAATATTTTTCATGCCTAACTTGCCACTGAGGGTTACAAACAGTCTTTCACACAGAGCTTTAGTGAGAACATCAGCAAGTTGTCCTTCTGAAGGAACAAAAGGGGTACAAACAATTCCCTTCATAATATTTTCTTTAATGAAATGTCGGTCAACTTCCACGTGCTTGGTGCAATCATGCTGAACCGGATTATGAGCTATGCTGATAGCAACCTTGTTGTCACAATATAGGTTGAAAGGGCCAGATTCTAGTAAGCCCAGATCATTCATGAGTGTACGCAACCACATCCCCTCACATATAACATGAGCCATAACTCTAAACTCAGCTTCAGCACTTGAGCGAGCTACCACATGTTGCTTTTTGCTTCTCCAAGTGACAAAGTTAGAGCCAACAAAGGAACAATAACCAGTGGTGGATCTCCTTTCATCAACTGATCCAGCCCAATCCGCATCAGTATAGACTTCAATTTTTAAGTTATCACTGGGTGAGAATAAGATACCTCTACCAGGAGAGGTCTTCAAATACCTCAAAACACGGTGCGCAACATTGAGATGTCGAATTCTGGGAGAATGCATGTATTGGCTCAGCACTCCTACAACATAAGAGATGTCCGGACGAGTATGTGATAGATAAATCAGCTTCCCAACAAGCTTCTGGAAACTTGAAATATCTTCTACTAGCTCCCCATCATCTCGTCCAAGTTTGTGGTTCACTTCAATAGGAGTATCGGCGGGTTTGCACCCGCTCATTCCTGTCTGTTCTAATAAGTCAAGGACATACTTCCGTTGGGAGATATGAATCCCATGCTTTGACCTTGCTACTTCAATTCCTAGGAAATACCTCAATTTTCCTAGGTCTTTTACTTCGAACTCACTTGCCAGTCTTTGCTTTAGAGATTGAATCTCATCACTATCATCACCTGTGACAACCATATCATCAACGTATACAATCAGAAGAGTCACCTTCATCTCTTTTCGTCTGACAAATAAAGTGTGATCGGCATGGCTTTGAGTATAGCCTAATGAGGTCATGACTTTGTGAAGTCTCCCAAACCAAGCTCTTGGAGATTGTTTTAACCCATAAAGGGCTTTCTTCAGTCTGCAGACCTTCCCTTCTGAGCCAATTGGGGCAAGTCCAGGGGGCATAGACATATATACTTCCTCTTCTAAGTCTCCATGTAGGAAGGCATTCTTCACATCCAGTTGTTGAAGATCCCATCCCTTGCATGCAGCACATGATAACAAAACACGGATAGTATTCATCTTTGCCACCGGAGCAAATGTCTCTTGGTAGTCAATACCTTGAGTTTGAGTGTAGCCTCTTGTCACTAACCGAGCCTTGAACCTTTCAACAATACCGTCGGAGTTTTGTTTCACAGTAAAGATCCATCGGCAACCGACAATCTTCTTTCCAGGAGGGAGATCCACAAGGTCCCACGTATGATTCTTCTCAAGGGCGTGCATTTCCTCCATCATTGCCTTTGCCCATTTTGGGTGTCCAACTGCCTCCTGCCACGTACCCGGAATCGACACAGAGGATAGAGAAGTAACAAAAGCCTTATATGAAGAAGTTAAAGAGTCATATGAAACATAATTGGATAGAGTGTGTTTAGTGGATGAGCGAATACCTTTACGTAGAGCAATAGGTAGCTCCAGGGACGCAGAGGACGAATCCGGCACTGGCTCTGATATTATGGAGAAAGACTGAGTGTTTGGCCTTTTGTTTCTTCTAGTATAGACTTGCAGCTCCTGCTCCTTCTCTTTTGGAATATCCACATTTGGCTCTTTGGGAATATGAGTAGGTGGTGAAGGAGGAACATTGTACGAAGGTGGAATAGGTAAAGGGAGAAGAGGAGTGCTCACTTCCAAGTGTGAGAGCTCCCCCTGAAGTGAGGACTCATAATATGAGGTGGTCTCATGAAAAGTGACATCCATAGAGACAATAAATTTCTTGCTAGGAGGATGATAACACTTATACCCTTTTTGTGTAGGAGAATAGCCAATGAATAGGCAACGGAGAGCACGAGGATCAAGTTTTGTGCGAGCAATGTGATGAATGTGAACAAAGCATACGCAGCCAAACACACGGGGTAGAAGGGTAGTAGGAGGTATTCCCAGTTTGTGTAGAGGTGTACGATTGTCCAGGAGACGAGAAGGCATACGATTAATGAGATATGCAGCAGTGAGAAGAGCGTCCCCCCAATAGTATTTTGGAAGGGACATGGTAAATAACAAGCATCGTGTCACTTCGAGAAGATGACGATTCTTACGTTCAGCAACGCCATTTTGAGCAGGAGAATGGACGCAACTAGTTTGATGAATAATCCCGAGATCACTCAAATAACGTTCAAAATTGGAATCTATGTATTCACGACCATTATCACTGCGGAGAATTTTAATAGTGGCACCAAATTGAGTAGAGATCATTTTATGAAATTGTTGGAAAAGAGGAAACACTTCATTCTTATTCCGCATTAGATAAACCCAAGTAGAGCGAGAGTAACAATCAATAAAAGTTACAAACCAATAACAACCAGAGATAGAGGCTACTGGGCAAGGGCCCCATACATCACTATGAATAGTATGCAAAGGTACAGAGCAAGGCGTAGAGAGATGATTAAAAGAAACACGCTTATGTTTAGCAAGTTCACAAATATCACATGTAAATGTCTTAAACACTGAAGGAGAAAAAACAGGAAATAAGGATTGCATAGTAGTAGTAGATGGGTGGCCTAAGCGACGATGCCAAGTAGACAGCAGCGGGAGCCGATGGGCGTGAAGAGCCTGGTGAACAGCAGAGTCAAACACGTACAGACCATCTCGCATACTACCAGAGCCAATCACCGCCTTCGTCTTCAGGTCCTGAAAGACACAGGAAGAGGGAAAAAAAAGTGACGGAACAATTCATAGAGTTGGTAATATGACTAACAGATAAAAGGTTACGAGTGAAAGAAGGAACATGCAGAGCTGAAGTCAAGGTAAGGGCAGAGCAATGGATGGATCCCATTCCAGCAATTGGAGAGAGGGTCCCATCAACAATGCTCACCTTGTCTCGGCCAGACAAAGGGGAATAGGAAACAAAACCTGACGAAGATCCGGTCATATGGTTAGTAACGCCAGAGTCAATGATCCAATGGGTGGCAGGCGGTACAGTGGCAGCGTGGGCACTTGGACTCCCTGAATGAGCAAAGGATGATGATGGAGTAGGATGAGGCTCAGTAGAAAGGCCCTGCATCATGCGGCGGAGAAGCACCATCTCATCTGTAGAAAAGGACCCGGTTAACGAAGTGATCTCAGAGCTGTGGACACCAGATGTACTGTCATCAAGAAACTCAGTCAGGTGTGCAGAGCGGGGGGAAATGAAGTTGGATCGGCCACGACCACGTCCGCCGCCACGGCCACCCCGAGGAGTAGGACCACCTCGTGGTTGAGGAAACCCGTGCAATTTGAAGCAAGTGTCACGAGTATGTCGACTCCGACCACAGTAGTCACACATCAGATGGTCTTTGTCAGTGGGCTTTGGCTTAAAATCCCGAGCATTGGTGATCCCTGAATGAGAAGTGAGAAGGGCAGAACCACTGGAAATGGCCTATGAGCTCCAAGACTGACGACGATCATATTCCTGCTGAACAATGCTATAGGTCTCAGCCAATGACGGGACCGGGGAACGGCCAAGGATCTGAACAATGATCTGATCAAACTCTCGGTGTAAACCATGGAGAAACTCGAACACCCGGTTCCGATCTTCATGAGCGCGCACAAGGAGGGCATCAGCAGAACAGACAAGTTCAAGGGACACAAAATGATCATACTCCTGATATAATTGGGTAAACTCCAAAAAATAGGCTGATGGAGGTCGATCACCCCGTCGAAGGAGAAAAATCTTCCGGCGAAGCTGAAATATCTGAGCTGTGTTCCCTTTCTGAGAATATGTGGATTCAGCCCGCTTCCAAATGTCAGCAGCAGAATCTAAAAAGAGATAATTCCGCGCAATAGACTCTTGCATGGAGTTGATCAGCCATGACATAACCAAGGAATTTTCCGATTCCCATTTTGCCCAGGTGGAGTCAGACTCTTCTGGTGCCGTAATGTCCCCAGTGACATAGCCATACAACCGGCGACTCTTAAGAACCAAGGCGATAGATCGAGACCATGGTAGATAATTGGTAGCATCAAGGCGGATAGAGGTAATTTGTGAGGTCAGATGATCGTGTCCAACCCGGGTAGATCCAGCAGGTTGCGAGCCATCACTAGAAGTTACCACCTCCGACATGATAACAAAACTGAGAACTAGAATCAGATACAAAAAAAATCTGAAAAGAAATTAGTCCGATCGAACGGTGGACGGAGCGGCGGCCATCCACCGAGCCCGATCGGCACGGACGGACCGATCGGCGGCACTAGCGTCAAAACTGCCGGAAGGAAAGGAGAGAAGAGGGAGAGAGAGAGAGAGAGAGGGCGGCCGGTGAAGGAGAACGGGAAGACGCACAGGAGGAGCGGCGGGATGAGGGTTTTTTCAGCCCTCTGATACCATGTTGGCTTAGGGCAACCGTAAAACTTAATTAGAATAATGAGGGGTCCCCTTTATATAAGAGGGGAGAATACATGGATAAAATAAGATAAAAATAAAATAAAATCATAAACCTAACACATGTATTTCCTCCATCATCGCCTTTGTCCATTTTAGGTGAGCAAGTGCCTCCTGCCATGTACCGGGAACAAACACAGAGGAAAGAGAAGCGACGAAGGCTTTATGGGAGGAGGTTAAAGAGGCATATGACACATAGTTAGATAACGAATGTTGAGTGGATGAGCGTATTCTTTTTCGGAGGGCAATAGGTAACTCCAGGGGTGCTGTTGACGAATCAGGTGGTGGCTCTGATATTATGGGATGCGATTAAGTGTTTGATCCTTTGTTTCTCCGAGTGTACACTTGCATCTCCTTTTCTTTGGGGATATCTCCGAGTGTACACTTGCATCTCCTTTTCTTTGGGGATATCTTTGAGAATATCCGCACTCTCCCCCTGAGTGATAATGTATAGAGGAGGAATAGGAAAAAGAAGAGTAGGAACACTCACTTCCAAGTGTGAAGACTCCCCTTGAAGTGAGGACTCATAATAGGAGTTAATTTCATGAAAAGTGACATCCACAGAGACAAAGATTTTCCTGCTAGGAGGATGATAACATTTGTACCCTTTCTGTGTAGGGGAATAACCAATGAACACAACGAAGGGCACGTGGATCAAGTTTTGTTCGATTAATGTTATGAATGTGAATAAAACATAAACATCCAAACACATGGGGTAAAAGAGTAGTGTGAGGGATACCTAAAGTATGAAGAGGAATGCGATTGCCCAGATGACGGGACATCATACGATTGATGAGGTAATCCACAGTAAGAAGAGCATCACCCCAATAGTATTTTGGAAGAGACATCGTAAATAACAAGCATCGTGTCACTTCAAGAAGATGATGATTTTTTCGTTCAAGAACATTATTTTGTGCAGGAGAATGTACACAAGTGGTTTGATGAACGATACCATGATCACTTAAATAGTTTTCAAATTTGGTATCCATATATTCACGACCATTATCACTGCGAAGAGTTTTAATGGTTACATCAAATTGAGTAGAAATCATTTTATGAAATTTTTGGAAAACAGGGAACACTTCGCTTTTACTCTGCATCAAATAAACTCACGTAGTGCGAGAAAAACAATCAATGAAAGTAATAAACCAATGATAACTAGTGATCGAAGCAACAGGGCAAGGGCCCATACATCACTATGAATAGTATGAAAAGGTACAACAAAAGGCTTGGACATGTGATTTAAAGAGACACACTTATGTTTAGCAACTTCACAAACATCACACATAAAAGTTTTAAACACAAAAGATGAAAAATTGGGAAATAACGACTGCATAGTAGTAATAGAGGGATGACCCAAGCGACGATGCCAGGTAGCCAACAGAGGAAGCTGGTGATCATGAAAGGCCTGAGGAACAACATCATCAAACATGTACAATCCATCGCGCATCCTACCAGAGCCAATCATCTTCTTCGTCTGCAAGTCCTGAAAGACACAGTAAGAAGGAAAGAAAGTGACGGAGCAGTTCATGGAGTTTGTAATGTGACTAACAGATAAGATGTTGCGAGTAAAAGAAGGGACGTAAAGGGCAGAAGCCAAGGTAAGAGAAGAGCAATTGATAGAACTTTTTCCTACAATAGAGGAAAGGGTTCCATCAGCAGAACTCACCTTGTCTCTGCCAGACAATGGTGAATAGGAAACAAAACTTGACGATGACCCAGTCATATGGTTTGTGGCTCCAGAATCAATGATCGAATGAGTGGCAGAAGGTACAATAACAGAGTGAGCCTTGGAGTACCTGAATGAGCAAATGACGAGGATGGACCAAAAGTGGGTTCCGAGGATAACCCCTGCATCATGCGACGAAGGGTCATCATCTCATCAGTAGAAAAGGTCCCAGGTAGAGACAGAGGCTCAGAGATCTTGCTACTAGAGGTACTATCATCAATGAACTCAGTCAGGTGAGCAGAGCGAGGAGAGATAAAATTGGAGTGACCACGACCACGTCCACCACGGCCCCCACGAGGGACCATTCCACCTCTTGATGGAGGGAGCCCATGTAATTTGAAGCAAGTGTCGCGAGTATGCTCAACCCGGGTAGATCCAACGGGTTGTGAGACGTCACGAGAATCAACCACGTCAGACATAATGAAATCAGAGAACAAAGAAACGCCGAAGAATTTCGGATTTGGTCAAAAAACAGACACCGTAAGATCGCCGGAAAAGGGCCTTTGCTGGAAAATATGCCGGACACCACCAATTGGACCGTCCAGGATCCTAGAGCAATAAATCCTTGAGTGCTGAAGTCAAAGAATGCCTGAAGGAGTAGGTAGAGCCCTTTTCATAGGTGAAAGCAAATGGAGAGGTAGAACCCTAGATCAACGATATAGGGAGATCTAGTGGATCGATTACTTGATCCCCCTAGTATGAGGTAGAGGAGGGGAAAATGAAACTTTTTTGGAAAAAACGGGGCACATCAGGCGGTTGCCGGAGGAGCAACCATCCGGCCAAGCCGATCGTCCCTTGCGCCGATCAACACACTACTGTACAATCAGCGCCTGTAGGAGGGAAAGGTTTGCGGTGGAGGGAGAGAAGAGAGGTGGTAGGCCGATGATGGGGCTGTGGGGCTGCAGGTTCGATCGGAGGCGAATCGAGAACGACGGGCGAGTGGCTAGGGCGAACGACGGGCGAGTGGCTAGGGCGAACGACGGGCTTCCTCTAATACCATGTCAAACCGTGAAAAACATTTTAATTACTTGGATAATATAATGGTATAGCCCTCTATATATAGTAGATGGTGATACAAGAGAACAAAAACAAAATATCAAAATATTTCTTATAGTTCCTGTCCGTGTCATCCAAATGTTAGTTTTGTGTGTGTTTCCTTATGCATAAATGCACACGTGTCCTACGTGTGGGAGAGTGTTAGAGATGAAGGCGACTCGTACCCCAACTACGGTTGACCCCACATAGTGGAATTCGTCCGAGTGGACCCCCACATGTTGGATATTCATCACTGCGGTGGTATTTCCCGACTCCCGCCTTAGTCTCACATAACCCACTAGGCTTTCTGTCTATGTGATGTTAGATATAGCTCATTTCATCTCCCGTAATTTCTCATTTTGATAGTTACATGTGCTCCGGTACATACTTTCTATGTGAATGTCTCGTTATGTGTTTAATTGTTCACACTCGACCGCACATCATCCGTTACTGTGTTTCTTCTACAGGTTTTTTCGAGTGTAGATGATGTTGCCATATCACCACATGTTTGCGATATTGACTGATGGAATCGTGTGTGTATTGCTCGAGTGTTTTGTGCGCTCATGTCATCGCACCCCGAGCTACCATCGATATTCATCCTTTCTCATCTATATCTCCATTACCTTTATCAACATATGACATTTCCAAGTTGTGGGTTTTACCCTCCTGGCTCCAGCTTAAAGGTGAGTGTTGGAGTTATCACATCGAGTTTATTATGTATTTCAGTCTATGTATTAAAGTCTTTAGGTATGTGTGCATGAGTGTCACGACCCATCTCGACAAGAGTCAGAGTGGGCTTCGGGGCGGGCCGTGATGCCACAGGCATGGGCGAAAAGAAATCCATGCCTGCTAAGGCGGAAGCAGAAGTACTACAAATAGTTTTAAAAACAATTACTTTTGATTAAAACAGGTTGATTTATTGCGGAAGCTTTAAAACATGATAATTTGAAACAGGTGCACATGCATTTTAGTAAGAGCTCAAGATACAAGTTTTGAAACAGATTTTTGTGTAGTGTTCATCGCAGATAAATGAGCATGCAAAACATGATAAATTCTAGTACATATAATATTTAGCCCAGCAGTTGTCCATGAAACAAGAGAAAATGGTTGATCGTAATTACTACATAACAGAAATATCCGACAGTAAAAGAAATGAAACATAAACATAAAACCTGAAACTTGACGCAGATCGGCCTCAGAGAGCAGGCGGCGCGGGCACGAACACTAAGGCAAATCCAAAACAAGGAGGAAAAGCCTCAGAACATTGAAATAAACAGGAGTAAAGCTAAATAAAAATACAAGCAGGAGAAAACAGAATATTTGTTTACCGATTTTCATGAAGCAGAGCTAACAAGACAGACAAGCAAGTGAGACAAGCAGAAATATCCAGAATTATTAGACTACTCCGAAGCATAGCCTAAACATTTATTTTGCAATGACATAAGCTGTAATCGTTGAAATGCGTGGGTGTTTATAGTGGGTGCGCATGGTTCACACTCAAGTCCAAGTGTAAGGCTTACTAGAATAAGAGTATTTCCTGCTTACCGTGACCATGCAAACAAGATGATGCACCACCTAAACCCTAGTTTTCAAGATTTGCTTATGACACTCAGGACCTAAGTGATTCATGTAATAACATAAGTTGTAACACGTGAAAGTGTAGGTGTTTTTGTTTGACGCACAGGATTCACGATTCAGACAAATTCAAGTACGGATTCAGGAGATTCATAAATTTATGCTCGCTATGACCGGTCCTTTGTTCCCATTAGGGATTCAAGAGGGAACCCAAGTCAATGAGTTGCTTCAGTTAAACCCTACCTTTCAATGTTTACTTGTGTTATTAATGATTTAGCGCAGGATTTCGTGGATTCTATCATATCAAGACATGTAGCCAAGATACTGATTCAGATATACAAGGGTATATTTTACAAACGTGAAACGGGAGGAATCAAGTTATAGAACGTTATTTAACCAAGTCTTGGAACCAGACAGGCATAAGAAACAAGATTCGATGACTCAGAGAACTCGGTAGAGAGTTTTGAAACTTGCGGATTCAAGTATTCACGAGTAATAAGATTACTATACAACATTTTCTAGGATATTCAGTATTCCTTTAGCTTACGTCATTTCCAAGATACGAATATCCTCTAAGTAATCATGTGTACGAGTCGAAGATTTTTATATCAATCACAATTCATCTAGTTGCTAGCAGGAATCTTAACATTTATTATTGTATCAATTAATGTTCCTGCTCGAAAAGATCTACTAGTCCTCCAATAAAAATCATCATTCCACATTTCAAATTCGTGTTATCCCAAACGCGTGAAACCTCAAACTACTATCAAGTCAATTCAAGCAATGAAAAACTGAACTTATTTGGTGAAACGTGTATTCAAGGGTGAAACATAAAATCATAAGAACAGGACATGCTAAATAAAATTCAATGTTTGCAAGAGAGAGGGATCTCTACTTGCCTTAAATAAGGCTGAAGCTGACGGCGGCGGCTAAGCGGCGCAAGCAAAATTAGAAATCATAATTCGAACCTGTTTAAGAACGATGAAATTGACATAGCATAATTCACTACGCTAACACGAGCATTTTACGATGCGGAAAATAAACAAAGAGGGTTTAGCGGATTTTACCTCCCTCAAAAGTGAGGGGAGAAGAGATTCCACGCGGAGACAGAGGCTACTACGAGCAAATCGGAGATTTGATGGCGCTTAGGCGACGGAAACCCTAAATCGGAAGGGTCATCAAGAGATTCCGCCAATTGGAGCGACGAACGGTACCGGGGGCACGAATACCAAAGGATTTGGCGATTACGAGCGGGCAAAACCTTGAATCAACAGAAAATCCGTAATTTGGAGTGCACAATTTGCAAAGTAATTCAAGAACAATTTGAACAAAGGCGGAAAGGAGGAGTTCTTTACCCGAGGAAACCAAAATCTGAGCCCAAGGAGGAGAGGGGAGGAAACCCTAGACGTTCCTCACGCAAAAGCTTGGCCCAAACGGAGAGGAAGGGGTTGCCGGAGGGAGAGGAGGCAGCTGCCGGCCTTGGGGGGAGGGTAGAAGAAGGAGCCTTGCTGCAGCCGGTCCTTTGGAGGAGATCGGATGACCTCCAGGAATGGAGAGGAGGGAGACGACCCAAGCAGGGGTTGCTGGCTTGGGGAGGAGAAAGAGCCGGAGGAGGCGGCTGCTGAAGGAGGAGCGGCAGGCGGCGGCTGAAGGAGGAGCGGCAGGCGGCGTCGGCTCTGCGCGCGGGTGACGGGATCGGCACAGGAGACGGGATCGGGAGATACGTGCGGGATTAAACCGGGGGGGGGGGGGGGGGGGGGGGGCTCGGCTGGGAATTTAACAGAGGGGGAGGTTGGGGTGCGGATAGCATCTTTTATATCCAATTAACTTATTTTAGGGTTGTTACAATCTCCCCTACTTAGGAAGTTTCGTCCCGAAACTTTCTGAGGATTCCCTGAATGGGACCTATCATGGCGAAGATTCAGATGCCATTTATTCCAAACAAGATTTGCAGATCAAGACATGGAAGCTAACTATGAATATGTTGAAACAGAAAGGAAAACAAGCGCGGAGACTTACCAAGATCAAGAGAAGATTTACGGATAATTGCTTCGCATAACAGATTCAAGTTCTCGAGAGAATTATTCAAACTTTTCATGCATTCAAAACACAGTTATCATAAGGATGATTTTCTTTTCGAAGCTTGCGTACTTGATACTCTACGATCTTAGCGGGTATGGCTAGATACGAAGGATTAGATTCAGGGAACACCGGAATTGCTTCACTCAGCTCGGAATTGAGGGATAAGACTCAAAAATTTGAGAGCGAACAATCTTTGCACGAAGGGGTAACTTGCTATGTTGACGCTTAAGAGCTATCTAGAAGGGGATACTGGAGAATCAGATGAGATCGATAGACAAGCAGAACAAGAAGCAACGATTACGAATATCGGGATTTTGAAACTAGAGATTCTAATACATTTCATACCGTCAGATACATTAATCATGTAATAATTACAACATTTTCATTGGACAACTCTAGGCAATGATCATGCGAGTGCAAAAATTGAAATCATGTGCGATGTCAAGCAAGTAGAAAAACCATGCGTGTGCAATCATTATTGTTGTTTTTGGCTTCACACTTGTGCAATGATTTATGATATGAATGCAAATGAATGAATACACATGCCATGTTAAGCGCCCATATCACTTAACATGTCATGCATATTAAGACTCTAATGCCAACGCACTTGAAAATATTAAACTGCCCATAACCATTTAATATTCGCAAGCGGTGTATATCCTAGTGGAATTCATATGCACAAAAATGCTAAGTTTGCCCATAACCCCTTAACATTCGTGTGCATACTACTCATGCTTATGAGTGAGTGTGTGCGTGTTTCAGCCGCGAACAACAGATAATGACAAGGTGCGTGAAAAAATGATGCATGTATAAATATTTATAAAATAAGATTCAAAATATTTGATAATTGCAATATACTTTATCTTTAGAAACAAACCTGGCTTTGATACCAACTGTCAAGACCCGTCTCGACAAGAGTCAGAGTGCGCTTCGGGGCGGGCCGTGATGCCACATGCATGGGCGAAAAGAAATCCATGTCTGCTAAGGCGGAAGCAGAAGTACTACAAATAGTTTTAAAAACAATTACTTTTGATTAAAACAGGTTGATTTATTGCGGAAGCTTTAAAACATGATAATTTGAAACAGGTGCACATGCATTTTAGTAAGAGCTCAAGATACAAGTTTTGAAACAGATTTTTGTGCAGTGTTCATCGCAGATAAATGAGCATGCAAAACATGATAAATTCTAGTACATATAATATTTAGCCTAGCAGTTGTCCATGAAACAAGAGAAAATGGCTGATCGTAATTACTACATAATAGAAATATCCGACAGTAAAAGAAATGAAACATAAACATAAAACCTGAAACTTGACGCAGATCGGCCTCAGAGAGCAGGCGGCGCGGGCACGAACACTAAGGCAAATCCAAAACAAGGAGGAAAAGCCTCAGAACATTGAAATAAACAGGAGTAAAGCTAAATAAAAATACGAGCAGGAGAAAACAGAATATTTGTTTACCGATTTTCATGAAGCAGACCTAACAAGACAGACAAGCAAGTGAGACAAGCAGAAATATCCAGAATTATTAGACTACTCCAAAGCATAGCCTAAACATTTATTTTGCAATGACATAAGCTGTAATCGTTGAAAGGCGTATGTGTTTATAGTGGGTGCGCATGGTTCACACTCAAGTCCAAGTGTAAGGCTTACTAGAATAAGAGTATTTCCTGCTTACCGTGACCATGCAAACAAGATGATGCACCACCTAAACCCTAGTTTTCAATATTTGCTTATGACACTCAGGACCTAAGTGATTCATGTAATAACATAAGTTGTAACACGTGAAAGTGTAGGTGTTTTTGTTTGACGCGCAGGATTCATGATTCAGACAGATTCAAGTACGGATTCAGGAGATTCAGAAATTTATGCTCGCTATGACCGGTCCTTTGTTCCCATTAGGGATTCAAGAGGGAACCCAAGTCAAGGAGTTGCGTCAGTTAAACCCTACCTTTCAATGTTTACTTGTGTTATTAATGATTTAGCGTAGGATTTTGTGGATTCTATCATATCAAAACATGTAGCCAAGATACTGATTCAGATATACAAGGGTATATTTTACAAACGTGAAACAGGAGGAATCAAGTTATAGAACGTTATTTAACTAAGTCTTGGAACCAGACAGGCATAAGAAACAAGATTCGATGACTCAGAGAACTCGGTAGAGAGTTTTGAAACTTGCGGATTCAAGTATTCACGAGTAATAAGATTACTATACAACATTTTCTAGGATATTCAGTATTCTTTTAGCTTACGTCATTTCCAAGACACGAATATCCTCTAAGTAATCATGTGTACGAGTCGAATATTTTTATATCAATCACAATTCATCTAGTTGCTAGCAGGAATCTTAACATTTATTATTATATCAATTAATGTTCCTGCTCGAAAAGATCTGCTAGTCCTCCAATAAAAATCATCATTCCACATTTCAAATTCGTGTTATCCCAAACGCGTGAAACCTCAAACTACTATCAAGTCAATTCAAGCAATGAAAAACTGAACTTATTTGGTGAAACGTGTATTCAAGGGTGAAACATAAAATCATAAGAACATGACATGCTAAATAAAATTCAATGTTTGCAAGAGAGAGGGATCTCTGCTTGCCTTAAATAAGGCTGAAGCTGACGGCGGCGGCTAAGCGGCGCAAGCAAAAGTAGAAATCATAATTCGAACCTGTTTAAGAACGATGAAATTGACATAGCATAATTCACTACGCTAACACGAGCATTTTACGATGCGGAAAATAAACAAAGAGGGTTTAGCGGATTTTACCTCCCTCAAAAGTGAGGGGAGAAGAGATTCCACGCGGAGACGGAGGCTACTACGAGCAAATCAGAGATTTGGCGACGCTTAGGCGACGGAAACCCTAAATCGGAAGGGTCATCAAGAGATTCCGCCAATTGGAGCGACGAACGGCACCGGGGGCACGAATACCAAAGGATTTGGCGATTACGAGCGGGCAAAACCTTGAATCAACAGAAAATCCGTAATTTGGAGTGCACAATTTGCAAAATAATTCAAGAACAATTTGAACAAAGGCGGAAAGGAGGAGTTCCTTACCCGAGGAAACCAAAATCTGAGCCCAAGGAGGAGAGGGGAGGAAACCTTAGACGTTCCTCACGCAAAAGCTTGGCCCAAACGGAGAGGAAGGGGTTGCCGGAGGGAGATGAGGCAGCTGCCGGCCTTGTGGGGAGGGGAGAAGAAGGAGCCTTGCTGCAGCCGGCCCTTTGGAGGAGATCGGATGACCTCCAGGAATGGAGAGGAGGGAGACGACCCAAGCAGGGGTTGCTGGCTTGGGGAGGAGAAAGAGCCGGAGGAGGCGGCGGCTGAAGGAGGAGCGGCAGGCGGCGGCTGAAGGAGGAGCGCCAGGCGGCGTCGGCTCTGCGCGCGGGTGACGGGATCGGCACAGGAGACGGGATCGGGAGATGCGTGCGGGAACCCTAGCGCGTGCGGGATTAAACGGGGGGGGGGGGGGGGGGGGGCTCGGCTGGGAATTTAACAGAGGGGGAGGTTGGGGTGCGGATAACATCTTTTATATCCAATTAACTTATTTTAGGGTTGTTACAATGAGTTTAGTCCCATATGGGCTATTTATGTTTTGTGAGTCTTTGTAATCCTTTAAATACCCCTTTAAGAGAAGAATAATTTGCACCTTTTATTTTCCTCTCAGTATTTCAACAACTTCGATTCCCTCAGGTTCTGATTTCGAAAATTAAAGATGAATCACTCTGTATTGAACCGGTGATACCGATATATTGTATTGCCTATTTGATAGCTTCATGATTTCTTTTCATTGGTTGACCAAAGCCCGCTAGGTTGAATCATTGAGTTCGTTGTAAATGTTTTCTACAACGATTCACCTGCATATTAGGAACATTAATACACCCATCAAATTCAATCATTGATTGTTATTCATCAAACTAAGGACACCAATACTTGCACCTCCATAAAATCCATCCCTAGGTTGCATCAACTCCAATCCCGATAAGCTCGATGACTCAACTGCCCTTGCCACTGCATCATCAGTGCTCATAGAAATCACACCCCGTTTAGCCAATGTTCATGAGAGGGACAACAATTAATAGAGTCTATTAAAGAATTAGGGAACATGGAATCATGAGGGACAACAATTAATAGAGTCTATTAAAGAATTTTGGAACATGGAAGTCTCGTTTCAAGTAGGGGGAAGGTAGTTATAGGGAATGAAGGGGGTGATTATTGGATTGAACGGTGATAATGTGTGGTTTTTGTGACTGGAGGGCAGTTAGGCTGATAATTAGTAATGAGAACTGAAATTAAAAGGTGGTTATGTGAGAATTTTTGTGGTTGGAGGATGAAGTGGGGACTATCGACGGTAATGTTAAGGGTGGCTGTGGGTTGTATGTGGTGGTGACCGACCAAATGATGGTGGTATGGGTTCTAGGATTCAAAACCTAGATTTTATTGCTTCAGCGCTGTGGAGAGATTGCGAGAACCTGAAAATTTTGTCCAAATTCTGCAATGTCTGAAAATCCGTCCTTAGACGGATATTTATAAACTTAGAACCCACTACGAACGACCAAGATCGCCTGGAACACCAAACCACTAAATTGTTATGGGCTCGTCGGCGATGACAGAGACGGAGGAAACCATTTACATGCAACAACCTCCTGTCTTTGAGTGACTGGGGGAGTCTCTAGTCTATATATTAAAGAAGTCCATTTATTGTCTGAAACAATCTCCATGCGCATGGTTTGGTAAATTTATTATTGTGTTACACCAAATTGGCTTTGTTAGAAGTAACTCTGATACATCTCTATCCATTCATAAAAGATCTCAAGGGTTTATCATCGTCCTTATTTATGTGGATGACATCCTCATTACCGGAGACTATATTACAAGTATATCCAAGTTCAAAACTTATCTATCATCAAAATTTCATACAAAGGATCATGTACATTTCCACTATTTCTTTGGGATTGAAGTACTAAGAAACCATGAGTATTTACAATTACCTCAGAGAAAGTACACCCTTGATCTTCTAGCCGAAAAATGCAATCTCGGAGGCAAACCTGTAGATACACCAATGGACTCTAACATCAAACTTTATCATCTAGAATCTTCTACGGATCCACATCTATCTGATCCAAGCCAGTATAGATGACTTATCGGGAAACTCATTTTCTCACTGCCACTCGACCTGATATAACATTCACGGTCAACACTGCGAGTTAATACATGCAAACTCCTTTGTCCTCTAACATGAATGTTGTACGCATAATTTTACGTTACCTAAAAGGAACTCCTCGACAAGGATTTCTTTATAAACCATCATCACAATTGTCGCTTACAGCCTTTACAGATGCAAACTTTGCTAGATCGATTGATGATCGAAGATATACGAGTGGTTACATGATATTCTTGGGGAGTTGGGGGATAATCCTATAACCCGACATAGTAAGAAATAAAAAGTTGTCACCCATTTCTCTGTTGAAGCTGAATATATAACCATATCACATGCCATCTCTGAGCTGGTATGGCTCAACTCTCTCCTTAAGGAACTGATAATTCAGATAACACAAACTACTCTCTACCGCGACAACAAGGTTATTCACATTGTTGACAACCTAGTCTTCCATGAAAAGATGAAACATATTGAAATTGACTGTCACTTCATTAGAGACAAAGTAAAAGAACAAAAGATGCTTCTACAACGTGTACCATCCACAAAACAAATCACAGACATCCTTACGAGGCCTTTTCACCGAAGTCCTTATTGTGCAGAGCTACCAATATCTCATAACAAAAACAAGAGAATAAACTTCTTGTATACCATTCCTCTAGCCCAAGGGGCTTTAAATAGACTTATAAGGGCATACACGTAATTAAGGCACATAAACATAAATAAGTTATAACACTTGGACTTACTTAAAATACGAAATAAACGACAATCAACAATAAAACATAATGAAAGACGACAATAAAATCCTAAAGACAAGAACACAATAACTGGGCATGAAGCCCATAACATCTCGCCCGTCTTTCAAATCGAGTTTTTCCTCAAGCTCGAACGAGGCTTGCACGGCTTGATCATCTGACTCCTTAATTTTGTGTCTGAACACTTCCTCGTAGCGCATCGCTGTAGAGGATACTGCATCGAGCGATAGACCGTCATCGTGCTCACATATGTCATGAAAGGTTGTAGGGATCTGGTGTGGCGAGGGCGCTTGCTAAGGAAAGACTGTCATGCATAATGGTCGGAGGCGGGGCAAGTGTGCCTAGTGGTGGAGGATAGTCAAGGGTGACGAAGAACCTTGCTGAATGTGAATCCTGACGATCAAAAATGACGGCGCCGTCTGGGGGTGGTCATCGGAAGGAATGGCTCCAGAGGGGCTTGCAGAACAGATGACTAGAGCGGAGGGCGCTAGATTGAGTCGGAAGAGTCTGGGGGCGGAGCAGAGGCTATCAGGAAGGTGACGGGATCCACAGGGCCCCGTAATGTGCTCGGTATCTTGGTTGCTGAAGACATACTATTGTCGCTGGGCGCATTCGTCTCGATTGGCAGTTGTTGCATCGTGCCTTCCCGTCGTGGTGCGGCCTTAAGGTGTTCCCCATACATCTCTAAAATCTCAATTATGCGTGCACCAAGAATTTGGAAGCTGGTGTTGACATCCATGTTACAATTATAATGAATTAATAATTAATTAATTAATTAATCAAGTAATTGGTTAATCAATTAAGAATAAATTCATGGATGGGTTTGGAAGCAACTCTCTAACAAGAATGCACATGACTCTACTCCCAAAATAATAAAGTAGCATGACTGGATAAGTGCTCATGCTGTGGCTGCGAGCTCGAAAAAAAGCAGAGAACAGTGTGCAGCTCGGGGAATGGAAGGCGTGGGTGGCGGCGCGATGAAGCGGCTGGAGCGGCGACGAAAGCACTAGTTGGACCGGACTGCGGAAAGATGGTGTGGGTGACATCCCGCCGAGGGCATCGACTGCGAGCACTGAGGTCGTGGTGCGCAGCTGAGGATTTCGACAAGCGCAAGGCTTATGGATGAAGTGATCGATGTGGGCTGGAGCCTGTGATCCATACGAAAGAAGTCCAATTGGAAGAGCGACAAAGCTCGAAGAAGATTGATCGCCTGTCGAAAGAATGATCGAGTACTGGGAGAGATGGTGTCGGAGGGGTCGAGGCGTCCAGGTTGATGCTGCGCACAAAGACGTCCGTGAGACTGGAAGACAAGCAAGGGGGTTCGCCGACTAAATGTCGATTTGAACAGAGAGCGGGTTTGGAGGCTTGAATCTACTGGATCGTGCACGAAAGATAAGAGGATGAACCTATCTTTGATACCAAGTTGTTATGGGTTCGTCGGAGGGTAGCCAGAGAAGGGGATGACGGAGGTGGAGGATACTGTGGAGCCGAAACTGCGACTGCCTAGGTTGGGTGTGCTCGGAGAGAGCTATCAATATCTCATAACAAAGATAAGAGAATAGAGTTAACTTCTTGCATACCATTCCACTAGCCCAAGGGGATTTAAATAGACTTACAAGGGAATAAACGTAATTAACAGACATAAACGTAAACAAGTCTTAACACTTGGACTTACTTAAAATACGACATAAACAACAATCAACAATAAACCTAATGAAAGACGACATAATTAAACCCTAAAAACAACAACATAATAACTGGGCACAAAGCTCATATCATAAATTTATATGAAATAAAAATATAAAAATAAATAAAAACATGCCAACATCGCTTTTAATGCGAGTATCAGCTCGGATCGTCTATTTGATGATCCTATCTCCACCCCCTGCATATGTAGACTCGTGTGGGCTCTAATGAGTGTTGGCCCACCCTCAATTCGTGATCCCCATAAATTCCCCTTAGCTTCAGAGCATGCATGAATATGTTCATACTCTCCATGAAGCCCATGGGTAAGTAAATTGAGCTCCTATGGCGCCATCCAAGTATCATCAATAGTGGGTCGCTCCCTCCAATGAACCGGGTATCATACTGTGGAGCCATATGTGGTCACTGAAATGCCTTGACTCACAATGTCTGTTATGCTCTCGGTAGAATAGTGTATGCTCTCATGTGTCGAAGTAGGAACTGGTGCAGAAGTAGGAGCTGGTGAAGCTACTGCTGGGTAGTAGGCTGAGGCTAACTAAGACGGAGTGTCTAACATAGAAGGTGGGTTGAGGCTCAGGGGTAGTATCAGAGAATAAACTCAAATACTCGTGATGCTCATAAGGTGAAGTCAAATCCTTAATGTTGAATATATGATGAAGTCTCGCACTCTTAGGGATATTTGTAAACATCCAACCTAATTCTTCGTACTATAGTATAGAGACTCATTTACCTGATATTTAACTGTTGCTGCTCCAAGAGAGAACTTCTCAGTTTTAATTCTAACAATCACTTGCTCGTCTTCTCTAATACTCTACTCTCTCTTGTGAATGTCTTTGTAAATTTTATATATTCATTACTTGTTACAATTTTACGAACAAATTCATGAAGTTCATGCAAATAATACAAAGCATACTAGAAATGTGAATGATACATCACATGTGAGTTATGCAAAAAAATGTAAATAGTCATGTAAATGATGTGAATGATACATCACATGCGAGTAAGATGATCACTCAAATAATCACCAATGAGATTGACAATTAGATGTGATAGTATAATATGTTGATTGTCTCCTAGAGTGCTAGTAATGATAGAATAGGCCTCAAGCCATCAAAAGGACTCTCAACCTCAACATACTTACTAATGATGTATATGTCCCGAATGAGTGATGACTTATCATGAAGCTCTCTAGGTGGAGTGTAAAAACAATCGTCGAGATGCGACGAACACTCGTATGGTATCAACACTAAAGCATGAGCCCATGACGTACCAAATGTCTCTGAAGGGATGTGACTCGTTAAGAGGTTCACCATGCGTTCTACATGAATTTTTTATCGAAGAATACAATCACCTCAGAGAATATCTGAAACATCGACGCTAGGGTATCACTCTAGAATGCATTGGATGTCTCCACGAAAGGAAAACACATCAGGTGGCTCATCGGAAATGGTATAATAAAATTTATCGCAAATACGGCGATTACCAGAATAGGTTTCCAAAGCATCAGAAGTTCCCTCAAGTGTAAGAGGAGTAATCACTAAGTACACAACACTAGGCTCGAGAGCCTCACGGGTGGAATGTCTCAGAGATATAACTTGAAGAAACTTTATGATCTTGTGCTCGTAAATGAATCGATCATCAAATCTTATCGAGGGGCGAAGGCTCATCACAGGCCTCATCAGGTGGTCATTAAAGTATTCATCAATAGTGAGATGATCCGTCAAATAAGTATCGTCAGTGGCGGTAGTGTACTCAAGAAGTGGGCGATGTAACTACTATTAGGTCTATGCAGCGAGTGAGGAAAGGATAAGACACATTAGGGTCATTAGGCCCATACTCACTTTCTCAGGGTGGACTCCTTACAAAGCATTGGGTTTTGAAAGGGGTGGTTTGAGTTTGACTCAAACTCCCATGCTGTATCATGTCGAAGCTCGTGTTTTTGCTATTTATATTAGCTTTCATGTGCTTTAAGTCATTCCTAATGTGATTTAACTACGTGTCCATACAGTCAAATCGATCTAACATAATTTTATGTATGTCCGCAATCGACATCTCTGTGTTAGTGACACTCTTAAGGTGGTGACCTCTATGAGTCATGATAAATATTCGTCTGTGTCGAAGAATTAACTCGATCTCTATTAATAGAGGGTTATGGATGACCATAATAGTACAACGACCTCTTTGGAGAAGCTCTCTGAGGTTGAACGTAATGAGACTCTGGATCCTCAAATAGAGGAGATGAATAATAATGATCCCATTTGTGATAGTACGCGAGTCTCCCATGATGAGTTCCATGGGGTAGAGCATAAATATAGACTCCTGATCCTCGAATGGAGGAGATGAGTAACGCCGATTACTATGATATGCCGTGGATAATCTGTAGATTCTAGTCCCGCGTATCCTAAACTAAGCTCGAACCTAGGGCTTAGATACCAATCTGACGCAGGACAATTGAAACGAATGTGTGCGTAGTTCCCTATGGAACTCTAATGAGTGAGTGCTTGTGGAGTATCGTAGGAATCTATGAATGATTCCATGCACATACGACTGTCCAAATTTTAATTACAATAAATTCTGAAAGTAATATTAGAATCCACAAACATTCACACTTGAGATTGGACGTTAAAACACAAGCAAAATCTAAGGCTCCGTTTGTTTGGAAGGAATTGAGAGATATGAATTGGAATTGACTCGATTTCAATTCCTGTAGGAATTAGAGTTGAGACAATTCCAATTCTGCTGTTTGGTTGTAGTCAAGAATTCAATCACAGGAATTGAAATTGCCAATTTTATTGTTAGGATATAGGCAAGAATTTAGTTGTAAGGAACCACAAAGTTATAGATGAAATAAGTAGAGAATGTTGATTTGTAAACATATATATATATATATATATATATATATAAGGTAATTTTGAAAATCCCGTTCCATGCATATCAAACTGAGCACGAGTACACTAGAGATCGACGGGTGTAGTCACTTGCTTAGCAAGCATAATTGTAATAAAAACAATGACACATTGAATTTATTCAAACAAAAAATCATAATAATTCCTAATGCAATAGCATGTTAAGCTGAGCATTTGAAAATTGGCCATTGATTCAAGTATGAACTTAGCAAGTTGTTTTACGAAGAAAATGCTTTTACCACACTATGAAGCGGCATAAGTATACATCCTCAATGAAGAATGTACTGTCATTCTTATATAAACCGCGTCTTGTAAACTTGCCCCCACAAAATTAATAGCTCCACAAGATCAAAACCTAGTCTTCTCACGCTTTCACATAAAATAGAGATTCATCAATCGAGAAAGGGCAGTGTTGTGTGTCGAAGAAGGGTTTAAGATGCGCCAGATCTCTCCTCCGTGTCCGTCTTCCCTTCCACCAACAACGATACCCTGCGGGAGCTAAGAGCGAGAGTATCAGGATCATTAGGCATCGCCGGAGAAGAACTGTCTCCAGAGAAGAAGAACTGCCAAACGAGAGCGGAAGGGGGCGGGCATAATCGTAAATTCAGGCCTCCTTAGGCCGGAAT
Organism: Dactylorhiza incarnata; assembly: GCA_033032865.1. Lineage (NCBI taxonomy): Eukaryota > Viridiplantae > Streptophyta > Magnoliopsida > Asparagales > Orchidaceae > Dactylorhiza > Dactylorhiza incarnata. The sequence continues at coordinate 5,894,735 of JAWHQI010000104.1, read as the reverse complement.
TGTGGCGGGAAGAATTTAGGCTAAACTCAATTCTTATGGTATCGAGTTAAATTCCAATTCCCACCGAAAATTTTGGCCGCCAAACAACGGAATTGGAATTGGGGGTCCAATTCCAATTCCCATCCTCCAATTCCTCCCAAACGAACGGGGCCTAATTGAATTTAAGAAGAGAGTGCTTCGATTAAACGTTGAATGAATAAATCTTTCAAGTAGAATTATAATTGACCAAATTCTTACAAATCAAGATCCCAAATTGTAAGTCTTTCCACCAAACAATCAACACAACAAACTTCAATTTAGAACTTACACGAGTAATCAAAGTCCTGGAAAGTGAAAGGGGGTTGATTTGAGGCTGTCCAGTACTGTAGACACAAGTCCGACTGTCAATTCAGGAATCTGTTGGTAATTTCCTGCTGTAAGGTGGGATGACCAGGGTCTTTGAGGCTAGTGGGTGATTGGGGGACTATGGAGTTGTGTGGAAGAAGTGGGAGGGGTCGACTGGGGTTGTATGGTGGTAGGGAACGCTATGGAGGTTGCCTGTGGAGCAGTATGTAAAAACAGGGGGCTCAATGGAGATTTGTGGCTGGGCACTTTGTTGCTGGTGGGGAATGGGTGTGCAATTGGTGAAAAGGCAGAATTGAGAGTGGGGTAAGGCGTAAGGGGCATGAATTGCTGGAATATGTCGACTGGATGCTGCAGGGAGGGAAACATGAACCTAAACCAGCTTCTATAGGCGGGTTATGGGTGGAGAGGAAATATTTGACTGCTCACGTGAGGGACAACAACCAGTGGAGTCTGTTTACAGAATTGGTGAATGTGGAAGTCACGTTTTAGGCAGGGGAAGGCAGTTACAGTGAATGAAGGGGTTGGTTGTTGGATTGAAAGTTGATAATGGCTGGGTTTTGTGACTGGATTGCAGTTAGGCTGAAAATTAGTGGTGAGAACTGAAATTAAAAGGTGTTTATGTGAGGATTTGGCGGTTGGAGGATGGAATGGGGGCTTCCGACGGTAATGTTAAGGGTGGCTGTGCGTTATATGTTGTGGAGGGTGGTGGTGGCCGCCCAAATGAGGGTGGAGCAGGTTCTAAGCTTGAACACCTAGATTCCACGGATTCGGCATTGTGGAGAGATCGCGAAAGCCTGACAATTCTGTCCAAATTCTACAATGTCTGAAAAAATCCTTTAGACCCTTATTTATAGGCTTAGAACCCACTATGGACGACCAAGATCATCTGGATATAAAAACACTAAATTTACATGAAATAAAAATACCAAAAATATGTCGTTGTCACTCTGAACGCGTCTACCGACTCATATCGTCTATCCGATGATCCTATCTCCATCTCCTGCATATGTAGACTTGTACGGAATTTGGTAAGTGTAAGACTCCCCTCACGATCCCCATCAGATCGACACTCCATTGTTTGCGTTGGTTCCGCCAAAAAAACCCAACTATGACTTGGCTAATGTTCAAGGACGAACTCATCCTTTGTTATGACATCTGACAATTCGACAATGTGTTTTTATGTGTTATTCACCAGATTCACTTGGTCGACTCATACATCGACGGCTTCGTAATGAAATGAGGTCATTTTATAGAAGCCGAATTCTCCACAATTACTGTCCTAGCTTTAGTCGTTCCAATCCTTCGCCTTCCTAAGACCATTCCCTTCACTTTCTACCCAAAGATCCATTGTTGACCTTCCACTACCCCACAAGCACCTCTTCGATCATGAACACTCCTCCGTGCCCTTTCGACATGTCTGCATCAATACCAATCTACCAATCTCATCGACTATTCGATCAGGAATACCTCTGTTTCTGCTACCAAGAATTCTGTTTCCGCTGTAGGCATCAATACTCTTTTTCACATCAATGCTCGAATAAAGAACTGCACATACTCCTCAGTGTTGGAGATGAAAACCCATGACTAGCCTCGAATCACTGACGATGTATAATTGTTTTTAACAGTCTTGGTTCGTTCTTTCTCCCATGACCTTGGAGGCATTTCCTGGAGAGATGTATTGTTACGTATACAAATGCCGTTTGCTAGTGTACGCACGTCGTAAGTTGAATATCATGTGGATTAATCTAGCACTTATGGACTAATAGGGTGCTTTGGTAATTTATGTGAGTTGTATCACTATATAAGGATAGAATGTGTATGTGTTCCTTATCTAATGTCTAGGACTTGGCATTAAGCATACCGTTGGCGAACCAGCCATCAAATGCCTATTTGCGGGAGCATGACTCTCAAGTTTCAATGCTAGTGTTCAACTTCTACATGCAATCTCTTTTGCGGTCTACAAACATCTTGTATTCAAATTTGGTTTATGTGATTTGATAGCCTAGTTACTGTTGACATTAACTTTTGTTTATAACCTAGCATTTCTTTTTTTTCCTACTCTCGTTTATAGATCCCAAATTTGAAATTCAAGTGCAAAAACAAAATGGTGCTTCTGTACATGGATGTAATGAACATGCACCATTATCAACAAACAACAACATGCTCAACGTTTATGCAGAAAGAAATGGAGGTCTGGCATCAACATCAAAAGCTGCTTCTGTTCATCGGAAGGCTTCACAACCAGATGAAGTTTCCCCCAACGGACAAGTTTCTCCTGCAGTAAATCTTCTAACATGCGCATCTATCAATGAGGATTTTAATCAAAATACTAAAAAAAAGTTTAAGGTGCTGATATAGTTCGATTTAAGGAAGTTTTTTTTCTATGCACATGAGTTTGCGTTGTGTTGTTATTTGTGATGATTTTCTGTTCTTCTGTTTTCTACAGATTTCAAGAGATAATATCAATATTGGTTCACATATGGATGAGCTTCATCTCACCAAGGTATTTGATGCCCAGATATTTGTAACTTTATTTGTTATCGTGATGCATTTGTAATTTATCAAAAATGTACCTTAGGTTCTATGAGTTCCGACTCTATCAAGTTAAAATTTTTAATTACATTTGATTCTTGATTATGCATGAGATGCAATTTTCTTCGTATACACATGAATCCATTATTTGCCCCGCAATAAAAAAATATTAATGATAGTAAAATCAGAGTTGTAATGTTGGCTATAGATTATTATGAAATAAAGGGTATTCTATACATGGAATATAAAGAAAAATAAATGTACACTCAATTATGTCCTCACAAATGATATGTCATCAACACCTCACAATTATGTGCATATTCGCGTCACTTGACAAATAGTACCAAGAAGATTATTCATTGAGAAGACATCCATCTCAGAAAGGTTCTGTCTGCAAGGTTCTTTTTGCAGACCCCTTCATGTGAGGCTCTACTCGGACAAGTCTTTCCGAGGATCCTTATCCTAGAAGGCGACCCTATAAAGATCAACCCGACAACACCCCTCTCAGGAAGCGGTCATCATGAAGGACTGACTCTGAAAGCATACCACTCCTTTTTAGGAAGTGCTGAAATCACAAGCTGCACATGTGGATCAGACGACACACGCATTTAAACCCGAGCAATCTATTGGTGTGGGTGAAAGGAGAATTTGGTGTCACTATTGTGATATAAGGAGAGCATAGTAAGTGTTTCTTAGTTTCAACATGAGGAGCTAGTAAATTAGGAGTCAATCTTATGATGTTCAGGGGATTCATCTTTCTTGACGAGCTTGACCTTTCAATCCAATCCCAAGGATCCATAATTCAGCCTACGGCTCCAACAAGCTTGAATTCAAGCTTCCCCTTTCGTCTTCCTTAACGTGGTATGGTGCCCAGGATTACGCGGTCCATACTAATACAACAGTTGGAGGTTTGCCTTCCTAGGCATCTCAAAGTCTTACCTAAGCACTATATATACATGTAAACCCTATCCTTCTCTCCTTGAAACCATAAATTGTAATCTTTGGTTCCTAGAGGGGGAGTTTATTAATACTCCTAGGTCAGTGGATGGTTCCCCGACAATAAACCAGCTTACATGTTTTCTATGATCTGATCGTGCTCTCTCTCTCATTTGGCCTTTATCGGTCGCTTTGGCCTTCAATTGGCTAAGTAATAATCACCCAACATGCCTCATACAAATCGGGGTCCAATATTCTAAAGGTGCAGTGAGCTAGTCACGAATATAGAAGTCACCACCATCACTAGCACAAGCAACAATCACGAGAGGGCCACCGACTTAGATGAGCGCGTGGACACCAAACAAGTCCTAAGCAAAATCCGGATTGAATTCATTTTAGCAACCAGAGCAAATGTCTCTTGATACTCAATACCAGTTGCTTGGGTATATCCTCTAGCCACCAGCCTGTCTTTGTACCGTTCAACAAGGCTTTCAGAGTTTTGCTTCACGGAGAAGACTCACTTACATCCCACAACAGTTTCCCTTTAGGCAGATGGACAAGATCCCAAGTCCGATTCTTGTTAAGGGCCACCATTTCGTCCAACATGGCTGCCTTCCATTCACTGTGCTCAAGAGCTTCCTGCCAAGAACGAGGAATAGATATGGAAGACAAGGAGGTGACAAATGCTCTATGTGCAGGAGACAAAGAGTCATAGGTCACAAAGTGAGAAAGAGGATGCTGGGTAGAATTACCTTTGTCAGTACCCGAAGATGGATCAAGTGGTAACCCAGGTAGTGTGGGCAAGACCTGTGTGTCCGTGCCCCTCCTACGTCGAGTGTAAACCTGCAATGTAGGAGGCGTCACTTGGTTTACAGTGATAGGAGGAGGTATCACCGGGTCCCCAAGGATAGGAGGAGAGAATGGAGATGGAGGAAATGACGGAGAAACGGGCGAAGGAACAAAAGGAGGGGAATTCACTTCCGTAGTAATGGTCTCCCCTTGAAGAGAGGTCCCATAATAGGCTTCAGATTTCCGGAAGGTGACATCCATCGTAACAAATGTCCGCTTGGTAATGGGATGGAAGCACTTATAACCCTTCTGGGCAGGGGAGTAGCCAATGAAGACACACTTCAACGCGTGGGGGTTGAGTTTGATCTTGGGATGGATGTGCACAAAACACACGCAGCCAAAGATACGGGGCGAGAGAGACGAGAGGCAAACACCCCGAGTGGTCAGAGGAGTATGAAATCCAAGGACACGAGTAGGGAGACGATTTATGAGATAGGCCGCAGTGAGAACAACATCACCCCAATAATATTTAGGGAGGTTCATGCGGAGAAGGAGACATCTGGCAACCTCAAGGAGGTGCCGGCTCTTGCGCTCAGCTACCCCATTCCGAGTTGGGGTATAAACACAAGAGGTTTGATGTATGATGCCAAGATCACTCAGGCATTTCTCAAAGCGAGAGTCAATATACTCACGGCCATTGTCACTGCGCAAGATCTTAATAGTAGCACCAAACTGATTAGTGACCATTTGGTGAAAACCTTGAAAGAGAGAATGACAATCAATAAAAGAAACAAACCATGAGCAACCAAAAATAAACGCAGTAGGGCTGGGGCCCCAAACATCAGTATGAATAAGGGCAAGCAGAACTGAGTTGCGTGGAGACATAAGAGGAAGAGAATTACGATGGTGTTTAGCAAGTTCGCATACATCACAATGAAAAAAACTGAACAACGTAGGAGAGATAGTAGGAAGCAAAAGCTTCATAGTAGAGATAGGAGGATGTCCAAGGCGACAATGCCAGGAATCCAAATCAGAGGACCGATCTGCATGAAGAGCTTTTGGAGGCGAAGTGAGGCTGGAGGAAGTGGAGGAAGAGGGATCGAACACATAGAGCCCGTTGCACAGTCTACCAGAGTCAATCACCGTCCCCGTCTTTAGGTCCTGAAAAACACAAAAGGTAGGAAAAAAAGTTACTGAGCAGTCCATAGAGTTAGTCAAATGACTAATAGACAAAAGATTGCGAGTGAAAGCAGGAACATGAAGAACAGAGGAGAGCATAAGAGAGGAGCATGAAATGGATCCTTTCCCAGTAATGGGCGATAATGATCCATCAACAATGCTCACTTTATCTCTGTCGGACAGAGGGGTGTAGGACACAAAACCTGTGGCGGACCCGGTCATGTGATCAGTTGCTCCGGAGACATTGATCCACTGTGAGGACAAGTGGGTGGAGGTAGAATGAGCACATGCAGGTCCCTGGTGGGCATATGAAGAGGAGGAGAAACTCGACTGCTCAGCAGGAGATCCCTGCATCCACCGATGGAAAGCCAGAATTTCTTCAGCTGACAGAGCGAGGGGTGCCACGTTGGAATCCAGAGGGAGATGAATATGGGTGTCCTCCACAGCATCAGACAAGTGTGCAGATCTAGACAGGGTTGATCTATTCTAGGACCGACCTGGGCCACGACGACCACGGGGAGCAAGACCGCCCCTGGGAGAAGGAAAACCATGGAGCTTGAAGCAAGTATCTCTGGATGGCGGGACTTCCCGCAATAATCACACACGAGGAGATCTTTCTCCGTAGACTTCGATCTGGTGTCACGAGCAGGATGAACCCCGAGGTGAGAGAGAGTGACCAGGGTAGATCCCTCGGTGGCAGCGTCGGGAAGAAGAGTCTGTCGGAGGTCGAATTCCTGCTGAATAAGGTTGTACACTTCTGGTAAAGAAGGAAGAGGAGAGCGTCCCAGGATCTGAATGCTAATCGGGTCAAAGTCCCGATGTAAGCCGTGAAGAAATTTGAAGATGCGATTCCGTTCTTCCCTTGCTCTCACCAGCACCTCATCTCCGGGAGACACGAGGGTCAGAGAATCAAAGTGATCATACTCTTGATAGAGTTGGGTGAACTCTGAGTAGTAGGCAGATGGAGGTCGATCACCCTGTCGCAAGAGGAATAGTCGGCGTCGAAGTTGGTAGATCTGAGCCGCATTTCCTCGACATGAGTAGGTGGTCTCTGCGCGCTTCCAGATATCCACAGCAGTATCCAAGAATAGATAATTCCGAGCGATAGGCTCCATCATAGAGTTAAGCAGCCAGGACATCACAAAGGAGTTCTCAGACTCCCACTGAGGCCACTCTAGAGAATCCGAAGAAGGAGCCTTCGTCATGCCGCTGACATAGCCAAACAACCAGCGACTTTTGAGGGCAGGGATGATAGAGCGTGCCCATGGAAGGTAGTTTGAGCCGTCCAATTTCATAGTAGTGATTTGAGGGGTGCCATGTTCAGGATTTACACGGCCCAATCCAACGGAGGCCGGAGGGGGAGCTGCTTGCCAGAAGACATAGCTGTAAAGGAGTCACTCCCCATCATAGAAGGCCCCAAATAGAAATCGAGGGCACACAACAAATCACAATGGATGACGGAAGAGAAGAGTAGCCCTCATAGAAAGAGGGGAAGAAACCACATGTCCAATAGAAATCGAAGGAAGAAGAAAACCGGATAGGGAATGCCGGAAATGAGAGAATCAAGACCCCATGAGACCGGCCCCCCTAGAGGACAGGACGCCGCTGGTGCTGGAAGGTGCGATGCTGTTATTGTGAGACCGACTGGTGCTGGAAGGCGCGGGAGCGAGAGTGAAGAGAGAAGCCGCTGCTGGAAGCGACGGGAGACGCCGCTACTGGGACGGCCGCCGCCGCTGCTGGGAGCGACGGGAGACACGAGCGGTGCTTCTGCGGGCGGAGCGGAAGACGCGGGAGCGAGAGCGAGCGACCGGCGGAGGCGGAATCGAAAGGCCCGAGAACTCTAAGGCTCTGATACCATGTTGGAATAATTGGGAGAGAAATTGAATACATCTTATTCATCCATATAGGGCTATATATAGGAGATACATAGACACAACGCATGACTTACGATGTGAGACTAAACTTACATACATACTCAAAAATACATAAATAATACTATGTTCCTCCAACAATAAAGTTTCGGAGAAAAAAAAAGAAAATACATAAAAATAGGAAAAATCGCGCTGGTCGCAATCGCGGGGTCCGATCGTCCGTCCGACGATCCACAAATGCCGATAAAGATAAATTCCCCAATGTATCGTGATTGATCCCCATCAGTTAGATATGTTCTTTAGTTTAAAGCCCTTCATTCTTTTTTACTTTAACAACCTTGCAGAAATAGTAGGGTTGCAGATTAAGGAGAGAGCCAGAAATCCGTCCATAAATCCTACAAGTGGGAGAGAAAGAGAGCCACACATCTTGCCATGAATTTTATGGATCCAAGATTATAATTTAACAGAATAAAATATGGAAATGTTTGCTTCCCTTGCCCATCATGTAGAAATAAGTGTTCATTTTATTTGTAAATTGATAAGCATGTTTATAAGCGCTACGTTCCTGTAACCAGTTAGGGTTGATTTCTTCCAGAGCATCCATTTGAGAGTGCTTAGTGAACTAAAAAGAATCTCAAAGTGAAATGCCCTCAAACATTTTTTTATAAATAAGAACTGAGATGGCCCACCTTATTGCTTAGAATCTCCTAGTCTGATGGAACTTGCACTATAACTTTTCTACGCATAATAAAGCTAATTGTATGAAACCAAGCAATGCTTAAATACATCTTTTATGCAGTTTCTTGTATTTATGTTTCTTCTAAAAGTTTTACTTATTCAGCTTAATTCGGCTTTGGCAGGAGGTTGCAACCAATGCCGAGCAAAATGCTAAGGATGCTGAAAATGGGCTCATTGATTGTCATAACTCAATGTACATTCGGCTTCCTACATTGGAAGATGTTCAAATCAATGAATCAAATGATAAAGATACAGCTAAGTTGTCTTCTGCTGCTAGTGAAAAGGTCAGCCTTTACATCTTTTTGCATCAGAACCTACTTTCTGGAAATATCCATTAGCTAATTCTGTCTAAATATCTATTTTTAATGTTCATTGTTTCTTCTAGAGTTTCTCACAAATTGGTTATTAAATAACACCAGAGTTAACACTCTGTTTGGTATATTTGATGCTTAATCATATTTGAAGTTTCACATTGTTATTTCCGAGATAAATTTGATCAACAGGAGTTGTATATACTTCTGAAGTAATGTGGAAAAAGTTTGGCGTAGGGTAGGTTCTAAACAGAACTAAGGAGGTGTTATGGGCCTACTCGGTGATTGCTGGAGGAGCGTCCGGAGGTGGAGATTACGGTGACGGAGATACTACGGAGCCATGACCGTGATTGCCTAAGCGGGGCGTGCTCAAGAGAGAAAGAGAGAGAGAGCTTCCAAGATCTCTTTTAGGGTTTGGGAAAATAGACTTTCTTCATTGATACCAATACAAGGCCCAAATGGTCCTTTAAATAGTACTTACAACAATCCTTTTAATGGAAATAAAAGACAAACTTGGACATGCGACTTAAAAGGACACCACATAAAGATACGACATAAATAACGACGCCATATAAGGACGTGACTCTAAGACAGAATAAATGCATATTAAGAAATAAATAATAATAAATAATGCCATAAAAGGACCCGTAACATCTCTCCCGCCTTGCAAAAAGAGCTTGTCCTCAAGCTCAAGGGAGATCATTGGTTTTCGCGTTATCCGACGCCATCATCATCAGAGTTCTCAACGTGTAGATAGAAAAGCAGTTTGCACCCGTGGCCGCGAGTGTACTGTGCGCCGTAGTTGTAACACAAGCCCTGCGCACGTCGTTCAATCATCTCGGCTCGAGATAGTTTACGGACTGGTGGGCTTGGATGACCCTCATGACGGTCTTGCTGAATGCTCGAGTCGGTGGGCAAATAGACCTCCAGTGCCGGTTGGAGGCAACAGTTACATAGCCTGGACAGACTCATAGCAGTCACTAAGTCTTGAGGAGCCTCAAATTCGACATCAAGTCGCAGACGATCGCGAAGTCCGACGGTAAAGGTGTCGACCTGCATCTCTGGGGAAAGCGTGATGTGTGTGAGAAGAAGTTGAAACTAGTCCAGATAGTCATCAACAGAGCCCGTCTGGCGTAGTGTCGTGAGGGCACCGAGGGGGGTGCTGCGGATGGGAGGGCCGAAACGCAGGTTGCAAAATTGCTTGAAGTCGTCCCATGTCAGGCTCGGCTGATCAGTGAGGAGATGTGTGGCCCAAAGCAAGGCCGAGTCGAGGAGGTTGAAGGAGGCTCGAGGAAGCCGTTCAGCTACCGGAGTTTGTTGATGACCAAAGAATTGTTCTCACCTAGTGAGCTAGCCCAAATGATCAGTTTTCTAATTGTAGGTGAGGAATTCCAACCGGGTATAATGCGGCAGAATAACATCTTCAGGGCGTAAGAGGGTCTGCGGTGGTGGCTCATGGCGGATGAGCGTCGGTAGCGGAACTTGACTGCTGCTAGTGTGATCCGTAGGTGGGGTGGTAACCACAGGAGGTGTTGTTGTTAGTCCATTAAGCTTGGTGGTGAGGGTTGCCATGTCGTCCTGATGACATGCGTCGGCGTCCCGAACGCGTGCTTCTACATCCTGAAGGCGTGCATCCATTGCGGATATAACTGTGTGTAGCCGGTTCATATAATACAAGAAGTCGTCCGAGTCTCCCATATTGTGGATAGCACAGGATGAGGAGTGGGTGACGGGACGCCTAGATTGCTTGGAGACGGCTGTTTGGGAGGTGCCGCGAGAGCTACGTCGTCGCCCAATGTTTGACAACAAAATATACTCCAATCTTCGTTCTCTTTATTGTGGAGGCAAAGCAATTAGTTATGGACCGGCTGGCTTAGAACTTAAATAAATGTCAAGGCCCATCTGATTGACGGGCAAAAAAGAAATAAATTAATTCCTCCGTCGCGCAGCGCTCGAGAGAAAAGCACGGAACACTACGTATGCGTTTCCTTTTGCATAGGATGCAACGCCCGCTGTTTCCTCGTGCAGGAGACGCCTTGAGCACGATTGTCGTGCGGAGGAGTCGTCGAGACGATCGCAGTTAGCTGCGGTATGCCCTACTCACACGGCTTCTTCTGGCGTGACCGACTGGTTCAGGGAAGGGCGACGAGGACAAAGGCTTGCACAGAGGTCGAGCACAGGCGCCGGATGCCGAGCGCAGAGGCTTGCGTCCTGGTGGATCTGATGAAGCCGCAACGTCGAGGGATAATTGGATCTGTGTCGGCGTGGAGAAAAAGGCTGCTTTGGGGTCGACGAAGCAGAGAAGAGGCTTCAGAGGCTGCTGTTGGGGTCGATGAAGACCGACATGTATGAGGTGCGGTTTGCTGTTTGTTGATGACGTCTAAGGAGCAGAGAGGGGTGAGGTCTGAACGACGAAGGGTTGAAACAGCGGATGTCGACCGATCCGATGGAGGTTGGGGTGGGGGGAAAGTATCGATTAGCTCTGATACCAAGTTGTTATGGGCTTACTCGGTGATTGCCGGAAGAGCGGCTGGAGGTGGAGATGACTGTGGCAGAGATACTACAGAGCCATGACCGCGACTGCCTAAGCGGGGCGTGCTCAAGAGAGAGAGCTTCCAAGATCTCTTTTAGTGTTTGGGAAAATAGACTTTCTTCATTGATACCAATACAAGACGAAATGAGTCCTTTAAATAGGACTTACAACAGACCTTTTAATGGAAATAAAAGACAAGCTTGGATATGCAACTAAAAAGGACACCACATAAAGATACGACATAAATAATGAAGCCATATAAGGATGCGACTCTAAGACAAAGTAAATGCATATTAAGAAATAAATAATAATAGTAATAGTAAACAATGCCATAAAAGGACCCGTAATAGGAGGATAACTAACACTAAGCCGACAACTAACTTTGAAACAATAAACTTTATAAACAATGTTAAAGACAAGCCACAATCAAACTGAACTCCAAAATAGGGGAACGTGTAATGCGGTACATATGCGAAGTCCTGGAAAACAACTATACAAGTGAATAAGTCCAAACATGTCACAATGTGGGCAACAATTACAAATTAATATAACCCAAAATAAGGAATAAACACACAATTCGTCACTGAAGAAAACACAACTAATCAATTAATTTACAACACTTACAAGCTAATGGCTCAGTAGATGCCTGCTGAGATGCCGGTGGTCGAAGGGGTAACGGTGGACTAAATTTAGACTTTCGGGGGGGGGGGGGGGGGGGGGGGTCTAGACGAGGCTTTCTCAGTGCTGAATCATAATTTTAGGAGCTGGACTGTGGTGTCTGGGGATGGAATGTAATAACCCAACCTAGTTTAATAACAAATCATCTGTCCGACCGGGCCCCGTGAAAGAAGTAAACTAAGCAACGGTATCTAAATTGGTTCATAGCAGACATAAATGAAAGTACTGAATGAAACTTACAGCGGATCTCAAAGTCAAACTTAGTAAGGGCAAGTCTAGAATTAAGCGAATGAAGAATTTGAGTCCTAGGTTCATTGGTCCTTTCGAAGTATGTGAACGCATTGGTGAGGTTGCATATAGGTTAACCTTACCTGAGAAAATGAGTGGATTACATGACGTGTTCCACGTCTCCTATCTAAGGAGAGCAGTCAGAGATCCTAGTACGGTGATCAGTACCAGTGTTTTAAATGTCGGCCGACATGTCCGACATGTGTCGGTCGACATGTCCTGTTTGAACAGAAAATGACTTGCATAATGAAGATATAAAGGTTATGGCGTTTTACAATATGTCGCCCGACATTTCGGATTAAATCCACTATGTCGCTCGACATTCAGATCAAATCCGCTATGTCGGCCTTAGAATTTTTTGTGATTGAAGATGAAATATTTATTTTCTGGATTAATCTATTCATTGTTTCATATGTTTTGTTATTTATTTTATATATACTTGTGAGGATATAAATGCCATAATAGTTAGAAATACTAGGTAATTACACCCAGTTCAAGTATAAAATGTTTCAACTAGCATTTTGTCTTAATGCTTACTGGTGGTGGAAAGAGCAGATGCATATAAACATATATCCAAAGTTGTTATAACTTATAATAGAAATTTTTCTTAGGAATCCGACATTTTAAAATTTTCCCGACTTGTCTCCAACATCTAAAAACTCAATCCGACATGTCCCCGACATCCGACATCTGCAACCTTGATCAGTACTGAGGATGCACCAATCGAATCAAATTTTAGTATCAGTATTAAGCTAGTTAGGGTAGTGGACTCAAGGATTCATAAGCTCAGTAACAGAGAGATCTGTTTTATAAAGGTACTTTGGATGAACTATGGTCGACCAGAGTATACATGGGAAGGAGACGATGAACTTCGGAGCAATGCAGATTATGCTTTTCTTTTGACCCAACTATGAATGTAATTTTCGAGGACAAAAATTTTATTCGGAGGGTAGATTTGTAGCATCCGAAATTCATTCATCGTTCCTTAATTATTGCAGGATCCGATCACTAGCAAATTTGATTAGCGCCAACTGCATGTCGAGGCATTTGTTCCATTATGGTTAGTCCCGCGAGTAGTCAGGAAATTAATTAAGAGCTTATAATGGAGGAATTTACATTTTTATTTTCTATTTCGGCGTGATTTCGGTTCGCGAGGGCGTTGCCGCAACTCTTTTCTTAAAAGTGTCTAAGAGCAGTGGCGAAATCGTAATTAAATGGGAGAAAATAATTCCATGGCAAATTTTCCTTTTCAGCCAAACCCACGCATGGAGGTTACTTTTTAAGGGTTTTACGTTTCCCTCTTGTAAGAACTACGACCCTCACGCCTCTTTTTCATGCAACCGAGAACCGTTTGTTGCTCACTCAGCCGAAAACCTAATGTCGCAACTGCTTCCCTTATTTCTTCCCGCAGCCGATTGTCGTCTACCCTCCTCTCATCGTCGAAGCAGACAACGGATCTGACGATTGACTCCTTCCATTGGACGAGAGGGAGATCGTTCTCCTAGCCCTAATTGGCGATTCAGGCCCAAATCTCAGTCTTTCTGCCGATCCCGATAGATTCCTCCTGATCGATCCTGTCGTGAAAGAGGTTTAGTCGATCTTTCCTTGTCGTCGACAACCCTGGTTGAGGCCGATTCTTCCGCCAAATCTAAACAGGTAGCACGCCTTATTTCTTTCCTCAATTCAGCTGTTGTTATTTCATTTCTCGCGTTTAGATCTTCCAGTTAGCCCTAGAGATTTAATTAGGGTTTTTGTTTTTTGGCGGTCATAGTTGGATCGATTACTTCCAACTTAAGCGTGTCTTTTTCATTTCAGATATTGCAACCCTCCACTGATAGAGAAGTGGTAAGTTTTCTTTTTCTTCGTCTTGAAATAATATCCTTAAAATTTTAGAAGGATAAAATGTATGTATAATATTTCCCCTTTAGGGTCCTTGAGGAGATTTGGGGAAAAGAGAACCCGTGATTAGTCAGAGGAGAGTACTACGTGCTTTAAAGTAACCAAGTCATCTATGCCACCGCGTCATGTTTATGAGAGTCGCAACACTGAAGTAAGAAATTTATTTCCTTTTAGGTAGACATATAAAACAACAACGCTCAAGCCTTTATCCCAATATAGTGGGGTCGACTATATGGATCCTTTGTCGCCATTTTGCTATATCTTTAGTCATAATCTCATTAATGCCTAAGTACATCATGTCTTTCCTTATAGTCTCATTCCAAGTCTTTATTGGTCTACCCCTCCTCCGTTTAACATGCCTAGTGACTAAACTCTCACAACCCCTAACAAGTGCCTCTAATGGTCTCCTTTGCACGTGTCCAAACCATCTTAGTTGAGCTTCTCACATCTTCTCTGCAATTGGTGCCACTCCCGTCTTATCCCTGATACATTCATTCCTAATTTTATCTAGTCTCGTGTGTCCACACATCCACCTAAGCATTCTCATCTCCGCAACTCCCATTTTTTGCTCATATACACAATTCACTGCCCAACACTCAGAACCATTGAGCATCGCTGGTCTAATTGCAGTACGTTAAAACTTACCTTTAAGTTTTAATGGCACTTTACGATCACATAAGATCCCTGACGCGCCTCTCCACTTCAACCAACCTACTTGGATTCTATGTATCACATCTTTATCAACACCTCCATCTTTTTGAACTATCGATCCAAGATATTTAAAGCACTCACTGCGGGAAATATCTTGATCGCCCAATTTAATAATGAAGTCATATGTCCTTCTTGCACTGTTAAATTTAAGCTCCATATACTCTGTCCTTGCCCTGCTCAACCTAAAACCTTTCTTTTCTAAAGTTTCTCGCCAAGGTTCAATAAATTTATGAACCTAAATTTTAGTTAGACATATCACGTAAATAAATTTATCTAATTCCATCTAAGTATTTTTCTTAGGCGTTATACTGAAGGATGGAATAATGAAAGCTCTTAGGTCTCCAATGTGGAGTCCTAACATATATATATATAAAATCTCAAAGATGGATAATTACAATTAAGCCCTACAACAATACCCACGATATATGCAGACCATAAATATACAAATACACTGATAATAATAACTCCAATACTCCCCCTCAAGGTGGAGCAAAGATGTCAATCATGCCCAGCTTGGAAGAGAGTAAATCTGAACGAGTAGGACCAAGGGCCTTAGTGAAGGCATCAGCAAGTTGGTCGGCCGAGGGGACATAAGTAGGAAGGACGGTCCCAGTACGAACGTGATCACGAAGAAAGTGAACATCCATCTCTATGTGTTTGGTGCGCTCATGAAGCACCGAATCCTGAGTGAGAAGAAGAGCTGACTTATTGTCACAGTAGAGAGTCGAGCCAGTGGTCAGGGATAGACCAAGTTCAGTCAGCAGCGATCGAAGCCAAATCAACTCAGTAACACCGTGTGCCATGGCACGGTATTCGGACTCAGCGGACGAGCGCGATACAATGTGTTGTTTCTTACTCCGCCATGAGATAAGATGATCACCATGAAACACACAGAGGCCGGTAGTAGAGCGGCGATCAGTCAAAGAACCGGCGAAATCAGCATCAGTGAAGCAGGAGAGACTGGAGACACTGTCAGCCCGATAGAATAGCCCAAGACCAGGAGCATGCTTGAGATACCGAAGAACACGCCGAGCGGCCTCTAGATGAGCAGTCCTAGGAGAATGCATAAACTGACTCAGAACGCCTACTGAGAAGCTGATGTCGGGCCTCGTATTTGTCAAGTATATCAGGCGGCCAACCAGGCGCTGGTACTGAGAAGGGTCTGGTAGAAGATCACCAGATTCAGCATGAAGACGATGATTAGTATCCATAGGCGTACGCACAGGACGACAGCCCAGGAGACCAGAATCCCGGAGGAGATCTAAGGTGTACTTTCGCTGGGATATGGAGATGCCCTGTCGGGAGCGAGCCACTTCAATCCCAAGGAAATAACGGAGAGATCCAAGATCTTTTACCTCAAAGGCGGAGCGGAGAGTAGCTTTCACCTCAGAAATACCAGCAGAGTCATCCCCAGTAAGAATAATGTCGTCAACATAGACCAAGACAATGGCACGACGGCCCTCTGGCGTGGCACGAATGAAGCAAGTGTGGTCCGCATGACACTGAGTGAAGCCTATCTGAAGAATAACAGTGCTGAACCGGTCAAACCAGGCACGCGGGGATTGTTTCAGGCCGTACAGGGATTTGTGTAGACGACAAACCCTGCCCGAATACTCCCCCTGAAGGGCAAATCCCGGTGGAGGAGCCATATAAACCTCCTCCTGTAAGGTTCCATGAAGGAAAGCATTCTTGACATCGAGCTGGTAGAGGGGCCATGCCCGGGACGCCGCAAGGGAGAGCAGAAGACGAACACTCGTCAGCTTGGCCACGGGAGCAAACGTGGCCCCAAACTCATCAGGAGCCTGAGTAAATCCCTTAGCCACCAAGCGAGCCTTGTAACGATCAATCGAACCATCAACACCATACTTCACAGTATAGACCCATTTGCACCCAACAGTGCGTTTCCCGGGAGGCAGAGGAACAAGAGACCACGTCCCGGTATGACGAAGAGCAGACATCTCCTCCTCCATGGCCCGAACCCACTGCGAATCAAGGAGGGCCTCAGCAGTCGAAGCAGGGATGCGAACC
The DNA here is from genome assembly GCA_033032865.1 of Dactylorhiza incarnata. Taxonomy (NCBI): domain Eukaryota; kingdom Viridiplantae; phylum Streptophyta; class Magnoliopsida; order Asparagales; family Orchidaceae; genus Dactylorhiza; species Dactylorhiza incarnata. The sequence goes on along the minus strand of JAWHQI010000104.1, from coordinate 5,877,897 downwards.
GAATCAGCAGCAGCCACAAAAACCTGGTAAGAGGGAGAGAACCGCTGGTAGGAAACAACACTAGCCAGCGGGTGCTCAGTAACAGAAGAACGAACACAAGCCCGGTGGCCCTTTCGCAAGGCAATAGGTAAATCATCAGAAGTAGTAGAGGGAGGAGGCTCAAGAGAGGTACCTGCAACCGGAAGGAGCAATGGAGCCGGGACCGAGGGAGAAATGGGAGTAACAGGTGGTGTGGGCGCGCGGCGGCGAGTGTAAGTAAGTAAGATGGGCGGAGGTGATGGAGGTGAGACGGCGGGGACGATCGGGACAGGTTGCACAATAGTGGGGGGGTCCGGGGTAGTCGAGGGAGAGAGAAAGAAGGGTACTTCCTCGTGAAATGTCACATCACGAGAGTGAATGATACGACGGAAACGGGGATCATAACAGCGATACCCCTTAGTGGTAGTGGAGTAGCCGAGAAAGAGACAACGGACAGCCCGATCGTTGAGTTTTGTCCGGGAAGGACGCCGATCCTGGACAAAACACACACAGCCAAAGACCCGAAGAGGGATGGGAAAAACAGAGGCGGAAGGGTGGAGAAGACTGTAAGGAGCAATACCGCCGAGGGGGCGGGACGGAGTTCGATTGATAAGGAAGGCTGCGGTAAGGAGAGCAGCACTCCAGTAGGACTTAGGAACATGCATGCCTCGAAGAAGGCATCGAACAGTGTCCAACAGGTGACGGTTTTTGCGTTCGGCCACGCCATTTTGCTCGGGGGTGGCCGGACACGAAAACTGGTGGAGGGTGCCTTCAGAGCGAAGAAACATGTCAAAGGAGCGTGAAGTGTATTCACCTCCACTGTCAGAGCGAAGAATGTGAACAGATTTGCCATGTTGTGTTTGTACCATAGCAGTAAAGTGTGTGTAAACAGAAAGAACGTCAGATTTACGTTTCAGAAGGTAAACCCATAAACAGCGAGAATAGTCATCAATAAAAGTGACAAAATACGAGAATCCATCAAAAGAAATAATAGGGGCAGGGCCCCAAACATCAGAATGTATCAACTCAAAACAAGAAGTAGCACGACTAACAGAAGATACATAGGTACTGCGAGTGTGTTTTGACAATTCGCAAACATCATAATGAAAAGGAAAAGAGAAAGATACATCAGGGCAAACAGATAACATCCGAGGAGGGCTAGCATGGCCGAGGCGGGCATGCCAAAGCAAACTCGATGATGAAGCAGGAGCAGCAGTGGTGGTGGTAGCAGCAGTAGGGGGAGGCATCACCAGATGGTACATCCCATTCTTCTCAATCCCCGTACCAAAAGTCCTCCTGGATCGCAGGTCCTGAAAAACACAATGATCAGAGTAGAAAGTGACTGAGCAGTTCAAAGCACGAGTAATACTACTAACAGATAAAAGGTTGAGAGCCATGTGGGGTACAAGAAGAACAAAGTCAAGGGAGAGAGAGGAAGAGAGAGAGACAGTGCCCTGGCTGAGGACAGGAGTAAACGAGCCATCAACAAGGCGCACATCCCGGTGGGAGCAAGGAGCAACCTGGCGCAGGAGGGAAGACGTACCAGTCATATGGTCGGTGGCACCAGAATCAATCACCCAGGGTGACGAACCCTAGTCAACCGTGGTCGCAGAGCAAGCAAACGGAGTACCTGAGGATGAAGAGCTAGGAGAGGCAGAGGCAGTAGTAGAGGACTGAGATTGTTGGAACTGCTGAAACTGCTGAAACTGGGCCAACAGGTGACTGAAATCCGAAGCAGTGACTCCTGAGGGACGCTCAACGGTATCAAAAGACTCGACAGCAGCAACGGTAGAGCGCGGAGCACCAGACAAAGTACGGTCAGAACCCCGGAGGTGCGGGTAGAGCTGATAGCAACGACTGCGGTCATGATAGAGACGCCCACAATGAGAGCAAGGGCCAGGCGGACCCGTAGAGCTACGGCCACCGGAGGAGCCACGTCCCCCAGACGGTGTAGAAGAACCACGACCCCCACGGCTCCGAGAGCCAGAAGTGGGAGGACGGGAAGAAGCTGCAAGAGCCATCTGCTCAGTAGGGAGCGAGGAAGTAGTACGCCCGCCGGAGAGGCATGAGTGGCGCTGCAGGCGTTTCTCATGCTCAGAGACAATGGAGTAGGCCTCAAGAAGATCTGGCAAAGGAGACATGCCCACAATCTGAGCACGTGTGGACTCGTACTCGGGGCGAAGCCCCATCAAGAACTGATAGGTCTCTCGACGCTGTCGCTGTTGCCGGATAAGGGTGACATCCTCGGGAGATTTCAGGGCACTAAGAGGCTCCAGATCGTTGAGTTCCAGAAAACGATCCTGAAGGTAGGTGAAGTACTCCTGAACAGACCGCTCCCCCTGAGTAGCGGAAGCAATATCCTGAAAGACACCAAAAATCTGGGCATCAACACGTGTGTGCCCGAAGGTGCGCTGAAGGGCGGACCAAAGTTCGGCGATGTCTTCAAAACGCATGAACTGGCCAAAGATACGAGGCTCCATTGAGCACTGGATCCAGCCAAGAACCATGTATTTCGCCGTGGACCACTTGACCAAATCATCTTTCTTGTCAGCAGGAGGCTGTGGAGGACCGCCAGTCAACCAAGAAAGTTTATTTCGACCAGCAAGGGCCACCTTCATCGATGTAGCCCAAGAAGAATAGTTCCGCTCATCCAGAAGGATGCTAGTAATCCGCCTCGAGGAGGATTCGTAGGTATCCGTAGAAGCCATAAACCAAGATGAAAGAAACACCGAGATCCCTCCCACAAAGGAGATCGAGGATCGAAAAGAAATACGGCTCCGGGAACCTGACGAAGCACTGGAACAATCGCCGAAGTGGAAGGCTGGAACCGGCGGGACCGGGCGTAGATGCGGCCTGGAACAGGCGCAGGATCGGCGTCGATCGACGAGGCAGATCTGGAAGGACCGACGGCGCCAATCGAAGAGGCGGGAACAAGCGTCGGCGCTGATCGGGGATCGACGATGCGGGAACAGGAAACAGGCGTCGGCCCCGATCCAGGAGCAGGTGTCGGTCGTCGATGCGGGAACAGGGAACGAGCGCGAGACTGAATCGACGAGGATGGATCGTCGTCGATGCGGGAACAGGGAACGAGCGCGAGACTGAATCGAACGAGCGCGAGATGGATCGTCGACGCTGGAAATGGCGAGGAATGAAGGTGCGGGAACGAGAAACCGACGGGAACCCTAGGTTTGCTCTGATACCATGAAGGATGAAATAATGAAAGCTCTTAGGTCTCCAATGTGGAGTCCTAACATATATATATAAAATCTCAAAGATGGATAATTACAATTAAGCCCTACAACAATACCCACGATATATGCAGACCATAAATATACAAATACACTGATAATAATAACTCCAATATATACAACATTATTTATATATGGATATGATACATACATGAAATTGTGTATAACACACCTAAAGTATAAATGACAATAGTAGATCATATCTTAGTCATCTTGTCATGATAATATGAACCATATGCACTGGAATGTAAGAAATACTATGTCTTTAGTTAGACATATAATGTAGACATATGAATGATTCCTTCGCATGTAATATTACCATATTATGAAGAATAAATCAATGCTCGTAATTATGAAGAACTCATCTTATAAACATATGAAAATAGTGAATTATAGTTTCAAGATTGTACAATAATACGAATAATGTGGACTAAGATGTAAGAAACTCGAATTTTCTTTTGGCTCGACATATCACATAGTTTATTTCATGAATTGTGCTTGTATAGTTAAGAGAATGCACAATATAATATGAGGTCATATGTTTCGAGTTTTAATTTTAGATCATGATAAGTAAATTGTAGACTATTAAAGATTTTGTGAAATTATACAACATATAAAACATATATTACTTTAGTCATATACGTAAATACTAAACCATCTGACTATGTATATGAGACAGTAATTAGTATGAAATATGGTCTAGACATCCAGTTGAATAAGTATACAATCTAACATTTAATGGAAAATAATTAGGAGGCACGATTGAAGCTTCCTCACGTGATAGATAGATGCACACTATCTTACTCATAGGGCGTAGCAGACCTTATGAGCCTCAAGTTGGGGAAACGACATCCCATATAAAGATTAGTAGATGTGAGTCCGTGTCTGTGAGACACTATAACACCTTTGTTCGTTAATAGGGACTCAGATTGTTAGAATTGCGCATAAGAAGATGCTTAATCTAGAACCAGAAGAAGAATAGTTTTAAAACACCTAGAATTCAAGGGTATGCCTAAATCTAGAAATCCCTATAGTTTAACGATTTCAAAACTTGAATGAAAATGCATATCATGATCACACTAGAACTGAAACTATGTTTAAAAGTATTTTGACAGAAAAACGTGCATAGAATATAGTTTACATTTATTAGTATAAAATGTTACTTTAAAAGCATGATTTTATAATTTGATTCAAGATATTTTTAGTGTTACTGAGGGGAAATGTCTTTCTTGCTCGCCAGTGGGTTGATTCGTTTTCAGAATTTTCTTTACAGGGAATACGGGTCAGTTTGTTCCCATATGCTTCCTAGTTGGCTCTGTGTTTCATCTGTAAGGTATTTTGCAAAATTTTATTTCCAGTCCCTTACTTCCGCTGTAAGCTTTAGTTATTACTATTATGATACTAATTTTATATACTGTTGCTTAGTTTGCTTCACATCATAAGTTTCGGCCAGACTTATGAATTGATGTTAAACTAGGTAGGGGTGTTACATGGAAAGGAACTGATATTGCGAGGAGTGACTAGAGAGAGTTTGGGTAGTTGGTGTTGGCTGGTGTTGGCATGCAGAAATAAAGAATTTTGGGTGCTGGCAACAAATCCTGGATTGGGTTCTTGTACAGGACAAAACAATAAAGGAATTTGGGGGGGGGGGGGGGTGGGGGGGGAGGCTGTCAGTAGTGCTGATATTGCCAATGGACGCTTTGTTATCACAATATAGTATGATTGACTCATTTTTCTCTCATAATAGTCTGAATCCACAGTCCTTCACAGATTCCATGGGTCATGACTCTGAATTCAGCTTTAACACTAAATCTGACAACCACATGTTATTTTTTGCTGCTCTACGTATCCAAATTCCCTCCAACCAGTGTAACATTTTGAGGTGGATCATCAACCAATCCAGTGCAGTCTACGTCTGTATAGACTTCAATATTTAGCTCATCATTAGGTGAGAATAGGATACCGCTCCCAGGAGAGATCTTGAGGTATCTGAGAGTACAACGGGCTACATCAAGATGGAAAATCTTTGGGAAGTGCATGTATTGGATGATCACTCCAACAATATACGAGATATATGGGCGAGTATGTGACATGTAGATCAACTTCCCCATTAACATCTAAAAACCAGTGATGTCCTCAACAATTTTTCCGTCATCTCTCCCTAGCATGTGGTTTGCTTTGATAGGGGTGTCGGCAGATCTACACTCACTCATCCTAGATGTCTCAAGTAAATCCAGGATATACTTCCTCTGGGAGATGGAAATCATAGGCCTGGACCTGGTGACTTCAATGCCTAGAAAATACTTGAGGTTCCATAAGTCCTTTATCTCAAATTCTCTACCCAACCTTTCTTTTAGAGTTTAAATTTCTTTCAGATCATCTCCTTTTATAAAAATATCGTTCACATAAACTATAAGAACAGTCAATTTACCTTCCCCGTGCTTGATGGACAGAGTATGGTCCGCATTACTCTGAAAATATCCAAAGGTCGTCATAGCCTTGCGAAATCTTCCAAACCAACCTCTAGGAGATTGTTTGAGGTCGTATAATTCCTTTTTTAGCTTGCAGACCTTTCCTTCAAATCCTTCAAAGGCAAGTCCGGGGGTAGTGATTGCTTTTTATTACGAAGTACTGACTTACGTGATGATGTAGTTCCTCGTGGTTGACTAGGATGACCGGGAGGAGGGAAATTGTTACGCGATTTGTGGTCAGCTCTTATCTATCCCATATTTTTCCTCTCATGCGCATTTGGTTGCAGGTCGTGGTTTGGAGGTGAATGCTTGCTAGCTTGCTACAAAATGAAAAAGATAAAATAGCCCCACAGAGTGCTTTACTTTACTTTTCATGTCTTGTATTTGTCCCTTAGACTTGTTATGGATTATGTAACGACCATAAGGCTGGGGACTTTGGTAGAACATTAAGTATGTGGACACACTCTTATTATTCATAGTACTTATGTTGTGAGTTTCTCATATATTGTAAACTAAAATTTATACTTCCTCTTCTATGTCCCCATAAAGAAACACATTCTTCACATTCAACTGGCCAAGGTTCCATCCCTTACAGGCAACACATGATAGGAGATCTCTTATGGAGTTCGTCGTTGCTACAGGAGCAAAAGTTTTTTGGTAATCAATCCCAACAGTCTAAGTGTATCCTCTAGCCATCAGTCTTGCCTTGTATCTTTCAACAATTCCTTGGGTGTTTTGCTTGACAGAAAACACCCACTTACACCTAACAACCGTCTTCCCTTGAGAAATACATACCAGATCTCATGTACAACTTTTTTCAAGAGCACACATGTAAGACCCCCTTTTTTTTTGCTACCGCCCAGAACCGCCGCCTTGCGGTGACACCAACTCACGTGTTAGTGGCCACTACAAGACGCCGATCCTGTTGGTTATTTCTTTCAACCATGCCAACCACAATTCATCAGAGTGAGAAGTACAATATGCATTTCAACGCAAGCCCACAATCACATATAAATATCAAAGTCATAAGTAGGGTCCACAAAATGAGATAACTGAAAAGGTAAGGACTTATGCCCAGTACATAAATATCCTCACTACAAAATCACGCGCGTAAGCAAACTAAATCTCTAATCACTCACATCCGTCTGTGGTAGTGTCATGGTGCGCTGCAGTGGTTCCTCATGCTCTGTCTCCCTGATCTGCTGCTGCTGCTCCATGCGCTCCTAGTTGTTATGTCACATCTGGTCGTCAGTCAAAAAGACTAAGTGGGTTCATCCACCCCTCCCCTCATGACTCCTAGGCACAGGGCGGGAGGACGAGGAGAAAAGGTATACAAAGCAGAATAGCAAAGCAGGTGACATAGCTCTCTCTAACATAGTATGTGTAAAGAATGAATAGCCACACTAGCAGTTCTACTAAGCAAGTATTGTAAGGTTATACTAACAGTTCTACTATGTAAGTACCGAAGAGTAAGAGCTGTAAATAATGAGCAGAAAGTAAAGAGCAGTAAAGTTAATAAAGGAAATGCAGCTATTTGCCATCACAGAAAAGTAACTTAACTTATAAGAATGACCATACAAACTTATAAGTTAAGGTTCTGATTGCTTAAGTAACTCATCATATAAAAAGTGTCATACTAATTTTATATGATGAGGACCTTGTTGAATGCAATGTCGCGTATGCAATGCAATGCTTATATTATGATTTCACATAAGTGCAACACACACACACGACTCCATGCGCACGTACCTTTCATTCCCGCTTTTCGGAGTTAGCTAGACTCTCAGGTACCACCCGTTGTGGCTATCAGGGGCAGTGGAACGGGTACCTCCACTCCTAGGCGGGCCTTGTACACACTACTAGGCCTAGACCTTACGTGCGCCTCTGTACACGTCCTAGATGCACTCTAGAGTCCTTGCGTACTATTGTTGGAATCCACCAGTCTTGTATGGTCGAGAGTAGGGCACTGATGTTTTTAGGGAATGTGTCTTTTGGAAAAAAATACAAAAAAACACCTAAAAATGCAGAAAATTGAGTCCGTCAATCGTCATAATCACAATCTTCGATCGTCAATTTGACGATCCCAAAAAGTGTCAATCCAGTAAATCTTCAATTGATGCGTGGTTGATTCCCATCAATCGGCAATCCAACACTTGATTTCCTTCAGTCCAACTGTTACGTCGACTGCTCCTCTTCATTCCAGTAGTTGCATCAACTGCTTCTCTTCACTACTGCAACAATCCACCATAATTTGCTGCCTTCCCTAACTGCAGTAACCTAATACCCGTTTCACGTCGTCCCGTAGTGACAAGAAAGATTCTTCTTGCCTTAAATACTCCAAATGTCTACGGCAGACTCAAGTGGTGATGGCATTAGTTCAGTAAATCAACCCCCATTGATGAGCGTGACAATGTATTGTCGTACCTCAAAGAAGTGGAGAGGTATTGAGACTCTTATGCAACAAAAGAATCGTGTTCTTAAATATTTAACCGGAAGGGACAATTAAATGCATCCGGCTGAAGTCCCCTACCGTGGAAAACAAAATTTGTTTATGGAGTTGTATGGATCCTTTGATCTATGATTTGGTCATTCATTATATCATCTTGCACTATTACACTTAGGAAACAACAACTTGAGTAAAATATATGACTTGTCTCAAGCTTTGCATATGCTCGAGAAAGGATCGAAATCAGTGCAATACTTTGGTGAGTTTAGTAAGTCGATCAAAGAGATTAATTGTTACAAGGGGCTTGTTATTCTTCCCGTATATGTGGATGAATTCCTCTCATTGGCGATGACTCCTCTAGAATAGTAACAACAAAGAAACATCTTCGACCACATTTTGTGACCAAACATCTGAGTGCTCCTTGATATTTTTGGGTCTTCAAATTGTGGAACACAATAAAGTCACGATTCTTTCCCAACGTAAGTATACTCTGGATATACTTGAAGAAATGAGTTTTCTTGGTACCAAGCCTACCCAAAACCCAATGCTTATGGGCACTGGCAGACTTTGTGATGAGATATCTACTCCACTCAAAGATATTACTTGGTACATGCGTCTAGTTGGTAAGCTCATTTATCTTACTATTACCAGATCTAACATCTCTTTCGTTGTTGGCAAAGTCGGTCAATTTTTGCATGCTCCCAGAGAGTGTCATCTTGAAGTTACGTTAAAAATATTGGAATATATCAAAGGACCTCCTGACAAGGGACTTATGTTTAGAAGAAATGACCACTTGCTTATTCAAATGTCAGCTATGCATACGATAAGGGAGATATAATCCACTTCGGGATACTGCACTTGTGTAAGATGCAATCTTGTCACTTGAGGATCAAGAAATAAATGGTTGTCCTGTTCAAGTACTGAAGCTGAATACAAAAACATGACTCAAACGATTAGTGAACTAAATGACTGAGGACACTTGTAAAAGATTTTGGTGAAATCTATAACTATTATCTGCAAATATTTTGTGCTAACTGTAGAAATCGACAACACCAATACTAACAAGGTCGTCATCTATATATCAAAAATTTGGTATTTCATGAAAGGACTGTCACTTCATTAGAGTCATCAACAAACGAATATGTACTTAATTTGTAACATCATACAAAGAGCTACCTGACATCTTCACCAAACTTATTTCATCTTTTTCTGACACATGTACCAAGTTGAGACTAATTGATTTATATGCTCCAATTTAAGGGGGAGTGTTAAAGCCCACTTGTATAAAACTCATAAGCGAGAGCCCATTTGTTTTATTCTGTCTCTTTTTCTTTAGTCTCACACCTTTTATAGAGTTTTGTGGTTAGCCTCTTTATGTATATATCAATGTTGTGGATATCCTCCGACATGGCCGACATGTCGGCCGACATAAATGTTTCATGGACAAAATGACACGTTTCTGATATTTTTTTGCAAAATATCCTTTTGAAATATATCCTCCGATATATCTGTTATTGACCGATATATCGCCGATATATCCCGACATTTTATCGTCTGTTTTTTTTATTTATTTTAATTATTGTCTATGGTCTAATAGACAATAAACCGAAATTGTTTCATTGTTTAGGTTGTTTCTTCCCTTCCTCTGGCTTTCTTCCTTGCTCAAGTCCGTCATCGACTTCAATTATGCATGGTGTTTGAATTGTGGACTAAAAGTTCCTTATCTTCCATTGTCATTGACAACTTCCTGACTTTCTGCTTCCTCTTACTTTATTTCACGCGTTATACCGTTATTACTTATGTAGCACAAAATATTTATATTAGTTTGATAAATTAAGGAGTTCCATAAATATTAAATTATTAATATATATAAATAAAAAAATGATGAAATATATATATATATATAATTACATATATAAATAATTAAATATTAAAACCCGATATATGAAATATCCCCGATATATCCCCGACATATTAAAACCGACATGAAAGACCTAAACCGACGTGTCCCCGATATCCAACATCTACAACCTTGGTATATATAGAGAGGAGATGTAATACTTTGTTCTTAGATTGAAATAAGACATTTTATATTTCAAATTCTCATACCACCAAAAATTGGCAAAGCCACCGTAACGTCAGCCCACCCCAATTCCCTGTTCACCTCCAGACAATCCACCCAACACCACTTTTCTCCCCCTCCAACCCCTGAGTTAGCTTTTGGGGTTGAGAAGAGCCATTAGCACCAAACACTATATCAGAGCCCCTTCATGGACCATGTGATTTCATTGATTTGTTTAACAATGGTTTTCGGTGTAAATTTTTGTTTTGTATCACATTGCCCATGATGGTGTGCCTCTTTTTTGTGGATAGAATTATCTTTGGAAGTAGATTTTGGAAATCATTTCCTAAACAGCTATTGTATATTATGTGGTAACTCATTCTGTTTTAAGATTTTGCAGGATGCGTTTCTACCAGAACATGGAGAGAAAGTTCATGAAACCTTTGTGGGGAAAAATCATATAGACTTGAAAAGGGACTCAAAATGTTTTAGGGAACATCATTCGGCATTTGTATCAAAGGATTCTATTTGCCATGATAAGGTGAGGTGATCAGTGTGATTACATATGCTTACTGTCTAATTCAGAGTGGATCTTTAATGCTGGCTTATTTTACAGGTTTCTTCTTTTTTGTGCGAACAAGAGCCATGTAACACCTGCCATGGAAACTCACAGCCTACTTTGAGATGCATGGAAACACCACAAATGTCTGAGGGATGTCCTAGCTCCTCAAGCACGAAGAGCTTTTTCAATGGAATTTCGGAAAACTCACAAAACACTAAAGCGTGTCCCATCTCCATTACCAGTAATCTTGTAAATCCAAGTCTAGGTTACCATTCCAAAAGAATACTGCACAGTTCCAGACAGAAAGCAATTAGAATGGTTGATGTAGCTATGAAGGTCAGCTCCAAGAAAGCAGTGTTCTTGACCACTTTATTCTTACAAATTCGTTGAATGACTAATTGTACATTTCTTATATGCTATAGTTAATTGATGTTATTTCACTCCAGTCCTAGGGCTTTTACCCAAAAAAATTATTACTCAGTTCATCAACTCAATATTGAACATTTATCCAATTTCTTCGATCATAGCACTCAACTCTCTGTAGTATTACACGATCAATATCATTGCACACATTATTCATCCAATTCTACCTGTCTTCTAGCAGCTAGTATTCTGAATGGCTGATTTGTGCCCATCACAGGTAATGTCCTCGATGAAAGTAGGAGAGGATGCTTATGCAATGATTGGAAGGGCTTTAGATTCAGCGGAGATTCAGCAGTTTGGAATTCCTTCCAAAATATTGAGAACGCAACACTGTTTTAATCCACAAAATGGGAGTTCAGGAAACTGTCATCATGATTTCTCATGCAACCCAGCAGAACTAGCAGCAACAGTCCATTTGATCGACTCAACAGTTCCAACATTAACCCAGAATGACTCCCAAGTTCCTCCAAAGCTGATTTCAGCATGTGTTGCTGCTCTGCTAATGATTCAGGTATGTTCTAGTGCTATTGAAGGGATGTTTTATTGGATGAAAACTTGTGTAAAAAACTTAGATGTAAAATAACTTATGTTTCGTTTGAAGTTAAGTTAAATTAAATGGCGTTAAATCAATATATTTATTAGGTCACATTTCCTTACAAATCTGGCTATATTAGTCAAATTAACAGCCATTTATTTGTAGGGATTTATTTGTAGGCATTCTACCTCCAAACCAAAAAGCCCCTAAATTTTGTAGCATGCTAGTAAATGCATTTAAATGTATGTTTTCACTTCAATGAGTACAAACCTTGTTCTGATTAACTTTTGTATTTATTTTTCATTTTCAGTAACGCTAGCCACATCATCTTTCTATATTTTCTTGTGGCAACCTTCACAACCATAACAAATTTTCTCAAGTATTGTTGTTTACTGATAGATGTGCCCTACATATAAATAATACAGAGAAAGGAACCGGTTAAGTTGCGCAGTCTCCCAATGCTCGAACCACCGGCCTCAAGGTAACATGGTATCAGAGGCGTAAGTTTTTTGTCGATCCCGCCATCCTCCAGACTGCACCGACTGCCGCTCCATCCCGCCGATCATCGATCGAAGTCGATGGCCCGATCTCTCCGCGAGATCTCGTCGATCCCACTTGCACCAGAATCAAGCACCGCCGAGTGCTTTCGCCGATCCCGTCGATCCCGAGATCTCGTCTGCGCCAGAGGAAGACTTCGTCGACTGCTTTCGCCAATCCTCCAGACTGCCCGAAGGTTTCGTCGAACCCGATCCTTCAGACTGCAGAAGTCGTTGCTGCTGTTTTCTCCCTTCTCCTTGCTGCTTCAGTTTTGTCCGGCGCCCTTGCTGTTATTTCTTTCCTGTCTGGCACCCTAGTTGTTTTTCTCTGATGCCCTTCTCCTCCCGTGAGGCCCTTTCTCTCGCTGCCTCAGCTTGTCCCAATGGCCTCATCTCAGATTTCATACTTCCGAAATCCGACATCATCCTTAATGGGACCAATTACAATGAATGGTCCTCCACGATTCGAGTGCTTCTTCGTGGATTGCAACTTTGGGGCCATCTTGATGGCTCCACTCCGGCTCCAACACCCATTCCCGTTGCAAATGCTTCCTCTCCTTCTGCCACTAGTGGGATAGCTGCGTCCTCCCCTTCTATCACTAGTGGGACAGATTGGTAAAAATGGCATGATGATGACACCCAGATCATTGCTCTATCTGCCTTCCAGCCAGGCGCAGAAGTACTCCTTGGTGCAGATGCTTGCTTCAGCATATCAGCACGACCGCTCCGTTCAGACCTTCTTTACGGAGCTCAGTGATTTGTGGCGCCAGCTGGATGGGATGTCTACCTCTAGTTGCCCCACTTGTGCTCGTTGCACCACTATTACTGAGGAGAGGGATCACCTGCGCATGTATGAGTTCCTCATGCGTCTTCGACCTGAGTTCGAGTTTGTACGTGCTCAGCTGATGCATCGGGTTGCTCCACTATCCCTGCGTGACTGTCTTGCTACTGTTGTCACTTAGGAGATCCGTCTTCACTCTTTGGAGGGCATGCGCCCTGCCTCTTCGCCACATTCAGTTCTCGTTGCTCCTCGGCACGGCTTCTCGGTACCTGATCCGCCGGTCTTACCTCTTCCTCCTGGTTTTAGTGCACCTGCTCCGTATCGCCCATCTTCAACGACTTCACCCAGTACCTTGTCAAGTGCACCACCGGGCTCCGGGCCATCACAGTGTCGTGTTCTCCGTTGTCACTACTGTCACAACTTGTGACACATTCGTTCGGAGTGTCGCAAGTTACAGCGTGCCCTAAGCCAGCTGGGGGCACCACATCGAGCTGCTCCTATCCTGCCACTTGCTCCTGACAGTCCTACCTTTGCTCCTAATCAGATCATACAGCTCGTTCAACAGCTCTCTCTCTGAGCCGTGCCTTCTCGTCCTCGGCATCTGTTGTCAGCCATGACTCTTTTCTCAGACCGACTCAGTGGCTGCATCTGCCTCCGCAGGTATCACTAAGGCTTCCTGGTTACTTGATTCTGCTGCATCTTTTTGTATGACCTTTGATGCAGCTCCCTTACATTCCTACCGGTCTATTTCTTCTGACTTACGTGTCATCATTGCTGATAACCCCACCTTGCCCGTTGCTAGCTGTGGTACCCTGCATACCACCCATTTTCACATTCCCGGTGTTGCCTATGTCCCTAAGCTTTCCATGAATCTCATAACAGTTAGCCAGCTTGCTTCCCAAAGTTGTCTTGTTATTTTTGATGCGCTTTTGTGTAATGTGCAGGATTTTCACACATGGACACTCATTGGAACTGACCGTCTCCGTAGCGGGATTTATGTGCTCGACCATCTCCGGCTTCCCTCACCCACTTCGCTATCAACTTTCCCTGTTGCAGCTCCCATTTGTCTTTCGTCGGTCAGCTTTCCGCAGTGGCGTCACCATCTCGGTCATCCTAGTGGAGCTCGGCTATCCTATCTTGTTCGTCAGGGTCTCTTAGGTCGTGTGTCTGTTGATCGCTCGCACTCATATACGGGTTGTAAGCTTGGCAAACAGCTACAACTCTCATATCGATCCAGCGAGTCTCGATCATCTTTTCCTTTTGCTTTAGTTCATTCTGATGTATGAGGTCCTGCCCCCTTTATTTCAAAAGGTGGTCATCGTTATTATGTTATTTTTGTTGATGATTTCTCTCGTTATGCATGAGTTTATATAATGTGTACTCGTGTTGATTTTTTCGCATTTACGTTGAATTTGTCTCCATGGTGCGTACTTAATTCTCCACATCTATCCACACGTTTTGCTCTGATTCAAGGGGAAATATCTGTCACATGCTTTTCGTGATCTTTTGGCCTCTCATGGTACTCTACCTCAACTCTCCTGTCCCGGTGCTCATTCTCAGAATGACCCTGCGGAAAGGAAGCATCGTCATATAATTGAGACGGCTCGTACTCTTCCCATTGCCTCACATGTGCTTCCACACTTCTGGGCTGAGGCCATATCCACTGATGTCTATCTTCTCAACCTCCAGCCATCCACTTTCCTATAGGGTAGCAGTCCTGGTGAGCGTCTGTTTGGCCGTCCTCCTCTTTATGACCACCTACGTGTGTTTGGTTGTTTATGCTATGTTCTTCTTCCTTGTCGTGAGCGCACCAAACTATCTGCTCAGTCCACCGCTTGTGTTTTCCTTGGTTATAGTCTTGAGCACAAGGGTTATAGGTGCTATGACCATGTAGCTCGTCGTGTTCGTATCTCTCAAGACGTTACTTTTGTTGAGGACCACGCCTTTTTTGTTTCATCCTCGCCTTCGTCTCCTTCTTCCTCTACTCACACTTCCACTATAGTTGATGACGTTCTCTTTCTCTCCATACCATCGCCCGTGTCACATTCCTCTGAGTTACCTCACACCCAGTCTCCACCAGGGTCACCGTCTCCTGTTCTTCTTCCTGAGTCATCTCCACAGTCTCCTGACCTCCCTATCCAGGTACGTTCCCCTGCTCTTCCCGAGTCATCCCCAGTCTCCTGATCCTTCTGTCCAAGTTCGTGCCCCGTCTTTTCCTCAGCACTATCCTCGACACTATGTTCGACGGTCTTGTCCTACAGATGCGCCATATGCCCATCTGCATCTGGTCTCTTCCAGTGAGCTACCTGTGGATGATCCCTCGGTACGACGCTACCCCACTCGTGATCGAAACCCACCAGATCGGCTCAACCTTGCTACTCAGCTGCTTGATCTACCGGTCCTTGACCTATCAGCCCTTCCAACGGCTACTTGTGGTGTTCTAGAGCCTAGTACCTACAGGGAGGCTGTCTTGATTCCTGAGTGGCAGTCTGCCATGCATGACGAGTTGAGTGCTTTGGAGCGCACTTCTACTTGGTATCTAGTTCCTTTACATGTTGGTACAACCCCCATCACATGCAAGTGGGTCTTCAAAGTGAAGACTCACTCGGATGGCACAGCGGAGAGATACAAGGCCCGGTTGGTGGCACATGGTTTTCAGTAGGAACACGGTCGGGACTATGATGAGACCTTCGCTCCTGTGGCCCACATGACTACTATCAGGACCCTCATTGCCGTCGCAGCCGGTTAGTGGTCCTTGTTTCAGCTGGATGTGAAGAATGTTTTTCTCCACGGTGACTTGCAGCAGGAGATGTACATGCTTCCACCCCCAGAGCTCTTTATCGCTCCTGGTCTTGTCTGTCGCCTCCGTCGAGCACTTTATGGTCTCAAACAAGCTCCTCGATCCTGGTTTGATCGTTTTAGTTCAGCAGTTCTTACAACTGGTTTTCAGCCTAGTCACTATGATCCAACTTTGTTTGTTTACTCCTCATCATGGAGACGGACCCTTCTACTATATGTGGACGACATGATTATTATTGGTGACGATACCTCCCATATTGAGTTTGTCAAGCATCACCTTCAACAACAGTTCCAGATGACTGATCTTGGCACACTGTGTTACTTCTTGGGCATTGAGTTCTCTGCCACTCCTACTGGCTATCAGTTATCTCAGCAGCGCTACACCTCAGACTTATTGGCCCGTGTTATTCTGTCCGACACTCACACAGTTGCTACTCTTATGGAACTTCACCTTCAACTGCGTCCGGATGAGGGCTCTCCTCTTTTCAATCCGACACGGTACCGTCATCTGGTTGGGAGCTTGGTTTATCTCACCATTACTAGACCTGACATTGTCTTTGTTGTTCATGTGCTGAGTCAGTTTGTGAGTGCTCCCACAACAGTTCACTATGCTCACCTGTTGCGTGTTCTCCGATATTTTCGTGCTACTATGACTCGTGGTCTATTCTACCCCACCAACAGTTCTCTCCAGTTACATGCATATTTTGATGCTACATGGGTCAGTGATCTTGTTGATCGTCGTTCTGTCACCGGTTATTGTCTCTTCTTGGGCTCTTCACTCATTGCTTGGAAATCCAAGAAGCAGACCGGTGTTTCTCGTTCTAGCACAGAAGCAGAGCTCTGTGCCATGGCCACTACAGCTGAGGATATTGTCTGGCTTCGTTGGTTGCTTGTTGATTTTGGCGCTGCTCCTTCTGGTCCTACCACTCTCTATTGTGACAACACTAGAGCCATCCAGACTACCCTGAATCCAACCAAGCGCATTGGTGTTGATGTCTTCTTTCTTCGTGATCAACACATTCAGGTACTCATGTTCCTCATTATGTTCCCACCGAACGCCAGCTGCCGATTTGCTCACTAAGCCTCAGACTCGCGCTTAGCAGGAGTTTCTTCTCTCCAAATTCTCGGTGTATGATCCCCTGTGAATTTGAGGGGGGTGTTAGATGTGCCCTACATATAAATAATACAAAGGAAGGAACCGGTTAAGTTGCGCAGTCTCCCAATGCTCGAACCGTCGGCCTCAAGGTAACATTTACAAGCCATGCATCTTTCTTTATATAGCTTTTCATGTTGAGCTATAACCTATATGTAGGAGAATGATGCTTAAAAGTACGTATGATGTAATTATCAAATTCATTTGGTACATTAGATCTCTCATCTCTTCCTAATTTATTAACCACATAGGAATTCTTTTTATTTATTTTTTCTAGGAAAATATATCTAGTTTGTTTTGCCCTTCTTTAACAACACTGGGAAGAACAACAATGGGAAGAACACCGGATATGGGATTTCTTGATGTAGGATAAAGTGGTGTTGTGGTGTTAGTATGCCATAACGGATCTCGAATAGTGAATGCTAGTGTAGTGCCAGTTGAATTATTAAAGCTCATTGTAAAGAGTCACTAAAAATGTCCATGTTTCTCTTCTTTCTTTTTAGTCTCACACCTCTAATATGAGTTCGAGTTCCCCTTCTTTGTGTATATATATAGATGCCATGTAATGTTTATTTTTTTAGATTGGAAATAATATTTTTCTCCATTTCTCAACTTGGTATCGAAGCAAGACATTTTTTCGCTGCTCCATCTTAGAATTTTTTTCCGAGAAATTTCTTTCTCATTGAACGTGCGTCGGAACAATTTCCGATTTTTTTCATTGGACACGATCTCTTGTGTGAGTCTGGACGCTACTGCGAGTTCACTTGAAACATGATTGCGATCTTCAAGCAAGAACAACGTGATCTTTTCCCCTGCGACCTTCCAACACACTTCCAACGAAATCATCTCGCCGCCAGATCTCAATGCACGTTCTTGCGGATCTTGCAGCGCGTTCTCAACAACCTCACCAATCTCGCTGCAAGTTCTCGTCGATTTCACCAAATCCAGTCGATCTCATCGATTCCCAGATGCGAGCTCCATTTCCTTCCCTGCGAGCTCCATTCATCGTTGTTGAACGCAAGAACAAGCACCCTTTGAAGTCACACGATGCCTTCTCATTACAATGAATCTCCCAAAATCCTATTGGGGCAATGCGGCCCTCACTGCGGCTTACCTCATTAACTACCTTCCCTCTAGTACCCTACAATATACTTCCCCTATCTCTTGTTTGTCCACCAAATGTGTCGTCCACACGTCTCATCTCCATCCTCGTGTGTATAGATGTCCTTGTTTTGTCCATGTTCATCAACACACTTGTGATAAATTGGGTGCTTGTTTTGGAAAATGTGTTTTTGTTGTCTACTCCTCTACTACGAAAGAGTATCGTTGTTATCACCCTTCCTCTCGACATTTCTTTTGTAATATGGGCGTTACTTTCCATGAAGGAAACAATTCTTTGACTCTTGTCAGGAGGAGATGGAAATTAATGTTGACGCTCCCACTATTCCCCTTCACCCTGTGGTCTCGTATCTCCCTCCCACTAGTCCAACTACCACGTCCACTCCTGTCCTCACCTCTATTCTTGTTGTCGGGAGGCTTATTACTCCTATTCCTCAAATCTATCAACGACACAACACTGGCGTTGAGATGGTACAAACTCATATCATTCCACCACAACAAATACAATCTTCTGAACCAGGTCCCGACGAAGACCTCCATTGACTTCCCATACATATGAAAATTAAGCGGGCCTCTGCAAAATACCCTATTGTCAATTATAACTCATATCACAATCTGACACAGATACATAAAGTCTTCTTCTCCTCTCCGTCTTCTTAACATTTAGCAAGAAGTGATAGATATACCAGAATGGAGAAAGGTAATGTAAGAAGAGATGTTTGCATTAAAAAAGAACTAGATTTGGAAACCATCTCATATCTTGGCTAAAAAAAATATGTTGGCTCCAAATGGGTGTTTTCTATCAAACAGAATCATCAAGGGGTTGTAAAGAGATACAAAACGCGCTAGTCGCTCAGGGATATAAGCCAATCCTGGTGTGGACTATCATGATACTTTTGCGTTGGTTGCCAAGATGGACTTCATCCGCATTATTTTATCATGCGCTACATGCCATGGATGAGCTATGCAACTACTGGATGTTAAAGATACTTTTTTACATGACGATCTTGAAGAGGAAGTAGACATAAAATTTCCACCGGGTTTCTTAAAGGCAAGATCAAGGGAGATGGACACTAATGTTAACGCACCCACTATTCGCCTTCACCCCGTGGTCTTGCATCTCCCTCCTTCCACTAGTCGAACTACCCCGTCCACTCTTGTCCTCGCCTCGATTCTTGTTGTCGGGAGGCTTATTCCTTCTATTCCTCAAATCTATCAAAGTGGCAACACTGATGTTGAGATGGTACAAACCCCTGTCATTCCACTACAACAAATACAATCTTCTGAACTAGGTCCTGACGAAGTCCTCCATCGACCTCTCATACATATGAAAAGTAAGTCGGCCTCTTCAAAAGACCTTATTGACAATTATATCTCATATCACAATCTGACACATGCACATAAAGCCTTCTTCTCCTCTCCGTCAGTTGTTTGTATTCTTAACATTTGGCAAGAAGAGATGTATGCATTAAAAAAGAACTAGATTTGGAAACTGTCTCATACTCGTCTGAAAAAAATATGTTGGTTCCAATTGAGTGTTCTCTGTCAAACAGAATCATCAAGGGCTTGTAAAGAGATATAAAGCGCGCTAGTCGCTCAGGGATATACTCAAAATTCTAGCGTGAACTATCATGAAACTTTTGCGTTGGTTGTCAAGATGGACTCCATCCACATTATTTTATCATGCGCTACATGTCATGGATGGGATATGCAACTACTAGATGTTAAAAATATTTTTTTACATGGCGATCTTGAAGAGGAGTAGACATAAAATTTCCACCGGGTTTCTTAAATGCAAGATCAGTAGGAAAAGTTTGTCAGCTTAAAAAATCTCTTTATGGTTTAATGCAATCTCCCAGAGCTTGGTTTGGAAAGTTTTAAAAGGTCATGACTCTATTTGGATCACCGTTTAAATGCCCTCCGACATGCCCGACATGTCTGATGACATGTTGTTTTTGAGGGGAAAATGACATTTTTTCTAAAAAAAAAGATTATATCCTTTTGTAAAATATATGTTGATATATCCAATTTTTTCTAATATATAGGTCGACACGACTCTGAATATATCGTACGCTATTTTATTTTATGTTATGTTAGTAGACTGACAATATATGTTTAAATCACCAATATGTATTACAATCTATGTGCTTAAATTGTTACAACTTATTATTTTGTTTTCTTTAATATGTAGTATTCTTATAATCAATTTTGTATAATTATTTGACACTATGTTTTTTATTTTTTATTACATTTTAATGTTTAACACATTTATTAGTTGATTATTTTTATGCTTTTAATATAAATTTATTCATCTTGAAAAGACTTGTAATCAATTGAGGATAATTTGCTTTTAATTCTTCTTTATTTGCAATCTCACTTCTCGTTGCTCAGAATTGGAATGGCTGTGGGGCCGAGAATATGGTGGAGGTGTAGGCTCAGAAAGGTCTCCACAATATACGGGTCTACATACTCGTGAGGCTCGTAGTATAACGTCAAATCTTCAATATTAAATATTGGATGGATACTCATGCTCATAGGGATATCAAGCTAGTTGGCATTTGCTCCGATCCTTCTTATAATTGTGTAGGGTTCCATTCGTTTAGCGCTCAATTTTTAGCAGCCCCTGAGGGAGCCATTCAACGTAGATTTTCACTATCAGCTGCTCGCCTTCATGAAATATTTGCTCCCGCCTTCAATATTTGCATGCGATTTATAAGATTCATTACTAATAATGATCTGTTGTCGTACCAACTCATGTAACTCGTGCAAATGAAGTGTAAAGGACAAAGCTAACTCACTGGGGAGAGACTTTAGGATTTCTATGCTCATAACCTAGTACTACATGAAAGGGACTCAACCCACCTATTGACTGAATTATTTTAAGCTAACTCTACAACGGGAAGGACCGAATCTCAACTAGATACATGCTCACCCACTATACAACTAAGCAGATTTCTTAGATTCCTATTAATCACCTCAGTCTGTCCATCGGACTGAGAATGGTAAGGCGATGAAAAATTCAGGGTCTGCCTGTTTTGTCATATAGTCTTCCAAAAATCTCTCATGAATCTCACATCTCGGTCGAACACTAGGGACTTGGGTAGACCGTGTAATCTAACGTCCCTTACGAATAGCGACACATCTACAGTCTTGCTGCACGCAATGAAATGGGTCATCTTCGAGAATCGATTAACAACGACAAAAATAAAGTCGTGCTTCCTCAGAGTGTGAGGTAGCCCGAACACAAAATTCATACTAACATCTACCTAGGGCTGGTGTGGGACAGGTAGGTGAGTGTATAGGACAATGTTTTGTTTTGTCCCTTTGGCCGTCTGATAATACGACAATGTTGGATGACGCGAGCCACATTCTTCTTTAGGCCCGACCAATAAAAATGTTCCTTGACTAGAGTTATCAACTTATCCATACTGAAATGCCCAGCGACGTCGCTCGCATGCATCTCCAAATCAGGTAATCACGGTAAGAGGGTCTAGGGAAGCATAAACGAGAGCCCTGTGCAAGATCAAACAAATACTCAATTGGTCCATAAGCTCGAACTTAAGGAAATGGTACCCACTGAACTCGCAAGTTAAATGGAGAATTAATTTACGGTAAATACAACGCCCCCTAGCCTTGATCACAGGACCTGCTCTGATACCACTTGTAGGATCGTGCGTATACCCAACTGGTCTATAATCTCGAACTTATGGAAATGGTGCTACTATTACCTTTAAGTAAATATCACAACACGTCATGGGTTCAAGTGAGGGACAATGGACCCAAACACCCCGATATAAATAACCCTCAATAACCTGGAACCCCTCAGTAGGCTCCGGGGAATCTCTCGACAACGCGACTTATATCTCGCCAAAATCAGAACATGTTGGGTAGTCTGTGATCACTCTCTCAGACCCATCTACTCGTGCACTTAACGTCAGTAGGTTTCTTAGATTCTTATTAATCACCGCAGTCTGCTCATCGGTCTGAGTATGGTAAGTCGATAAAAATATCAGGGTCCGCCTGCTTTATGTCATAACGTCTTCCAAAAATAACTCATGAATCTCACATCTCTGTCGAACACTATGACCTTGGGTAGACCGTGTAATCTAAAGACGTCCCTTCACAAATAACGACGCATCTGCAGTCTTGCTGAACACAATGAAATAAGTCATCTTCGAGAATCGATTGACAACAATAAAAATAAAGTCGTGCTTCCTCAGAGTGCGAGATAGCCCAAGCACGAAATCCATACTAGTATCTACCCAGGGCTGGTGTTGGACATGCATGGGAGTGTATAGGCTCAGGGCAAGTCAAATAATCTGTGATTACTCTCTCATACTCATCTACTCGAGCACTCGTCGTGAACAGTAATGTGACTTGGCGGCTCAGGGCATCTGCAGGTTTGTTCGCGTCGCCCGCTCGGTGTTTAAGATCATAACAAATATCTTGTAGGTACCCAACCCACTTAGCGTGTCGATGTCCTAACTTCCTCTGAGAATCTAGGTAATGCAACGCCTAATGATCATAGTATTACACAAACTCCTGGGGTAGAAGATAGCGCCTCCTGTAGCGCAGAGATTGAACAATAACATAGAACTCTCGATTGTAGTTCGAATATTGTTGCTTGGCTTCGTTCAGCTTTCCACTAAAGAAACCAGATTTCCCTCCTGACTCAATATGCCACATACGCCAATGCCAGATGTGTCGCGTGTGACCTCAAAAGCCCCACTGAAATCAGGGAGTGTTAAAACAGAGGCGGTTGTCAATTTCTCTTTGATCTCCTCAAATGCCCGAGCAGCCACTGTGGTCCACTGAAAGTTGCCTTTGCGGAGGCATCTTGTGAAAGGGGTCATTATCGTGCTAAACCCCGTCCCATAGAAGGTAGCAAATCCATGAAAACTACGGGCCTCATGAAGAGTCGAGGGTATGGGTAACTCGCGAATGGAATTGACCTTTTCAGGGTCAACAAATACTCCAGTGGAGGAGAAGGTAAATCAAAATGTTGTCGAAATTTACGACTAAGAAAGTCCCATGTAGGGCCACAACACCCGCGTCATAGCTTTCACGAAGGTACTCGAGGCATTCAATAGTCCAAAAGGCTTGACCAACCACTAATACAGACCGCCTTTAGTCTTGAAAGCGGTCTTCCACTCGTCCTCTTTTGAACTTGAATCTAGTGGTACCCACCACAATGGTCGATCTTCAAAAAGATCTAGGCACTAGCCATCATATATAATAAGTCGTCGAGTTGAGGGATAGGGAAACAATACTTCACTGTAATCTTATTAATAGTCTGACTACCTAGACACATGCGCCAACTGCCGTCCTTCTTGGGAGTAAGAAGGGAGGAGACAACGCATAGACTCAAACTCTCATGAATGAAGTGCTTTCGTAGAATCTCATCGACCTGCCGCTTGAGCTCAGTATGCTCATCGGGGTTCATATGATTGTGGGAAAGATTTAGCAGCGAAGCTCTCGTGAATAGGTCAATGACATACTGAATATCTTTCGGGAGTGGCAGCTCGTCGAGAAGCTCGCTAGACATGATATCTGCAAACTCGTCCAGAATGTGACAAAAGTCTGGGTGAGGCTCATAGGTATCGGTAAGGCACTCATAAGTCATGGTGGCTTCCACTACATAGACAATACTCACATCAGCGCTATCCCTCAAAAATTCACTCTGTCTCAAGATATGTAGGGGCCTCGAGGAGCTCGTCCTAATCAGGGCTCAATCCGGTCCTTGAATTTCTCCTTTGGTTGGGTAGGGGACAACATGATTTTTCGACCCTTATCATAAAAGACACATGCTCGATCGACCGAAACACGTGACATCACAATAATAAAGCCAGGGTCGCCCAAGCAACACGTGGGCGATGTCCGTAGGTGTGACATCAGACCACACTCGATCCTCAAATGTAACAAAATTGAGCGGAATGAGACACCGCTGGGTGACTTGGATCGTAGTCTTGTCGACCCAGATGGCATGATAGGGGTGGGGGTGAGGTTCGCCATACACCTGCATACGCTCAAGACCCTTCTGGGACACGATATTCACGCAACTCCTACTAGTTATAACTAGTTTGTAGGGATCACCTGCACTTGGTAAATATGTGTAAAAGATAATGGTGTGGCGCCAGTCCTCATCTACGCGTGGGGTATGCAAGAGTCTAACTACTCCCATCTCTAGTGACCTCTCAATGTCACTCTTTGAACCCTCCTCTAGAGTGGATGTGATCTACTCGTCCACCATCTCCTCAGTCTCTATATTAGACTCACCCTCCTCAATAAGCAGATTTCGCGTAGGCACTGGGCCGGTAGGTGTCCTCAGTCGGAACATCTTAAGGATGTCCCCGGCCTTAGGAGCTCTAGGAATGACTGTATTTCCCTTCGCGTCCACTGGGGCACGATGAGGCGCAGCAGCCGTGGTCGGCGGTCGGGCAGGTCTCCTAAAGGTCAAATTGTCAGGTCGAGAGGGGGCATGCCTAGGCCCTGAAGAGCGAAGATACTGCTCATACTATAGGGTGAGCTGGAAAATCTTCTCGACGCTCTTGAGGCGGTGTAGAATCAGCTCTCTATGAATATCATGAGGCAGTGACAATAGGCTCCTCTAGAATGTCACTCCAAACCACTAGCTCGTAAAAACGAGAGATATACTCAGCAACAGCAGGCGTCCCATGGTGTAGTCCATTTAACTGATTAAGAAGTTGGTCTCTATATGATGCAGGGAGGTACTTGTCATGCAGTCTTTGCTTCATGTCGTCTCTCCCTATCAAGCAATCTCTCCAAACTAGTCCAAAATATTTTGCTTACCCGTGTAGCGTCATTTTAGCAAAGCGGACGCATAGCTCATCACTCGCGTTGAACCACATAAAGTAGTGGTCCATATCAAGGAGCCAATCAATAAAAGCCTTCGGGTTCAACGATCGTCGAAGGAGGGAGCGTCGATGCGGATGTGTCGGGTGATGTCATACTCCTGGGGAGAACCACCTCTACAAGGCTCCTGATAATCCTCATAATAGTCCTCGTGGTCGTGGTCATGATGAGCGGGAGGGGGACCGCGCTCTCTACGATCGTGATCATAAAAGTCCTCTAGATCATGGTCGCGGCGATCAATTGGAGGTCCACGATCTCTCAATTGGAAACCCCAAGTGTTGCACCTCGCCATCCATCTGGAAAATTACCGACACGCTGCGAGTTAGCACGTAACGCATGCAATATTGAAAAATAAGAACCAGTTTAAAGTCGTTCATTCTCGCGCCAATTAAGGATATAGTCCCCACTTAGGGGAACTCATGTAGACTTACGCACTGAATTTAGATCCTAACCTCCTAAACATATAATCAAACATTTTTGGGGTTTGATGCATTAGTTCAAACATTTCTCATCTAACAATTCAAGGTTTTTTGATATTTTATTTCAATATCTACTAAATTCTAACTTGACGTTTGTTGTCATTCACTGTACTTAAAGATAAATGTAATGTTTTTATGGGGCCCCTAAAATAGATAGTAAAATAATACCCTAAGGAACATTACATGATAGTAAAATAGATAGTAAAATAATACCCTAAGGAACATTACATGACGGTGCTGTAGAAAAAAACCAAATTCCAGGCCTTCTTCTCCTATGGGGCTTAAGCTCCACAGACACACACACACACACACTTACACACACTTTTATTGATTTTATCTCTTAATCGCATTGTTTTAATGAAATTTCAGGCGTCCAGCGACAGTAGATTGCCGCCTGCCGAAACCATGGAGATACTCGAACATGCGGCGAGAGACCTGCGACCGCACTACTCCCAAAACCTTCAAATCTACAGGGAGATAGAGGATCTCATGGGCATAATTAAGACCCAGATTCTAACACTTGTAAGAACACCTACCTCAAACCTTCACTTGTAGTTGGCTTTCTCCATCTAATAAGACGAATAAAAATAATAAAAATAAAGAAAAAAATTTACTGAATGCAGCATGGATGGTTGCATTTTGATGCGTGTACATGCTAAATATCCCTTTCCCCCTAACTGGGTTATTCTTGTCGGCTCGTACATTATAGTACACTAAGATTTATCATGTGGTGATGCTCAGCTGACCAGATTATATCTCCAAAAAAAAAAAAACTTTGGGTTCATTTAGTGGAGGACACATGGACATGCCACTTGTCAAAGCAGTAAAAATTTCTATGAGAAATGTGACTTCAGCTTTTACTAATATAAATCATCTTTTTTTAATAAAAATCATATTATTATTGCTAACATATGCTGTTGCTGAATATAAACTAAATTCCAAAAATGGATGCTATTTTATTTGATTTTCTTTATTATTTCATTTATGTTGATCTGTAAGGCTCCGTTTGGCACAGTGGAAGCGGTCATGAACACGGTGATTATGAACCATCGTTTGTGAACGCCCGACCTCACCTAGGGAACTTCATGTTAGAAATTTTGTAATTAAAATATTTAATGTATAATATTTTATTGGAGTCTTGTATGGTGTTTGGTGTTTGGCTCCTCATATTTGATGAAAAGCTCCAAAACCAAATGGAGGGAATCCAAATGTTTGGAGGGAACCTTTCATGAAGAAAAAGATGAACCCTTTAGTCTCACCTTGTTATTTTACATTCTTGTTAGTAAGTATATACATGTCTTCACACTCTCTTATTTGTTCAAAGGAACATAAAGAGAAATTATGAACACACGCGCGTGCGCGCACGCACCGAACCAGATCCGGATTTCGGATTTGGGGAATAATTGAATTATATTTTTTGTACAAAATAATTTTACTACTTTTATTCGGAGTTGCGTCGAATAAGAAGTCGAAGTTGCGTCGAGTAGAACTCGAAGTAGCGTCGACTAGCTCGCCTGAAGTTGGAGTTGCGTCGAATAGAACTCGACGCACCCGACTTGCGTCGACTGAAGTTGCGTCGATAAGAACTCGAAGCAACCACCTTGCGTCGATAAAATATCGACGCTTGCGTCGACAAGTTCTCCGTCGTCTTGACCTGCGTCGCTAAGAACTCGACGTAGCGTCGAGTTGTGCCGATATGATTTCGACGCTACATCGAATTGAATTCGACGCGACCTATCGTTTTGCGCTTTCTCTTCGCAATGATTACGCGTAATTTCTAACCGTTTCTTTTACGTGTTTTTCTCGCCATTACTCATTTACGTTGAAAATCTTTCACGTTTCTCTGCACAATTATTTCTTATCAATTATAACCGTTGGAATTAATTACGTGTTAATTTTCCGAGACTCCTATATATGAGATTTATTCTGAATCGTTTTGATATGTTTTTTGACGCTTACGGAAATTGCTCTCTTTCTCTCTGGTTCTTACTACCATCTTTGTATTTTCTGTTTCCTTTACATTTGCTTCATCAAATGGGAGTTTGTGTGCTCTGTGCTTCTTCGATGTCCGCGCACATCAGAGTTTTTGGGATCTAGCCGAGTGTTGTACCTTAGAGGAGTGAGCATCAGTCGAAAAACCTGCCGGAGGGTGGTGCAACTTCTTTAGGGTAGTGATCACACGCCTTATCCAAGCTCGATTCTAAACCTATATAAATATATATATTGTGTTTTGATTCAATTTTTATTTCTCAACCTCTATTTCAAACTCTGGGTTTAAAAAATCTGCAATTATTTTAAGTGTTTTCAAATTTCGAAAATTATATATAAAATAGGAATATAAGAAAAATTATTCCAACAATCTAAAGAAGTTGTAAATCACATTACATAATCTCTTGCGAAAGGGCCGTGTTGGGCTATCATCCCACAAAATCGCCTAGTACCAGCGAGAGCCCTTCATCGGGTATTCCTTGGGAAGTCCAAGAATAACAAGATAAATAAAATCAAATAATCAAAATGATTATTTCTGTTTTCTTGTTTACATGCATTGTTATTTATTATATGTATTTTAAATTTCAAAAATCTGTAATGACATCTAGATCTGAGGATTCTGCAGGGATCAAACCCGAAAAATTTAACGGAAATAGTTTTCGTCGTTAACAAGCACAAGTAGAATACTGGCTGAATACCCTAGGTCTTTTATCTGCTATTTTTGATGCTCCTGCTGTAGAAATAGAAAACCCCAGCGCTGCAACTGCAGTCGCTTCCTCTCTTTCATCGTCTTCTTCTTCTAGTGCAAATACCACTAGAACTTATGTTAGACGTGTTCCCTATAGAGATCCGGTAGATATATAGAATATCATTGTCGCAATCGAATTCTTAGTGCCTTGTCTAACAGCCTCTACGATGTCTTCCTTCAATATCGTACGGTTAAGGATTTGTGGTATGCTCTTGAAGCACGTTATAACCTTGATAATGTGGGTATAGAAAGGTATAATGTTTCTAACCTCCACAAATTCAAGATTGATGCTTTCAAGCCTATCAATCCTCAACTCCATCAACTTGATGAGATGTTGTCCAAGATCCGAGCCGATGGCTCAATTATTTCCGAAAATTATTTAGTAGCATATCTTATCGATTCTCTTCCCGATTCTTGGTCTGACTTTAGTACTAGACTTCGTCATGACCAATCCAATCATACTTATGTTAAAATCCAAAATGCTATCCGCATAGAGGAGGAACATAAGTCTAAAAGTTCCAAGACCCACAAAAACCATGCTCCTAAAGCGAATCTCATGGCAACCATTCCTCTCACCATCACTTCAAAGGCAAGGGTATGATCCATAAGAAACCTTTTCGTCCAGGTTCCCGCCATCAGAAACCTAATCATCCCAAACCTGGTCCTTCAAACCAAAACTTAGGTAAAGAGAAATGGTGCTTCATCTGCGGCCGCACAAATTATCTGTCTATCAATTGCTTCTACAAGAAGACAGAACCCGTGATTGGCAAGTCTTGTGGTGACAAGCCTCATGCCAACATGATCCAAGCACCAGATCAACCCATCTTTAGGTTAGATTATTCTCCTAGTCTTCTTCTCACTTGCTCATCAGATTGGTGGCTGATTCTGGAGCAAATGTTCATACTTGTTTTGATCGTTCTTGCTTTGACACCTTTCAGGACATTAGTGGAGGAAGCGTGATCTTAGGAGATGCTTCTTCGGCTGAAATACTTGGACGCGGGCGAGTGGATCTTAGGTTGACATCCGGGAAGACACTAGCCTTGCACGATGTGCTTTATGTGCCGAGAGTTGGGAAAAAATTAGTGAGTGGATCTTTGCTAGTTAAGAAGGGTTATAAGATTGTTTTAGAATCAAATAAAGTTATAATAACATTTAATGATTTTTTTATTGGAAAAAGATATATTTGTGATGGTTTATTCAAATTGAATGTTGCTGGTTTAGAAGTAAATCAAAATTCATTTTCCATTGTTTCAAGTTCAACTTCTGATTTTTGGCATCCTAGACTAGGACATGTGAATTCAGATTGTATGAAAAGAATGATGTCTTTAAATTTAATTCATAAATTTAATATTGCATCAAGTGCAAAATGTGAAATTTGTGTGCAATCTAAGTTTTCTAGAAAACCTTTTAAATCAGTTGAAAGAATTTCGAAACCTTTAGAGTTAATTCACTCGGATGTGTGTGACTCGAACCGCCAACCTACTAGATGTGGAAATAAATATTTTTGTAAATTTTATTGATGATTTCACTAAATATTGTTACATTTATTTATTAAAAACTAAAGATGAAGTATTTTCATATTTTAAGATTTTCAAAGCGGAAGTATAAAATCAATTAGGATCTTCAATTAAAATTCTTAGATCCGACCGAGGTGGAGAATACACTTCGAATGAACTAACCCGGTTTTGCCAAGAACATGAGATATTCATCAAGTGACTGTTTCATATTCTTTTCAATCGAATGTTATAGTTGAACGCAAAAATCGGACTTTGATGAACATGGTCAATGTCATGTTAGCCGAGTCCGGTGCTCCAGAAAATCTTTGGGGTGAAGCGTTGCTCACCTCCTCTTTCATCATAAATAGAATTCCTTCAAAACATGATGATAAAACTCCTTTTGAATTATTTAAATTAAGGAAACCTAATCTCCAAATTCTTCGAGTGTGAGGGTGTTTGACTAAGGTAGCAATCCCTGAACCTAAAAGAAAGAAAATACGACCTAAAACTTTGGACTCCATTTTTATAGGTTATGCTTCCGATAGTAGTGCTAATAGGTTTCTTATTACCAATTCTCAAATTAGTGAAATATCAAATAACACTATTATAGAAGCTATAGATGTTTATTTTGAAGATAAATTTTCATATAAATTAGACAAATCATCTCAACCATCTTCTAGTTCAATTCAACCTTCATCTAATATAGATCCATTAGAAATTGATGAACCTGGGAGAAGCAAAACAGTTAGAACCGAAAGAACCATTGAAGAAGACTACTTCACCTACCTAGTTGAAGGAGATCCTAATTCATATGAGGAAGCTATGACCTCATCCGATTCTCCATTTTAGAAAGAAGCTATAAATGCGGAAATTAATTCTATTCTAGAAAATAAAACTTAGATTCTAACTGATCTTCCTTCCGGTACCAAAGTCATAAGTTGTAGATGGATCTTTAGAAAGAAATTAAATCTGGACGGCTCCATAGAAAAATATAAGGCTCGCTTTGTAGCTAAAGACTATACACAAAAACAAGGGATAGATTATTTGGATACCTATGCTCCCGTAGCTAGGATTACATCCTTTCGTGTTCTAGTAGCCTTAACTTCGATCCATAAATTAATTATTCATCAAATGGACGTTAAAACTGATTCTTACATGGAGACTTAGATGAAGAAGTCTATATGACTCAACCCGAAGGTTTTGTAGTTAAAGGACAAGAAACCAAAGTATGTAAACTTATTAAATCCCTTTATGGATTAAAACAAGCCCCTAAACAATGACATCAAAAATTTGATTTCATAGTGTTATCCTTTGGATTTATTTCTAATGAATACGATAAATGCATTTATGCAAAACAAGAAGGAAATGAATATATTTTGTTATGTCTCTATGTAGATGACATTTTAATCTTTAGAAGTTCAATTAAAATTATTAATAATATCAAAAATAATTTATTATCTAAATTTGATATGAAAGATTTAGGAGAAGCTAATGTCATTTTGGGAATAAAATTAGCTAAATCTGATTCTAGTGTATCACTGTCTCTTTCTCATTCAATTGAGAAAATGTTATATAAATTTAATCTATATGATTCCGCTCCTGCTTTTACACCTTATGACGCCAGCATGAAACTTTGTAAAAATTTTGGTGATCCTATTGACCAACATAGGTATGCACAAATGATAGGGTCACTACTTTATATTGCTAATCGCACTAGACCCGACATCTCCTATGTCGTAAGAAAACTTAGTAGATATACTAGTAATCCAAGTAATGATCATTGGATGACGTTAACTAGAATTTTTAAATATCTTCGCGGAACTTTAGATTATAGCCTAGTTTATACGGGTTTTCCCGAAATACTTGAAGGTTATTCAAATGTCAATTGGGTAACTGATTCGTTAGATGTTAAATCAACAACTGGATATGTATTCCTTCTTGGAGGAGCCGCCATTTCATGGGCTTCTATAAAACAAACTGTGATTTCAAGAAGTACCATGGAATCCGAGCTTATAGCTTTAGACACTACATGTGCCGAAGCCGAATGGCTTAAAATGTTACTTTATGAAATTCCTTTAGTTGGAAAACCATTACCTGCTATTTCTTTGCATTGTGATAATAAATCTGCGATTGATTTAACTGCTTCAAATAGTACTAATGTTAAAATGAACAAGTTCATGAGAATGAGGTACAAGTCCTTAAAACAAAGAATAAAAGAAGTGATATCACTAAATTATGTAAAGTCAGAATTGAATGTGACTGATAATCTTACCAAGGGATTGTCCCGAAGGAAGATATTATTGTTATCGAGGGGAATGAGGTTTAAGCCCACATAATTTGCTGCCAACGGTGAATACCCAACCCATGTCATTGGAGATCCCATGGATTGGGTTCAATGTGGTAGAAACGAAACCGTTGATGTAGCGTAGTTGAGAGCACAAATTTAAAGGTTGAGAAAACCTTCTCCTCATTCCTATGTTGTGCTCTACGTAACAGTTTAGGATGAACGTTTAAGTTTTTAATGGTTGTCAGAGGCATATATCTTTACGAGATATTATTACGAAATATCTCTCGAGGCACCACCTATGTTGGGGTAGTCATGAGGCCGTGATTTTGGGATCCGGGCTGAACCCTAATAACCCTCATGAAAAATCAAGGAATGTGCATGACCATTAACGCGCCCACCGCCATAACACAATGAACAATCAATCTTTTATGTGCTTATCTAATTTATCGGTCAAAAGTTTATAATTCAAAGTTTCTGACACATTATACTCTTCGGTAGAGGAAATAAGTACTAAATATAGGTTCAAGATAACCATTCCACCTATACCCATTGCATTAGATACAACTTGATGAAGCAAATTTGTATTTGATTTTATTTATTATTATTAATATTATAACTTATGAAGTTCGCATTTTGGTTTTTCGCTTTTGTGGGGGATTGTTATAAATATTGTAATTAAAACATTTAATGTATAATGTTTTATTGGAGCCTTGTATGATGTTTGGTGTTTGACTCCTCATAATTGATGAAAAACTCCAAAACCAAATGGAGGGAATCCAAATGTTTGGAGGGAACCTTTCATGAAGGAAAGGATGAACCATTTAGTCTCACCTTGCCATTTTACATTCTTGTTAGTAAGTATATATATGTCTTCACACTCTCTTATTTGTTCAAAGGAACATAAGGAGGAAATATGAACCACACGCGCGTGCGCATGCACCAGACCAGATCCAGATTTCAGATTTGGGGGATAATTGAATTGAATTGTATTTTTTGTACAAAATAGTTTTACTACTTTTATTCGGAGTTGCGTCGAATAAGAAGTGAAGTTGCGTCGAGTAGAATTCAAAGTAGCGCCGACTAGCTCGCCTGAAGTTGGAGTTGCGTCGAATAGAACTCAATCCGCCCGACTTGCGTCGACTGAAGTTGCGTTGATAAGAACTCGAAGCAACCACCTTGCGTCGATAAGATCTCGACGCTTGCGTCGACAAGTTCTTCGTCGTCTTGACCTGCGTCGCTAAGAACTCAACGTAGCGTCGAGTTGTGTCGATATGATTTCGACACAACGTTGAATTGAATTTGATGCGACCTGTCGTTTTGCGCATTCTCTTCGCAATGATTACGCGTAATTTCTAACCGTTTCTTTTACGTGTTTTTCTCGCCATTATTCTTTTACGTAGGAAATCTTCCACGTTTCTCTGCACGATTATCTCTTACCAATTATAACCATTAGAATTAATTACGTGTTAATTTTCCGAGACTCCTATATAGGAGATTTATTCTGAATCATTTTGAGATGCTTTTTGACGCTTACGGAAATTGCTCTCTTTCTCTCTGGTTCTTACTACCATCTTCGTATTTTCTGTTTCCTTTACATTTGCTTTATCAAGTGGGAGTTCGTGCGCATCGGTGTCCGTGTACATCGGAGTTTTCGGGATCTAGCCGGGTGTTGTACCTTGGAGGAGTGAGCATCGGTCGAAAGCTCTGCCGAAGGGTGGTGTAACTTCTTTAGGTCAGTGATCACACGTCTTACCCAGGCTCGATTCTAAACCTATATATATATATATATATATATTGTGTTTTGATTCATTTTTTATTTCTCACCCTCTATTTCAAACTCTGGGTTTATAAAATCTGCAATTATTTTATGTGTTTTCAAATTTTGAAAATTTTATACAAAATAGGAATATAAGAAAAATTATTCCAACACTTCATTCACTTTTATGTTCAAAACTAGTTTTCTTTTCTTGGTGGCGGTTATAACCATTGTCATGCCAAACACATTCTATGATGGTGACGTTTTTTGTCCAAACTCACTGGAGAGAAAACACAAGGCTTTAGTTTCAGTATCATATATGTGAGGCTAACACTTTTGCTTGATTTTCTTGATTTCTTTAATCATAAATGAAAGTTCCCATGCAAACTAATGATGAATGTCCAGGTGAAGTATAGTATAAGAAAAGCACATGTCTTTGTATACTAGAAAAGATGCTGTCGATTGGGTTGGTCCATAAGAGTATAGTTTCATGCTAAGAGTCTGATCATAAAAAGAGTGAATCTCATATCATATGCCTTGGGCTCTGTTTAGCACGGTGGTGTCAGTCGTGAATGCGATGATTATGAACCGTCGTCGTTCATGAACGCCCGACCACATCTCAGGAACTTCATCCACTTTTATGTTCAAAACTAGTTTTCTTTTCATAGCGGCGGTCATAATCGTCGTTGTTATGCCAAACATACATTCTATGACGGTGGTGTTTTGTCCAAACTCACTGGAGCAAAAAGCAGCACGCTAAACAGAGTCTTAGTCATTTTTCGTCATTCGTAGTCATTTTCTGTGTGTATTTGCATATTTGCTTCATTAATTACACATTAATAAAGTTTGATATGGCTTTTCTTAACATTAAGTAAAGAATGGTTAATTAAGTTGACCTAATGTAAGTTTATGTAATTATTGAAATATCTTCTAGTTTTGAAATTATTAAAATGTCCTAATTTGTCATGTTTACAAAATAATCCATCCAACTTAATGTACATTATTAGTACACATCTCATAATTTACATTTTTTCCATACTAAAATTTAAAAATGTAAATTTTGAGAGTACTAGCCTACTAGGGTAGGTTTTAATAGTTGAAAAAAAGATGATAAAGATCTCTACAATTATATTAAAATCATAGGAAGAACAGTGTAAGTAATGACAAAATTTGATGGAGGTTTAGTTAAAATATTACCTTTCAAATTATGCTACAGTTTAAATGATGAAAGATTAAAAAAAAAAAATTGCTGCAGAGAAAAGACATTTGACACTGTAAATTTCAAAAGAATTGTTATAACTCTTAATATTTTTTATAATCGAGACATTTGATCTTCTACAAATTTTTTCAACAGAGGTCAAATGTCTTTTCTCTCCAATACTCCTTTTAAAAGTTACAATAATCCTTTTATAATTTATAAGAGGTTACAATAATCCTTTTAAATTTATAAGAGTTACAATAATCCTTTTAAAATTTATAAGAGTTACAATAATCCTTTTAAAATTTATAAGAGGTTAAATGTCTTTTCTCTCCAATACTTTAGCTCTTTTGACTTTTTTATTATATATACGAAACATTAAGAGTTACAATAATCCTTTTAAAATTTATAAGAGGTTAAATGTCTTTTCTCTCCAATACTTTAGCTCTTTTGACTTTTTTATTATATATACGATTTCATTTCTTCTATGCACAACAAAACTACAAATGTAGCGTTGAAATCTAGATTAATTTATTTTATAATTATTTTAAATTACTATAATATAAGAGAAAAGGGGCATTAGATTGGTTAGATATCCATCATCTGACTGACATCATCTTCTCTGCCGTTTTTTTCACCAATTTCTCATAGGAAAAAATGCAAGGTAAGGTTTACCTATAATTCACATTTGTGGTGGGACCTCTTCCGAGGGAAAATATTTGTTGAGATAACTGTAGAGGGGTTGCTCGAAATATCCGGAGGAAGTCAAAGTGAAACTATCTCTCCGTTGCTTCCAGCTAGGTATATATAGCAGAATACCTAGGGTTTCCACACGCAAAGCCCCCGAGCCCATTATTCGTCCGAATATACCTTTACAATCTCCTCCTATATTCGTGACTAATAACGGTAACGTTTCAGGGTGCTGGAGAGTAGACAAAAATAATAATTCAAACTAAACAAAACATTCAGGACAGGTCATACTAATTAACACATAAAAAGTTTTTGCCTAAACGGCAAACCAAAAAAACACAGATTCTATCCCAAAACATAGTCTGAATAATTATTACAAGATAACATGAATTAAAACGTTTGATGGTTCTACTCGTCTAGTAGATCATCGTCATCCATGTCCAAGTCTACTTCTCCTCCATAATCTCCACTGTAGCCTGCAAGGAATTTCACGAGTCAGACTCTATGAATTCATAATCATATGCAGTAACGTTTAAAGTAAACTAGCTCTTACTAAATGAGCTTAGCACTTCTAGCAACGGTGAAGTAACTCTGTCAGCATCTCATCTAGTCTAACTAGGACTAGTCACGTTATCTTACTCATTACTAATCACTATGTGCCTCACCAACACATGTGGGCACACATCACGTGCAACATTATCAAATGTGGAATAATGTGTTGTGACCAATAATGTTTAGATTAACATTTACAACGACTTTCAATTTCCAGTTGAATAACTCTCGAATCAACTTACAATGAGAGTGGTGCTTGGTTATCAAATGTGGAATAACCGGCATCAAACCATCTTGGGTTTTCATCAAGAAATTATTTGGGTTTTCAGGCTGTTATTAGATGCTTGAATGTTGCGACTATAGGTTCTCACTGTCAAAACATAAACTGCGGAGGAAAGTTTCATACATCTATGAACTTTAGTCCCATTTCCCCCGATGTTTTTATTGTGAGAGCTCTATTCAATCCTTTGGTCAAGGGGTCTGCAACATTGTCTTTCGATCTCACATCAATTAAGGTCATAATCCCTTGACTTGTGAGAGAGGTCAACCAGAATTGTTTCAGCCTGAGATGCTTTCTTTTGCCATTGAACAAAGAGTTCGTAGCAATCGTTTTAGTAGCCTGATTGTCGCAGTAAACTGCAACAGAACTCATTTTCAGGCTCGACAAAGGAATGTCCATCACCAAATCTCTCAATCATTCGGCTTCTTCTCCTGCTGACGCAAGAGCGTAGAGTTCGGATTCCATAGAAGAGAGTGCAATACAAGATTGCCTCTTGGACTTCCAGGCTACAGCTCCTCCTCCTAGTGTGAACACAAAACCACTAGTGGACTTGCTGTCGTTTAATTCTGAGCACCAAGATGCATCAGAATAACCTTCAAGAACTGAAGGATGATCAGTGTAAACTAAAGCATACTTTTGGGTGTGCTTTAAGTATCTCATTAGCCTATCTAAGGCGTTCCAGTGGTCTTGACCAGGATTACTAGTGAATCTGCACAACATGCCGACCGTAAAGGCTATGTCAGGTCTAGTGCAGATCATGGCATACATGAGGCTACCAAGCAGTTTAGAATAATCTAACTGTCTAACCATAGCTCCTTCATTGGGCTTTAGGCGGTTAGTGTAGTCGTATGGTGTCTCAGATGCTCTACTGGCACTGTATCCCCACGTGTCCAACATGGATTTTATGTAGTGGCTTTGACTTAGGGAGATACCATTCTTCCCAAAGCTCACTTGCATGTCTAGTATAGTGTTAGCTACACCTAGGTCTTTAATGCTAAATTCTTTTATTAGATCTGACTTAACATCATCCACTTCGGATTGATCAGACCCTAGAATGAGCATATCATCTACGTACAAGCATATTATGGCGACTTTATCCGATCTATTATGTATGTAAAGACATTTATCCGAGAGACTCGACATGAATCCCATGTTCTTTACACTATAGTCGAACTTCTCATGCCATAATTTCGGTGCTTGCTTTAGTGCGTATAAAGACTTAAGTAATTTACAGACTTTCATTTCGTGGCCGTCTACAATGAAACCTTCAGGTTGACTCATGTAGATCTCTTCGGTCAGATCTCCGTTCAAGAACGCAGTCTTAACATCCATTTGATGAACTATAAAGTTCTCAATAGATGCAATAGCAAGGAGAACCAGAATGGTTGCTAAGTGACACACCGGTGAGTAGACATCAAAGTAATCTACTCCGCTGACTTGTGTGAAACCTTTAGCCACCAGGCGTGCTTTATACTTAGCAACGCTACCATCAGGATTCAATTTCCTTTTCAGAACCCACTTACACCCTACGGTTTTAGCCC
The DNA here is from genome assembly GCA_033032865.1 of Dactylorhiza incarnata. Lineage (NCBI taxonomy): Eukaryota > Viridiplantae > Streptophyta > Magnoliopsida > Asparagales > Orchidaceae > Dactylorhiza > Dactylorhiza incarnata. Next base: position 5,839,855 of record JAWHQI010000104.1, on the reverse strand, counting down.
CTTTTGGCTTATCAACCAACGTCCAGGTGTTATTCTGAAGAAGAGAATTCATCTCTTCATCTATAGCTTCTTTCCAGAGTAGTGAATCCTTGGATCTCATCGCTTCCTTAGAGAAGTCCTTCTAGACTCTATGCCAGATTTATCTACCGGAACGGGATAGGAGGTGCTCGGTACTGATTCAAGATCTTCCTCAGTAATAGTTGTTTGCATACCTGGGATTATTAAGTTCTTATCTTTGAGGAATTTATCCTCGAAGAACACCGCATCCCTAGATTCTATTATGATATTATTAGAAATATCAAGGAACCTATCTGCAACACTATCCTCAGCACAATCTAAGTAGACACAAGTATTGGTCCTAGGTCCAACTTTAGGCCGTCTAGGGTCAGGAACCCTGACATAGGCTATACAGCCCCAGGTCTTAAGTCGAGTAAACGACGGGGGTCTCTTAAACCAAAGCTCGTAGGGAGTAACCTCTAACTTAGCATGAGGAACTTTATTCAGAATGTGATTCGCAGTCAGGACTGCTTCGCCCCAATAAGCGGAAGGCATGTCTGCAGTGAGCAGCATAGAGTTCAACATCTCTGTTAACGTTCTATTCTTGCGTTCGGCTATGCCGTTAGATTGGGGGGAGTAAGGAGCAGTGGTTTCTGCTATGATGCCTTGTGAAGCAAGGAAGCATCTGAACTCACTGGACATATATTCTCCTCCTCTATCACTCCTAAAACGTTTTATTTCCATGCTTAGTTGGTTTTCTACCCTGGTTTTGAAAAGACAACTTTTCAAACGCTTCATCTTTAGTTTTAAGCAACGAGATATGGCAGAATCTCGTGCAGTAATCTATAAACGTGATCATATACTTCATCCCACCTCTAGTGATAAAACTCTTAAAGTCACAAATATCGGAATGTATAAGCTCAAGAGGTGTTGCGCTCCTAGTAACCGTGCCAAAAGGTTTCCTAGTGATCTTAGTCTGAGCGCACACTTCACATTTTTCAAGTGGAGACTTAGTGTCTAATGTGATCTTGTGAGTTCTAGCTACTTGGAATATTTTCCTGTAGTTTACGTGTCCTAGTCTCTCGTGTAGAGTCCTAGGGCTAACTAAGTTCAATTGAACTTGTTGGACTACCTCACTTGCTAGACTCAGACGGTACATCCTATTTTGGACATAAGCACATCCAAAATAGTGTGAGTTAACTGACAAAGTTACCCTGCCGCTACAGAAGCTAAGCGACATACCCGCATCATATAATAAACTGATAGACACTAAGTTAGCAGCTATGGAAGGAATAAATTTAACATTCTTTAAAATTAAAGACTTACCTGAGGAGAGCAGCAGAGTTGTGTTCCCCACCTTCATCACGTCAGCTGTGTCTCCATTTGCCACAGTTGCTGATTCCTTTGCGTCCTTCAGCTCTGTCAGAAGATTAGCATTGTTGCAAACGTGGCACGTTGCCCCAAAATCCAAGTACCACTCCGTGCTGGCCGGCGCGGGTCCGACCATGGCAACAAAGTCGGATGGCTCAGCTTGGCTAACCAGATGGGCTTGGTTGCCTTCTTGTGGTGCCCGGGTTCTTTCTTTCCTCGGTAGCTTGCAGTCAGATGCGCAGTGTCCCCACTTATTGCAGTTATAACATTTACCCTTAAATTTCTTAGAGGGTTTACTCGGGCCTGCAACCTGGGGCTACTACGAGACGTTTTGGTCTTGTGAGGGGGAGGAGGCCGCTTGGAGCTTGTAATCATGTTGGCAGCAGCCTTCTGCTTGCCAACAGCTTCCAGAGCGTGCTTCGTCCTGTTCTCGTCCTCAATGCGTATGAAACGCTTGAGGTCGTTCAGACCAACCTGCATCTTCTTGTGGTAAATTTCCGTTTTGAAATTGTACCACGAGGAGGGCAACTTATACACAATCGTGCCCGCAACAAAACTATCGGGCAGACTAATAGACTCACTATGCAAGGAATCAATTAAATTTTCAAATTCGGATACCTGAGGGAGAATGACTTTCTCCTCGTCGAAGATGAAAGAGTGGAACTTGTCCACTAGGTGCGTCTTGGACAGGTCCTCCTCCTGCCTGAAGTGCTCCTGTAGCGCATCCCAGATCTCCTTTGCAGTGCTTATCTTCATGTAGGTCTGGGCCAAGCTGGAGGACAGACATATAAGCAGGTAGTCCCTGCAGAAGTCTTCATCTGAAAACCATTGTGCCTCATCAGCAGTCCCAACGACCTCAGCACCATCAGACTGAACTGTGTAGAACACGTTCAGAAACTTCATCCCGAACTGAGTGTTCAACTTCCAGGCGTTGAACTTAGTCGCCGTGAACTTATCCAGCTTTATCATCGGAACGGGGGTCGAGAAGTTGTTCCCCTTCATCATTGTGGCAAGAACGGAGACGGCGGCGGCGGGAGAGAACTGACGACAGCGGCTGAGAGGAATCTGGAGGCGGACAGCGGAGGTGGAGCACGGGAGAACAGTGGCGCACGGGCACTGTTGCTGAAGAGCGCACGATCAGTGATCGTGCGTGAACTGCTGAGCGCACGATCAGTGGTCGTGCGGGAACTGGCTGCTGAAGAGTGCACGATCAGCGGTCGTGCGCGAGGGGTCGAGCGCACGATTAGCGGTCGTGCGCGAACTCCCCTTTTGCTGGCAGCGGCTTCGTCTTCTTCGCACAGGAGGCAGATCTGGACTGCGGAGGCGGCGCAGCAGCAGCCCTGGATCTGCGGGCTAGGGCGACGACGACAGCAAACCAAGAACAACAGCGGCGAGGGACGGGGAAGACTAGCAGATCCGCGACCTCTAGATCTTGCTCACGGCGACGGCTCTGCGGCAAGGGGCAGCAAACGGCTTGCGGCAGACGAGATCTCCTTCGTGAGAACAGCAGCAGCGGGAGCGGAAGAACGATCGATCATGCGATCGATCGGTGAGAGGAACAAAGGCGGAAACTCCCCCGATACCTTCTAGTCGAGCGACCGAAAACTTGCGAGCAGATACAGGAGATCCTCCGCAGACGTGACTGGAGCAAGGAAACGTCGAGCAGCAGGCGCGATCTCCTTCCTTCTCTCGCGAATGGCGACGGCGGCAGCAGGCGCGATCCTTCGGACGGGAGCGAACCCTAGGCGCTGTTTCGAGAATGTAGAGGGGTTGCTCGAAACATCCGGAGGAAGTCAAAGTGGAACTATCTCTCCGTTGCCTCTTGCTAGGTATATATAGCAGAATACCTAGGGTTTCCACACGCAAAGCCCCCGAGCCCGTTATTCGTCAGAATATACCTTTACAATAACCCCACAGCAAAAATCGCGTGTCTTTAAATACCCTGAGCCCACCTCCGTTCACATTTTCTCGTCGTTTCAATTCCCCCCATTCCGAGCTCCCCCATTCAGCCCATCCAGTGCCACTCCACACATTTCGAACCCTAACACTCTCCCTTCCACCAATCTCAGCCGCTCTTGAAGCATCCTCCCCATCGCCGCCGCTGCCGAAGTATCCTCCCCACCGTCGACGGTTGTCGAAGTGTCCTCCTCGCAGCTTTGTCGAAGTCTTCGCCCCACCGCAAGCCGCCGTAGGCGTTTCGGTCAAATGTCTTCTGCTGCCTCAGTCGTCCACATGGAATTCTGCTAGGGTATGTGCTTATTGCAATGTTGGTGTTCCAGCATGTTAGATTGTTGTTGTTGGATGGATTTACCAGCTGCTCTGTAGGAGATGATTATGTGTTCTTTTACTCTCGTTTTTTTCTACCGAAAATTTTTAGTCCCATTTTTGTGATTTTTTTGCAGTCGGATTTATGTCCGGTTCGATGGCCGGTTAAAATTACTTTTATTTTACAGTCGGATTTAAGGTCTGTTTTATCTGAAATCACCCCTATCGAAGGTTCCGTCACATTGCATTCAACCCCCGAAGGCGCCGAACACATCGTCGACTGTTGGGGTATGCTCCTTTGTAATTTATTTTCCAACTACATGTTCTTTGATAGTGTTCTGTTAAGATTTGGTTTTTTCATACAGTTCAAATTTTGAGTTGTTTTACAGTTGTTTTTTTTGCTGATATTTGTACAGTTAAAATTTTGAGGTAGTTTTATAGTCGGATTTGATTTTATTCTTATAAGAACTCTTGTTTACTTTTACTGTCATATTATCTGCCAACTGTTTTTTTAGTATAGCATGCAAATTGAAAGCATCACCGCTTTCTATTAAAGCCTTTCTTTCTCAATAAACGTAATTGAAGACATCCGTCTTGGAAAACCCTATGTTATCAAACCCACTGGCTTCTGTAGATAGGAAGTTATACGTATCCACTGCTCTAATTCCCGCGACTGTCATGTTTTTCATAAGGATGTCTTGCATTTCAGAAATATTGCGGCAAGACCTCAATAAATGTATCTCTTTCTCAGTTGCCAACGGATGATTATGTTTCTCTACAAACTTCGTCACTGTTCAGTTTTTGCCTTCTTTATCAGGTTGGAATGTAACGCAGGCAAGACACTCAGTGCGTGTATCAGATTTACGGTACTTCAAAGGTGATTTCTTTGTACTCTTCAGCCCGGCTTTTGAGCAGCAAAACTCACGTAGTTTAACTATTTGTGTATACGTCCAGTACATTAAGTGCTGCTTACGAACCATGAAACCTGTCTTGTGGGCATAATCACAATATAGTGTATGCCTCTTCATCTGAATGGACGATAGGAAACACGCCGAATTTTTGGATCCGTGTTCCGGAGAGAGATTTTCGTCCGGGAGTTATATGATTGCGACATGTGACATTATTTGATCGCCATGGAGATCAAATTTGATCTCTATGGAGATCAAATTCGATCTCTGTAGAGATCAAAATCAGTCTCTGTAGAGATCGAAGCATAATATCACTAAATCAAACATAATATCATGTAGATAAAAACTTATTTCTAGAAGAATATAATGTATGTTGTTTAGCAACTTTGTTATAAGGTCATGGAGAAGAAGAAGTATACCTCCAAACCACACATTTATAATTCAAGATGTTAATTGTCAAATATTTGTGCACAAGCATGTAATGTAATATGTATTTTGGATGAACAAAAGAAGTTAATATTACATAAAGTCAGAGTTTTACAAATCTTAAAAGCCCCTAACTTCCGCAAAATATACCTCTAATATATGTTCTGATGTCATGTTATGATGCTACAAGAAATTTTTTTTTTGCTCCAAAGAGTTATGTTTTTCTATCAATGAAATAGCATTGATATTTGGTATGCCCCATTCGGGTGAGATGACAGGTTCACAGCAAAATCATATGCAAAACTGATTTAAAAAGTAAATTGGATCATATGGTTAGTAAAACAGTGGATATGTAAGTGAATGTTTTGAATTTACATCATTTATGCAACTTTTTTCCCCTCTAGTGGTGATCGAATTCGTGAGGTACTTGTACAATTATGTGAGTCAACTGAATTTGTTAGACATAATTAAGGTTATCAACAAAATTGAGTACAAAAGGTTATTATGAAGTAATAGTCATCTCCACTGCAGTTATCATGTTTGATGAAAGCTCTACTATGACTTTATTTGATTATATTAGCACCATCACCAAAGATTGAGAAAATAAAATAAACAAAATTGAGTACATAAACACTAGGCTAACCTTGTTCATTTTAAATAAGGGTTAATAACTCAGACCTCCTTTGACATTTTGCATAAAGCATAATAATAATGATTTCTCTACTTTTTAAAAATATCAAAATCTCCCCTCCAAATTTACATTGCTAACAATAAGTACAATAAACCTCCCCTCTCTGAGGGGTGCATTCGTAATGCATGTTAACTAAGTAAGGGGTGTCTTGTAACTGAGTAGGGGGTGTCTTACCCATGTTCTAGTAGATGCCCTTCTTTGCATAATAGGCTAAAGGTTGTTCATGACTTTTTGTTGAACAATATGAAGACCATAACTGATAAGTTAGAAAGATAAAGTCTATTTTTTCTTCTTGTAGCAAACTTTAACACCTTCTATAGCCTCGTGAGAGTGAAGATCGGAGGCGAAAATTACACAGTGATATACTCTATGAATGCGGCTACGACGTGGAAGCAATAATCATCAGAAATGAAAATGGCAACGATGCCGAAATTAAGAGAGAAGTTAGAGAGATAAAATCTGTTTTTTTTTTTCTTGATAGAATTTAGTCTCTGAAGATCAATTGATCTCCACGGAGATCAAATTTGATTTTCGCAGTGGAGATCAATTGATTTCCGCATTTGATTTTCACAGAGATCAAATTTGATCTCTGTGGAGATCAATTGATCTCCGCGGAAATCAAATTTGATCTCTATGGAGATCAATTGATCTCCGCGGATATCAAATTATATGTTGGCGATCATTTTTTTTATTTCTTACGTGATTGCGCCACCTGTCAGCACGATACTTCTCCCGGACACAGATTTTGAAACGGGACACAGAGCCAAAAATTTCGCTAGGAAACAACGGGTTCTATTTTCACCTGTGAGTACAAAAAAAACATAAGTTCATAGAGGCAACAATACAACTCTAATTTTTTAATTATATGCAGTTGACAAGTTAAACCTAAAAATCCAATAAGAAAATTAGTTTGTTCATACAGGTAGAAAAATGCAGCCTAAAATTCAGTCAGAAAAATAGTTTATTCATACAGTTACAAAAAAGGAACCAAAAATCTAGTTGCAAATTAAGTTAAATTATACAGTTAGAAAAATATAATATAAAATCTAGTCAAAAAATTAACTAATTTGTACAGCTACACAAATTTTCTGTGAGTTAACCGCACGGGGAGAACCGCGGGGGAAATTCAAAATCCTCCTATATTTTCTATTTTTTTTACAAAATTAATCACGAAATACTGATCTATGTATTTTTACGCTCATTTTAAGTACTCATATGACTATATTTTGGAGTGAAAATACAACTATAAAAAGATCCTATTTTTGAACTAAAAATCGAGTCCATTTTTTGAACTAAAATCCAATCCATTTTTACAATCAATGAAAATCCAGTTATATTTTTGAACTAAAAAAAGGTCCCCCACAGATCTCCCATGCGGTTAACTCACAGAAAATTTTCTCATAATCGAATGGATTTACTGAATTCACACAGATTCTAAAAACTTATCGTTTTATCAGTAGCTTGGGGGTTTGAAGTGGCCATGTTGAAGTCTACTTAACTACCTGTCATTTAAAAAAACACCTCAAAATCATGATGAAAAGGTTAAAAAATTTGGTTACATTCCTGCTTCTGCGTCTTCTGCGTTTTTTCTGCGAGGAAAATTCAAAAATAACCCTAAAAAGATAGAAATGATGGTGAGGGAGAACAACACAAACCTACCTGCAGCTCGCAAAATGAGGGGGCAGAAAACGGCTCTGTAGCCGGAAACGGGGGAGGGAGAACAACACTATCCCGAATCAACCTGAAGGGGAAGATGATGAAGGGAATATGGTGAAGGGAGAGGAGCTTCCGCCTTGTTCTTCTGAAATAAGGAAATTTTTTTCGGCGATGGAAAGATGGAAGGAGGCGAAAAATTAGGGAGGTGGGCCCATCATATTTAAAGACGCACGATTTTTGCTGTGTGGTAAATGGTAATCTCAACAAACATTTTCTCCTTTTCCGGAGCCTCGCAATGCTGTGATGCTCTCTGTACTGTCTGCCCCTTTTTTTCTTAGGCAAAAATAAAAATGACAACTTTTTATAACTACTATTATTTATATCAAGCAAAATTATAAAGCCAGTATTCATTTTACATCCTGTAGAAATCAAAATTCTCAATTATTTTTGTTTCTCTAATCTTTTTAAATGCTTATAGTGAGAAAAATAGGGTATAATTTCATTGGTTTTTGCCCAATTATTACTATTACAATTACAATTATTATTATTATTATTATTATTATTATTATTATTATTATTATTATTATTATTATGTTTCTTTCATCGAACTACTGTACTCCAGTCCAGCCAAAAAAAGTATCGCATACAGTGTATAACACTTAAATTTTGAATAAATAAAACTCTTAAATTTAAATAGTTTTGCAAACATTGTTTCGCATATATTTTTTTATAAAAAATATTGAGTTCTTTTTTTTAGGAATGAAATTTTTATAAAATAGCAAGAAACTCTCGTATAAATGTGCAAACGAGCTAGAGTCGAGCTCGGTAAAATTTTTAAGCTCAAGCTTATTATTTTGAGCTCACATGTACATGCTTAAGCTCAAGCTTAAGACTTGTATATTGAGCTCGAGCATGTCTCATAAGCTCGCGAGCTCGAGTCGAGTTTCAACTTCTCATTAGCTGAAATAAATATATATATATATAATGTTAAAATTAAAAAAAAAAACTTATGAACCGGCTTGTGAGCCCATGAACAAGAATATGAGCTCGAACTTTTGTCACAAACAAGTTCGAGTCGATTTTTTTTAGAGCCACCACCACCACCACCAATATGGTGTCTAATCTCAAACAAAATTTTTAGGTCCGAGCTCTGATTATCACGACGGTATCCCGACCACGATTGTACCCCGACCACGACAATGTCCCAGCACGATGACTCTCCCACTGCTCATAGCCCATGCGCGCTATAGAAACTCGAACGACAATCGGGAGTACCGCGCTCAGGGGGCTGCGAGCGGCACGGGTACCGTAATGTCGAGTACTGTCGCGACCGCACTGGAGGCCCCCGTGAACCCACTCTTGCGCGTGTGAGAGAGTATATTTTCTTATTTTTTGCATGATAGTGTTATGCGCTCTGGCTTGAGATCGGGTGATAAGGCGGACAAGGGAGAAGTCCCTCAAGGAATTTGAGTCTCCCTACTTGGATACCAAAGGAGCTATGGTGGTGAAGGAGTTGATCGGCAAAGGAACCATGAGAAGCAGCGATACGAGTAGGTCGGCGGAGTGGGGCGCTGTTTCGAAAATAATAACTTGTTACTGCAGAGAGTCCAAACTCATCTCATGTAGGGGGTGATGAGATAATTTTCTCCTAAGTATGAAAGCGGCTAGCCACCTTTTGATCATGTTTTTCAAGCATGTGTTTCATGTCAAGTGTGAAAAGGGGTACCCGTCTTTGACTATGAAATCAACATGTGCTATTGAAGGAAGCTTCTAGGAAAGTGCTCAGAGGAAGCTTCATGACATGAGCTTTTGACCGTGGGAAGCTTCATGGAAGCTTCATGCCATCCACCACCTCTACCCTCTTGACTTTGGCCTTATAAATAGGTATGAAGGAGGAGGGGTAAGACATCCACTTCTCTCCCAACTCAAGCATTGAAAGAGTTTCTAGAGAGGCATTTGTGGCAAACGTCTTAGTTTGGAGAGAGCTTCCAGACATCTCTGTGACGTTGTCGAGGAATACTTCGTCTACACGGATTGGATCTGGAGCAGACTTGGGCAAGGATTCGAAGAGGCATCTTGGAAAGGATTTGTGTAATCCGTCTCGTCCGCCACTGTCGGTAACTTGCAATTTTTCTGCTACTGTTCATTGTGTATTATTGTGTGGTGCGAAGTTGATGAAGATCCTGCGTGGATCGAGGAGAGAAAGCCATGCAATTGCCTATTTGTTTTACACATTTTTATTGGTGGCTCTCCGTGTTGAACTCCGATCGTCCCGTGGTTTTTACCTTATTGAGTTTCCACGTTAAATCTGTCACTTTTATTGTTGTTATTTTGTGTTGTATTTTGGTGGTGTATCGGCATACCGCTAAGCGGTCGTGCAGATACTTGCTTGAACTAATTTGCAGGTGCTCTGGTCGGGCTTGTGTGCTCTCTAGCCCAACAAGTGGTATCAGAGCGAAGTTCATTATTAGAGCAGTTATTGAGCTGACATGTTTGAGATTTGAGACGAGTCGATCAAATATTTCGAGTTGGTGATCGGGTGCGGTAGGTGACGACTATTGGTCCGCTCCCTATCCTCTTTGATTTATTTCTTGGAAATAATCGGCTCAGAGAACTGAGGTCAGTCCGATCAATTGACAGAGGACAATGGAGTCTACTTCGGGTTCAGGTTCTGAGCAAATGGTGAAACTGAACGACGCGAACTAGCACCAGTGACACTTACAGATGGAAGATCTCATCTACGTCAAGGGCTGGCATGCTCCCATCTTTGAGGAGATGCCTAAAGACATGGATCCAAATAAGTGAAAGGTGGAGCACCGAAAGTTATGCAGATTCATCAGACGGTTCGTAGAGCCAAACGTCTACAACCATGTTGCAAGTATCGTTGATGCAAAGATTCTTTGGAAGACCTTGAAGACGTTGTATGTCAAGAGCACTGACATTAACAAGCTATATCAATTGAAGAAGCTTGGAGAGTTCAAGTATCGAGATGGCTCACCTATCTTGGATCATGTGAACAAGTTCCAAGGTATTATTGATCAACTTACTGCTATGAAGGTGATCTTCGAGGATGAGGTCAACGCACTATGATTGTTGAAGTCTCTTCCAGACTCTTGGGAGATGGTTAGAGTTTCTCTAATCAACTCTTCTCCCGGGGGCATCATTACTATGGAGATTGCCAAGAGTGACATCCTGAACGAAGAGGTGAGAAGGAAGTCTCAAGGGATATTAGACTCTTCACGAGCTGGCATCCTCTACACTGAGCCCAGGTGGAGAGGCAGGAGCAAGAGTAGAGAAAGGAAGAGTGAGAGGGGACAAAGTAGGGGAAGTCCAAATCACGTTATCAAAACGTGGAGTGCCACTATTGCCATAAGAAGGAGCATATTCAGAAGTTATGTTATTCTCTAAAGAATGATGAGTGGAAGAAAACAGTGGCTACTGATGATAGGAAGGAGAGTCACACTGCATCTACTGTACCTACAGAGGAGGACGATGTCATCATTGTTGGAGATGACGTCACAGCTGCACTCTCTTGTGATGATCGAAGCTGGATTATTGATTCAGGTGTTTCTGCACAAGTCTCCCACAATAGAAAGTTATTTGCAACCTACACCACTCACGACTGTGGAGTGCTTATGATGGGCAATGATGATACATCTAAAGTCATCAGGAGGGGAGATATGCACCTGAAGACGAGCACTGGAGGATTGATGATCCTAAGAGATGTGTGACATGTACCTGACATCCGCTTCAACCTAGTTTCAGTTGGTAAGCTAGGTGATGAGGGACACTTTTGTGTCTTTGATGGAGATTTTTGGAAGCTGATCAAGGGGTCGCTAGTAGTGGTCAGATGATATAGAGAGACTGGTTTATATTACATGGAGGGGAGACCTGAAGCTGCTCAGGCCAACACCGTTAGAGATGGGGCATTCACATCCTTATGGCACAGGAGACTAAGGCTCCGTTTGGGGAGACTTATTTTCACCGGTCAAGCGGTTACGACCGCATGAACCAGACCTTAATTAAGGTCCGGTTCATGCGGTCGTAACCGCTTGACCGGTGAAAATAAGTCCCTCCAAACGAAGCCTAAGTCACATAAGCCAGAAGGGTTTGAGATGTCTCTCCCGAAAGAAGATGATCTCTGATCTATCTGTAGATCAGTTAGAGAGATGCGACCATTACATAGCTGGGAAGCAGAATAGAGTATCATTCCAGAGCCACGCTTCCACTAGAAGATCTGAGCCACTAGAGCTCGTAATTACCGATGTCTGCGAACCACGGAAGGTCCAGACGAGAGGAGGAGCGTCCTACTTTGTGACGTTCATTGATGATTTTTCGAGGAAACTTTGGGTCTACGCTATCAAGACCAAAGATGAGATCCTCGACACTTTTCAGAGACTCCACGCTGAGGTGGAAAGACAATATGGGAAGAAGCTAAAGTGCATCAGGTCCGATAATGGGGGGGGAGTATATTGGTCTCTTTGATGAATACTGCAAAGAGCAAGAGATCAGACATGAAAAGACTCCGGCGAAGACGCCGCAGCTGAATGACGCAGTTGAAAGAATGAACATGACCTTGATGGAGAGGGTGATGTGCATGCTATATGAGTCAAATCTACCTGGTATATTTTGGGGTGAGGCTTTATACACAGATGCACACATCATCAACCTATCTCCCAGTTATGCATTACAAGAGGATGTTCCTGATGGGGTATGGTACCGTGGTACGGGAAGGACCCTTCGTATAGTAACTTGAGGGTCTTTGGGTGCAAAGCTTTTATGCACGTCCCTCGGGATGAAAGATCGAAGTTGGGTTCCAAGACCCGTCAGTGTATATTTTTGGGATATGGACGCAGCGACGAGTTTGGCTACAGGTTCTTTGATCCGGTTGAGAAAAAACTTGTACGCAGCCGTGACGCTATATTTTGTGAGGATCAGACTATGGTAGATCCTGAAAAGATTAAGAAGGCTGACTCTCGCACTGATGAAGAGTCTCCTATGATTGGAAGTGATGATACTGAGGAGGCCGCAAAGCCTGGTCCAGTGCAGGGCACTGAGCCACTTTCAGACCATGAGAACACCACTGATGGTGAGCATATAGAGGACATCACTGATGATGTGCCAATATCAGCAACTGAGCTCGCTCCGCGGAGGTCTGATCGAGTCAGACAACCATCTTCGAGATACTCTACTACTGAGTATATTTTGTTGACTGATGCGGGGGAGCCCGAGTGCTTTGATGAAGCAGTGCAGATCTCGGAGAAGAAATAGTGGATGGTTGTTATGCAGGAGGAGATGCAGTCTCTGCATGAGAACCATACTTATGGGCGGGTACGATTGCCTAAGGGCAAAAAGGTTCTGAAGAATCGATGAATTTTCAGACTAAAGCAGGGAGACCCCTCAACACCACTTAGATATAAAGCAAGATTAGTGGTGAAGGGTTTCAGTCAAAAACAGTGAGTTGATTTTGATGCGATCTTCTCTCCTGTTGTGAAGATGACATATATCTGGGTTGTTCTTGGCCTTGCTGCGAGGCTAGACCTGGAGATTGAGCAGATGAATGTCAAGACCGCATTTCTGCATGACGATCTTGAGGAAGAGCTTTATATGGAGCAACCTGAAGAATTCAGGGTTAAAGGGAAGGAGTCTAGTATGTCGTCTGAAGAAGAGCTCATATGGCTTGAAGCAGGCCCCGCGACAGTGGTACAAGAAGTTCGATGTTTTTATGGGGGAGATCGACTTCAGGAGGACCACCCTTGATCACTGTGTGTTTGTAAAGCAGTATGCTTTAGATGATTTCATCATCCTACTTCTGTATGTAGATGATATGCTGATAGTTGGGAGGAGCACTGCGCGCATTGCCGAGCTGAAGCGGCAGTTGATCTCCACATTTGCGATGAAGGACTTGGGAGCTGCGAAGACCATCCTAGGGATGCATATTTGGATAGATAGATGTTTCAAGTTACTTTGGTTATCGCAAAAGAGATATATCAGGAAGGTGCTACAAAGATTAGTACGGACCAGGCGAAGAAGGTGAGCACGTCGCTTGCAGCTCACTTCAGACTTACCGTTGACCAGTGCCTGAGCACACCTGAGGAGAAAGAGGAGATGCAGAAGGCCGCATATGCTTTTGCAGTTTGTAGTCTCATGTACGCTATGGTGTGCACACGCCCTGATATAGTGCATGTCGTTGACACTATGAGTAAGTTTCTCTCCAATCCAGGGAGAGAACATTGGAGCGTTGTGAAATGAATTCTGAGGTACCTGCATGGGATGTCAGACTTGACGTTAAGGTTTGGAGATATTGAGTCAGAGTTACTGGGATATATTGATGTTGATATGGCTGGAGATTTGGACTCCAGAAGATCGACATCTGGGTACCTGATCCTACTGGCAAGGGGAGTTGTGTCGTGGTAGTCAAGACTACAGAAGTACGTTGCACTGTCGACTACGGAGGCAGAGTTTATTGCAGCCACTGAGGCAGGAAAAAAGCTTCTTTGGATGAAGCGTTTCATCAAGGAGCTGGGTTTCACTCAGGAGCACTATACACTCTTATGTGACAGTCAGAGCGTGATTCATTTAGGGAAGAACCCCACCTTCCACTTGAGATCTAAGCACATTGACACGCACTATCATTGGATACGCGATACTCTAGAGCAGAGAGAGCTGGATTTGCACAAGGTGCACACAGATGACAATGGAGCAGATATGTTTATGAATACCGTGTAGAGGGGGAAGTTCGAACATTGTGTTAGGATCGCCGACATGGCGATCTCTTCCATCTAAGAGCAAAGATGATAAATTGTTGGGTACAGTTCTCGTCCTTTGTGGAGAAAACTGTGGATTTGAGTTCTACTAACTCAAATTTGATGGTGCTGAATCTACTGACCAAAGGGGACACATGTTGATGGAGGCCCTAGTGGGAGGCAAACTGGAGATTTGAAGGAAGATTGTCAGAATGACAAGTTTCTTCACTTAGTCGAAAAGTGGGAGATTTGATGAGATAATTTTCTCCTAAGTATGAAAACGGCTAGCCATCTTTTGATTATGCTTTTCAAGCATGTGTTTCATGTCAAGTGTGAAAAGGGGTAGCCGTCTTTGACTATGAAATCAACATGTGCTCTTGAAGGAAGCTTCTAGGAAAGTGCCCAGAGGAAGCTTCATGACATGTGTTTTTGACTCAGGGAAGCATCATGCACATGCCATCTACCACTTCTACCCCTTGGTTTTGGCCTTATAAATAGACATGAAGGAGGAAGGGTAAGACATCCACTTCTCTCCCATCTCAAGCATTTAAAGAGTTTTTAGAGAGACCTTTGTGGCAAGCGTCTTAGTTTGGAGAGAGCTTTCAGATGTCTATGTGACGTTGTCGAGGAATACTTCGCTTACACGGATTGGATCTGGGCAGACTTAGGCAAGTATTCGAAGAGGCATCTTGGAGATGAGTTGTGTAATCCATCTCGTCTGCCACTGTCGGTAACTTGCAATTTTTCTGCTACTGTTTATTGTGTATTATTGTGTGGTGTGAAGTTGGTGAAGATCCTGTGTGGATCGAGGAGGGAAAGCCTTGTAATTGCTTATTTGTTTCACATTTTTAGTGGCGGTTCTCTGGGTTGGACTCCGATCGTCCCGTGGTTTTTACTCTATTGGGTTTCCACGTTAAATCTATGTGTCACTTTTATTGTTGTTATTTTGTGTTGTGTTTTGGTGGTGTATCGGCATACTGCTAAGCGGTTGTGCAGATACTTGCTCGAACTAATTTGCAGGTGCTCTGGTCGGGCTTGTGTGCTCTCTAGCCCAACAAGGGGAGGGGTGGTCAACCCGATTCAAGATCCCCTCACCAGGGCCATAACATAAGTGAGATAAAATATAACGTGCACAATTTAAAACATAAAGATACAATAACATGCGAGATAAAAAATGTGATCACTACTTGGTGGACGAACTTGACGTTGATATGTTCACCCCTAACGTGGGTCCATATCATCTCCTTCCCCGTCGAGAGACAACTTATCCTCAAGATGTGGCGGCAACCAATGGATCAGTCGGAGGGGCGCACACGAATGACTTCAATTGGTGAAGTGTGCTACCTTGGAGAAGCGGTCAACGCTGACCATGAGAACGATCTTGCCCTTGGAGTTCGACATCCCCTCCACTTAATCCATGGACACATCCGCCCAAATCCGAGTTGGAATGGACAATGGATGCAATAGGCCCGCATGAAGGAGATGGTCTGTCGTGTTCTTCTGGCAAAGAGGGCAGGCCGCAATGAATTCTTGCACCCTGCGGCGTAGTCCCTTCCAAAAGAACACCACGTGACTGCGCTGCAGGGTCTTGTGGACCCATTCGTGACCTCGACCATGGGTGTCCTCCAAAATGGTAGAAACAAGGGATAAAGTGGAATCCAAGTATAGATGATCCTTGTAGAGGATAAAACCCTCACGAGCAGTCCAACAAGGGGGCGGGAGGCCCTCATCAATGCGGTGGTGGAGCTCGGATAAAGCCGTAAAAGTCTGGATCTCGTGGAGTAAAGCAGAGCGGAATGTGGCTTTGGGGTAGAGCATCAGTTGCATTGTTCAAAGTCCTCGCGCATTCCACACGAAAATCGAATCCGAAAAATTTGCTGAATCAGTGTTGTTGCGAGACAATAGTGAAGTGTTGCTCAAGAAGGCACTTTAGGCTGAAGTGTTCAATATGGATCACAAAAGTGCGCCCCCAAAGATAGGGCCCCCAGAGATAGGGCCACCGATGTTGAATGGCCTTGGTGAGGCCCATCAACTTGTGTTCATACGATAAGAACTTCTGATAGTGGAGAGCTATCTTTCGACTGAAATACACTTTGGGGTGTCCAAGGGCTATTGGAGCTCCTAAAAAGGCGTTGTGGCGGCGTCACCACAAACAAAACATTCTTCCACAAGAGAGCCACCAACAGTTCCACAATGGTACTATCCCTTAATGAAGCGGCGGTAGTAACCAATGAGGCCAAGAAATCTATGGAGTCTGCACGACATTTGGGGGGTGGGCCAAGCGAACACGCCTTGGATTTTCTCCTTGTCGATTGAGATTCAATGAGCATGCACCATGTGGCCTAAGTAGGTGACGCTACCCGTGCCGAAAGAGCATTTTGTGGCCTTGAGAACAAAGAGGTTGCAATGACTCAGCTAGAGAACTATATGGAAGTGATGCAAATGCTCAACCATGTACTTACTGTACACCAAATTGTCGCCAAAAAAACACAAGCACGAACTTACAATGCAAGGGTTGGAATACCTTATTCATCCACACAGAAGCGTCACATGTCATCTTTTTTGTGTACTAAACGGGCAAGTGAAGAGAACGGACAGAGGATGTGTCGGACGATCCCCTGCTGAAGCATAGCAGTGCACTGATGTTCAATCTGATCCTTCAAGAGGAAGGGATAACGGTATGGCCAGACAACCATGGGAGTCGTGTCTGGTAGAAGACAGATGCAATGGTCATGGCTATGGATCGGGGGAAGGCCAACCGGTGGTGTGAATGTATCACCAAAATCCCGTGGGAGCTGGTGAAGGTCAGGAGGAGCGAGATAAAGGCAAGAGCCCTTAATCACAAGCAACGACTATGTAGGGGCTAGCCAAAAGGCAAACGGCCCCAGGCGGGGAGCGCGTGGTCTCCGTCAGTGGGCTAGGCGAGGTGCGACCGTGTCGCGGTTGATAGAGGGGGGGATGTTGTCGGAGTTGTCGGCAGCAGCGAGGAGTGACTCTGATACCAAGTTGTGTACCTCGGCTTGAGATCGAGTGATACAACGGGCAAATGAGAAGTCACTCAAGGGATTGGAATCCCCCTTCTTGGATCAAAGCATCGATGCGAGCTAGGTTGGCGAAGCGGGGAGCTGTTTTCTTGTGTGACCTGCAGGTTCCGTGAGGAAGAAAAGAGGAATTGAGGAAATGTGAAAAGAGGGAGGAAAAGAAGAGAGAGAGAGAGAATTTGGAAATAATTTGTTATTTCTAAAGAGTCCAAACACTAGTTCAACCGAATTCAAGAGCCCACACCCGGGCCATA